>CM077092.1:148041046-149242854 GCA_039513925.1 Platanthera zijinensis | reverse complement strand
CCGAGATTTTCCTCCTTGGTCCGGGATTTGGAGCTGAGCTACACACCCGAAGACCCTTAGGTGCTTCTCTCTCGGCTTACAGATCACTCCATGCTTCATAAAACGGCGTCATGAAACTTCAACTCTTTGTGGGGCATCTGTTCAGTAGATACACCGCACATTGCACTCCTCCGCCCAGAACATATTGGTGCCCCTTCTCCTTCACCATGCTCCTCGCCATATTCTTGATGGTGAGATTCTTCCTCTCTGCCACTCCGTTCTGTTGCGGTGAGTACGTCGCCGTCAGATGGGTTGATATCTCATTCTCCTTGCAGAAACTATCAAACAGCCTCGAGGTGTACTCCCACCTCGATCTGTCCTAAGCACCTTCAATGGTTGCCCTCTCTCCTTCTCGGCATCGCTTTGAACTCCCTGAATTGTCAGGGCCTCAGACTTCTCTTTCAGAAATACACCCAACACTTCCGACTATAGTCATCCGTGAAGGTGATGTAGTACTTGCTTCCGCCTATTGAGGTGGTCTCAAACGGACCCGCGATGTCCGAGTGAACAAGTTCAAGTTGTCGTCTTGCTCTCCAGGACTTTCCTCCTTCGAATGTCTGCCTCTTGAGCTTCCCCTTTGTGCACGCCTCACACACCTTCTGCGGAGGGGAGATCAAAGGCAGATCCGCCACCATCTTGGAGTGGGATAGTAGCTTCAACCCTGTGAAGCCAAATGGCCCATCCTATGATGCCATAACCATGCTTCTTCCTCTTCTTTTGTTCTCGCGAGACAAACCGTCTCTTGAGCATCCATCTTCAGCGTGAAGAGACGGTTGGCCGTCATCTTCACCTTCACTACCTCCTTCCCTTGATCATTCTTCATTGTCAGAGACCCATCCTTCATCTGCACGCATTAGCCTCTCTCCACTAACTGCCCATGCTTAAGATGTTGGTCTTCAACCCTGGCACGTAGTACACATCATTCAAGTATACTCTCTCCCCGTTCAGTTTCACTACCACCAGGCCCTTTCCTTCCAAAGAAATCTTCGAAGCATCCCCGAAGCAAACTTCACCCCCACTGGGTTCAAGGTTAGAGAACATCTCCTTATCTCCACACATGTGGTTGCTCGCCCCTGTGTCCAGGTACCACACTTCATTCCTTCCTTCTTCTGCACCTCGATAGGTTAAGAACATCATTGGGTCTCCACCCCCAGCATTGTTTCCATTGTTCCTGGCCTCCGCATAATGGTTGGCTTCTTCTGTCTTCCTCGGAGCCCAACAGTCATAGCTCATGTGCCAAATTTGTTGCAGTTGTAACACTGAACTTGGGCTCTTCCTCCTCGGCCTCTTCCTTGGCCTCTTCCTTTTCCTCTTCCTTCTTGCCAACCTCCTTGAGGTCGCTCCGCCTCTCTTTGGAAACCTTGGTTCCTCCCTTGATCTCACCTCCTCTTCTACCTCGGCCTCTGCCTTGGTGACCTCGGCACGCTGGCCGCTTCCTCTTCCTGAGCTTTCTCCGAAGTTCAGCTGGTTCTGGAGTGCTTTTCCCAAGCCACTCGCTTCTTCATCATCTTGCATCATCCTGTACTCATGAGCTTGCAATGAGCCTACAAGCTCGTCTACGGTCATCTGGGTGAGGTCCTTCGACTCCTCGATTGCCACCACCACGTGTCGGAACTTCCTTGACATGGCCCTCAGGAGCTTCTCCATGAGACTCACATCATCTATCATCTCTCCGTTTCTCTTCATCTCGTTTGTGAGCGTCCGCAGACAGGTCACAAAGTCTCTGACCATCTCCGTGGCCTGCATCCTCAACATCTCATACTCGCCCCGGAGGGACTGCAGCTTCACTTTCTTCGCCTTGTCTACTCCTTGCATGGAGCGTTGCAACACTTCCCATGCTTCCTTTGAGCTCACTGCCTCCGAGATCTTTTCAAAGGTGGCTTCATCCACTCCTTGGTATAATGTGAACAATGCCTTCTTATCCTTCTTTCTCGCTTCCCTTAACGCCGTCCTCTGCGCGTTGGTCAATGCCGCCTCTGCTTCAGCATCAGGCTCTTCATAGCCGTCCTCGACTACTTCCCATAGCTCCTTCGAGGCGAGCAACACCTTCATCTGGATACTCCAATTGCCGTAGTTGGTCTTCGTCAACTTGGGGACTTGCCCCGGCATCGCTCCTCCTGTCTCCATCTCGACTTGTCACCTCGCTTCCGAACTACTCCAAGGGTCGCAACTTGCCTCTGATACCAGTTGTTGGAACGCTTAGCACGCCCCTTCTCCAAAACACCTTGACGATCACCCACAACGATATTACCACCACGGCGAGAGCTTACTCCGGCGAGAGCAACCAGCACACCTCAGGCGAGAGCTTCTCCAACTCGGGACAACTCCCTGCACTCAAGAACAGCTCAGGCGAGAGCTTCCCTCTCGCTGCCGCGAGCTTGGCGAGGCTTCCCGCGAGCGGGTCACAAATGAACACTCCGGCGAACTCCACAGCTCCGGCGAGACCTCCTTCAGCACGAGCTGCTCGGGCGAGATGGGCGGCGAGAGCTTCCGGCGAGTGCAGCAGGCGAGAACGTATTTCTTGCGGGAAATACTTTGCGCGAGCTAAATAAAACCCTCTCTCTCTCTATCTCTCTCTCTCTATACTATACAGAAACAGCAAGCCTTTTCACTCTCGCTCTCTCTCTCCTGCCGAGAGCTTCCCTCTCTCTCACGCTGTTTCACTCTCTCTCCTCTCACTCTCTCTCTTCTATCACTCTCTCGCCACTCACGTGCACAGGAGCCCAAAATGAGAGAAATTCTCAATTTTCAACTTCTTTTTTTTTAATTTACAAAGAACTACACCTATTTATAGGCCCCCTAACTTTTGCATTAAAGACACTCTCTCACCTTGCCATTCAAAACAAAACACATAAATAATAAAAAAAAACCATACAACGTTGACCCGGTCAACATAATAAAACCTGACAGAATAGGCTAAAACCGGCCTTGAAACAGTTAAATAAATCAGCTATCCGACTAAGCGTGGATAAGCTGAGGGGTCTAACAGTATTTCACCAGTTTGATCATCAAGTTTATGATTTTGTTCGATGAGAATCCGACTGGGTTTATTGTCGATCGGATCTTCATCACTAACAATGTCTGCTGTATATTTTTGTTGATGTATAAATAAACTTTTGGAGTTCTTTGGATCATAAGCCTAAGAAAATAAGATAATAATCCCAGATTTTTGAGCTTAAATTTCTGATGAAGAGTAGGGATTATTATATCCAGATCAGGTTGATGTGAGCCGGCTATGATAACATCATCAACATATACCAAAATTACTAAGAAATGGTTATTTTCTGATTTGGTAAAAAGTGAAAGATCACTTTGAGATTGAATGAATCCTAAGGAAAATAATGTGCTGGAAAATTTCGAAAACCATTGACGTGATGATTGTTTAAGTCCATATAATGATTTGAGAAAGCGACAAACAAGGGTAGTGTTTTTGTATGATGTTTGAGAAGTAGAGCCAGAAGGTAATTTCATATATATTTCTTAAGTCTCCATGCAAAAAATGCATTATTGTCATCTAATTGGTGTAAAAACTAATCCTTAGAAACAACAATAACAAGCAAGGTACGAACTGTAGTCATTTTTACAACAGGTGCAAACGTTGTCCTGTTAATCAAGGCTTCAGTTTGGGTATAACCCTTTGCGACAAGCCGGGCTTTGTATCTGTCAATGGAACCATCTTGCTTGTATTTTAATTTGTAAATCCACTTATATCGAATGACATGTTTGTCTCGTGGTAAAGATGTAACAATCCAAGTATGCTTGAATTTCCAACTGCATTGCCCCTCTTCAGGCCTCATCCTGATAAGCTTCAGAGTAGGTAAGTGGTTCTTTGATCATGGTAGAAGTGACGATGGATAGACAATTGGAGTTGCTGCTTGAAAACTTGATGGGGGGTTGAAAGTGGAAGAGGAACAAATATAATCTTGCTGCCACTTAGGTGGAACAATTTTCCGAGTTGATTTTTGAAGGGGTATGGATGCAATGGGTGAAGTAGAATTTGACCATTATCTGGGTTTTTAGAAGGTTCAAGTGCAGAAGTATTATTTAGGGGAAGGTTGAAAATATGCGTGGAATCGTCAAATTCTGTTGACTTGTTGACCGGGCCCCACATGCATGGGAGTTTTGAGTTTGTTGTTTTAATTGCATTTAGGGGGAATGAATGTAATCAATGGGGAGTTGAGGAGTTGGTAGGTGAATGGTTAGGAGTTAGTGGCTTTTATTGTTTTGCCATTTGGCACGTTTCTATTCGTAGTAGTTGTCTATATAAAGGCTTGTAATCCTTAGTTGTTGATTGATGAAATAGTGAGAAAAATTCCCAACTTTTGTTCAAGTTTAGAGAGAGGAGAGAGCGCCGCAGCGCCAAGAATCTCTAGTGAGAGAAAGTTGCCGGCGGTGAGTTTGCCGAGCGGGTAGAAGAGGTAGTCGGGCGGGGTAGTGTTGATCTCGCCAAGTGTGAGTGTTCTCGCCGGCAAGTGATTGCCGAGTCGGGCGGATAGAAGGAGAGCCAAGCGGCAAGGTGTTAATGCTCTCACGAGTGTTCGCGAGCAGGTCGAGCTAGTCGAGTTGACTGTTTGGCGAGTAGGCGTTGCGAGTGATGGTCTCGCCGGATTGCTGGGTGGAGCTCGCGTGGAGGCGAGATCTCGCAAAAGTGTTGGCGAGAAGGCTTTGGTGTGGCGGTCTCGCGTTGGTCGTCTCGCAGGTGGGAGCTCGCGCGGATAGGCGGCTAGAGTTGGCAAACTCGGCGGTTTGTGGATTTTGTGCTAAGTTTTTTTGAGGTGCAGCAGAGGCGGGGACTCATTCACGTTTCCAACAAGTGGTATCAGAGCCAGGTTCGGAGACTCCTGGAAGTTGCGTTTGCAAAGAGTAGTGATGGAAATGGGAAGCGGGATGTCGGGGCAGGTCCCCAAGTTGAGCAAAAACAAACTATGGGAATTGGAGTATACAGATGAGAGTATTACTAGCCTCCAAGGAGTTGTGGGAGGTGGTAGAGGATGGTGTTGAGGAGTTTACTGCCGAAGCAGAAGCTGCGTTGACGAACGCTCAGAGGGTAGCATTGAGAGAAGCCAAGAAGAAGGACAAGAAGGCGCTGTTTATCTTGTACCAAGGGGTGGATGAAGCTACATTTGAGAAGATCTCGGATGCCGAGACTTCAAAGGAAGCTTGGGAGATACTGCAGCACTCCATGCAAGGAGTGTTGAATTTTCTCAAGTTGATCACCAAGGTAGCTCAAACACCAAATTAATATCTTCGGCACTACCCAGATCACAACTTGAACCGCGGAAAGTAGGAAGCAACTTAGATAACCAAACACACAGACAGAAGCAAGCAGATCAAAATTTTATTCAACTTCTTTACAAGGCGAGGCATACGTGGCGAGACATGATTTCGCCAGTATGAAAAAGCAGAAAAAACAAGCCGGACGGATAGAACACTGAGACCGCCGAGACCGCCGAGACCGACGAGCTCGCCCAGTTCACACACCGCCAAACTGCTGAAGCCGAACAACAACAAGGAGTCTGCGAAGACCGTGAGGTCGCGCGGACAACCTGTTATTCGCCTAACTACTGCTGAACAGAGGAGCAAGCCGCATATCCTCCGAGACCGCGAGGTCGCGCGGACAGAGAAGAAACTTGAGATAAAGTTGATGCTGGTAACCGCCAATGCAGCCCGCTAACTCCAGCGGTCAGAACCAAACTCCTGGTTTGACACTGCTAGCCGCGCCACCTGCACACAGAAACCGGTTAAGCAACAGCCCGCGCGGATACAGAAAATCGAGTCCGCAGCCAACACTCAAGCCCAACTTACTGTTCACTCTACTGCCAATTGCGGTGTCGGGGGGTCCTTTTATAGGCCGGGTGAGGAGTGCGGTCACCACCCTATGAGATAGAGACACTGCCCCTTGGTCGCAACTAGCAATGCCACCTCGCCGAGTCCGCTCGATAAAGGTCAAGCAACCCGCCAACCCGCAAGCACCAGACTGCATCCACAGGCAACCCGCCCGGTCACAGCGGATACTGCGGAAACCGAATTCATCTCGCGCAGTCCGCGACCACTGGCACAAGCCCAGTCACAGCGGAAACTGCGGAAACCAACTCCACAAGCGCAAGACAAGAAGGCGCGAGCTCGGCGGATACAAAGTCCAGTCCGCCAGCTTCAAACCCAGACCGCGGCTACCATAACTTCAAAGAAGACGTGCGGACTCCAAGCCCAGTCTGCACAGGCCGCGCACACTTGCTTGCAGAGCTCGGCCCACTGCTGGACTCAACCAGTCCGCGCAGTCCGCGCAGTCCGCAAAGCCAACACGCAGCTCACTACCCAGGTCGCCAACTACCAACCCGCCGGACTAGAACCAGTCCGCGCGGTCAAACCGCCCAGGTCGCCCGGACAGCCGATCACCCCCACTTTCACTTCACCAATTTCAACACTCCCCCTTGAAGTGAGAAGTGGTGATCAAACCAAGCAGACCTCGAAGCCGCTGAAAAGGCCCCTTCGACAGCGACTTGGTGAAGATGTCAGCAAGGTTATCTTCACACACCGAACATGACCAACCACAAGAGATCCTTCCAACACCTTCTCCCTTATGAAGCGGTGATCGATCTTAATATGCTTAGTCCTGGCATGACAAACTGGATTGTTCACCAGCTTGAGAGCACTCTCATTATCCCCTCGGAGCAAAGTAGGGCCTTGCACTTCCTCATGGACATCATCTACTAGCCGCCTTAGCCAAATGGCTTCCCGAGCTGCCAAGGCAGACGCCTTGTACTCAGCTTCCGTAGTAGAGACAGATACCGAGTCCTGCTTCTTGCTACACCATGAAATGCCCGCTGATCCACAAGTGAACACATAACCAGAAGTTGATCTTCGGTCATCCGAATCACCACCATAGTCAGCATCTATGTAACCTAGCTGAGAGAAACTCGCATCCCTTCTGTAAAGAAGTCCCATGTCAGAAGTTGCCTTGACATACTTCAGGATGTTCTTTGCCGCTACAAGATGAGACTTCCTTGGCTCTGCCATAAACCGACTTACTCGACCAACAGCATAAGCTATATCTGGTCTAGTAATCGTCAGGTAGATCAAGCTTCCAATAAGGGCCCTGAACACCAAAGGATCAGGAAGAACCCTTCCTTCATCTCGTCGAAGCTTCAGCCCTTGATCCATAGGAGTAGAGCAAGTCTTTCCTTCAATCAAGCCAAACCAGTTCACTATGCGCTCAGCATATCCCTTCTGGCAGATAAGGATCTCGCACTCCTTCCTCTCCACTTCGAGACCAAGAAAGTGATGAAGCTCTCCCAGGTCTTTCATCTCGAAGCGAATAGCTAGCTCAGCTCTGAGCCTAGCAACCTCCTCCTCAGAATTCCCTGTGATGATCATATCATCAACATACAGCAGGACCAAGACAGAAAGATCCCCCTTCTTCTTGATGAACAAGCTAGAGTCCGAGTTTGAAGCAAGGTATCCACAGAATTGCAGATATTCTGCTATCTTCCCATACCAAGCTCTAGGAGCTTGCTTCAACCCGTAGAGAGCCTTCCTGAGCTTGCAGACGTAATCAGGATGAACTTCAGAAACGAAACCAAGTGGCTGATCCATAAAGATGTCTTTGTCAATCTCTCCGTAAAGAAAAGCATTCTTTACATCAAGCTGCCACATCCTCCATCCTTGGCAAGCAGCCAATGCAATCACCATCCGAACTGAAGTCATCTTTGCAACAGGGCTGAACGTCTCCTCATAGTCTTCTCCATACTGTTGAGAGAACCCCCGAGCCACCAGGCAAGCCTTGAATCTCTCAATACTCCCATCTGCCTTCTTCTTCAACTTAAACACCCACTTGCATATCACCGGAGTAATGCCATCAACTTTGGGAACAAGATCCCAAGTTTCATTCTTCTTGAGAGCATCCATATCCTCTCTCATGGCATCTTCCCACTCTTTGACACCAGTGGCCTCATTGAAGCTAGCAGGCTCTCGCTCATCCAGAGGACCTGCAAAGAAGCATGAGACATAGCTCACAGTGTTTCCTTCGCAGTAGCGAGCTGGAGGCTTGATAACCCTCTTTGACCTCCGAAGAGGCTGCTCCTTGCTAATCACCTCCGCTGCTTCTTCTGGTTCACCTCTGCTCTCTGGCAAGCTTGGAGCAATGCTCCCCCTGCTTCCTGACCTAGAAGCTTCTCCTCCAGAACTTGAAGCAACTGGAGCTGCTGGTGACACAGTCAGCTCCACTTGATCAGCTACCTCAGCCACCTCCTGACCTTCATCAACCTTGCTCTCTGGCAGCTCAACCGAGCTTCCTCCATATGATGTCAGTTCGTCAAAGACAACGTCTCTTGACACCACGAACTTCTTCGTCACCGGATCCATGCATCTCCATCCCTTCTTTCGCTCATCATAGCCAACAAAGACAAGCTTCCTTGCCTTTGCATCAAGCTTAGTCCTTAGCGCATCAGGGATATGCACATAGCAAGTTGATCCAAACACCCGAAGGTGTTCCACACTAGGCTTCTCCTTCAGCAACATCTCGAAGGGAGACTTCATGTTGATCGGACTCAGAGGCATCTGATTGATGACATAGGCAGCACAAGACATTCCCTCCGCCCAGAAGGACCTTGGGATACTCTTGGCATGAAGCCAACATTTGCAAGTCTCCGTCAGATGACGGATCTTCCGCTCCGCTACTCCGTTTTGTTGTGGAGTATGAGCACAAGTGAGCTCCCTCTGGATTTCATGCTTCCTGCAAAAGTTAGAAAACTCGGAGGAGACAAACTCTCCGCGTTATCAGTTCTAAGCTTTTTGATCTTCAGGTTAAGCCTTCCCTCCACCAGCTCCTTGAACTCCACAAACAATCGGAAGGCTTCAGACTTCTCCTTCAAGAAATACACCCAAGTGTATCTTGAGTAGTCATCAATCAAGACTAGCATATACCTGCTTCCACCAAGGCTAGCAGTCGCGGTTGGTCCCATCAGATCACCATGGATAACCTCCAATGGTGCTTTGCTTCTTGTTTGTGACTTATCAAATGGAAGACGATGAGACTTCCCATATTGACATCCAGCACAAACATGACCCTCACCGAAAGATGATAGCTTAGGCAAGCCTCTCACCAGGCTCCTACTTGACATAGCCTTCAGCTTATCCATCCCGACATGCCCCAGCCTCTCATGCCACATAGCAGCGCTATCATTGGCCCTCATACGATCAACATAGGAGCTTGTTGATAAGACAAACAAGTCATTTACTCTACTTCCTACATGAGCAACATCAGCCTTAACCGTTGATACGTTGCGAAGGAACTTCACTTCTGTTGGCCCAAACAGAACGTGATAACCAGCATCAACCGCATTGGTCACAGAGAAGAGGTTTTTCTTCATACCCAGTACGTGATAAACACTCCTTAATGTGAGTGGCCCCTTATCACTGCCCACCGTTACTATACCCTCCTTCTCTACTGCATGAATAGTATTATCAGCAGTTATGATAGCTTCGTTACCTGAGTATGCCTGCAGCGAAGAGAACTTTGACAAATCTCCGTGAGGTGATGACCACACCCGGAGTCAACGATCCAGTCGTCCTCCATGTCACTGGTGGACAAAGCACGAACACAAGTGCCCGTCATGAACGCTCCACCCCAGCCAGCTTCCTCCTTGCTTGAGGAGGCTTCCTCCTTGCCTGCAGCATGCCCAGGCTGTAGTTTGACCTTGCAGTCTCGCTTGAAGTGGCCTGGTTGATGACACCTGAAGCACTTCAGGTTCTTCTTCCAATCCTTCTTAGGAGCAAGGCTCCCTCCTGCTGTTTAGAAGATGAAGATTCATCTCTAGCCGTAGTCTGATTCTTCTTCCCTTCCCATCTCTTCTTCTTCTTCTCAGTGAAGAGAGCATCACTAGCTCCTTCAGAGACCGTCACCCCGGTCATCTGCCTTGCCAAGCTCTCCTGCGAGGCAAGCAGATTCTCCAGCTCCAGAAGAGAGGGCTGAGTAGCCCAGCCTTGAACAGAAGTAACGAAGGCCACATACTCCTTCCGCAAACCGCGGATTATGTGCCTCTTCAGCTTAGCCTCGGAGATCGGCTCATCAGGATCAAGAGCAAAGAACTCAGCACACAAGCTCTTCATCTTCAAGAAGAATTTGGAGATAGAAATATCTCCCTGAGTTGCCTTAGCCAACTCATTCTCTAAGAACTGTAGCCTTGCTACATTCTTCCTATTGAACAACCCATCAAGGGAAGTCCAAATCTCAGCAGCAGACTCACATCCTAAGATGTGATCAAAGAGTTCAGGTGACACCGCCCGCTTGAGAGCAAACTCAGCCTTGGCATTTGTCTTCCTCCACACTCTCACCTGCTCGGCTGTACCAAACTCAGCAGTTATTTCTACTTGATCATCTCCACCGACGACCTCCCATAACTCCTCACCCAGAAGATAGCTCTTCATGCACGACTTCCATTTCTTGAAGTTAGTCGGCGTCAGAAGCTCAATACCAAGACCTCTTGCAAGACCACCGTCCATGGCGCTAACTTGGTTATCCTTCAGAAGCACACAGAGCAACAACAAAGCTTGTTGATCACCGCTCAAGCAACTGAACCTTCCTCTGATACCATGTTGAATTTCTCAAGTTGATCAACAGGTAGCCCAAACACCATTAATATCTTCGGCAACTACCCAGATCACCACCTTGAACCGCGAAAGTAGGAAGCAACTTAGATAAACAAACACACAGACAGAAGCAAGCAGATCAAAATTTTATTCAACTTCTTTACAAGGCGAGGCATACGTGGCGAGACATGATTTCGCCAGTATGAAAAAGCAGAAAAAACAAGCCGGGCGGATAGAACACTGAGACCGCCGAGACCTCCGAGACCGACGAGCTCGCCCAGTTCACACACCGCCAAACTGCTGAAGCCGAACAACAACAAGGAGTCCGCGAAGACCGTGAGGTCGCGCGGACAACCCGTTATTCGTCTAACTGCTGCTGAACAGAGGAACAAGCCGCCTATCCGCCGAGACCGCGAGGTCGCGCGGACAGAGAAGAAACTTGAGATAAAGCTGATGCTGGTAACCGCCAATGCAGCCCGCTAACTCCAGCGGTCAGAACCAAACTCCTGGTTTGACACTGCTAGCCGCGCCACCTGCACAGAGAAACCGGTTAAGCAACAGCCCGCGCGGATACAGAAAATCGAGTCCGCAGCCAACACTCAAGCCCAACTTACTGTTCACTTTACTGCCAAATGAGGTGCCGGGGGGTCCTATTTATAGGCCGGGTGAGGAGTGCGGTCACCACCCTATGAGATAGAGACACTGCCCCTTGGTCGCAACTAGCAATGCCACCTCGCCGAGTCCGCTCGATAAAGGTCAAGCAACCCGCCAACCCGCAAGCACCAGACTGCATCCACAGGCAACCCGCCCGGTCACAGCGGATACTGCGGAAACCGAATTCATCTCGCGCAGTCCGCGACCACTAGCACAAGCCCAGTCACAGCAGAAACTGCGGAAACCAACTCCACAAGCGCAAGACAAGAAGGCGCGAGCTCGGCGGATACAAAGTCCAGTCCGCCAGCTTCAAACCCAGACCGCGGCTACCACAACTTCAAAGAAGACGTGCGGACTCCAAGCCCAGTCCGCACAGGCCGCGCACACTTCCTTGCAGAGCTCGGCCCACTGCCGGACTCAACCAGTCCGCGCAGTCCGCAAATCCAACCCGCAGCTCACTACCCAGGTCGCACACTACCAACCCGCCGGACTAGAACCAGTCCGCGCGGTCAAACCGCCCAGGTCGCCCGGACAGCCGATCACCCCCACTTTCACTTCACCAATTTCAACAAGGAGTGGACAAGGCAAAGAAAGTGAAGCTGCAAACCCTCCGAGTCCAGTATGAGGTGATGAGGATACAAGGCTCGGAGAAGGTGGGCGACTATGTGACCCGTCTGCGGACGCTCACAAATGAGATGAAGAGAAACGGGGAGACGATAGATGAGGTCAGCTTCATGGAGAAGCTCCTGCGTTCTATGTCTAAGAAGTTCCGACGTGGTGGTGGCCATCGAAGAATCGAAGGACCTCACGGTGATGACGGCGGATGAACTGATAGGCTCGCTACAAGCATATGAGTATCGGATGATGCAAGATGAGGAGGAGTCGAGTGGCTTGGGGAAAGCACTCCAGACTCAGCTCAATTTTGGAGAGAGCTCAGGAAGAGGAGGAGGCCAGCGCGGCCGAGGCTACCAAGGCAGAGGTAGAGGAGGAAGAGGTGGAAGAGATTTTGGAAGAAGCCAGTACAACCAGCGTGAGGTAGAGCAACCTCATGGTTGGAAGCAAGACACAGGAGGAAGAGGAAGAGGCCAAGGTAGAGGCCAAGGCAGAGGACAAGGAAGGGATCATGGAAGAGGCCAAGAAGAGGAGGAAGAGATATGTCTCAAACTCAATGTTACAACTGTAACAAGTTTGGCCATATGAGCTACGACTGCTAGGCTCCCAGGAAGGGTGGCGAATCCAACCACTATACAGAGGCTAGCAACATGGGTGGAGACTCGATGATGTTCCTTACCATCCAAGGCGCTGCAGGAGGGAGGAATGGTGTGTGGTATTTGGATACTGGAGCTAGTAACCACATGTGTGGTGAGAAGGAGCTATTCACCAGTCTTGTGCCGAATGGAGGAGATGTCAGTTTTGGCGACGCCTCGAAGATCTCTGTGGAAGGAGAGGAGTGATCGCGGTGACGATGAATGGGAAGGAGGTGCTCATCAACGACGTCTTCTATGTGCCGGGATTGAGGAGTAACATCCTAAGTCTCGGACAGCTGGTGGAAAAGGATTATCGCGTCCTGTTGAGGGATAGCACCTTAGCGATGAAGGATAGCCAAGGAAGAGAGGTGGTGAGAGTGAAGATGGCGACGAACCGCCTCTTCCCTCTAAGTTTGGATGCCAAGGAGACGGCATGTCTTGAGAAGACAGGAGAAGAGGAGGAAGCTTGGTTGTGGCACCACCGAATGGGGCATCTGGGGTTCACAGGCCTGAAGCTATTTTCTGGATCCAAGATGGTGGAAGGGCTGCCTATGATCACACCTCCTCAAAGGGTCTGTGAGGCATGCACGAAGGGGAAGCAAAGAAGGGAAACTTTTGAGGGAGTAAAGTCTCGGAGAGCAACAAAGCCGTTAGAGTTGGTTCACTCGGACATCGCTGGCCCGTTTGAGACTACTTCAATAGGTGGAAGCAGATACTACATCACATTCACCGACGACTTCAGCAGGAAGTGTTGGGTGTACTTTCTAAGGGAGAAGGCTGGGGCACTGGAGAAGTTCAAGGAGTTCCGGGCGATGGCTGAGAAGGAGAGTGGTCAAGCGCTGAAGGTGCTTAGAACGGATAGGGGTGGGGAGTACACCTCTAGGCTGTTTGATGAGTACTGTAAGAAATGGGGGATCTCTCATCAGCTGACGGCGGAATACTCGCCTCAGCAGAATGGCGTGGCGGAGAGAAAGAACCTTACCATCATGAACATGGCGAGGAGTATGGTAAAGGGCAAGGGGTTGCCAAAGAAGTATTGGGCGGAAGCAGTGCAGGTAGCTGTGTACGTGCTGAACCGTTGTCCAACAAAGAGTGTGAAGTTCAAGACACCTTTTGAAGCTTGGAGTGGGTGGAAGCCCAGTGTGAAGCACCTTAGGGTCTTCGGGTGTGTTGCTTATGCTCACATCCCGGACCAGAGGAGGAGGAAGTTAGATGACCGGAGCGAGAGATGCATCTTTGTGGGCTACTCTCCTGCGAGCAAGGCTTACAAGTTGTATAACCCGAGACAGGGAAAGCCATCATCTCTAGAGATGTGGTGTTTGAAGAAGGAAGCTGCTGGAGTTGGAATGAGGAGGTGAAGAACACCAAGGGGATGTTCTACGAGGATGATGAGGAAGAAGGTGGAGAAGAGGCTGAAGCCGAGATGGGTGGAGCAGAGCCACCATCACCACCTAGCAGAGGTTCAGGGGGAGCTCTCACCCTTACTCTAGTGGTGCAAGCACAAGTGGAGGCGGCTCTGGAGGAGCAAGCACCAGTGGGAGCAAGGATAATCGCCCTCAGCCCAGGATGAGGAGGCTGGATGAGATCTATGAGGATACGGCACCGGCCCTTAACAATTTTTCTTTATATTGTCTTTTGCAGATGTCGAGCCGTGCTCCTATGATGAGGCTGCAAAGGAGAAAAGCTGGAGGAAGGCGATGGATGTGGAGATCGCCTCCATCAAGAAGAAAGAGACATGGAGGCTAGTCGACCCTCCTGCTGGCCACAAACCCCTCGGGGTGAAGTGGGTATACAAAGTAAAGAAGAACAAGGATGGCGGCGTGGAGAAGCACAAGGCCAGGCTAGTCGTGAAGGGCTACCGCCAAGTCCAGGGTGTCAATTATGATGAGGTGTTCGCACCCGTAGCACGGATAGACACCATCCGCTTGATCATCGCCCTAGCTGCTCATTATGGCTGGAAGATTATGCAGATGGACGTGGTCTCTGCTTACTTGAATGGGTACCTGGAGGAAGAGGTGTACATCGAGCAGCCTCCAGGGTACGTGGTGAAGGGGCAAGAAAGAAAGGTCTGCAAGCTTGTCAAGGCACTCTATGGGCTCAAGCAAGGAGCTAGAGCATGGAATGGGAGGATAGATGCTTTCCTGCAAAAGCATGGCTATCAGAAGAGCCCGCATGAGTACGCTCTCTACACCAAGGTAGACCAGGAGGGCAACATGATGATAGTCTGTCTCTACGTAGACGACATGATTTTCACGGGGAACAATGCTGCCATGTATGAAGAGTTCCGGGAGATGATGAAGAAGGAGTTTGAAATGACAGACCTAGAGAGCTGAGTTACTTCCTAGGGGTGGAAGTGAAGCAGGGAGAAGATGGGATCTTCATATCCCAGAAGAAGTATGCGGAGGAGATTCTGAAGAAATTCAGGATGGAGGATAGCAAGCCTATCTCCACTCCTGCCGATCCGGGAATGAAGCTGAGCAAGGAGTCGAAGGAAGGAGCGGTGGACTTCACCTTATTCAAGAGCTTGGTGGGCAGTCTGCGCTACCTGAACTTCACCCGACCGGACATCATGTACGCGGTCGGGGTGGTGAGTAGGCACATGGAGGAGCCAAAGGAAGATCACTTCACTGCAGCGAAGAGGATCCTGAGGTACATCAATGGGACAAGAGGTCATAGGCTGAAGTATGGTACTGGAGAGGAGCTGACGCTGGTAGGTTACTCGGACAGTGACTACGGCGGGGATGTCATTGACCGGAAGAGCACTTCTGGATATGCTTTCAACATGGGAACAGGAGTGTTCTCTTGGAGTTCGAAGAAGCAGGCCACGATAGCTCTATCGTCCTGCGAGGCGGAGTACATTGCGGCAGCAGTTGGCACCTGCCAAGCCATCTGGCTAAGGAACCTGTTGGAGAGCTTGCAACATGGAGTGGATGGGCCAACGACCATGTTAGTGGACAACATGTCGGCCATCCAGCTAGCGAAGAACCCGGTGCTACATGGACGTAGCAAGCACATTGAAACGAGGTATCATTTCCTCAGGGAGCAAGTGGAGCTGAAGACCGTGGAGGTCTATTGCCCGACCGGAGAGCAAGTTGCGGACATCTTTACCAAGGCGCTGAAAGCGGACACGTTCCTGAAGCTCAAAGGCAAACTCGGCATGTGCTGCCAAGTTTGAGGGGGAGTTTGTTGACTTGTTGACCGGGCCCCACATGCATGGGAGTTTTGAGTTTGTTGTTTTAATTGCATTAAGGGGGAATGAATGTAATCAATGGGGAGTTGAGGAGTTGGTAAGTGAATGGTTAGGAGTTAGTGGCTTTTATTGTTTTGCCATTTGGCACGTTTCTATTCGTAGTAGTTGTCTATATAAAGGCTTGTAATCCTTAGTTGTTGATTGATGAAATAGTGAGAAAAATTCCCAACTTTTGTTCAAGTTTAGAGAGAGGAGAGAGCGCCGCAGCGCCAAGAATCTCTAGTGAGAGAAAGTTGTCGGCGGTGAGTTTGCCGAGCGGGTAGAAAAGGTAGTCGGGCGGGGTAGTGTTGATCTCGCCAAGTGTGAGTGTTCTCGCCGGCAAGTGATTGCCGAGTCGGGCGGATAGAAGGGGAGCCGAGCGGCAAGGTGTTAATGCTCTCACGAGTGTTCGCGAGCAGGTCGAGCTAGTCGAGTTGACTGTTGGGCGAGTAGGCGTTGCGAGTGGTGGTCTCGCCGGATTGTTGGGTGGAGCTCGCGTGGAGGCGAGATCTCGCAAAAGTGTTGGCGAGAAGGCTTTGGTGTGGCGGTCTCGCGTTGGTCGTCTCGCAGGTGGGAGCTCGCGCGGATAGGCGGCTAGAGTTGGCAAACTCGGCGGTTTGTGGATTTTGTGCTAAGTATTTTTGAGGTGCAGCAGAGGCGGGGACTCATTCACGTTTCCAACAAATTCAGCATAATTAGTTGGAAATGGTAGAACAGAAGATGTGTTTGGGTTAGCAGCAAATGGAAAAGTTGTTTCAAAGAATTGGACATCGCGACTAATAAAGATATGATGAGTTTGGAGGTCAAAAACCTTATATCCCTTTTGTCCAATGGGATAACCAATGAAAATGCAATGGATGGCTCTTGGAGCAAATTTATCTCGGTTATGGGTTATTGTAGAGGAAAAACGCAAACAACCAAAAACTTTTAAATGAGAGTAATCTGGGGGTTTGTGGTGAAGAAGTTCATAGGGTGGTTTATGATGAAGTACACTGGACGGTAGTTTATTGATTATATGCATTTCAGCAAGTACACATTCTCCCCCAAAAAATAAAGGTAATGGGGCATGGAATCTGAGAGCTCGCGCAATATCAAGTATGTGTCATTGTTTTTGTTCAAGAATGTCATTTTGCTGAGGTGTGTGAGTACAAGACTTTGATGTATAATGCCATTATCAAGAAAGAATTGTTTAAGGACATGATTGTGAAATTCAGAGCCATTATCTGTCCTGAAAATTTTCATTGTTGTAGCAAATTGATTTTTAATAAGATAAAAAAAAAGGATTTCAGCAGAGACGTGACTTCAGTTTTAGAAGTCATCAAGTAGGTCCTGATATTACGAGTGTAACCATCAACAATAGTTAAAAAATACTTATAACCAAATGAGTAGGGTCAAAGGTAGGGACCCCAAACATCACAATGCACTATATCAAATGCTTTAATACTAAAGTTATCACTCATATGAAAATGAAGTCTTGACTGTTTAGCAAGGGGACAAATATTACAAGGCATAAAAGAAAAGGTATGTAAATTTGGAAGAGAATGAGTTAAATATTTGAGCTTTGAAGGAGATGCGTGGCCTAGATGATGATCCCATAGCTCAGTTGGAGATAAGACTTTGGTAACATTGATGTGAATAGAAGTTACAGCAAGCAGTTCTGAGGAAGAGTCAAAGCAATACAGTCCAGCACAATTTTTACCAAGCGCCAGTTGTGTCTTCTGCAAAGGGTCATGTATGACGCAGGATTTGGAATTGAATGTTATAAAACAATTTGAATCGGAAGAAAGACAATTAATTAATAAGAGCTTGTGTTTTAAATTGGGTACAAAAAGTGTTGGAAGCGTTTACAGCGGGCACAACACAAGATAAAAGAGCAAATAACTTCTCTATTTCAACAATAAGAGGTTACAAAAAAAAAAACAAGTTACAAAACTTGACTTCACTATTACAACTTCACAACACCACACTACTTCAAGGTGTTACAATGGACACGACAACCACCCATACAACACTTATCTAAAACTTGTAAGCTAGAGCTCGCCAACACAGTTCGCTACTCCTTTGAACGACGCCTGAGCTGCTGTCCGCAGGGTTCAAAAACCAGTCCGCATAAATCTGTCCGCAAAGCAAACTGTTCTCACAGTTCAGGTCGCAAGTTTGCTAGGAGCTGCTGTCCTCCAGTCCGGCACCTCTGCACGTACTTTCCTATTTGCCAATAGGAGACCACCACCTCCTCTTATCACAAAACCAGTTTTGTTTGCATAAATGTTGCTGCCAAAATCAAAGCTGTCCGCAGCTTTTAGAGATGCAATCCGCAGTTTTTAGAGATACAGTCCGCCAACTTTTGCTGGCCAATAGGAATTTGCTGATATTTGGAGGTCGTAATCCCAGCTCTACCTTGCTATGCTTCCGCACACCTACTTTTGCAAGAATTCATTACCTATTTATAGGCAATGCCAGCGACTAAGAAGAATCCACTTGTCATAGAAAGGGAAAATCAATTTTGCCTCCAATTAATGCATGTGTTTCACGCCATTTACGCTACCAGCAATGTTTCCAAATATATTATAATAATATATTCATAATAAATGTATAAAACTGGCTTATATGCAGGTGGAATGGATGCATCAACTCCCCATGACCTTGCAATGAATGACTTATATGCAGGTGGAATGGATGCATATGATATGTAATTCACAATGTCAGTCTCCCAACTACCAAGGCAAGCAAAGTCATAGGGAGTTGAGAGTATACACAAGAAGACAGAAACAGCAGCATGAGCAGGCTCCCGTGATCGTGCCAATACCCACACATGATGATGTCCCAAGTTCCTCCTCCCCCGTGTCACCTTCACTTGAGTTGAGAGGTAACAATTCATTTCCTGATACTTCTAATGATAATGCTTTGCCCCACAGAACCTCTCGAGTCAATGCTGGAATACCTCCAGCTAGGCTTGGTAGTTGGGAGACTGACATTGTGAATTACATATCATATGCATCCATTCCACCTGCATATAAGTCATTCATTGCATCATTGCATTCTGTGCCTGTACCTAACACCTGGCAGTTAGCTAAACAAGATCCTAGGTGGTTGAGTGTCATGCTAGAGGAACTGCAGGCCTTGAAGAAGAATGACACTTGGGAGCTGGTACCTTTGCCGGCTGGAAAACGTGTTCTCGGATGGAAATGGGTGTATACTGTTAAGCAAACTCCAGAGGGCAGAATTGACAGATACAAGACCAGGTTGGTTGCTAAAGGTTATAGTCAAACGTACGACATCGACTATGATGAGACATTTGCTCCAGTAGCGAAAATGAGCACCGTTAGAATGTTGGTGTCGTGTGCTGCTAACTTTAATTGGCCACTACACCAACTAGATGTCAAGAATGCCTTTTTGCATGGCGATCTCCAAGAAGAAGTGTATATGGAGATTCCACCGGGTTTTGCTAATGCTCAAGTAGCTGGGAAGGTATGCAAGTTGAAGAAGTCTTTGTATGGACTGAAACAGTCCCCAAGGGCATGGTTCGATAGGTTTAGACTGGCAGTTTGTGGTATGGGATACAAGCAGTGCAATGGAGACCATACAGTTGTTTACAAGCACTCCAAAACATGTATCACTATCCTGGCTGTTTATGTTGATGATATTGTAATCACCGGAGATGATGCCCAGGAAATCCTACGGTTGAAGAGGCAGCTAGGAGAGGCATTTGAAGTTAAGGATCTAGGGCAATTGAAGTACTCCCTTGGAATTGAAATTGCGAGGTCGCGAAAAGGTATAGTGTTTTCTCAGCGGAAGTATGCTCTGGATCTTCTCTCAGAGTCAGGGATGTTGGGGTGCAGAGTTGCATCTACTCCTATCGAGCAGAATCATAAGATATGTGCTGAGGGTGGTGACCCGGTATGCAAAGAGCAGTATCAGAGATTAGTTGGACGTCTTATATAGCTATGTCATACAAGACCTGATATCACTCACACAGTGAGTGTGGTGAGTAGATATATGCATGATCCCAGAGAGCAGCATATGGAGGCAGTTCAAAGGATTCTCAGGTATATTAAAGGAAGCCCAGGAAAGGGATTATGGTTTAGAAGTTCTGGCCATCTGAAAATTGAAGGGTACTGTGATGCTGATTGGGCGGGTTGTATGGATGATCGTAGGTCTACTACAGGCTACTGTGTTTTTGTTGGAGACAATCTCATATCTTGGCATAGCAAAAAGCAAGATGTGGTGGCAAGGTCTATAGCTGAGGCCGAGTATAGGGCTATGGCAGTTAGTCTGTGCGAATTGATGTGGGTGAAAAACATGTTATCTGAGTTGCGCTTGTTTAGAGGAGACTCGCTACAACTCTGGTGTGACAACAAATCGGCAATCAATATAGCCAATAATCTTGTTCAACATGATCGCACCAAACATGTGGATATCGATCGGTTCTTTATCAAGGAGCAACTAAATAGAGAAGTTCTTACTCTGAACTATGTGAAATCACAAGAGCAGTTAGCTAATTGTTTAACGAAAGGTTTAACTTCAAGAGAGTATGAGATTTTTTGTAACAAGATGGGAATGACTGATATCTATCGCCCATCTTGAGGGGGAGTGTTGAGCTATTATATTATAATTAGTTAATGTTGTAAGGACGTTATTGTAAATGTGCAGTTATATAAAGGAGGGTCTCTCCATGAGAGAATGAACCCTAATTATTTTTCCTAACTTCTACACTAACACTCTAACCTCAGAAGCAAATGGTAAAGAATCAGGAGCTGCTTTACTAGGATGGAATCATGGAATGTTGCAAGCTTGCATGACGAACTCTGAATTTGGTTGTAAGTTATAACGATGATAAATTAACAATGTTATCAGCCTATCAGATCGTTAAATTTGAAGTATAAAATCTAAAAAAAATAACAAATCATTAACAGACACTTCAAATATAAGTCATCCAGCACATCAAATAGGAAATACAAAAATAATGTCTAAAACAAAATAATAAATCGAAGAGTAGGTTCATGGTTCATCTAATAGTCAGTGAAAACCATCAAAAATCAGTACAAATCCTTAATTGGTATGTCGACCATGTCCTCGTCATCAAGTGTCACATTTTTCTCATCATCACCACTGACATTCTTGTCATCATCCCATTCACCCTCACTAATATAATTGATAGCATCGTGATCACTGCCCCTTATGGTGAGATCTTCAACTCCACCTAAAAAATAGAATTTAATTAAGAAAAGAGAGGACGATGCATGATCTATTTGAAAAACTGTGCATTATCAAATAATTTAAATTTAATATGAAACTTACCTTCTTCATTCAATTCCATAGTGGTTTGTTCAACATTCCTTTCAATGTTATCATCACCATATGTTTCTTGAGCATCTTTATGTTGAAGAATCCTCAGCCAGTTACCCTTGCGGGGAAGAAATAGATCTTCCATCTCTGTGATTCATTCATCATCAGATAGGATATCCTTAAAATTAAAAAACTTATCCTTTACCTGCATATTCCTTTTATCTTGTCTTTCCATCAACTTTTTGTTATACATCACAAACACTAGATCATTCATCTTCTTTTGATGTAACCGATTTTTTTTGCATAAACCTATGAAATATGAATTATAATGAGTTATTGACAATAAAAAATTATGAGACCATACTTTTAAACATACAATAATAATTGAGGCATTGAGCTCACCATCTCAAATGCACTCCAATTACGTTCACATCCGGAAGAGCTGCATGTTAGACTTAGAACCCGATTTGCAAATCTTTGTAATTCAGGACAATTATCACCGTATGAATCCCACTAATCAGCTGTAAATTTGAAAATCTTGCAAATGCTTAAACATAAAATTACATTACATGCTTATTGATTAATAATTTAAAATATTATAAACATAATTTGTCTCACCTAGAGATCTTTTGTTCCCAGTTGCCTTTGCAGACTCTAACCCAAATAACCCTTTTGCATGTTTGAAATCATTCATTTGAATATTTATTTTTGTTCTACCCTCTTCATTTAGAATCATCCATTGGAGACAACTGTAGAATCCCAATTTTACTTCAGCATCCGCCCTAAATGATGGGCTAAAGTGATAATGGGGATTCAAATAATAAGCTGCAGCATGTAAGGGCCTATGAAGTTGGCTTGCCCATCTCACATCAATGATAGATCATATTGGTTCATATCTATAACATAACACATAAAATAACAATTGCATGTTATGATATAAATCCAAACATAATGAAACTTAAATTTAAAACAAGTAAGCTATAACTACTTACTTTCTCTTGATGTTTTCAAAATTACCTTGAATCTTCTCCTTAGCTCGATCCATCTGCTCATATAAAAATCCCATCACAGGGGTCTTCGAATCAACCATTCTAAGCACCTTAATAAGTGTAAATGTTGCTTTTAAACATACAATAACATGAGACCAAAATCTAGTTGTATTCAAAATAATTTTTTGAATTGATTTTCCCTCCTTTGAACCGACAAATCTACTAGACTTCCATTATGTAGACGTTAACATTGTCATCAAACCACCCTTATTCTCAAAAGACATCCCAGTGTCAAGTAAGCTGTGGCAAATCGGGTAACTATAGGACGGATCAACTCTCTACCCTTTGCAAAATCAAGCAGCCAAGTATGTAGCAAAGTTCTGGAGTATATGTATGATGTTATCTTTCTACCTTTTGCTATTGTTAATTTATGCAACTCAATTTTTTTCTCAAAATCTTCTAAAATCAAGTCAATGCAATGCACATCACATGGTGTCCATTATAGATGTTTTCTCTTCTCCATTAACATTTGTCTGGCCGCCTTGTAGTTTGAGGCATTATCCGTTACTACTTGCACTACATTCTCTTCTCCAATTTTCTCCACAACTTCATCTAACATTTGAAAAACCTTATCTGCAGTTTTGGAGAAATCCGATATATCTATTGATAATAAGAACACGGTACCTTTTGGGCTATTTAATAAGAAGTTACATATGGATCTCCTTTTTTTTGTCTAATCATCCATCTGACATAATAGTACAACCAACTTTCTTCCATTCCATCTTGTAATCCTCTAGTAAATCAAGAGTTCTGCTCACCTCTTGTTTTAGGTATTTCACTCTAATATCATTGTAAGATTGTTGTTTCATTCCAGGGCCGTGTTGGTCGATTGCTTCAATCATGCTTACAAATTCCGGGTTCTTAACACAATTGAATGGAATTGCGCTTGTATATAAATAACGAGTAATTTGTTGACAGGCTTTTTCACGTGCATCTTTCTTGAAAATATGACTACTAGTTGATTGACTTGATTTTCTAACAAAAAGATCCATTGTCTCTTTTTCTTTTTGTTTGTTTCCTATACTCACTTCTACTTCTTCATCATAATGAATAGTCTCCTCAATATTTCTTCTCTTTTTAACAACCTCATCCCCATGAGCTTGAAAAATATTCAAAAATTAAATTCTAACATTTTCAGGTACTTTAGTGCAAGGTTCTACACTAAACCGTACTTACATTGTACTTTTTTGGTTGTACTATCAATTTTAATCACATGCTCCCAACCCGGATCACTTCTAGGACCGGATGCATTTTTCGGGACTTTTTTCCAACTGGCCTTGAGCCGGACCCAGAGGCAGACATCTATAAAGTCAAGTAAGCATTCAAAAAATATAATCATACATAAACAAAAAAAAGATAATTCAAAGAAAAAGAAGAAGATTTTTGGACTGAAATCAGTCCAGATTACAGTCTAGAAATCTGGATGATTTCTGGAATGATTTCAGACCAAAAATCAAAGAAGAAGAAGAAGAAGAACCATAGGGAAGAAGAAAAAGAGTCATGTAAAAGAAGAAGAGTCGTGACGAAGAAGAAGAAGCAGAGCCGTGAAGAAGAAGAAGAGTTGTGACGAAGAAGAAGAAGAAGACATGTATGTTGGAAGGGGAAGAGCAGTCCGTCAAGAGGAAAGAGATCGTTGGGAGGGGAGGAAGAGTCGTGTCGTGTGGGGAGGAAGAACAGTTGGGACTCGGGAGGAAATGGGTTAGTGTTCCCGTGCGAGACTGCGAGGAAATGTTTAATAGCGCCTTCAAGGATCGTGGAAACGAGTAGGAATCACGATCCTACCGATTCCACGATACGGATCGCGATCCTAAGTGGACGCGGCCTGATTTCGATCTTGAACACGATTCGGATCGAAATGCATAATCCGGATCGTAGGATCATGCGATCCTACGATCCAGATCGTGATCCTGACAACTTTTGTTTTGGCTCCTCCATGTATCTGCTGACCACTCCAGCTGCATATATGATATCAGACCCAGTGAAAGTTAGGTAGCGTAGACTACCAACTAGACTCTTGAACACCGTAGAGTCAACTACTTCCTCCTTCGAATCTTTCCTCAGCTTAACTCCCAAATCTGCAGGAGTAGAGATAGCCTTGTTATTCTCCATCCGAAACTTCTTAAGAATCTCCTCCGCAAACTTCTTCTGAGAGATGAAGATCCCATCTTTACTCTATTGTACCCCAATGCCCAAGAAGTAAGTGAGTTCTCCCAGATCAGTCATCCTGAACTCCTTCATCTCTTCTTGAACTCTTCAAACATAAGAGGTTGTTGCCGGTGAATATCATGTCATCAACATACAAGCACACGACCATGATATCTCCATTCTTCTCCATCTTCGTGTAGAGTGCATACTCATACGGACTCTTCATGTACCCGCTCTTCTGAAAGTATGCATCTATTTTTTCATTCCACATACGAGACGCTTGCTTCAACCCATACAGTGCCTTCTTCATCTTGTAGACTTTCTTCTCTTGGCGTTTCAATTCATATCCAGGCGGTTACTGGGCATACACATCTTCTTCCAGATAACCATTCAGAAATGCGGACTTGACGTCCATCTAACAGATCTTCTACTTATACTGAGCAGCTAGTGCAATGATCAGTCTGATAGTATCAATCCACGCTACTGGAGAAAAGAACTCATCGTAGTCCATGCCTTGGAGTTATCGGTAGCCTTTCACGACGAGTCTTGTTTTGTGTTTCTCCACTTCTCCATCCTTGTTTGTCTTCACTCTATACACCCATTTTACACCAATGGGTTTGTGACCTGCCGGTAGAGTGACTAACTCTCAAGTATTATTCATTTTGATAGATGTCATTTCTTCATCCATTGCCTTCCTCCAAGTCTTTTCCTGAGCAGCTTCTTTATATGAGTATGGTTCGCAATCTGCTAAAAGACAATATGAAGAAAAGTTAGTATGAATCGGCTCCGTCTCCTCATACATCTCATCCAACCTTCTCGTCCTTGGTTGAGGATATTTAGAGCTTCTCCTACTAGTGCTTGCTCCATCAGAACTTCTCCTTTTGGTGCTTACTCCACTTGAGTGAGGAGTGGAAGCTCCCCCTGAGTCTCTGCTCGGTGGTGATGGTGGTTCAGCTCCACCATCCTCTGCTTCAGCTTCGTGACCACCTTCTTCTTCATCATCATTATAGAACATTCCTTTGACGCTTCTCTCCTTCACATCCCAGCTCCCGCAGCTATCTTTTTCAAATAACACATCTCTAGAGATGATTGCCTTCTTCGTCAATGGGTTGTATAACTTGTAAGCTTTACTCAGTGGAGCATAGCCTACAAATATACATTTCTCACTCTTATCATCCAGCTTCTTCTTCTTCTGATCGGGAAGTGAGCATAAGTATACACTTAAATACCCTCAAGTGGTGCACACTAGGCTTCCATACACTCCATGCCTCATATGGAGTCTTAAACTTCGCACTCTTCGTCGGACATCTGTTTAGAAAGTACACAACACATTGCACTGCTTCAGCCCAAAACATCTTCGACAACTTCTTGCCTTTTATCATACTCCTTGTCATATTCTGAATCGCTAAGTTCTTTCTCTCAGCAACTCCATTCTGCTGAGGTGAGTATGTTATTGTCAACTGATGAGAAATCCCATGCTCTTTGCAGAAAGCATCAAATAACTTTGAGGTGTACTCCCCACCTCGATCAGTTCTAAGTACCTTGAGGTACTTTCCACTCTCCTTCTCAGCCATTGCCTTGAACTCCTTGAACTTGTCAAGAGCCTCAAACTTCTCCTTCAAGAAGTAAACCCAACACTTCCGACTAAATTCATCAGTGAAGGTAATGTAGTATTTGCTTCCTCCAACTGAGGCAATATCAAACGGACCAGCAATGTCCGAGTGAAACAGTTCAAGTTGTTTCCTTGCTCTTCGAGACTTGCCACCTTCAAGCATCTGCCATTTTTTGCTTGCCTTTTGTACAAGCTTTACAGATCTTCTGTGGTGGTAAGATTTTAGGCAAGCCTTCAACCATCCTTGTATGTGATAGAAGCTTCAGACCACTGAAGCCTAAGTGACCCATCCTATGGTGCTACAACCAAACTTATTCTGCCTCTTCAGTTCTTGCTAGGCATGTCGTCTCATCAGCATCCATCTTCAATGTAAAGAGACGATTCATCGTCATCTTTACTTTCACCTCCTCTTTTCCTCAATGGTTCTTCATAGCCAATGAGTCATCCTTCAACTGAATGTAGTAGCCTTTCTTCACCAACTGTCCAAGGTTTAAGATGTTACTCTTCAAGCCAGAAACATATAACACATCGTTGAGATGCACTTTCTCACCATTTAGGGTGACCACTATCAACCCTTTGCCTGCTACCGAGATCTTTGAAGCATCTCCAAAGCTAACCTCATCAACACTTGGTTCAAGGTTAGTGAACAACTCCTTCTCACCACACATATGGTTGCTCGCTCCTGTGTCTAAGTACCAGAATTCATTTCTACCACTTTTAGCTCCTCTATAAGTCAAGAACATCATTGGATCACCACCAATGTTGTTTGCTTCAGCATAGTGGTTGGTCTCCTCTTTCCTCCTCGGAAGTCAGCAGTCATAACTCATGTGCCCAAATCTGTTACAATTGTAACTTTATACGGGCCATTCCACCACGGCCTCTTCCCTGGCCTCTTCCACGGCCTCTTCCACGGCCTCTTCCCCGGCCTCTTCCTCTTACTTCCTGCTCTCTACCTTGAGGTTGCTCTACCTCTCTCTGGAAGTTCTGATGTCTTCCTCCTCTTTTTCCTCTACCTCTGCCTTGGTAGCCTCGGCCTCGCTGGCCACCTCCTCTTCCTGAACTCTCTCCAAAGTTCAACTGAGTCTGAAGTGCTTTCTCTAATACTTGACTCTTCATCTTGTAGCATGCAGTATTCATGGGCTTGCAGAGAGCCCATTAGTTCATTAACAGATATCTGAGTGAGATCCTTTGACTCTTCTATCGCCACTACCATGTAGTTGAACTTTTTTGACATAGACCGCAGAAGTTTCTCCATGAAACTCACATCATCAATCGTCTCTCCGTTGTACTTCATTTCATTTGCAAGCGTCCGTAGACGAGTTACATAGGCACCAACTTTCTCAGAGTTTTGCATTTTCATAATTTCATACTCTGCTCGGAGAGATTGTAGCTTCACCTTCTTTGCCTTGTCAACTCCTTGCAATGAGCGTTGCAAGATCTCTCATGCTTCTTTAGAACTTTTAGCATCTGAGATCTTCTCAAAGGTAGCTTCATCAACTCCTTGATATAATAAGAACAAAGCCTTCTTGTCTCTCTTCCTTGCTTCTCGTAGCATCGTCCTCTGGGTGTTAGTCAATGCCACCTCTGCTTTAGTAGTTAGCTCTTCATATCCATCTTCCACGATCTCCCATAGCTCTTTTGAGGCAATCAACACTCTCATCTGGATACTCAGGTTCCCATAGTTAGTCTTAGTCAACTTGGGAACTTGACCCAGCATAGCATTCACCATCTCCATCACTTCAAGTCTTCAACTCTTCGGAGCGACTTCCAAGGTTTGCAACCTCCCTCTGATATCACTGTTGAAAGTATTTATAGCGGGCATAACACAAGATAAAGGAGCAAATAACTTCTCTATTTCAACAATAAGAGGTTACAAAAAAACAAGTTACAAAACTTGACTTCACTATTAAAACTTCACAACACCACACTACTTCAAGGTGTTACAATGGACACGACAACCACCCATACAACACTTATCTAAAACTTGTAAGCCAGAGCTCGCCAACACAGTTCGCTACTCCTTTGAACGACGTCGGAGCTGCTGTCCGCAGGGTGCAAAAACCAGTCCGCATAAATCTGTCCGCAAAGCAAACTGTGCTCACTTATCACAGTTCAGGTCACAAGTTTGCTGGGAGCTGCTGTCCGCCAGTCTGACACCTTCGCATGCACTTTCCTATTAGCCAATAGGAGACCGCCACCTCCTCTTATCACAAAACCATTTTTGTTTGCATAAATGTTGCTGCCAAAATCAAAGCTGTCCGTAGCTTTTAGAGATGCAGTCCGCAGCTTTTAGAGATACAGTCCACCAACTTTTGCTGGCCAATAGGAATTTACTGATATTTGGAGGTCATAATCCTTGTTCTTAAAACAGTCCGCACAAGGCAGGCCGCAGTTTCTATCCTTCTTTGGCGCTACCTGACTCTCTTCTGCTCTACCTTGCTATGCTTCCGCACACCTTCTACAAGAATTCATTACCTATTTATAGGCAATGCTAGCCACTAAGAAGAATCCACTTTGTTGAAGCCGGGGAAATTCCCTACCTCAGAATCGGACTGGGCGGCCTAAGGCTACCGGTCTCGCAATGAAGTCAGACGGCCCTCAGGAGCGAGAACAAGGATGAGCTAAAGAAACTAGACCCCAGGTTGCTTCGGCAGGAAGGTCCCACCACGTACCCGGTTGCTTGGAAGAAGCAACCCCTTCTCAACCAGGATGGCCGAGCTAGATACGAAGGAGACGCGCGAGCTAGGGTTCGCGAGTAACTATTCGAGAATCTCCGGTCCTCTCCTTCGTACCCCTGGGGTCCTATTTATAGGGAAATCCAAAATAGGGGGGGTCATACTTATACCCCCCACCCTGGAGACTATGCGACTTCCCGAGGAACTCACACGGGATGGGCGAGTATATCGCTTAGTCGCCTATCGGGCGAGTAAGCCTAGGGAGCTCGCCATACTCGCAAGGGTCTTCCACGACCTGGGCGCTGATCCTGACCCCCGTCTCGACCTGTTGACCTTGACTCCTGATGACCTAGCGGTGGTAGGGTCCACCCTCGTCGAATATGGGTTGTACACAATCCCCGCTCTTTTTTGGCGACGTAGGAGCCCTGAAAGAAACATCCATCACCTATTCGGAGAGCTGTTATGCCGAGTATCTGACTGCTTGCTCTGTCCACCACTCAATGAAGTCTATAAATAGGGGGCCTGGTTGTTGGGATGGATTCCCAAAACTCACCCACCATGTCGGATGCCAACGCGAAGCTTCTCGAATACAGCCTCGCCGCCCTGTCTGGCCTCCTCGGCATCGCCAGACCGAAGAGGACGCACAAGGGAGATGTCGCAACCGATTTGCCACCGTTGAAGAAGAAGAAAATCAAGAAGCCTAAGCAACCATCCTCCTCAGTGGTCGACTCACCTTCGCCATCTGGGTCCGTTGCGGCGGTGACTGTCGAACCCGCACCCTCCGCCAGTACCCAGAAGCTCCTCAACGACCTTGGTCTGGGCGATGTTCCAGACTCGGTCGCCCTTAGCCCGGACAAGGACCCCGAAGTCGCCAAGGGAAGACGACGTCCCAAGCTGAAGTCGTCACCGTAACAGGTCGCCGCTTCGACCCCCCTTTCCAATCGTTAATCGCCGTGCTTTTCGCTGATCCAGCTTTCTTGTTCAGATTCCCCTTCGAGTGACGCTGAAGCGCCACTGAACGTTGCCCCCTTGAGCTCCGCGCCGCTGCTCTCCCTCGCCGCTGGTAAACCTCCCCGGATCGCGCATACGGTCCGGATCAATATCGCTGCGAAGAAGATGACGGGGACCTCTTTGGTGAAAGGAAACCCTCCTGCAAGTAAGGCTCCTCCGGCGGATAAAGATCTCCCGGCGAGCAAGGGTCTCCCGACGAGCAAGGATCTCCCGGCGAGCAAGGATCTCCCGGTCTCCTCCATGCCGGATTCGTCATTGCCAGCAGCGAGAAATCCCTTACCGCCGCCGCCTCTGGACGCGGCCTTCGAACAGGCGAGGGGCACCGTTTTGCCGCTGCCGCCTCCCTTGTCCGCCCAGCAGAAGGTGGCCTTGCAGCGACATCCCCCGCCTCCTCCGTTAAAGACTTCGCAGCAGCCGACGAGCTCGTCGCAGGCTCCCCCCCCCCCCCCCCCCCGCCGAAGAAACCAGATAGGCCGCGGCCGATTTATTTTCCGTCGCGGGTTGGGGACCCCGACCATGGAGGATGCGGGTAGGGAGGTCGCGGTCAGGGCAGACCAGCCGACCACCCCGTAGGCTCATCGTCGGGTAGGCGAGACACCTCCGGTCGCATTTCTCCACCGCGCCGGTCTCGATCTCCTCGCCGCGGTGAGCCCTTTATTGCTTGCTACTTTTGACCTCGTTTGGGTGCCGATTTCTGATCGCAACTTATCTTCCTGAAATGACAGATCGCCCGACGACTCCTGGGTCGGCCTTCATCGACGCCATCGGGTTGTCGGGGAGCGAGTATCATCACGCTGCAGCCCGCGCCTACATGGAGCTGGAGAGTAAGTTTGACCAGCTCGCCATCTGCGAACCTCATCGTCGAATCTCTGCCCTGGAGGTGCGCATGGAGAGGGTAGAGGAGATCCAGACCACCTTGGAGAGCTTCGAAGCTCGCTTTCACATGGTGAAGGAGAATGATCGCCAGCTGGCGTTAAACAACCATCGCCTTCAGCTCGTCCTGGACGAGTTGGCTGGGATTCGAGCGAGCATGGGTTCTGTGGGGCGGCTGACGAGGATGGAGGATCAGCTGCGGCTTGGTGACGACGCGATGGCACTAGCGACAGAGCACTTCCGGAGGGCGCGCGAGATGGGCTGGGCCGGGCGCCATCCTCATCCTCCGGAGCGGCCGCCTAGGACGTAGATTTGTTTTTTGGTTGTATTCGCCATCTGGCGATATTGTAACGAACGCTATTCATTTAAATAAAACGAGCGACTATGAATCTCGCCATTCGTTTTGTCGTGATGTTTCCATGGTATCCCGACTTTATTCGTGCAGGTCTTGGCGAGCGCCGCAGTGCCCCCGCTACGTCGCGCGAGAGAAGTCCGATGTCGCTGGTGTGCTGCCCCTTCCCTCGCGCGACGTTAATCAATACTCGCGGGAATGAACCACCCCCCCCCCCCCCCCCCCCCCGTCCGTCTGTTTTGCCCTGGCCTATAAATATGGGGGGGTAGGTAGAACATAAGTACACTGCCGCGAATTTCTCGATCTGTCTGGCGAGTATCTCTCCGGCTCGCTTTGCCTTCCTCTCTTCTTCCATTCGTCCCTTTTCCCATACTCAGCTCGCAGAAATAGTTGGCGACGACGCTAATGCTCGCCGACAAGCCCACGCCATCAATTTCGCCGACGCGGCTTTTAAGAAGTCGATAACTTCAGACAAGGATCTGGAGAGTTTCAAGGAGCATCTACTGCCAGAGGGATACTCGACGAGGATTCCTGCTCGCGGTGAGCGACTCAACACCTATGTTGAGGGCGGGCTAGTGTTGTCGTTGCGCCATTTTGATGCTGGACTGCGACTCCCCTTCTGGCCTTAGTTCTGCGAGATTCTGCGATATTTCGGAATCGTTCCCGCGCAGATCAACCCCAATGGGATGGCGATCATCATGGGGTTCCTCTGCTACCTCCGGGAGGAGAGGATCGCCTTTGACCTCTCCTTATTTCGCTGAGTGTTCGCCTTCACCGCGACTTCGGAGGGGGCGTCTTCTTCAGCAGCCATGTCTGCACTCTGGTGGGGACTGCGAACAAAGTCCATCGCTGGAGCGAGCTACTGGTGATCGTGCATGACGACTTCGAGGGTCTCCTAGGAAGGCCGCACCAACCCGACGACGTCGCCTTTCTCCCGCCGATCTTGGAAGGCAATCGTGAGCAGCTGTTCGAATCCTTCCGAGGTCGCCGGTTCAACGTTATCTATTGGCGGCTCAACGTCGATGTGCTAGAGGCGATTCATCCCAACGAGGGTAAGGCTTGAGCGGGATGTTGTGTGCTCGCCTGCTCGCTCCTGTTTTACTGAAGCTCGCAATAATCATATCGCGTGATTTTTGTAGTGGCCAACGAGCTCCCGGAGAAGCCGCTCCCTCCGGCGAAGGAAGTCGCCGTCCCTCTCTCTGAAGCCCGCCCTCCGCCCGACGTCGGGGATAAGAAGAAAATCGCCAAGGGGAAGGCGAAAGCCAGGTCACCGGGGCTGTGAGCAAGAAGGCGAAAGTGTCGTCGCCCCAGCCTGACGACCAAGATCGCCGCCAGATGCTCGGGCACCTCGCTTCCACCCCAACTACAATATCGGGCGAGGGGTGGTGGATGTGTATGGTCGCCCGCTGGTGACCTGGTAGGCGGAGGAGCACGTGGTGTCGCTGAGCACAAACCTCCCATCCCGGTCGACGGATTAGGAGGACAAGGGGGAGGCCTTCGCCGTCCCTCATGCCTTGTACGGGCGGGTCGACGCCGAGTCGATGTTGGAGTTCGCCCCGCCAGAGCTTGCACATCAGTCCGCCTGCTCGCTTGCGCGAGCTGCCGAGTTGGGGCATTTCACAGCGAGTAAATTGCTAGAGACGACGGAGGCTTTGAGAGTCGTCTCCAAGAAGGCCATTGATCTCGGCATGCAATCGGTCCGCTGGAAGGACTTTGAGGTAAGTCGCCTATTTGCGGCGATATTTGCTCTGTTCCGTTTGGACATGTACTGACGTTTGACGTATCGCAGGCCGCCGAGGTTGAGGCCGCGAAGAAACTGTCCGAATGCGAGGAGAAATTTGCCGCCTCGCAAGCCGAGCTGGAGACGGCCCAAGTTCGCGCAGTCGAGATGGAGACTCGGCTAGTCGTTGCTGAAGCACGCGCGAACTCTGCCTCGCTGCCGGGGGTGCAGCGGTCGGAGGACGATCCTCAGTGGGTCATCAAGCGGTCCCGAGTTCTATGGTAGGAGAGGTCGTCCGTCCGCCGCGAGATAGCGCGGGCGGCTGGGAACATCATACTCGCGCGGCTGAGAATTAACGGACAACTCGTCGAAGGGGATAAGCAGCTCACCGTTGACGAGCTTATCCCCGAGTTGCTCGCTGAGGGGGTGATCTCGCCAGATCATGTTCCCTCTCCGTCGTCAAGCTCCAGTGACTCCAACAGCAGCGGCAGTGGCAGCAGCAGCGGCGAGAGTAGAGACGACGGCGAGAAAGAAGAAGATGCCGATGTAGGAGATGAGGAATATCGGCCAGATACGGGCGACGATGAATCCTAGCTGCTCGTCGATTGCTAGCGGGTGTAATTTATGACTTGTAATTTGTAAAGTTTTTGACATTTATATAAGTTCACTTGCAACTTCTTTACTCGCATGATGGTTTATGTCATTTGCTAGGCTCGTAGGCTCGGTGAGGAGCACTCGCGACGTATACTCATTTAACTCGCCTGTACTTGCATTAAACACATTCGTTTGCTCGTCAAGATATACTCGCCTTTGTTCCCAAGGCGTGCTCGCCTATTCGCATGAGGCATGCTCGCCGGCTCGCCTGAAGTACTCGCCTGCTCGCCCGAGGTATACTCGCCCCGCGCTTGAGGCATGGTCGCCTCTGTCAAACTGTGATCTGAGCATGGCGGGCAGCGAATAGTCGTCTCCCGGGGGCAAGTAGTCAGTCTGCGGGAGAGGAGCTAGTGCAGAGACATGGACTTGCACTTACCCTGCTGCTCCGGGCTTTGCTCTTAATCGAGGAGATAGGCCGATCCCTTAGGAGAGGAGCTCGTGGGGGGCCGGACTTACGACTTTCCTGCCACTCGAAGTCTTGGTTTCAATCGAGGAGATCGGCCGATCCCCAAGGAGAGGAGCTCGTGGGTAACCGGTCTTACGACTTTCCTGCCACTCGAAGTCTTGATTTCAATCGAAGAGATCGGCCGATCCCCAAGGAGAGGAGCTCGTGGGTAACCGGTCTTACGACTTTCCTGCCACTCGAAGTCTTGATTTCAATCGAGGAGATCGGCCGATCCCCAAGGAGAGAAGCTCGTGGGTAACCGGTCTTACGACTTTCCTGCCACTCGAAGTCTTTGTCTCAATCGAGGAGATCGGTCGATCCCCAAGGAGAGGAGCTCGTGGGGGACCGGTCTTACGACATCTCTGCCACTCGAAGTCTTGGTCTCAATCGAGTAGATCGACCGATCCCCAAGGAGATAAGCTCGTGGGAGATCGGTCTTACGACTTTCCTGCCACTCAAAGTCTTGATTTTAATCTAGGATATCGGTCAATCCCCAAGGAGAGGAGCTCGTGGGTAACCGGTCTTACGACTTTCCTGCCACTCGAAGTCTTAATGTCAATCGAGGTGATCGGCCGATCCCCAAGGAGAGAAGCTCGTGGGTAACCGGTCTTACGACTTTCCTGCCACTCGAAGTCTTGATTTCAATCGAGGAGATCGGCCGATCCCCAAGGAGAGGAGCTCGTGGGTAACCGGTCTAACGAATTTCCTGCCACTCGAAATCTTGATTTCAATCGAGGAGATCGGTCGATCCCTAAGGAGAGAAGCTCGTGGGTAACCGGTCTTATGACTTTCCTGCCACTCGAAGTCTTGGTCTCAATTGAGGAGATCGGCCGATCCCCAAGGAGAGGAGCTCGTGGGGGACCGATCTTACGACATCTCTGCCACTCGAAGTCTTGGTCTCAATCGAGGAGATCGGCCGATCCCCAAGGAGAGAAGCTCGTGGGAGATCGGTCTTACGACTTTCCTGCCACTCGAAGTCTTGATTTTAATCGAGGAGATCGGCTGATCCCCAAGGAGAGGAGCTCGTGGGTAACCGGTCTTACGACTTTCCTATCACTCGAAGTCTTGATTTCAATTGAGGAGATCGACCGATCCCCAAGGAGAGAAGCTCGTGGGTAATTTGTCTTACGACTTTCCTGCCACTCGAAGTCTTGGTCTCAATCGAGGAGATCGGCCGATTCCCAAGGAGAGGAGCTCGTGGGGGACCGGTCTTACGACATCTCTGCCACTCGAAGTCTTGGTCTCAATCGAGGAGATCGGCCGATCCTTAAGGAGAGAAGCTCGTGGGAGATCGGTCTTACGACTTTCCTGCCACTCGAAGTCTTGATTTTAATCGAGGAGATCCTGTTACTGGAGGGATGTCGAGGATTAATCACATAGATATCTTGGCAAGAAGATAATCTTTCTCTTTGGATATACGTTCTTAAACCTGCTAAATCGGGAAGTTGGCGTCCAGACCTGTTCCTAATAATTTCTCCAGTCGGAGGAGAGATGCACTCGGGGAGACATAGTCCAACATGCAAGGGGGGAGCTGATCTAGGCCGACAATGCAGAGGCTTGGTCTTACAAGAGCGCTTAAGTCCCGAAGCATCGTCCTATCATCAGTACTTGGCTATTTAGGAGGAACGGGTTGAAGGCGCGTATCCCGATTTGATAGTGAAGGTCGCTTCCAGCTACGCTTAATGGCCATGAGTGCCAGCGGACGGGAGGGGGGTGATGTTTCGTCGAGGGTCCCTTGGGACGAACTCAGAACCAACACACACCCCTGGGCTCATCCCTGCCCCTTGTTCGGCAGGTTATCCTGCTTTGTTAAAAACTTGAAACCCTCTTATGGTTTCTTGACGAGGTCGGCCTCTTATCGAGTCCGGGAGGCTAGGATACAAGTTTGTTCCTGGTAATTCCTCCAGTCGGAGGAGAGACGCGCTCGGGGAGATATAGGCCGACATGCAGGGGGGAGCTGATCTCGGCCGACAATGCAGAGACTCGGTCTTACAAAAACACTTAAAGTCCCGAAGCATCGTCCTATCATCCATCCTTGGCTATTTACGAGGAACAAACCGACCACTGTTTCTCGTAGACGATCGCGGGGCTGATCCTGGAAGCATCCAGAAGCCTCGATGTATATAGCGTAAAATATTAGCATAAAAGGGGAGAACAAACCAGTCGCCACTGTACATCAAAGAGCATTTTTACAAAGTAATTACAAGTGTCACCCCTAGGGGTAAAACCTTTTCAGGTCGTCCCCACTCCAGGTCCCATTTAGCTGCTCTCCAGCTTGATCTTGCAGATAGTAGCCCCCTGTAGTCAAGGCCTTTTGGACAATAAAGGGCCCTTCCCAATTGGGATACAGCTTGCCGACGGTGTCCCCCCGTCCTGCAGCGTCCACTTTCTTCATGACCAGATCCCCCGCTAGGAAATGCTTGAGGCAGACGTTTTTGTCAAAGTGCTTCGTCATGCGCCTCTTGATCTCCTCTTGGCGTATGGAGACCAAGTCCCGAAGCTCCTCGACGTAGTCTAGAGAGAGCCTCTGGGCGTCTTCGTTCTCCAGATGCCACTCTTCGCCGCCGTCTTCCGCTGCAACTACTCTTGGACTCCGCACCTCGAACTCCACCGGGATGAGTGCCTCAGACCCGTGGGATAACTTGAAAGGCGTTTCCCCCGTGGCTGAGTTTGGGGTTGTTCTCAGAGCCCATAGGACCGAGGGGAGCTGCTCGGCCCAGTTTCCTTTGAGATTGGTGACCTTTTTCTTCAGCAAGTTGACGATGAGCTTGTTGACAGCTTCTACTTGCCTGTTGCTCCAAGGATGGTGCACTGAAGCGAATCGAAGGTCTGTACCCAACTGCTTGTAGAAGTCCTCCAGCTCCAAGCTGGCGAATTGCGGCCCATTATCGGTGAAGATGGCCAGCGGGATCCCAAAACGGCACGCGATTTCCCCCAAGATAAAGTTTTTGACGATCTGGGAGGTGGTCTTGGCCAAGGCTCGGGCCTCGATCCACTTTAAGAAGTAGTCGATCATCACCAGTATGAACTTCCTCTGCCCACTAGCTTGAGGGAACGGGCCGATCAGGTCCATCCCCCAGATGGCGAAAGGCCACGGAGCGGTGATCGAGCGGAGGTGTTGAGCTGGTTGAAGCTTGAGGGGCGCGAAGAGCTGACACTGGGAACACTTTTTTGAGAAGGCCTCCGCGTCCTTTCGGATGGTGGGCCAGAAGTAGTCATGCCTCAGGATTCTCTGCTTCAGAGTACGAGTCCCGGAGTGACTGCCGCACTCCCTCGAGTGGATCTCCTCGAGAACTCGGGGGACCTCGGTTTCCGACAAGCATCTGGCTAGGGGGCCCGAGACGGTCTTGCGATAAAGCTCGGCATCATGCAGTAGGTAGTATACGGCCTTGTATCGGAATTTCCTTCGGTCCTGCCCGTCCGTAGGCAGCTGACCCGTTGTTGAGAACGTAACGAACGGATCCTTCCACGAGGGTCACTGCTCGATCTCCATCATTTCTCCTTCCTCGATGGATGGTCAAAACAACTCGGTGACCGCTCCCCCGGCCCGGGGACCGTACTTGGCAAGGTAGTCAGCTTCAGCATTATCTTCTCGGGGGACATGCTCGACGAAGAAAGACTGGAACCCCCCGATCAGACCCTTATCCTTGACCAGGTATTGCTGCAGGATGGGGTCGTGGACCTCGAACTCTCCTCTAATCTGGGAAGCAACCACCATCGAATCGGTGAAAGCTCGGATGTCCTTGATTGACAGCTCCTTGGCGAGACGCAAACCAGCCACCATGGCTTCGTACTCCGCCTAATTATTCGTAACTGGAAAGAGGATCTCGACGGCTCATTCGATCCTGGTTCCCTGGGGGCTAACCAACACCACTCGGCTTCCACGTAATACTTGCCGGAAGCCCCGTCCACAAACATCTTCCAAGATACCGGGCGGGAAGCGCCCACGTCTACCTCCACCTCAGCCGAGAAGTCGGCCAGGAAGTCTGCTACCGCCTGGGCTTTGATTGCTACCCTCGGGGAGTAAGAGATGTCGAATTCGCTTAGCTCTACTGCCCACTTGGCCAACCTGCCAGAATGCTCCACCCCATCCAATATATTCCTTAGGGGATGATCGGAGACCACCTTGATGGAGTGAGCCTGAAAATATGGGCGGAGCCGCCGAGCCGAGACTACAAAAGCGAAAACTAGCTTCTCCAGGATAGGATACCTCGTCTCTACTTGCCACAACACCCGGCTCACGTAATAGATGGGGAGCTACTTCCTTCCTTCTTCTCGAACCAACACCGAACAAACCGCCTCGGCCCCTACTACCAGATAAAGTAAAAGATCCTCGCCACCCTGCGGACCTTGGAGAAGAGGAGCTCGGGTCAGCTGCTGCTTAAGCTTTTCAAAAGCCTCCTCGCACTCCGTGGTCCACTCAAATTTCTGATTACCCCGAAGGGCCTTGAAGAACGGGGAGCATTTCTCTCTGGCTTTGGAAAGAAAACGGCTAAGCCCTGCCAGTCAGCCTCTGGACCTCCTTGTAATCTCTTGGGGAGGCCATCTCCACGATGGCTTTTACTTTGTCGGGGTTAGGCTCCACCCCCCGGGGAGTAAGGAGGTGACCCAGGAACTTTCCCCTTCCCGCGCCGAAGACACACTTGGTCGGGTTAAGCCGCATCTTGTACTTCCTCAGGGTGGCGAAGGTCTCCGTCAGATCCGCTACGTGCTCCGTGACGCTCTTGTTTTTTACGAGAAGGTCGTCCACATAAACCTCCAAATTCCTCCCCTTTTGCTCTTTGAACACCTGGTCCATCATTCTTTGATAAGTTGCGCCGGCGTTTTTGAGCCCGAAGGGCATCATCTTGTAGCTATAACACCCGTCGCCGGTGATGAAGGAAACGTCGCGGCAATCGGGGGGATGCATCCGGATCTGGTGGTATCCTGAAAAAGCATCAAGGAAACTCATCACGGGAAATCCGACGGCAGAATCAACCAGCACGTCGATTTGAGGCAGGGGGTAACAATCCTTCGGGCAAGCTTTATTCAACATAGAAAAATCGATACATAGCCTCCAGCCCCCTCCGGACTTCTTTACCATTACAACATTGGAGACCCAGCCTGGATACTGGATCTCCGAGACAAACCCCGCCTCCAGCAGCTTCCTTACTTCCTCCCGGATTGACTCGGCCAGCGTGGTGGCGCTCTTCCTCTGCATTTGGCGAACCGGAGCTACCGCGGGATCCAGGTTGAGGCGATGACAGGCAACATCAGCATCAATCCCTAGCATCTCGGCGACACTCCACACGAAGATATCAGCATTCTCCTACAGGCAAGCAGATATCTCCGCCTTCCCTTCCAGGGGCAAGGTTCCTCCGACATTCAGCAGCTCAGGCCCTCCTCTCGGGGAAATCACCTCCACTTCCTCGAGCTCCTCGGCAGCTTGCAGGCCCTCCTCCTGCTCCATCATCCTCTCCAGCCTTTCCGCGTCACCCATCCAGCTGATGGTGCTGACAGCATTCAGGTAGCACTCCCTGGAGGCCTTTGGATCCCCCTTGATCCGGACTTGGACATCATCCCGACAGTACTTCAGGCACTGATGATAAAACGACGGGATGGCTTTGAAATAGTTAATGAGGGGCCGCCAGAAAATGGCGTTGTAGCCACTGGGTGCGTCGACGATTACAAATCGGCATCGGATTGAAGTACCTCCGAGGGTGACCAGCAGCTCCACTCCCCCTTCCACCTCTTTCTTCTCTCCCGAGAAGCCAAAGAGAGGCCCATCCGCGGCCTGGACCCTGGATGCTTCTACCTGAAGCCCGACAAAGGTTCTTTTGAAAATGACATTCACCGAGCTCCCATTGTCCGCGAGGATTCGGTCGACGGTGAAGTCTTCGATGGCCGCTTGTATCACCAACGCGTCGTGGAAGGGGTTCTCATTCCACAGCATATCCTCTTCCGAGAAGGTTATGTCGTTCAGCAGCGGAGGACTCTGCGACGTCGAAGCGACGCTCCTCTTGTAGATCTGGTGGAGACTACCCTTGCGGGAAGCTCCAAGCCCTGCACCCCCATTGATCACCCCAATATGTCCGCCTCCCGGACCGGGAATAACATTTCCTTGACCTCCCTGGTCAACCCTGTCCTCATTCCTCCTCCTCTGCGGAGCTTGGAAGGCTACTTGCCCGACCGGGGCCTCTTGCCTTGGTTGTTCTCTCTCTGCCTCCGTCGCCTCCAACCTTCTCCTGGCCTCCCAAAACTCTGGGCAGGCCAAGGTCCCATGCCCCTCTACTCGATGTATATCGCAGTAGAGAGGGATGACCGCCTCCTGCTGTTTTCCCCGGCGCTCCTCCTTTCGCCGACGCTTGTTGGTCTGCCGCGCGACAGCCATTGTCTCTCTTCTTCCTCCTCCCTGCTCTCTCGGGTTGGTATCCCTCCTCTCCTCCTGGTGGATCGGCCGTCTCCACTGAGGACGATCTCTCGGATACTGGAATCTTCTTTCTTCCCTTCTTCCTTCTTGAGCCTCGACGGGCCTCCTTTCTTCTTGCCTTCGAGGCCTCTCCTGCCTCCTCTCCTCCACCCTCCGGGGTTCCTCTCTTCTCTTCCTCTCTTCCTTCCTCTCTTCCTTCCTCTTCGGCTCCTCCCGCCTTCTGCCATCGCGTTTCTCTGGACGCCTCTCCCTTTCCAGCAGTCTTCCCCTGTTCTCCCCTAGTGGTTTATCCCCGTCCAGCCTTGCCAGGAACTCCTTGTTCCTCTCCTCCCCCTGAATGAAGACATTCTCCCTCTCCACCATTTCCTCGAACGACCTCGGTGTCTTATGCCCCAGCTCCATGTTGAAAAGTCCCTGCTTCAGGCCGAACTTGAGGGCAACCATCAAGGTAAACCCATCCACCTCTTCCACCTCCAAGACCTCTTCCTGGAACCGGTCGATGTAGTGACCCAAGCTCTCGTTCTGCCCCTGCACGATCTTAAAAAGGGTCGTCGCCTCCTTCCTTCTCTTCTTGGACGTTGCGAATCTTGCTATGAGACCCCGACGAAGGTCTGAGAAGCAGTAGATGGAACCTGCCGGCAGTTGGTGGAACCAGTCTCTTGTACTTCCCTTGAAGGTGATGGAGAAGAAGCGGCACTTGAAGGCGTCGGGCATGTTGCGAATCGAGACCACGTCCTCAAACCACTGAAGATGCCTTACCGGATCATCTCTGCCGGAGTAGTAGGTGAGGGCGGGCTCTCGGAAATTGTCGGGGATGGTGGCCGCGAGGATCTCATCGCAGAAGGGGCTCCTCCCTTCCTGGTGGCGGCGATTATCCTCCTCACTCGAGTACTCGTACTCGCTCCATCGGCGAGTATTCCCATACCTCGCCGAGAGTTCAGGATCTCGGAACCTGATGCCCTGGCTGCTCGCTAGGTGTTGACGCGGCGGCATCGGATGCTCCTCCCTCGCCCAGGCGGGCTCCTTTCCTGCTTGCCGGGTTGGAACCTCCTCGCCCGGTAGGGTCAGGCGATGGGGAGAAGTCGTCGTGACCTCAGGGGGGTTGGCGAAACCGACGAGTATCACCCTCTCCATTCTCTTCGCGAACTCCTCGAAAGCTGCTACCGTCACAAACCCGCCACCTCGCTTCGAGGTGCCTACTCCTGCCGAGTTATCTGCCAACTCGCCTTGATCGCCACCATTGACCATCTTTCTCCACTACGAAACTTTCCTCCTCGACTGCTATCCACGCTCACCGCACCAAGTGTTGAAGCCAGGGAAATTCCCTACCTCAGAATCGGACTGGGCGGCCTAAGGCTACTGGTCTTGCAATGAAGTCAGACGGCCCTCAGGAGAGAGAACAAGGATGATCTAAAGAAACTAGACCCCAGGTTGTTTCGGCAGGAAGGTCCCACCACGTACCCGGTTGCTTGGAAGAAGCAACCCCTTCTCAACCAGGATGGTCGAGCTAAATACGAAGGAGACGCGTGAGCTAGGGTTCGCGAGTAACTATCCGAGAATCTCCGGTACTCTCCTTCGTACCCCTGGGGTCCTATTTATAGGGAAATCCAAGAGAGGGGGGGCATACTTATACCCCCCACCCTGGAGACTATGCGACTTCCCGAGGAACTCGCACGGGATGGGCGAGTATATCGCCTAGTCGCTTACCGGGCGAGTAAGCCTAGGGAGCTCGCCATACTCGCAAGGGTCTTCCACGGCCTGGGGCGCTGATCCTGACCCCCCGTCTCGACCTGTTGACCTTGACTCCTGATGACCTGGCAGTGGTAGGGTCCACCCTTGTCGAATATGGGTTGTACACACTTGTCATAGAGAGAGAAAATCAATTTTGCCTCCAATTAATGCATGCGTTTCACGCCATTTACGCTACCAGCAATGTTTCCAAATATATTATAATAATATATTTATAATAAATGTATAAAACTGGCTTTTGACTTCGGTCAAATCATTTTTCCGCCAACAAAAAGAACATTGTGTAAAGTGATATATGGATGTCTGTAAACATTTCCAACATGAGTGATTGTCGAAGTGGAACCATCAAGAAGTTGTACATATTGAGGATGAAGAAGTTGTGTTGGCTTTATTACTTTGTCAAAGCAGTGTGTAATGTGGTCCGCTGCACCACTGCCAATAATCCAGTTATTTGTCCCATGATGGGTAGAGAAGCAGGAGCTTATACCTGTCAGTCGATGACCATTATCTGCTGTGTTTTGATTCTGTGCGAAGAGCAATCCCAGCAATTGATTTATTTGTTCCTTGGTAAGCTGAGAACCATTGGATGTAGAAATTTCAAAAGTGGAGGAAATGACAGACCCCGGGGATGAAATGTTTGGTCCTGAATACTCCACGTTATGAGTTAATACTTTTTGAGGAATATCGCCATATTTTCTGCCTTTGAATTTATAGTTAGGTGAATATGTTGGACGGTCAGCATGAACAAAAAATAGGCATGCTCGATTAGTCTCACACCGCCAACCCAGACGGTCCACTCGTACTTATATTAGCCCCGCCCCTCCAACCCTTGACCCGGGTTTTGGAGTGAAAAAAAGGGTGCGGAGGTTCAACATGGTATCAGAGGGAGGTTGCTATCTGCCATCAGTGAGGTGTGTTTTCTCAAGTTGTTAGAGTTTTCTTCTCTTTTGTCTTTCTCCATCATATGGCTTCCTCTAGCTCCCCTCTTCAAAACTTTCAATTTTCTCCAAGTGGAGTACCTATATTTGAAGGTGATTCGTATGACTTTTGGCATGTCTAAATGAGGACACTGTTTATTTCTCAAGGTCTTTGGGATTTGCTGCAAGTTGGGTATGACAAGCCCACTGCAGCCCACCCCCTCACAGCTTGGGAGCCCACTCAAGCAAAGGAGTATGCTGAGAATTATAAGAGAGATGTCAAAGCTCTATTGTACATCCAACAAGGTGTGGCAAGGAGCATTTTTCCAAGAATTATGGGAGCAGTTACAGCAAAAGATGTTTGGGACTCATTAAAGAATGACTTCCAAGGCTCCAACAAGGTAATAGCTCTGAAACTTCAAAATTTAAGGCAAGAGTTTGATACCTTGAATATGAAAGAGGATGAGAATGCTCACTGCTACTTCTCCAGAATATCTACCCTCACCAATCAAATTAGGAGTTATGGGGATGTAGTAGAAGAAAGAAAAATAGTTCTTAAAATCCTTAAAACTCTCTCTCTCTCAAAAGTATGCTTTTGTTGTGGCCATAGAAAAGGGAAAAGATGTTAACAGCCTCACCCTTCCTGACCTCTTAGGGTCCTTACAGTCACATGAGGATAGAATGAAGAGATATGAATATCAATCCCTTGAACATGCATTTCAAAGTAAAGCCTACATCAAAGCTCCAATTAAGTCAGAAACAGTAAAATAAGAAGAAACCAAAAGAGAAAATACACCAAGAACCTTATATTGCAACCTATGTAAGAGAAACAACCATGAAGCTTATGACTGTTACTATAGGTGCAAAAGGTGTAAGAATCCTACTCATCTTTAGAAGGATTGTTGGTTCAGAAAGAAACCAGAATATCAACCCAAGGAAAAGGCTCATTACTGTGAACAGGATGAAGATGATTTTGTATTTTATACATGTAATGAAAATGGAGAAATGATGGATGACATATGGTACCTAGACAGTGCTTGTTCAAATCATATGACCAACAAAAAAAGGGCTTTTATTCACTTGAATGAAGAGTTAACATCTCAGGTGATCTTTGGAGATGGAACCACTAAGACTATAAGAGGTAAGGGGACTATTGCCGTGAGAACTAGAAAAGGCCATTACCAGCACATTAGTGAAGTTCAATATGTTCCTGAACTTGCCCAGAACTTACTCAGTATCGGGCAATTGGTCAAAAAGGGGTACAAACTTGTTTTTGAAAATGACCACTGTGTGATAACAAGCAACAACTCATCCCGTACCTTTGCTAAAATTAAGATGGCTAGCAACAAAGTTTTCCCATTATCTTTACCTATTGGAGAAACCAGCATGCAAGCAGTAGAAGTATCGGAAACCAAGAAGTGGCACCTGAGATATGGGCATTTGAATATCCAAGATCTGCAAATGCTTCAAACCAAACACTTGGTACAAGGCTTACCAAAGATAAGAAATTTGGACAAAATATGTGAGAATTGTGCTCTCTGCAAAATTCATAAGTTACCCCATCCTGCAAGTCACACAAAAAGAACTAATGCCTTTCAGGAAAATCTTATTACCTGTTGTTTGTAGATGACTACATAAGAATGATGTGGATCTATCTCTTAGCCTACAAATCTGATGCTCTTCCAAAATTCAAAATCTTCAAAAATCAAATTGAGAATGAGACAAATTTGAGAATAAAAGCTTTGAGAACCGACATAGGGGGAGAATTCCTAAGCAGAGACTTCAACAATTTCTGTAAAGAACAAGGAATTAAAAGGGAGCTGACTGTAAGAAACACACCTCAACAGAATGCTATAGCTGAAAGAAGAAACAGAACCATAATTGAAATGGCTCGTTGTATGCTTCACCATTAAAAGTTACCCAAGGTTTTCTGGGCCGAAGCTGTGAGTGCAGCTGTCTACCTTCTCAATCAGGCGCCATGTCGAGCTCTTCACCTATCTACTCCTTTTGAAAAATGGACATGACGTAAGCCCTCTGTAGAGCACTTTAAAATTTTTGGTAGTCTAGCTTTCAGCTTAGAAGTTATAAAGGGAAGAGATAAGTTAGCAGAGAAAGGATTGTAAGGGATTTTACTGGGTTACAGTGACTCTTCAAAAGCCTATCGGGTATATAACCCCATCAACAAAAGATTGATCATTACCAGAGATGTTATAATTGATGAAAACTCTGGGAGTGGAGAAAGGCTCAGGATCGGACTCTGAAACCGGCGGTTGCAGCTGAACCTGATGATCAGTTGCCATCCATGCCGGAAGAAGAAACACATCAACTCTCTCCTGTAGAATAGTGCAGTCCTTAGAGCTCATCACCTCCATCATTGCCAAGAAAGGTTTGATTTTTATCTGACATTTATCAAGACTGCAATTTTGCTTTTCTTGCTACAGAGCCCTACAACTACAAAGAAGCTGAAAGTGACCCAAATTGGAAGGCAACAATGGATGCTGAATTCCAAATGATTACTAAGAATGATACTTGGGAGCTCACCAATGTACCTCATCATAAGAAAGCAATCGGAGTAAAGTGGATGTACAAGATTAAATATGATGAGCATGGTGAAATCTCAAAATACAAGACCAGGTTGGTAGCCAAGGGCTACTCCCAAAGAGCTGGGATTGACTATTTTGATACCTTTGCTCCTGTTGCGTGGTTTGAGTCCATCAGATTACTTATTGCTATTGACACCCAATACAAGCTTAAGATCTACCAAATGGATGTTAAATCGGCGTTCCTAAATGGTGAAATCCATGAAGAAATATATGTAACACAACCTAAGGGATATATATCAGGAGATAACTTCAAAGTCCTCAAGCTAAAGAAGGCCTTGTATGGTCTTAAACAGGCCCCACGAGTCTGGAATCAAAAGATTGACCTACACCTTCTTAGCATTGTTTTTTCGAGAGCTATTAGTGAGCCGACTATGTATGTTAAGAAGGAAGAAGGAGGGAAGTACATATTCCTATGCCTATACGTTGATGATTTACTTATCACTGGTAACTCTCAAGATGCTATCACCAAAGTCAGAGCTCAGCTGAACTCCAAATTTGAGATGACGGATCTTGGAGTGACCAAGTACTTCTTGGGACTACAAATTGCCCAAGAAGGAAACTGCACTTATATATCCCAAAGCAAATATGCCACAGACATTCTCACCCGATCAGGTATGATCAATTCAAAGCACTGCTCTACTCCTATGATAGTTGGGGAAAAACTTCAAAAGCAGGATGGCGCTGAAAAAACTAATCCGGAAGAATACAGGAGCATTGTGGGATCCTTAATCTACCTCACTAACACTCATCCAGATATAGAACATGTTGTTAGCATTGTTTCCAGATATATGCAGGAGCCTTCCACCAAACACCTTGCAGTTGTCAAAAGAATCCTCAGCTATGTCAACGGAACATGAAATTATGGCCTTAGATACACCAAGGAGGACCACAAGTCCCTCATATGTTTCTCAGACAGTGATTGGGGAGGGTGTGAAGATGATCGTAAAAGCACATCTGGGTTTGTTGTGTTTATGGGAACAAAGCCAATTTCATGGTGCACTAGGAAGCAAAAAACTGTCTCCCTCTCCTTTACCGAAGCAGAATACACTGCTCTTAGTGAAGAAGTTAAGGAAATCCTATGGTTAAGAAATATGTTAGCTGAAATGATGAATGAAGGTTGTGAACCAACTGAGGTGAAACAGGACAATTCCTCTGCAATTGCCCTAGCTTACAACCCCGTCTTTCACAAGCGATCCAAACACCTCGACCTAAAGCTCCATTTCACCAGGGATTATGTTAGTAAAGGAGAAATTAGTATTAGCCACTGCAAAACTGAAGATCAAACTGCAGATGTCTTAACAAAACCCCTGTCCAGCGATAACTTTCAGCGTCATCGACAAAAGCTTGTCAACCCTACTTCCGGGATTATGGGAGAGTATGGAGAAAGTAATCCCGTAAGTATGTTGATTTCCCTAAGGTCAACCACTCCATGTTCCTGCATCACAAGAAAATCAGACATCAGAGAAATATCGCAACCCAGAAATGGAAAAGAAGAAGAAAGGGGCCCTGAGCCCTGAGCCTGCCGCTTGCTTTTTATATATATATCCTTCATTATTGCTGTGTGGGCCCCTGTGCCTTGTATCTTCCTTATTTATATTGTAGCTGTCTGTGTGCTGAGGAAAAGATAGTAAGAAGTATTGCTTATGAGAAGTGTAAGAGGCCTCTGATGTTGTATCACATGAAGTTCATGAATTAAGTGTTGCTAATCGAGCATGCCTATTTTTGGTTCATGCTGACCGTCCAAAACGCCCCCTAGACGGTCCACTCGTATTTATATTATCCCCGCCCCTCCAACCCTTGACCCGGGTTTTGGAGTGGAAAAAAGGGCGCTGAGGTTCAACATGGTATCAGAGGGAGGTTCACGCTGAGGGGGCGTGTTGGACGGTCAACATGAACCAAAAATAGGCATGCTCGATTAGTCCCACACCGCCTACCTAGACGGTCCACTCGTACTTATATTAGCCCCGCCCCTCCAACCCTTGACCCGGATTTTGGAGTGGAAAAAAGGGTGCGGAGGTTCAACAGAATATCCATGAATTTTGAAACACTTTGCTTTAGTGTGTCCTGTAACCTGACAATGTTCACACCATAAGGATTTCTTGGTCTGTCAGGAAGGAGTATTAGGAATAAAATTCCGTTGATGAGAAGTTGTCTGTGTGTTTGGGGCCTCCATGAGAGCAGAATCCAGATTGTTCATGCCTCCATGGGCATAAATTGTGAGGAACTCATCTATCGTTCTTCTTCCTGTACCATTGAATATGCATCATCGATATTAGGTAAGAGTTTCATTAATAGAATCTGTCCTCTGACAGGCTTAAAAGCATCATTTAAGCCCAATAAAAACTGCATTAGTTTATTTTCTTCTCATTGATTTTTCCAAGCTCTCATGACTTCACAGAGGTTATTACTTTTGCAAATGGGAATTGCAGTCATTGTCTCCAGTTCATCCCATAATTGTTTTAGTTTGGTGAAATAGATTTCAACTTTTAAACCATTATGGGAACAAGAAGAAATGGCCCTTCAAAGACTGTAAATCATTGTTCATGTACTATTTGAAAAACGTCTTTGTAAATTTGTCCACATGGATGGTGCTGTGGTTGTGTGAAGGATGGTATTGCCAATTTCTTTAGAAACAACATTTAGAATCCAAGAAATAACCAGATTGTTGACCTGTTCCCATTGTTGGAAATTTTCATCATCTTCATCTGGTTCTTCGACCGTCCTATTGACGAAACCCAATTTGTTTTTGCAGCTAAGTGCTATTTCCATGGATCTACGCCATGGAATGTAAATAGAAGCTCCCTATAAAACAACACTTACAAGCATGAGTCCATGGTTGTCAGTGTTCTGCAAATTCAAGAAACTTGGTAGAGTATTTCTTGGTTTTGTCTGGACGGGAGCAATCTCTTCTGCGACTTCCATGGCTTTCTCTGAGTTGATGGTTTGTAGCGGAAAAGACGAACGAAGATGAATAGAAATTAAGTGATGAAAAATCGCTCAGAACCTACCCTCTGATACCATGTTAAGAAAATGATGACGAAAAGTGGAAAATTGAATGTGAAAATGAAGAAGCAATTTGGGCCTGAATATGACTTTTTTATCTTCATGTTTTCATTAAAGTAGTTTATCGTTATTACAGAAGAATGCAGAGAAGAAACACCATTCTTATATACAGAGGTTTGAACAGGTGCTGATCATTAACAAATAACAAACTATTTGAAAAGAAATTGATGAATTACAATAATGTCATTAACTAATTTTAACATAGTTGCGCGCAGGCGTACCAGGCCCGCGTATGCTGCTGGTCTTGCACGGTGCATTTGTGTGTTTGGTTTTGTCCCCCTTTCAAGATGATTTTGGACCATTCAAGCGGGCGAGGTTCGTGCGCATGACTCGTTCGGCCGAATTTACTTGTTTGAGTGTTTCGGTCGAAGTTTGCTCCAAGCCAGCACCTAAGGTTTTGTTTGGTTCGGTATTTCGCCGCCTCCGTTTGGAGCAAACGCCGCCGGACGGCAGGTAAACAAACGGCCGCCGGCGGCGTTTGCTCCGTTTGCACCCGCAGTAAGGAGAAAACGGCTCCAATCCGCTCCGTTTCGACCCCCACCTCTCCCCCTCCAGTTTCAAAGTGAGGTTTCGGCTCACTGAATGCACCCGCCACCACCCAACCAAATATAGCGTAACTGTTGTCTGTGAAGCGGCCCTTAATACGAACATAATATTGCCCTGAACAGATACTGTAGCTGCTCCTGCCCACCCACGTAGCCAGGCACCGGGTATTCCACATGTCGGGGAGAGACGATGTTCGGAAGCTGCCAAGTGCAGCGGCGACGGCCACTATAAAATCATGTCGGCCTATCTTCCCACAACTCCCCGCTTCCTGAATTCGCGTAGGAATTCAATTCATCTCGCCGCCGTCGGCTCATCTTCCTCCTCTCGCTCCCGAATACCCTCCTCCTACTCCTTCCTCCTCCGCCCCCTTGCGTCCTCCTCTGACGAAGCACCCAATTATTTTCCAGATTTCTGCCCTTTGCTTAGAATGGAGGTACTCCGCTCATCATATACTCAATTATTCCGCGTAAGTTGTTTTCTTTCGTTTCTGCACTTCCTCCTACTTTCTTTGGGCATGCTGTCGAAGTTTGGCGCGCCGGGTTCTTTCGCCAAACCCTAGGGCAATTACCGATGATGTCTTGGTTAAAGAAAGTCATCTTGCCCGAGAGTAATCTAGCACACACATAGTACAACCGAGGGCCTCGACAGTAAATTTTGAAGGGGAAACGGGAAACCCGTGGTGAAAAATAATCAATGGGCTTGTCTATTGGAGTTGGTTTTCAGAGTTTGTGAACTTAGCTGCAAGTCCGAAGCAGTTCACATAGGAAACACCACCCTTTAATTCAAAGTCCTCTCATCGAATTGCAATGAGAATTGCACTAAAGTCACTTTGATCATAGCAGTTGGCATTCATGAAGAAGGCTTCGGTGAGAATCTTCTTCTGTTGATTCTATAGCCAATGGACTGGAAGTAGGCACATATCTACAAATTGTGTCGAAAGTTTGAAATTGTGTCAAGAGTCTGTAGTATGTTATGCTATTCTCATTCTATATGTATTATATAAGTTTCTATGTTTCATTATCTAATCAAATTTATATTTGTCATTTTGTTGTTGGCGTAATCTCCAGTAAATTAATTATGCATCTTATTTTATGTCTCAGCAATCTGCATAAAAGCCTCATGCTGAAGTTTTGTAGCATTGACAACGACAACAAAGACTACAACAATGCGTAAAAGATTTGATGTAGGAAAAAAATGATGGAAAATAAGCTTTGGACTATTGCAGTGATGGTCAAGAGCCTCTCTCTGTAACAAGACTTTTAACATATTTGACTAGGAAAGTGAAACAAACCAATAGACGATAAAAGTGATGAATGAGATGGTATGAAACAAAATCATGTTCCATCAGGCTTTATGTCGTCGAGAATGTACTCTTCAGTGCTTGTTACGACTAGGCTACACTTGAAGAAGCACACGGACCAAAGATATAGGCTCCGTTTGGGAGGACTTATTTTCACCGGCCAAGCGGTTACGACCACATGAACCGGACCTTAATTAGGGTCCGGTTCATGCGGTCGTAACCGCTTGACCGGTGAAAATAAGTCCTCCCAAACGGAACCATAGTGACATCCTATGGGAACACTTAAATGTGCTCAACAAAATTTTGAGCCTTGTATACCCAAAAATGTATATGATTGGCCATATCAGCTGAGGTATGATAACTGAGAACGGTAGAAAACGGCTCCTTACATCGGCCACTCATGGAGCTGAGCTGAAGAGGTTCCTAAATGAAGGAGGTTCCTAAACAGAGGAGGTTCCTAAACGAGGGTGATTGTGGGATCTTCGAGGCCACCAATGGATATTTGCCAACTTCAATGGGAGATCCATCATCCTGAATTCTTTGAGGTGCCAAATTTGGAGTGGGATGATGACACCAATTAATGAACAACACCTTTCAGAACTAGGATGCCGAGTTCAAGGAACTTTAGTTGTTACGAAGGGATCACCAATCCCATCATACATATGAAGTATTTTGAATCCATCATCTTGCTCCAAACCCTAATCAGCGGCCACCACCTATTTCGCTATTTGACCTAAACCCATGAGTCTTCCGAGCGTTCATCGAACGATTCTAGTTACCTGTTAGATGGATCAGCTATGTGGATCATAACCTTGTTCGAGCCCCGCTGCTGCATGGATGGTGGAAGGGCTAACTTAAATATCAACTTTCCTACCTTGCCATGCACCTATTAAAAACATTAAGTTATATATTGTATATGACCTATGCTTCTATCAGGGACGAAGAGAGTAGCTCATCCGATAATGCCATTGATTATCGTCCTAGAGAAAAGCCCACCAGTACTGAGACAAGGAAAACACATTTAGGAACAAACGTCACTGATTTTCCACCATTGAGGGTTGGCCTCAACAACATCTCCTTGAGGCCAGAAAAACAAATCTTATAGTCTCACCCTAGAGAAATAACAAATCCACGCCACTTAATATTTCAATGAATGAGATTGTTTATGCGATCCACAAAATGTCATACTTCAAAAGCCTCCTCCACTGACATCGGCCCCTGAATAGGGAGATCATCACTTCTATTGCAAGTTCCCCATGACCACGACTACAATACAGATCATTGCCAATAACTACTTAAAACGGTCGAGTTACTCATTCAATAAGGGAATATGAAGGAGTACGTGGAAGTGGTTCCAAAGTTAAGGCAAAGAGAAAAGAGGGGACTAGCGGGGGCTGGAGAAGATGCTTCAACCACGTTAAGGGAAGGAAAGACACAGAGATTTTAGTATTGATGATTTTTTCTTCCAACGAGAATAACGAATCCCCAAGAAGGAATATGGAGCAACCACCCAACCCAAGATTCATGAAGGATATTTGTGGGTATGTTTATTTTTGTTATTGTCAATTGTCATTATTATTGTTGCTCTTTTCCAAGTGCTCCATCTTTTGTCTTTATGTTCGAAATGGTTGGCCCAGTCTTGACCCAAGTGAACCCTCCTCCCACCTTCCAGGCTCATATAAATCAAAGAAAGAAATCCAAGTAGACCCTCTTCCCACTTACAATCAGTCACATTTATTGATTCGAGCGAGCCAGCTATTTTGGTGTGAATTATGTTGTATGGATGGTGCAATGATTTGAGTTAGCCTCGTGTTTAGAGTCGACTTGTGTCCTGTGAAGAAGTGATGACTTGTGCAGTTGATTAATACCAATGGCTATTTATATGATCGTTGCGGTCACTAAAAATCTTGAATAGTGGTGGTAATTGTTGGGGTTTGATTCAATGATTATGAACTAAGTTGGATCAATTCATTTGAAACTATTATTTGTTATGTACGTTGAGCATATTTATGCAGATATAGGATAGCCAAACTCATGAGATTGTAAGATTAATTTGTCGTATCCGACGACAAACATGTTTAAGAATCATGCAGCAGTTCACAAAATCATTTTTGCAGGCCAAGGCTCAAGAAAAAAAAAGCTACTGTTTTGAAGTCCTCATATAGTTGAAGTGATGTTTCATATGCGAGGAAGATGTAAGGAGATGTTTGTTGGGGCATAACGTTCAAGAAGAAGACACCAGTGAGGAATCTCCTTACTTAATTCTCTGGATAGGTAGGTGGCGTTGTGGTTGGTGGGTGGTTTGATTAGAGGTTTAGCATCCCTATGGGTTGGATCGGTTTTCACACTTAACAATATGATTTGTTACATTATTTTTCATTTTATCTGTACCATAGAAGTTTCTACTTTTCATTATTTAATAAGCTTTGTTGCATGCATGCTATTATGGAAATTTGATGTAGACTAAAACTAGGGTTGTAGATTTTAAATAATAAACTATGCGATCTCTCTAACTAATTGTGGCGCGAAGGAACTCCACAGACTATTTTAAATGAATAAAATGAGCTAGGCATTGCAAATGGATGTAAGTCTACCAAACAAACGTAACGACGCCATGGTTCACAATTCCATAGGGGGAGAAATTAGGTGGTTGACAATAGCACATGAAAAATTGACGATAATTAGAAGAGTAAATTAGTTCGGGTAAGCTCTAATAATTAACCATTTTTCGTATAATTTGAGCACAAAATAACTAATGTTGGGAGCGAGGAGATCAAAAGGTATACCTTAGGGCGTGAATTTGCGATAGTTGTGCACGAAAACCCCAAGAATGGGACTGCCAGGGATCGGAACTACCGGGAGGTCGCTGAAAATGCTGGAGGCTGGCAGGGGAGAGGTCACTGTGTGTAGGAGGCTTTGGCAGCAGTGGCGGGTCTTGAGAGGACGTTGTCGTGTGGTGGGAAGAAGAGGGGTGGCTGTGTCCGTCGGAGTCATCGGAGGAAGCCGCAAAAATGGATGTCGGAACCCTAGATAGGTCCCTGCGTCAGAGTCGGCGGAAGACAGGGCTTCACTGGAGATGCAGAGGCACGAGAGGGAAGTATGATGATGGGTCGAAGAGGACTAACAACTGAATGTTGAGGTCGGTGCAGGATCGACGAGGACCAGTAGCTGGTGGTTACGTTGGCTTCAAGCGGAGGAGGGGCGCTCGGTCGATCGCTGGAAGGAGACGTCGGGAGTGGGATGTCGTGAATTGGAGTAGAGAGAGGGAGCTCTTTGCCTCGCTGGATGAAACCGATCGAAACCTAAAATGCTTCGATCAATTCTTTCCTAGATGTTGCTTAACAGGGGATGAGGATGTCTTTTATAACATAGCAGTAGGGTTTTTATTTGATATCGGCAGATATGGATTTCACTTAATAATGACAGATCTGATAAAAGCATATTTGAAGAAACTGTGGAAGGGACTTTCAAGGCAGGGTCGGCCGTAGGCATAGGAAAAATTGAATAAAAATAGTTAATTATTCCAAGTTTGCTCTAATTAACCTATCTCCTAAATTAACAGATCCCTGTGTTCAGGGTCTCGTTGGCCGGTCACACCAACAAGACAAACCAAAATTACGCGACAGCATGCACGATACAAAGTAACACTAAAACGCTCATAACCTGCACGATACAACTAAACACATAACGAAGCAAAAAGGGCGAAGACATGCGCTACACAAAAAAGGACAAAAAGTACAATAATAATTAAAAAATGTGACTCGGGTTGCATCAATTCCCCCGAGGTTAAAAGAACTCGACCCCGATGAGAATACGGTGCAACCAGTCACTATAATGCCCAAGACGTCGATCGGAGAAAGGCTGCATAAATGCCCCGTGGAAGCCGACGCTGTGACTCAGAACCTGGAGGTAACCTCTCATCCCTGAAAGAGACATGAAACTAATATCCTTTGTAAATATAATCTTTGTTGATGAAATTAACCTTGAGATTATAAAGCTCCAAAAAGGCTTGCAATCCATTAGTCAAAATTCTATGCCCAACATTCAAATGATCATTAATTATTAGAGCTTCAAAAAATGACAGAGAGACGGCGTGGGGAGCAAGCTTAAGGTAGGAAGAAAAGTAGGAAACAAGTGAGATCAACCTGTGGAATTATTAATTCAATACGCATCATATGCTCGCTCGATAGACATCCCCAAATGTCTGCTAGACCAGGGTCGACTATCGCTATAATTTCACTTGTTGAAGTCCCACTTGCGTGATAGAATTTTAAAAATGCCCCAAGTCTATCGTGTAAAATCTTCCATAAAGCCCTTGAAATGGGTGTCCCGATGTGAAGTAAGAAATCTAAGGATCGTCTCGACTTTCTTAATACGACTAAACCTAAAAGTTTCAGAAATCAAACAATAGTGATGTGGTGGCTCAACATGCTCGCCTATAATCAAAGGAAAGTGATGTGAACTAAACGCGTGCTCACCAAATATAAATTCAATATAAGGTGATGACTCTAATGGCACAAGCGAGTGACTACCACGCACAGTGTCTGTGGCCACAAGGGTTTGCTGTTGCAGTAGGCTAGGTGAAACATGATGAATAATGGTCGAGTCTAAGTCACCTAAGATGAGGAGTTCATCACTAGCCAACATCTTCTCTGGGAGAAGTGAGCGACGATGTGCCATCTGAGGTGAGTAGCACACCACTAGTAAGTTATTCCGAAAGTGGGGCCTCAGGAGTAAACTCGGTGGCCAACGGCTGTGATACAGTGTGAGTAAGTGGAATTACCATTTCAGTCAGGGGTAATGGGACGAGGAGGAAGAAGTTCTTCTCCTTGGAGCTGGGGCTCAGGAAGAACCTCCACGACTGAAGGTAAATACATGGTGGGGGTGGGTGGGGTCAAGGTGCTCGTCGGGGAATTGGCGAGGCGAGGAAGAGGACTATCCGGAGACCTAACTTTAGGTTCCTCTATATGATATGAAGTTGGGAGATATGCAAGAGAAGGATATTGCTTGCGCACTCACTTTAGGGCTGTGAACAGAGGTGCACAACCCCCTCAGATTCTGCTTAAAGTCCGCAGTGACGAACTCAAAATCCTTTAATAAGGTTTTAATATGCTCGTTAAGATCTTCCATTTTTTTTCTTTTAGGTGTTTGACTCTATGGATTAAATTTGAAAACTTCAAAATTTAAAATTTCGAAAGCAAACGCTGCTCGGCTATTCCACAATAGAGTGAGCGATGCGTAAGATTTCATAACATGAGATGAGTGCGTGATATGTGATTGAAATGACGAGATGTGATTAATTACACATTGGGAAGACAAGTGCACTTATCGTTACAGAGTATAAAATCAAGTGTTGTATTTTTCCGGGTCTGTCGAGTAAACGTACTCACAGGGAAGAGCCATTATTCTATCTTAACAAAATAGTGAGTGATTTGCAAAAATAAAAGACAATGCAATTAAACTATTTGAGAGAAATTCGATGAGAGAAAGACTAGCACTTAATATAGAATCCCCTTGGATAAAATGAACATTGATTAAAATATTAAAGTGCAAGTTATAATAATTTGTCTTCGACCGTGGAGGTTCCCAAATTATATTAACGCCCCTCTCGAGAATACTGCTAACGTCTAACCTTAAGTGACACGATTAAGACCCCTCGACCAGTCAAACCCTCTAAGCTTGCTTTAAGCGATGAACCCCTCTACTATTGGGTTTGATCCCAATCCAGAAGATTTGGGCTGTCCTCTATTGAGGATTGCATGACAACCCCTTTTGTCTTTAAGTGATCTTCCTGTATTCAAAACCTCTCGGAAAAATCTAGGATATGGATCTAGGATCGAAGACTAGGTAGCGATATGTTTAGTGATCTCCCCGAATCCACAACCTCTTGGTAAAATCTAGGATACAGATTTAGAATCTGACTCATTGCACCAGAATTCGAACAAATTATAATAAAAGACAACCCGAAGCAAATTAAAGTAGAGAACTTGCTAGATGAGTAAAAGAAAATCAAAGTTCATTTCATTCCAAAGTTCATCATGATCAAGTGCTAAATGAAGTTTAGCTACTCATCACGATGGAGAAACTACAAAACATGATTGAGAAATACATGATTACAAAAGAGAGAACTTGAAATACCAAACTACTAAGCTAAATTACAACTTGGAACAAAAATTAGACTAAGCTAAACTATGAACTAGAAATGAAAAATAAGAAAAGATAGTACCAAATTACAGAATTTCTCCACCAAAATCTCCCTCCTTAGCTCAAGAAGAAGACTGGTATTTATAGAGAAAATTGCATGAGAGTCACGCCCCTAGGTCACGCCTGTGGCCATAAGGCGTGTAAGGTATGAAACTGCCTCCATAAAAAACCGGGAAACGCTGGGAAACAAACCGCCAAGGGTCATTTCTTTATGGGTCACGCCCCTTGGTCATGCCCGTGACCTGGGCGTGTAGCGTACGATACTGAAAACGACTGGAATAACGACTCGATCTGGAATGATGGTGGCGGTTATTGATGAAGTCGCGCTAGGGGGTTACGCCCGTGACCTGGGCGTGCCTGCTCGAAACAGTCGTCGGCTGAAACTGGCTATCATAACTCTGGATCACGCCAGGGGCCTGGATGACACGCCTTTCCTATCACGCCCGTGATAGGGTCATGTAACTTTAAATGACGTGGCACTTCATTCTGAACAGCGGACACGCCTCCCTGGTCATGCCCGTGACCAGGGCGTGTAATATTTATCTGACGTGGAAACAACTTCTGGAGCTGAGGCGGTACATGGTCCGTGACTGAGGTCACGCCCCCGATCATGCTTGTGACCAGGGCGTGTAAAACTTGAGTTCTCAGAAAACCTTCAGAATTTTGCCCTGTTTACATTAGTGAGCTCTAAATTTATATTAGCAGCCCAGAATTTCCTAAATTTCAAAAAAAAAAGATAATTAGGTACTTAAATTAGAGAAAGATAAATAAATTCAATAAAATATAAAATAAAAAAGTATAGTAAAAATAAGATAAAATATGAGTCATCAGTGAGATATCTCAGCAAGCACACGAAATTGATGTAGACTAAAACTAGGGCTGTAGATTTTAAAAGATAAATTCTGCGATCTCTCTAGCTAATTGTGGCGCGAAGGAACTCTACAGACTATTTTAAACGAATAGAACAACCTAGGTGTTGCAAAAGGATGTAAGACTCACAATTCACAGGCGGAGAAATTAGGTGGTTGACAATAGCACGTGAAAAATTGACAATAATTTGGAGATTAAATTAGTTCGGCAAGCTCTAATAATTAACCATTCTTCGAATAATTTGAGCACAAAATAACTAATGTTGGGAGCGAGGAGATCAAAAGGTATACCTTAGGGTGAGAATTTGCGATAGTTGTGCACGAAAACCCCAAGAATGGGACTGCCAGGGATCGGAAGTACCGGGAGGTCGCTGAAAATGCTGGAGGCTGGCAGGGGAGGGGTCACTGTGTATAGGAGCCTCTGGCAGCAGTGGCGAGTCTTGAGAGGATGTTGTCGTGTAGCGGGAAGAAGAGGGGTGGCTGTGTCCGTCTGTCATCGGAGGAAGCCGCAAAAATGGATGTCGGAACCCTAGATAGGTCCCTGCGTCAGAGTCGGCGGAAGACGGGGCTTCACTGGCGGTGCAGAGGCACGAGAGGGTAGTATGATGATGGGTCAAAGAGGACTGACAACTGAATGTTGCGGTTGGTGCAGGATCGACGAGGATCAGTAGCTGGTGGTTACGTTGGCTTCAAGCGGAGGAGGGGCGCTCAGTCGATCGCTGGAAGGAGACGTCGGGAGCGGGATGTCGTGAATTGGAGTAGAGAGAGGGAGCTCTTGGCGGCGCTGGATGAAACCGATCGAAACCTAAAAGGGTTCGATTAATTCTTTCCTAGATGTTGCTTAACAGGGGATGAGGATGTCTTTTATAACATAGCAGTAGGGTTTTTATTTGATATCGGCAGATATGGATTTCACTTAATAATGACAGATCTGATAAAAGCATATTTGAAGAAACTGTGGAAGGGACTTTCAAGGTAGGGTCGGCCGTAGGCATAGGAAAAATTGAATAAAAAAGTTAATTATTCCAAGCTTGCCCTAATTAACCTATCTCCTAAATTAACAGATCTCTGTATTCAGGGTCTCGTTGGCCGGTCATACCAACAAGCCAAACCAAAATTACGCGACAGCATGCACGATACAAAAAACACCAAAACACTCATAACCTGCGTGATGGTACAGGAGGCTTGCTCACTTGAATTACAAGGCAATCAACAGAGGCAGACGGGGCTTCACCGACGGTGCAGAGGCACGAGAGGGAAGTATGATGATGGGTCAAAGAGGAATTGCGACTAAATGTTGCGGTCGGTGTAGGATCGGCGAGGGCCAGTAGCTGGTGGTAGCAGTGGCTTCAGGTGGAGGAGGGGGCGCTCGGTCAATCGTCGGAAGGAGACGTCGGGAGCGGGATGTCGTGAACTGGAGTAGAGAGCGGGAGCTCTTGGTGGCGCTGGATGAAACAGAATCGAAACCTAAAATGGTTCTATCGATTCTTTCCCAGCTGTCGCATAGTAGGGGATGGGGATGCCTTTTATAACATAACATTAGGGTTTTTATTTGATATTGGCAGATATAGATTTCACTTAATAATGACAGATCTGATAAAGGCAGATTTGAATAAACTGTGGAGGGGACTTTTAAAGGCAGGTCGGCCGTAAGCATAGGAGAAATTTAATAAAAATCGTTAATTATTCCAAGCTTGCCCCAATTAACCTATCTCCTAAATTAATGGACCTCTGCATTTAGAGTCTCGTTGGCCGGTCACACTAACAAAACAAAATAAAATTGCGCGACAGCATGCACAATACAAAATAACATCAAAGCGCTCATAACCTGCGCGATATAACTCAACACATAACGAAGTAAAAAACGCGAGGACATGCGTTACACAAAAAAGGATAAGAAGTATAATAATAATAAAAAATGCGACTCGAGTTGCATCAAAATTAATACAACTTATTTTTTTTCTCACCATTAGCTCAATTGAGAAAACATTACTATGAATATAAGAGTCTTCTTAAATATTCAAGACATTGCAGTGAATGGTTGACAACACAAGTTCTAGATATAGAGAGAATATTCACTTCTCCCTAATGTCTTTATGCACATATAAAACAATTAGCGATCCAAAGTAGTGTAACATCTGGGTATCCAAAATTGTTCTTCCCGTGGACTTCAAAGACGGCTTGGTAAGAAAAGCTTGGACCTCTATATAGAAGATGACCCATAAAATATCCCCCCCGTTATATTTGGAGTCTGATATGAAAATCCCGAGCGCGATGTCCAACCGACGATAAAGGCTAATCCTTATCCTCTTACTTTCTCTTACCCTTGAATACTCTAAGAGAGGATTATTTCGAAAGTGATTCCATTCCCTCGCCTGGGTTTCTTTAAATTTCTATTTTCAAAAAGAATCCCATGCGAGGGAATGGAATTGCTTCTGACATTCTCCTCACTTAGAGTATCCAAGGGTAAGAGAAGGCAAGAGGATACGAATTAGCCCATGGTTCAGAGATCGTCTGTGGGGTTGATCTTCGCATAAAGGTTGTCCTGTCTCTTATAAACCCAAGCTTTTTTGTGTGGCGCAGAGATCTGGGGGACAAGTAGCAATATCTCAACAATATTTCTAATTTTGGCGAATATGCTCCTGCATCTGCTCCCTCCAACATGACAAACCGTTATCTTGACTCCTAGTGGATTCCTGCCATGATGTCCATAGTATCTTTTGCATGTTTTACACGTGGCCGCCATCTTCTCCAGTAGGGAGAGCTATTTATAATCTCGTTTAAGGAAGGGTTTGAATTTGGGAGGAGGAGAGCAATGCAAAGAGGAGATTAAGAGAAGGAACTTTATGGTTCTTAGGTTAGAGGTGGGTTTAAGAAGAGGTTAAGACACACTCATCCATGGTTGCTAGACTATCTAGGGTGTTGACCGGCGGTTGTACAAGTGGAGGTCGATGGAGGGAATACTCGAATTGGATGGTTGGGTGATGAGTTCGATTTATATAGTAATTTTCGGACTCATCTAGGCTTGTTTTCACTTATAAACATTTCACTTGTGATGTGTTTTCACTTATATTTCACCAAAACATAAATTGCATAAGAAGTGTATAATTCGCCTCAGTTGGTGTGCAATTGCGTATTCAACTGTTATTGGGGTGAGCGCATCGCGTCTCCCATCGTTGCACCCTTTCATTTTGGCAAATATCTTGGCCCCGGAAATCTGGTTTGAAACACATGGGGGAAGATCTCAATCCTTTAAATGAATTATGTGCAAATCGCACGGTCGTGCGATTATCTTTGGCGCACGGGCGTTTTGCCCGTGCGAGATCATGCACTCGTCGTTATCACTAGATGCTTCTACAAATATAATATCGCACGACCATGCGAATATCCTTCGCGCATGATTCATCTGGCCATGCACGTTCTAATGCTGAAATTCAGTGATCTGCCGTGGCTCATGCGATTCCTTCTCGCATGGTTGGTTTCCACGGTGCGTGAAGAAAATCGCACGAGTAACTTGTGTTTGTCTAAAAAAATTATGTTTAATCCTATCTGTGCAATTCCTTCTCGCACGGTTGTTTTCAACTGTGCGTGAACAAAGTCACACGAGTTGTCTTTGTGCTCTGAAAATCTGTGTTTTGTCGTCGTTCGTGTGATTCCTCTGCGCATGGTTGGTTTTAACCATGCGTGAGTAAATCGCACGGGCTCATTATTTTCCCAATCGGGCAACTTATTGGAATAGGTCAACTCACGTTTGTGCGCACCATCGTGCGATTGCCCGTGCGCGACCAAATTTTGACAGATTTGGTATTTAAAGCGTGGATTCAGCCTCATTTTCGGATTCCGTCTTTGGACGCATAGTTCCGCCGAAACCCTTCTGGGTGGGTCTCCAACACTCCTTCCTCCAAGCTAGGGCTTGAAGCCCTATGGGATTTCCTCGCATTCGAGCCATTTTGAAATGAGCTTCTACCCTCCGATTGCCGCCAAGCAAGGAAGAGCTAGGGTTTGATGCAACCGACATTAACCAATGAGAAGAAGAGTGCTTAGGAAGAGGTGAGAGCCTTCCCCGACCCCGGACGCAACCGGCAAGTGGCCTGCAGGTCATGACTTGACAACCTGGTGCAACCTCCCACTTCGACGAAAAAGTCTCGCCGCCGTTTGTATTTCTACCTTCTTCCGCAAAACTAGGTTATTAGAGTAGATTCTCATGTTTATTAATGCGTGACTATGATGAGCACTTTTGTTTAATGCTATTCTAGTATTGTGGTTATCATGCAATGTGTGTTCAATCATGGTTTTAGAAATTTCCCTTGCTTGAGAGTGAAGTTGAATGAGCTTTGATTAAGGCTTCGTTTGGTTTGGTGTTTTGCTCAGGCGGCGGGAGGAGAATGAGGGCTTTTGGAACCGAAGGGGGGAGGCTGCGGTTGGAATCCCTCCGTTTTCCTCCATTTCCCATGGCGCGGCGGGTGCAAACGGAGCAAACGTCGTCGGCGGCCATTTGGTTACCCGCCGTGCGGCGACGTTTGTCCCAAACGGAGAGCTCCAAACGCTGCGCCAAACGAAGGCTAAGATTGTTGTAGAGCGAAAAGGTGTTTGCGACCCTCGATTCCACCTCCGCACTCTCACTTCCACTCCACCTGTGCTCACGTTCACTTGCCTAGCAAAGCGGTGTTAACAACCCGCATAATCCATCGTATTGTGAAGCAGTGAAGGCAACCCGCACCCGCAAGATTGAGACAGGATTGTGTAGCCTCATGCGAAGCGGTGAAGGTGACCCGCAACCCTTTTCCTTTTTAGTACTCACACCACCACCACAACAAACCAAAACCATCTTTTTTTGACCTTATAATTAATTTTTCTAGATAATTGAAGTGTATCCCCAACCTGCATTTCACATGAGATCGATACTTGGGGAATTCCCTCATTTTATATTACTTATGCGACCGTGCTTTTGCCGACACACACATCATTGGGCATGCGGCCGACAAAGGAAGGAGCAAGGGTGTGCTATAAGGGTGTTGGGATTCCCAACAAGCTAGGTATAGGTCAGTCGACCCGGTGGTAAGGCCCTGTTTGCAGTGGATGGTACATTGGAATGCGTCGGGTGTGCGCAGACAGGTGCAGTCGAGCATGAATCTGCGTTAGTTGTGTGCGTACAAGCGCGATCGAGCGACGAGGATCACACGAAGGTTTGGAGCCGTAGTCGAGGGGTGAGGCACCATACGTCGATGCATTCGTGTCGTCCAGGGTCGGCAACTTAGTAGGCCATAGGTCATTGTCGGGGCGAACTCGCATAACGTCAATTGTGGATGTTTTAATCTCCTTCGATTGGAGGCCGAAACTTGTCTTGGTGAGGAGGCAGTGGTCGGGAGAGGAAGAAGGCTATGATACTAAGTTGTTTTGCGCCTCCTATTGTGAGCTGATGCACGGTCGTGAGAGGGAAAAGTTTTGGAGAGGATCCTCTGGATCCTTTATTGACTTTACTGTCCCAATGGTGGAGGGAAGAGGGATTGATATTTTTGGTGGGAGCGAGGATCAATCCACAAACATCAACCCTAAGGAGGACAATTACTAGTTAGGAGATAGTGGTGAAGGAGAGGATGAGGATTTTAGAATTAGGTTATGCCTTTAATCTATGATCCCCTTGCTCACTTACGTTATGAAAGGGAAATTTTCAAAATATTATAATTACTCCCCCTCATTGGGGCTGCAAGATGTGTTGGTAAAAATAGAGCACACAAAAATGATAAAGATATTGTGCGAGAGTTAAAGAGACAAATGACAACGCCATATGTCGTCACCCACATCATGGATTCTTAACACAATGTTCTATTTCGAGTTAGATCAATGTTGAACAATCTCAGGCAGATAACTTTATCATAGTTTTTGATTTGCATGTAAAGTGTCATTAATTTATTAATTAATAGTTTGTGAATTGTAAATTGCATATGGTTGTGGTCGTGTTTAAGAAACCTTAGTTCTTCGATCATTTCAGCCATAATCAAATTTGATGAGTGTGTCAAGAGGAGGTATCATAGTCTGGTAGACTATTCGACCATTATCTACTGCTGACATCATGTATTTATTTTTCGATAACAGAGTATTTTATAAGTAATTTATTGCTTTGGGCATCACAATTTCATCTATTTGCCCTTTAACATTTACTGTTATATCTCTTACTGCAGGCTGCTCACATTCTGCTGCTGTTCACTATTTCGTCATCTTTTTTTGCAGAGAAGGTTTTTAGAAGTTTGCTTTCCTAGTTTATCGTTTGTTTTTTTGGATCTCAGAGTTTAATATCTCATTTCCATGTTGCTCTGCAATCACCATGGCATTAGTTTTCTGTCAAATTCTCTTGCTTAATGACCATCATTTCGATTGTAATATGAAAGAGTGGGTCCAAATTTTTCTCGTTTCTTGGCAAATGTCTGTAAATACTGTTTGTTTAATTACTTTTCCTGAAGTTTATTTGTAAATGGTGGTTTACTGTGGATATAACTTGCAAATAATGAGCGATATTTATGTTTCTCATCTGCTGTGTATTGGATGGATGAATGCAGTATTTCCCTTTAATGTTGTTTGTTTTTTGAAACCAATTAATCAATGTTCTCCTTATGTTGTTGTTCCAGGGTTTCATGACAAAGGCATCCATCGAAAAAAACAAAGGCCTGGTTGAGCATTTGTGTCAGTATGGTGTAATAAAGTCAAAGAAAGTGGCTGAAATGATGGAAACCATTGACAGGGGATTGTTTGTACCTTATGGAAGTCAACCTTATTCTGATAGTCCCATGCCTATAGGTTATAATGCAACAATATCAGCACCTCATATGCATGCAACTTGCCTTGAGTTGTTAAAAGATCATCTCAAACCGGGTATGCGGGCTCTAGATGTCGGTTCAGGTGAATCTATAATTTCTTTGGAATTGTCTATCGTTGATATAGCACGTGTTGTAGAACTGTCTATTGTTGATATAAACTGCTTTTCATATTTATTCCTGAATTCACACTCGTTGATTTTTTTTCCTCCAGTTTAGTTCTTAGTGTATCCATTTTTGCCAACTCTTTGCAGAATTTTTTAGGGAAGTTTCTCTGCGTCTTAATGTCTGATTATCAACATGCCTAATTCAATGTTGTGGAGTGCGTGGTTAACCTTTATTTCACCTGTCTGTATTTCTATTACACACACACACCAATATATTTATACTATTATATAAAGGAAAAAGAGGCTTTGGTGCAACATTCATAATGCCCAAAATACCCTCATCTTTCTTCACAATTTTCTTTAAAATAAAATGGTTGTTTTTTAATGTAAATAGTGGAGAAGGATGAGGGTATTTTAGGCATTATGATTGTTGTAGGCTCCTTTTCCTTTATATAATAGATAATAGATATGGGCGGAGCCATGAGCCTATCGCGGTCGGCGTACTGTCGCGGTTGGCCATAAGAGCGGAGCCCCGTGCCTGTCACTCATGTGCGTGCGTGTGTATATCACGCACTAATAAAATTAGATAGTTAATTACACTAACCTACCTATGATTTTGTGTAATTACCATGCCTCTCCTACTTTTGAAATACCCAAACCTCCACTTTGAGGTTATCAAGTTTATACCATAACCAACTTCTCTCTCTCTACATGGACTCAAAGGGTGAGGTTTCGTTAATTTGATTCTCACAAACATCAGTCCGCGGGCAACAACATTCCACGCCATCGAGGCGTTGTCCTGGATGGGGTGACAGATGCATGTCATCGAGGCGAGCAGTCAAGGCAACAAATGCAGACTATTATTGAGTTTGCACGACCATCGTCTTTTGCATTGCCTCTATAATCTGATCAATGGTAAGACCGCCCTCGTCCATAGTCGCTAAAGTAATGACGCGCGTGAGTTATCTAGAAGTGGCTACAATGGAGTTTGAGGGATGGAAGCCTGTTTTGGAGTGTTGGGCACTCAGGTGGTCGTGCAGAAGCGGGGGAGTGGTTTAGGATGGCTAGGAGGACTTTTGATGGCAAGTGTGGGCTAGTCGACTAGCTATGGGGCGGAGGAACATGAGCTATGAAGCAGCAGGGTTGAATGATATGGCAGATGAGGATTAGAGGGGTGGGAGAGGACATTTGGTAGAGGGGAGTGGGGAGAGCTCGGGACAGGGAAGGGGGAGGTTGTATGGGGGGTATGTGGCCACTATTGTAGAGGAGGATCAAACGAGCCTATTGGAGTCATCACATGAAAAGTCTTTAGGGTTGTTGGTAGGGGTTATGTAGGCATTTGGTGTAGGGTTTAGGTAAGACAATAAATTGTGGACAAAGTGATCGTCAATGATGACGAGTTATGGTGGGAGAAAATGAGGGAACATGCAACATCGTTGGCGTTGGACAGGCACGCAAGAAGTAAAATACCAACAAGAGCTTCTTATTGGAGTCTGGGGACGATGAGATCTTTGGAGATTAGTTGGAAGACATTCCATTGTTCAAGGAGTCAGCTAAATAGAGCGTCAAAATTATGAATATCTGTAGTTGAGAGGTGGACGTCAATTGTTGAAAGATATCATTAATTTATGTAAGTTGTCGTTAGAGGAGTATAATGATCAGAGATATGACCACACGTCCTTGGCAGTTGGGACATGACGGATGGGTAATATCTAGTGTCCATAGAGTTTGAGAGACCCACAATCACCTTGTTGTTTTTGAATCATGTTTCATAATTAACATCCTTAGCCTCCAGAGGCATATCTGTTAAGTGGCGCTGAAGATTTTTATTGTTGCCTATTGAGAACTTTCAACAACATTAGACCAGGACAATTAGTTGGTGGCCCTAGTGAGAGAAATATTGATGAGACATAAGTCAGCCTCGAATTCATCACGAGTTGACTTAGATTTGTTCTCCATGAAAGCAAACTTATGTCTTCAGTAATAGCAAAAGCCTCATGTGCGGGAGTAACGAAGAAGTGAGAGCATCAGTTGAGTGCGCAAAAGAGATAAGTTATGTCTGGTGAGAACAAGCGCAATAAAGAGCGTAATAGGCTGGTAGTTAGAACAATGCTGTGAATTCACGAGTGCAATGGCTCATGATTGTGTGAGTTCACCGCCGCGAGGGATGCAATGAGCTTGAGGGAGATAACAGTCGTAGGCGAGTAACTAGAAGGAGGGGGGGGGGTGCTCACACAACTAATTGGAGGGGGGGGGGGGATAGGCTCGCACAACTAATTGGTAGGGGATGAGCTTGCACAACTAATTGGTAGGGGATGAGCTTGCACAACTAATTGGTAGGGGATGAGCTTGCACAACTAATTGGAAGGAGGGGATGAACTCACACAACTAATTGGAAGGAGGGGATGAGGTCGTACTAGTAACTAGAAGGAGGGGGGCTCGCGAGTCACATGGGATGGATCGAGGGTGCTAAAATGAGCTCGCGAATGGCGTCGAAGGATGAACTCACGAGTTTTGGATTGAGGGATGAACTCGCGGGAACGAAGTGAGCTCGCCTGTAAACATGGATGAGATGAGGGAGGAGCTTGTGAGAACTTGAATGAACGCGGGAAATGGACCTACCAAACAAGTTCAAGAATGCGCGCACAAAGCTGGATCGCGGTGGAGAGGAAAGTCGGTTTCGCCTGAGAGATACTCGTCGGGCGACTGAGTGTGGCAAATACATGAGTTGTTTGACGATCTCAAGAATCTTGGTGCCAGAGCAGAATTTTTTTGTTCTGCTATGTACCTAGGGTCGCACATAAAGAGCGGGGAGAGATTAATAAATAATTGTGTTCATTTTTATTTATATTAGATATAAATGAAAAACCAAGTCTAAAATGTGAATTTATGATGTTTAATTAATTGAGAATTAATTAAATATGGATCATGACTAATTGTTTGTCGAATCAGATTCAAATTGGCTGTTAAGCCAGTATTCGACACACGTCAATTTTGTTTGCGCTTAACAGAAGCGTCGTGTTGAACTTGACGCACGCCGATTTGAGAAATGTGGACGTAGATTTGAGAAATCGACATACGCCGAGTTCGTCCGAATTCGAGAATTTGACGGATGCTTCTTGTTTCTCAGTTTTGAACTGCAAAACGGTTATCTCAGCACAATAACTACCACTTCAAAGAAGTTTTCAAAATCTCTCTCTTTTTATTACCAAAGAGGGATAATTTGAAAAATTGCGGTTAGTGAATCGATCTGTGAAGTGAGAAGAATCTTTATAGGGAAACGAAATTAGTATTTCATTACAAAGGACAATCATCTTCCAGCCTTGAGACTGTTGGATTACCAATAGAGACGTGAATTTCATTCTGCGTTTAGTTCTCAAATCCAGCTTAATCTTCACAAAATCTGATTTTGTCGCGGGCATATGCTTAACTTTTTTAATTTACTGGTTTTGTGTTACCAACAAGAAGAAGATTGCATTAATCGAAGAAACACAGATACAATCCGGAGCAAGCTCCGACCAAGATCAACGAGGTCGGGTCCTCCAATAATCCTTCCCTCAAAAGAGAGCCCAAAATCCTAGCGATCAAAAATATAATCATAACACTCCCATACCACCTCCTTATATAGGGGGGGGGGGGGCTCGCATATCATTAACATGAAATAAAACAAAACGAAGTAAAACCAGATCTGTGCACGTGCGTAACAACACACCCCTTCAAAACATCGGCCTTGCCCTCAAGGTCGGAGCACCGTCCTCCACTAGTAGTGATATGCCTGCGGGGGCCAGACGTAGAGGTGCCCAGAGTGCCGTCCGGAGGTACAACCATGAGCATAAGCGCATCCAAGTCAGCTTCAGTGAACTCGTGCGCGTCATCCCCGATGATGCACTGGAGCTCCTTCATAGGACAATCATGAGTAGGAGTGTAGGGCTATTTGCAACGGTAACTCAGGCCCTTGCTCCGTAAGTCATTGTACTATTGGTTGGACAGACGGTGAGTCCCCTGACGGTTGTTGCGTGGGCCCGCATTGGGTGGGCGAGGTAGATGAGGTTGGTGTTTCGATGGGGGAGGAAAGTATGGTTGGTAGGGAGGGAGTGAGGAAGGAGAGTCATCAGACAGCGCGTGGAATTCGGCCTCCACTATGGGAGAAAGGTCAATGGATTGGTTAACAGTTAATGGCTGAAGGGTGCGGAGACGGGCGTTGATATAGAGTTATAGGCCGTGCATCAAGTAAGCCAAGTAATGGTCAGGTGGAAGACCTGGAACATGGGTGACCAGCTCGAAAAATGCATCCAAGTACAAATCAATGGAGCCGGTCTGAAGGACGCCGCAAAGGCGCTCGATCATGGAGCCGGTGAAGCGGTGATCATATCGTTGAATGAGAGCCTCTGTGAGAACTGTCCGGGTAAGGACGGGGGAGGAATAGCTGAGCCAGTGGGCCCAATGGAGGGAGGACCCTTCCATGTCAATGATTGCTGTGGAGACCTGCTGCGTCGGAGGAGTCTGGTGAAGATAAAAAAACTGTTCGGCGCGGACAATCCATCCCAGTGGGTCAGTCCATTGAATATGGGGATGTCGAGACGTGAGAGTTGCGGAGGCAATCCCGCCAAGGCGGGACCTGTAGGGGCCACTGTGCTGGGGGATCCCAAGGCGGAAGAAGTAGTAGGCCCGGAGTTTTGGCCGAGTTGCAGGTTGTGAAGCATGGTCATCATCGACGTGAACTGCTCGGCTTGGGTCTCGAGATGCGAGTTGATGGTTGTGAGGGCTTCCACGCAGGATTCCATCCGGCCCCTTGACATATGCAGTCAGTGCACAGAACTGGAGAGCCACATGAGAGTGCCGGAGGAGGGCAAGGGTGCTTGTGATCGAACTACGGAAGGGAGAGATGTGGCCGGTGGCTGAGTGGAGCGGCGCCAGCGGAGGACTGGAGCTGGTGCGGTGGGAGACTAAGAACAGGGCGGTGGAAGATGGCGGAGTGAGACCTGGCAGATGGCGGAAGCAGGGAAGTGTACCGCTGGAGGGAATCATAGAACGCGGCCGACAGAAAGCTGCGGGTGCGGTGCGGGGAGACGTGGCGTCAGGTCGATGCGGGGTGGCATCGGCGGGCCGCTGCGGTGACAGTAATCGCGGTGGACGGATCGGATAGGGCTCCACAACGGAAGCAAGAGTAGCGATGAAACCCAAACCTGGCGGCACGATGTGGGCGGGAAAGGCAAGGCCGGACCAAAATATTACCAACAAGAAGATGATTGCATTAATCGAAGAAACACGGATACAATCCGGAGCAAGCTTCTGCCAAGATCAAGGAGGCTGGGTCCTCCAATGATCCTTCTCTCAAGAGAGAGCCCAAAACCCTAGTGATCAAAAAAATAATCATAACACTCCCATACCACTTCCTTATATAAAGAGGGGGGGGGGGGCTCACATATCTTTAACCCGAAATAAAACAAAACAAAGTAAAACCAGATACGCACACGTGCGTAACATTTTGCATGGTTCCTTAGTATGGGTTTTCGTATTCTGTTGCGCATCAGATGTTCAATGAAACCTAATAGTTGGGGGCATCAGGGAAGGTGGAGATGGCATGAGGCTTCTTCACCTCCGGAGGGGGAGACACAACATCTATACAGTGCATTCCTCCTTCAGTGGGTATGAATATGGGAGCATTATGTTATCAAAATATCACTAAAAATATTAAAACTATCTAAAAATATGGAAAATCGCATTGGACTCGTTGTCGACCTCTTAGTGTCCAGACAATGATCCAACAAATGGATGCGATGAGAATTAAGTCCTTCACTAAGTCAGTCTGTTCGTGGTGGGGTTGGTTTCCCTGTTTATTAGGTCAGCTGGTTTTCCTGTGCTGGCAATCATCCACCCCAAATCACCCGATTTTTGGGGGTTTTAAGTTAAAAAAATGTGATGATAAAGATATTGTTTGATGCAGTCTTATATTAAATTATGTTTCTATCATCTAGCTGCTCGGTTTGATATTATCAATCAAAGCTTTTAGGAGAATATCTGAAATGCTTACAAAATAAAACTTTAACTTGTAAAAAATGTGAGGAAACAGTGCCAAGTAAACAGTCAATCCGAATCAACCAAGCCGACACACAATCCGATCGAGGCAAACTGACCAATCGTAAACTGAGTCTTCTTAAGCAAACACAAATATCTCAAATCCTTCCATTTTAAGGTTCCTCTGTACAAATGTGGTTACATCAACTATTTATAGTGTTGAATGATATATGTAAAGGCCCATTAGTAAATGCCCATTTAGCCTCTTAACTAGGATGTTTAGTCCCACATTTTGTAATTGGGATTTCTTTCTCTCTCTCTCCCTATATATTTGTACTCACAGTCTCACACTTTTAATTTCATATTTAAGAATTATATACAAGGTTTTCTCAACGTTTTCTACATGGTATCAGAGCAAAAGATCCGACCTGCTTTTTTTCTAACCGCCCACCACCTTATCGGTCTGCCCGACGGTCTCTACCTTCCTTAACCGCACTGTGCTGCGGTCTCTTCTTTCCTACCCGCATCTTTCCCTCTCCGTGGATCCACTTCCCTCTCTCCCCTCGCTCTCTCCCTTCTTGTATACCCTCTCAAGTCTGGTCCGTGGACCACCTTGCCGCACAATCTTCTCCTCTTGCCGCACAGTTTTCTCCCCTTGCCGCGCGATCTGACTGCGGGTTGCTTCTCAATTTGCTCCGTGGACCACCTTGCCGCGCGATGCTCACCTCTTGTTGAGCGGTCCTCTCTCCTTGCCGCGCGATCTGACCACGGGTTGCTTCTCCTTGCCGCTGTGGATTGTTCTCTTACCGCTGGGTTTGTCTTCTCTCCCTAACCGCGCGGACTGTTCGTCCGGTCTTCTCTCCCTAACCGCGCGGACTGGTTTCTCTTGTCGCTGCGGTCGTCTCTCCCTAAGCGTGCAGTCTCCTCATTCCTTCGGCCTTCTCCCTTGATAGCGCGGTCTTGCCTTAGACCATTGCGGACTGTTTTTTGGCCTCTCTTGTGCCGGGTACTGCGTTTGTCCGCTGCCTCTAGTCGCCACGGGTACTGCTTTTGTCCGTTGTGATCTTCTCTAACCGCTACGGTCTCCGTTTCTTGTCGTGTCCCTTCATGCCGCTGGTGTGTTGCCATCGTGACCGCTGCGGGCTCCGTTTCTGGTCGTGGTCAGTCTTGCCGATCTCTTCTAGTCGCGGCGGCCTCTTCTCTTCTTCTCGCGGCGACCTTCTTGTCGCTAGCTTCTCTGCTGCGGATTCCTTGCCGCTGCGATCTCCTCTATCCTAAACCGCGCCCCTCTCTGGCGCGGCCTCCTTCCCTAGCCGCTGCTTCTGCCTACCTGCGGGCTTTAATTCCCGCTGCGGCCTGGCTCTGCTTTGCCACCTGTGGTTTTTCCATGGATTGGCCGCTTCTCCTGCAGTTGCTCTCCGCGGTTTTCCCTTACCGCCGGATGCTATCTACTTGGCCGCTGGGTCTTCCCGGAGTCTCTTTGCTGACACTAGCCGCTGCGACTTCTCCCTGCCGCACAGATTGCTTCTTCGCCGCTGGTTTGCTTCTCAGCCGCTGCGACTTCCTTGCCCATGGCTGCCCATTCTACTTCACAAAGCCTTCCGTATGACATTGCTTACTTGCGACTCCAAATCCAGCAACTTCAAGGGAGGATCGACCATTCTTTGAGCTCTGTTGTGTCCATCTTTGGTGGTGTGTTTTCTTGTCTTGCCCATAGTTCGTCCTGGATCTTGGATTTAGGGGCCTCCCACCAAATTACTTCATGACAGCCATCTCACTACTTGTACTCGGTACATCCCAAGTCTATTACTGTTGCAAGTGGGGACACCATTCCTGTCTTTGGCTCCGCCGACATTCACATTACTCCCTCCATCACTCTTTGCTCTGTACTTCATGTTCTTGTCTCTCCTTTCAACCTTTTCTCTATTAGTCGTCTTACTCAAGATCTTGATTGCTACGTAACATTCTCCTCCACCTCTTGTGTTGTGCAAGATCGCAAGACACAGTCTATCATTGAAAAAGGGCATCTCTCGAATGGTCTCTACATCATTGACCCCTCTCCTCCGACGGTTTTGTCCTCTGTTAGCTTTTCTAAGTGGCATCGCCGTCTTGGACACCCTCCGCTAAACATACTCCGCAAAGCTCTTCCTGATATCTCCTTCCGGGAATTCACTTGTGAGTCTTGTATCTATGAAAAACATCATCGATCTACGTTCTCGCCTCATCCCACTCGGAGTGCTTCTCCCTTTGATCTTGTTCATTCTGATATCCGGGGACCATACAAGATCACCAGTGTTTTTGGCTATCGTTTCTTTGCTACCTTTGTAGATGATTACTCTCGAGTGACATGGTTGTATCTCTTTCGTGATCGCTCTGAATTGCCGGGTGTTTTCGTGTCTTTATCACTGAAACTTGCAACCAGTTCTTCATTACAATAAAAACTCTTCGTTCTGACAATGTTCGTGAATACACTAGTCATGCATTTACCAACCCATGTGTTGAGTTTGACATCATCCACCAAAACTCATGTGCCTATACCCCCCAACAAAATGGCGTTGCTGAACGCAAGAATCGCCACCTCCTTGAGGTTACCCGTTCTCTTATGTTTCAAATGAATGTTCCCAAGAAATACTGGGATTTCGCGGTCTCTACTGCATGTTCTCTTATTAATCGCATGTCTTCCTCTGTTCTCAACCTTGCGGTTCCTTTCAACCTTCTCTTTCCCTCCACACTCCCTTTTCAGTCACCCATCGCGTGTTTGGCTGTGTGTGCTATGTTCATAATCTTGGCCCGTTTACAGACAAGCTCGCTCCTCGTGCCACGAAATATATGTTTGTTGGTTACTCCCGTACTCAGAAGGGTTATGTCTGCTTCTCTCCTAAAGATCACAAGGTTGTTACTTCTGCTGAGGTCACCTTTCTCGAATACCAGCCATATAATTATCAACCAACTGGTTCTCTCCTTCCACCACTCCTTCCGCGGCCTGATGTCCATGTTACTTCCAACCTTCCGCCTCTCCTTCCTACACCACTCCCACCAAACCCACCTCTTACTACACCTCTTCCTCACAAACCACCTATCACTCGTGTGTATACTCGTCGCCCTCCTTCATCCACTACCATACGGGAGATGCCGTCCTCTGGTGATATTTTGCAGCCTGCAGATTCGACAACTACTTCTACTGCACACCCAATGGAGAATTATGTCTCCTTCCACCGCCTCTCTCCGGAACTTCGCCAGTTTGCTCTTTCTTTATCCTCTATTACCATCCCTACTTCTGTGCAGGAGGCTTTCCAACATCCGGGATGGCGAGCGGTTTTGGACAAGGAAATGTCTGCTCTTTGTGCAAACCACGCTTGGGATCTTGTCCCTCTTCCTTCTGGACAGACTTGCGTGAGTTGTAAGTGGGTGTTTGCCCTCAAACAAGGCCCAGATGGGACAGTTCAACGTTTGAAAGCTCGTTTGGTGGCTCGTAGTTTTACTCAACAATAAGGTCTAGATTATGATGAGACCTTTTCTCCAGTTGTCAAACTGAATACTGTTCATCTGTTGATCTCCCTCGCTGTTCATCGACACTGACAGTTGCACCAATTGGATGTGAAAAATGCTTTTCTTAATGGTGATTTGCAGGAAACCGTCTATATACAACAACCTCCCGGGTTTGAGAGCACGGAGGAGTCTCTTGTCTGTTGTCTGAAGAAGTCACTTTATGGTCTCAAACAGTCTACTCGGGCATGGTTTGACAAATTTAGTCAGACTGTTAGTGCGGTTGGGTTCACTTGAAGTTCAGCCGACTTTTCATTATTCACTCGACATTGTCCAACAGACACAGTGATTCTCTTGGTGTATGTTGGTGATATTCTGATTACGGAAGATGATCTTACAGGAATACATATAATCAAACAACATCTGACAACTGTGTTTCAAATAAAGGACCTGAGAAGCATTCGTTACTTTCTTGGTCTCGAGGTGGCTCGGCGACCTGATGGACTGGTATTATCTCAAAAGAAGTACTGTCTTGACTTGCTGTATGGTGTGGGCTACTCTGGCTGCAAACCTGCCGACACTCCCATGGATAGTAATCAAAAGCTCTGCGCTCATGCCTCAGACTCTGATCTACTCCTTCCACCCTGAGTATTATCGCCGTCTTGTGGGAAAACTGATATATCTCACTGTTACAAGACCTGATATATCATTTGTTGTTGGGGTTGTTAGTCGATTCATGCATGAGCCACATATCTCTCATCTCCAGGCAGTTGAACGCATTCTTCGATACTTGAAGACTGCTCATGGACAGGGACTTGTATACAACCCCTCTTCGTCTCTCTTATTTCTGAGTGCTTATTGTGACGCTAATTATGCTGGTTCATTGGATGATCGACGTTCCATATGTGGATACTGCACTTATTTTGGCGGACATCTCATTATTTGGCATAGCAAGAAACAGTCTGTTGTTGCCCGTTCATCCGCTGAGGCCGAGTATCGTTCAATGACAGCTGTTGTGTCTGAGCTCATTTGGCTTGAGGGTCTCCTTGATGATTTAGGAGTCAAGCTTTCCGCTCCGGTCACTCTATTTTGCGACAGTCAGACTGCCATACACATTGCCAAAAATCCTGTTTTCCATGAGCGGGCGAAACACATTGAGGTTGATTGTCATTTCATTCGAGAAAAGGTTAAATTAAAGAAGGTAGAGTTAATGCATGTTCCAGCTACCGAGCAAGTTGCTGACATCCTCACCAAGGCCTTACAACGACCTCTGTACTATCAGTTCTTGTCCAAGCTCGGTGCCTACGAGTTGTACGCTCCATCTTGCGGGGGAGTGTTGAATGATATAGGTCAAGGCCCATTTATCCTCTTAACTAGGATGTTTAGTCCCACATCTTGTAATTGAGATTTCTTTCTCTCTCTCCCTATATATTTGTATTCACACTTGTAATTTGATATTCAAAAAGTATATACAAGATTTTCTCAACGTTTTCTACATATAGTTTGACAAAAGATTACATTTTTGTAGAGCTCATGTTGGTAGGCCTTTGTTGCAGGGACTGGTTACTTGACAGCATGCTTTGCAATGATGGTTGGGCCAGATGGCCACGCCATTGGAGTAGAACACATCCCTGAATTAAGTGCCGCTTCAATTGAAAATATAAAGAGAAGTGCAGCAGAACCACTGATGAGGGGAGGTTCTCTTTCTGTGCATGTTGCAGGTATGGTTTTGGGAATGACGGTTATTGTTTCTAAATGTTTCAGTGCATGTGCTTCTTTTACTACTGTGTTCTCCTCTTATCATGCAGACAAAAAGCACGTGTGCAGATACAATTTTGTTGCCTGCATTTTGACATTGAATCGTTGCAACCACTTGTTCTTTTTGACTTGCCTTTTGTCCAGATTATAATTGCGTTAGGGATATTTTGGTAATTAGACTTTTTCATCATCTAAGCCCTACTTATAATTTCTCTTAAGATATAAGAAGCAAGTATCAAGATAACACCGTCACGTCTAGTTGTTTAATCGCGGAATGCTTTGGCGCGACTTTAAACGGGCATGCAACCTTCTCTTTGGCCCACCGATTCACAATATCCTCGGGGAATTCACAACATTACGACAGACGGGGTTTATTGATGGATATGTGGAACAGTTTCAGATTCTTCTTGCTCACGTAACGATACCCCATGAGATGTTGGTAACCATCTTCATAGCCAGGGTTCACGATCGACTGTGTTTGATGTTGAATTCGAGGCTCCCAAGGATTTGGTGAGTGCTATGAGTTTAGCCAGATTGTGCTCCCGTCGATTTCATCTAGCTCAGGAGGCCTACTTCACCACAGGTACAAGGACTCAGGATGGACGTGCTGAGGGCACTTAAATCCCACAGATCCATTAACTATCACATGCAGAAATGTCTTACCAACGCGCACAAGAGTTATTTTATAACTATGATAAGCAGTATACTTGTGGACACTGGTGCAAAATACTTTTTTATCTGTACATGGATGTACAGGGAAGACACTGATGATGAGGGCATTAGGTGAAGATTGATACCGTTATTGATCTCCCGCTTGAGGGCAAGCTCTTTTTGAACAGCGAGAGAGATGTTATGAGTTTCGTGCCCGATTATTATGTTGTTATTTTTAGGGTTGTATTGTGTCGTCTTTCATTTGGTGTCTTATTATGATGATTCTTATTATGTGGCTTAATTACATTTATTCCCCTTGTACCTACTAGTTAAAGTATTCTTTGGGTCTTGTCATGGCAAGCAAGAAGTATTCTCTTTTATTTGTCCCTTTGATGAGATTATGACAACTCTCTCCTCCCGAGCAGACCCCGCCTAGGCAGTCGTGGTTTTGAATCCACAGTATCCTCCGCCGCCGTCATCCCCGCCGCCGGCCACTCCTCCGGTAATGCTACCGAAATTACGAGAGAAGTTCGTAACAAACACCTTTTGAGGGCATGCAGTGAAGTTCACTTATGATGTCACTTAATTGTTTGTTCTCAGGAGGGAGTCACTTAATCTTGCATCTAGAAGACTTGTTGAAACTGTTTGAGATTACTCTCACAAACCATGGTACACCTTGTTTTCTGAAGGCCTCAAGACATGAGGAGGTTTATGCAAGAGTATAGTGACTAAGATTGATTAAGTTGCGCATACTCGTGCTGCATTCCTTGTAGGGTAGGAAAAGTTTTATTCGTCGACCTGTACTTTTATCTTATCTTTTGGACCATACATTCTGCGCTTTCACAACAATTTATTATCTATCAGTCATATTACAAGAACCTTGAATAGCAATGCTACCTACCTTTTACTCCTATGGCCTTTCACCCACCAAAAGCAAAAAAAATGGAATTAAATTCTACCAGCTAGCTCCATGGACAAAAAAACGAGTCAACACCGGGTGGACTGATGCAAGATACCAAGCAGATTGGTTGTGATCTAGGGTTTACTGAAATTTTAGAAGTGACTATCTTTTTATTGGAGATTGAACTGGCAGTCAAGGAAAATGAACCAAACAGCCATCTTGAAAATAAAACTGAGCTGTTTCTGCATTTAACAATTACGAAAGGCGAAGAGAAAAGGTCGGAAGTCGGAGAGCATAACTGAATGAATGCTTTATTAGTTCCTGCATCAATTCTCAATGTAATTATGCAAGTATAAAGCTTTGTTTGATCAATGTAATAGAATCAAGAAATCAAAAAACTGAATGAATGATTTTGTTTCCCCTTGTTCCAGTCTTTGTTTTTTCTCTTTGCAATGTTTTTGATTTTCTAACAGTGATATCAGAGCTGCTTGCTGTTTTTGCATATCAATTCTATCAGAAGTTATGAACTCATCATCTACCCCCACCATGCTACTCCCTCAAGCTGCAACCCCCGTTTTCAATGGGGACACGTATGACTATTGGGCGATCAAAATGCAGACCATCTTTGATTCCCGAGATCTGTGGGATATTGCCGAACAAGGACCTCAACTAGTGGGAAAAGCAAAAGATGGAGAGACAACAAGAATACCCAAGGAAAAAAATGAAGAATTCCTTGGCACTGTTGATCATCCAACAATCAGTGACAATGAATTCCTTTCCTTGTATAATGGGCGCTAAGACAGCAAAAGATGCGTGGGATATTCTTAAGGAGGCCTACCAAGGTGACAAGAATGTAATCACGCTTCAACGACGAACTTTAAAACGTCAATTTGATTCTATTATGATGAAAGACAATGAATCAATATTTGACTACTTGCTACGGATTACCACCATAGCAAATCGACTAAGTAATTTGGGAGTACCAATTCCTGACCAAGAGATTGTTCTCAAGGTCATGAGTCTCCCAAAGGCATATGAACATATTGACATAGATATTGAGGAGAGCAACGACCTTGAGACTCTCTCCATAGCCGCTCTCATGGGGAAAGATTCAATTGCATGAAGAAAGGTTTAAGCGAAATCTGCCCCAATTGGATCAAGCCTTTTCAGATGAAAGTAAACATTGACAAACAAAATCAAAGTGAAAATACATAGAGCAATGTTATATGCAGGCCACATTTGGCTTTATGCAAGCCGCGGATATATGCAGGCCAAAAAAATATTCATGCAAGCCAAATTTCATATATGCCTGTTTGTTGATATTTACTGTCAAATGATAATTATCCGCATTAAAGGATGGTTTTGCAGGTCAAATAAGTTAAAATGGTAGAACAATTGCATATCCACCTAAAAAATGCTCATATCTTAATGTGGTGGTTAGCTTGAAGTGGATAACTCTCCACAGTAGACATGCTCAGCCAAATAGTAACCCATTCATATCTGTCTACAAAATGTTAGTAGCATTATGTGGCCATAAGCTTAATTACAGTATAAGAACTAACATATTTCTTGTGATATTAAAAATATTTTAGCAGTAGAATAAACACATTTCAGCAGTCATGAACAAGTTGTAAAGTTTAAGAAAAGGAAATAAGGATTAAGTTAAGAAGCTCTGTCATATATAGTAGAAAAATCAGAAGGATTTGTACTTTTGCTGGAAGAGTAGTTGATGGTGCACCAACCCTTCTACCTCCTTTTTTTATTCAAAAAGCGAACCAAAAATCACCGTGGATATCCCGATCCTCGAATTTTGCGGCAATCCCGTGTTGCTTCCATCCACAGCCCTCATCTCCCCCATCTATAAAATGATTCCTTCATTCTCGGTACAGAGAGCCGGTGCCCTTCTACCTCCTGCTTGTTGCTGAAATGCTGCTGCCAGCTTTGGGGTCTTCTCTGTTGGAATTGATTTATTGTTTGATATAAAAAAAATGCGACGAGAGAGGAAGCTAGAAAGAACTAGGGCGATGAAACCCCATCAAGAAGTTGGCGACATATGCGGGTAGAGAACCGTCAAGCTTAGCAGCAGACCCAACGAGAGCGGTGGGTTAGGGCCTGGGAGAAAGTAAAGATTTGAGGGGGGAGAATATTTTGTTTTAATGGCCTACATATGGTCAAACTAGGCCCGCATATAACAACACTCAAAACATAAACCTCCACAAAAAACATACGAGAAAAAGGGGACATCATGGAACCAAAATCCAAAATCTAAAACCGAAGGAGGAAAAGCCAACCCTCCTCCGTTTTGCACGTTTTGCAAGAAAACCAACTGTGATACCTCAAAATATTTTCATAAGTGCAAATGCTGTAAAAAGCCTACTCACTTCGATAAAGATTGTTGGTTTAAGATAAAAAAGGAGGTAAAGTTCACAAAAAATACTAAATGACGCAAGGTAGGCTGTGCAGTGGTCTGTGCCGAGTCTAATGCAATTCTAAAGTGAGTGTGCGGAATAAACTTAAGCGCACCTACGCTCTATGATGGATGGAGAATTCAATTTGAATTCGAAAAATAAAATTTAGCAAATAAAGTTTTTTAAATTTAGCTTTTGCCCAAATTCTCAAATGATCCATATTTATAAGAGTAACTAAATTTTACGATGGTCGTCTACCTAACACAATCCTCACCATTTTTCATCTGGGCTTGGGACCGACATAGGCAAGTTTTACTATACTGCAATTAGACCCGCGATGCTCTATGGTTCTGAGTGTTGGGCAGTGAATTGTGTATATGAGCAAAAAAATGGGAGTTGCGGAGATGAGAATGCTTACGTGGATGTGTCGACACACGAGATTGGATAAAATTAGGAATGAAAGTATCAGGGATAAGACAAGAGTAGCACCAATTTCAGAGAAGATGTGAGAAGCTCGTCTAAGATGGTTTGGACACGTACAAAGGAGACCATTAGAGGCACCTGTTAGGCATTGTGAGAGGCTAGTCACTAGGAATGTTAGACGAGGGTGGGGTAGATCAATAAAGACTTGGAATGAAACTATAAAGAAAGGCATGATGTACTTAGGCATTAGTGAGATTATGACAAAATATAGGGCAATGGTGACAAAGGATCCATATAGCCGACCCCACTATAATGGGATAAAGGCTTGAGTGTTGTTGTTGTTGTGTTTTGTTGTAAAGTTTTATAAATTTAGCAAAACAACACAAGGTTCGCCAACCTGTTCAAATACACAAGCAGAATCTTGTTCTCTTCGCACGAAAATTCTTTTAGCAACAATTTACATGAATGAATATATAAAAATAAGAAAATAATGAAACAATATACTAATGTATCAAACTATCCAAACAAATATGAATTGTTCTCACAATATTCAATGTATAAAATAAAATACAGTACAAGTACTCACATAGCAATGGAGACCCGGCGGAGGCCAAGAGAACGTACGACTACAATGTGGGGTTGAAATCGGATCCAGGAATGCTAGTCTAGTGTCGGGCTTGCATGTGGTTCTAATAGGGACGAGGAGCATGGAGCAGGCTGGATCGATAGAGGGAGGGCTAGTGTTGGCGCATGCAGCAGTAAGGAATCAACGACCTGGAAGCTGAATCGGGAGGGAGATGAAGTTCGAGAGAGGATTAGGGTTGGAGGTTGAAGGATGTCTCCGGTTGACAGTGAGGAGGGGAAGACTGGGTTGCGATGGAGTTGCAGGGAATGACTAAATACTGGTTTTTTGTAGGTGGGCGACATCGACGGTGGCAACAGGCGAGGGGGGGTGTACGACTCACGTACGAAAACCTGAGACCTGCTCGTGAATAATGGCTAGATGAGGGAGGGTTAGTTGATTAAGGTTTGATGAGGGGAGATCGTGCAGCTGGGAGGGACTACACAGGAAAACCTGCGGTTAAAGTTGCGGTTTTGACTGAAATCATGGGGATAGAGAGGGGCTACAAGAATACAAAGGGGGAAATGAGATATTAGATGAATTAAATTGGGCCGTTGCACCTCGATATGTCGCGGCGTCGTACTACGAATGATTGCTGGTCTGGAATTTCTCACAAAGAAAACAATACCAATCAATGAAGCATTCACCCCTATTTAAAGCAGGAGGGGCGGTTGGCATCGAACGTGAACGACTATGATTGGTCGTTACGCCCGATGTCCTAACACACTAAATACATGCCCAAAAAAATAAAATACACAGGTAATAAAACGACGGTCCGAACACGCTCGCGGTCTCGGATCGCCATTCCGATCAACGCCTCCTGCACAAATATAGAAATGTGGTCCCCGCTGATTGGTGACCCGTGGTCCAGCGCTGATCTCCATCATTAAAGCTAGGAAGGAGAAACTGTTCCTAACCTGCAACAAGTTCACTTCTGAAGAAGGGACAAACACTTCCTCGTATGTTGACTCGGGTTGCTCGAGTCACATGACCAACGATAATTCTATCTTCACTACACTTGATGAGTCCTTCAAATCACAAGTGTATCTCGTTAATGGAAAGACCAACCCAATTGAAGGAAAGGGGACAATTACAATTCAAATCCCAGAAGGAAGATCAAAGGAAGTCACAGAGGTATAATTTGTGATGCGCCCTTCAACGCATCTCAGCTTTGTTACTCTTTTGCATTTGTCGTTTATTTTTGCATTTGTTTAATCTAGCCTAGATGTATTTCTCATTTACCATAGCGCATTTGACCGTCCGTTGAGACTTTTAATAAAGAGGTCCGGTAATATAGTAATTAGGACGGAGGCGGCAAGCCTAGGCCATTTCAGGAAAACATAAAATAAAATTTAAATTGGAAGCATCTTTTGAAATGGAGCCGACCATCTTAATTGGAGCATCATTTTGAATGAAAGAAATTAAATGGAGACAACCAACTTTTCCTTATAAGAGTTAATTATTCTGACCAAATCAATGCTAAATAAATTTATGTCAAATCAGCATCTCTGCTATAAAATAATCCGTGAAACAAGAGTTGCGCTATGCCGGACAAGAGCATAAAACGAGTTTTTTCGTTTTCTGCACAGTGTCGGCCGCCCCCTTCAGTTGCCCGACGCCGACACTGCGACTTCCATTTCCAGGCTAGCTCCCGACGTATTCCTTCCAGCGGAGAGTTCCCTCCAGCGCCGTTCGTCGTTGTCCTCTCCTACGAACCTCCCACCATCGCTGCTCCTTGCCTTTGCATGCGGATCGCCGTCGACACCGATGCTCGACTCCGGCATCCTTCAGGGGTCGTGCCGCCGCGACTCAGGAGAAGCCACAGTGTTCACTTCCTCTGCCTGACGGGACTTGGGCAGGCCGACCTCCTTTGGAAAGCTTTTAGGTACCTCCGCTCCGATTTGTTTAGTTAATTTTTATGTGTTCTTGCAAATAAACCTAAGCTTGCAGTCAAACGTTCAACTATTTGCTTACCGTATTTTCATAAATTGTTGCGTGTAATTCGGTTTGTGAACGTATAAGATCTCGTGGTGGGTTCGAATCATAAACGCATGAGAACTCCACTCGAACGACATTAGCGAACCTCTCGAAGTTCAGAGCGACGACGTTGAATTGCGCACGCGAAAATTTTGATTTGGCCGATCGGCCCTCCTGTCTTTTCAAAACAAAGCAAACTCTAATTTTTATTTTCGTAATAAATTTTTGCTAAAAAAATCATCGTTTTCCAAACCCTAGGTTGAGCTTACATCAATTTGTGCTCTCACTGGCTCAGAATCTTCTTAGTGTAGGTCAGTTAATCACCTGAGGATACATCGTCGTCATCTAATCAAATTCCTGCACTATTTATGACTCTCCAGGCAACGAAGTAGCCTCAACAGAGATGACCAAGAATAAAGTACTCTCTTTATCCATGAAGGTGGCAAACTAGACGGCTCTCTCATCAATTAGAGGTGTCTCATATTTGGTCACTACCTGACAACATCATCTGGGTCATTTAAATTATGGCTTGATGAAGACGCTGATCGAAGGCAACTCGCTTCAGGTGTACTGGAGCTGCAAATTCCTCATCGCCGATTTTATACATGTACGCTAGGCAAATCTCATCGAGTACCTTTCACTGCGTTACAACACCAAAGCAATTAGCCCCTTGATTTGATCCATATGGACATTTGGGGGCTTGCCTCAACACAACAGGGGGGGATACTATCTGCTTCTCATCAACGATTTTTCAAGATATATATGTATATACTACTTAGAACAAGAATACGAAGCTTTGTCGTATTTTATAGATTTCAGAAGATAAGTACATAAAAGACTAGAACAAAGCATAAAAACAATTAGGAGTTATAATGGTGGTGACTTCGTCTTGAAAGCATTCAAGCACTTCTGCCTCCCCCATGACACAACATGAATTTTTAATACCAGGCACCCTGCAACAAAATGGAGTCATTGAAAGAAGAAACTGAACCGTGGTGAAAATGGCACACTCCATGCTTCTCGACAAAAACACGTCGAGTAGTTTCTGTGCTGAGGCTGTAACATCTCCGACCTGCAAATAGAATATAGCATGGGTCCGGTCGGGACCCCACGACATTCAAAATTCACAAACCTAAAATGTTATTAATTGATAAAAGAAAAACTAATCAACCACATCTAAAATTCATCAAAAGACTATAGCGGAAACTTAGAAACGCCCAAACCAAAGGTGACGCGCGAAGCGTCGCCTTTTAAACCACCTCACACGAGTCACGGACACACCAGAAACGCACGGTCTAAGCTTCGATGCTAAGTATGATAATACGATCGTGACCCTGGATCTGAGCTCTTCACTCGTCGCCACTCGTAGCTACAAGACGGACAATACACAACAACTACCCTACAAGGGGCAGAGTACCGATTTGGAAGGAGCAACCTACAACTGCCCTTTTCATGTAGCAGAGGACTGGTCAGGAGGTATACGACCTACAACTACCTTTTTAACACGGCAGAGGACTGGTAAGACAACTGCCTTTTTGACGTGGCAGAGGACTGGTCAGAAGTAACAACCTACAACTGCACTCTTTGGGAGTGGCAGAGGACTGGTCTAGGAAGGTGCAAACTACACGAGGGCAGGAAAAATCCACCTGACCTCAATACCTGCAAGATCGTCGCTCTACCGGGCCCAACACAAGCCTGTCTAGGACAGGGCATTCACAAATAAAGCCCATAGATTCCTTCAACTACTACGACGAATAGCACGGGACATTCCCGTTAGCGCGCCAAGGGCTAATCGCAATACATAACACAACATTATCACCGATCCGGGTGTATCGCCACGAGTAGGCTTCACACAGCATGCCTAAATTCAGACTCGTGCGTCGGATCTCTAATGCAAATTCACGTCGGGGACAGACACAATCGGCCCGAAGGCTCACAATGAGCTGAGGGAAAACACACACCGTCGCTAATTAGTGACGGGTGGCTCTCCAATGCAAACAAAACAAAAAAAGCTACGTCGGGGTCGCAATCCCACGTCCTGGCGGAGGGAGAGGGACTATACGTGCAGTTCACACAAGCAATCCCATGCTCTGGAGGAGTCCCCGTCCTCAACCGAAACGGCGTGAGGGAACTTTCATTACACGAAAAATACCATATGCACAAATAAATCGAAACAACGGTCCTAAGATTGGGGAAAATGGACGTTACCCTTGAAGCGCGTCGCCGAGCCATAGGAACTTGCACAAAAATTAACGGCTAGTGATCGTAGCGGTTATCCACGCAGGGATCTGATCTCTACACGCCGATTCAGTCTCCAAACCGACTTCCTGCGACGGATTTTCAGCAACTCTTGCCTCAGACGGGGAGATCGACACAACACAACAGCACGTTCCGCTATCCACCGTCCACCAAGGAGACAAAATGTTGAGCCCCTCCTAAATGATGATCATGCACAAGCTTTCAGCGAGGGTTCCGACCAAGGGCTGCTCTTCTTCCAGCCAGGCAACGCACGGGGGAGAAAGAGATCGGGAGAGCTCTTCCTCCGGCTGACAGTGTGCACAGGGAACGCCAGAAAAGGGAGAAAACAAGAGAGGGAAAGAGAGATGGGGGGCTCTTCCTCCAGGCCGACAACGTGCACAGGGAACCACGAACCCTATACGGCTCTCTCCGTGAATCGAGAAGAGGAAAAAGATCGGGTGAAGGGGTGTGTGTGTGTGGATGTTTGGGGTTTTTATTGAAACCCTAACTCGAATTGCTATCTGCACCCCACTCTCAGCTATTCACACCCCACTCTCTAATTTTTTTTTTTAAAAAGCATTACAATTCTCTCCCCCTTAACAAAATTTCGTCCCAAAATTTAATGCATGATCAATGAAATCAAATTCGTCATACTTGAGTAAATAGATCGGGGTACTCCTCGCGCATGATTCTTCTGGCTCCCAAGAGAGCTCATCGCGACCACAATTGTCCCAACGGACTCTCACCATCTTGATGGTCTTTCTCACAACTGTCGAATGTCGCTATCAATGACGCAAATCGGCGTTACCTTGGTAGATAGGTCACTGTCGGCCTCCAACACAGAATCGGGCTCCCACACTGCCTTCCTCAACACAGAAAAATGGAAGACGTCGTGCAACCCACTCAGCTCTATCGACAAAGCTAGTCAATAAGCTGCCTGATCGATGCGCTCGGTGATCTCGAATGGCTCTAAGTACCTCGGACTGAGCTTCTTCAAGCGTCGAACCCTCGACACTCCCTTGAAAGGCTTTATGTTCAAGTACACCCAAATCTTCAACAATGAACTCCACGTTCCGGTGCTTGGCGTTGTAATACTTCGCCTGACGATCTTGGGCAGTCAACAACCGCTCTCGAATGATCCATATTGACTCATGCGCCTCATCAACCTCTTTGCGCTTCAACAATTTGGTATCACCGGTCTCTGCCCACGCCAAAGGGGTACGACACCTCCTACCATATAAAGCTTTGAATGGAGTCATCTGAATACTCGCCTGTTAACTGTTGTTATAGGCAAACTCTACCATATAAAGGTGATCTTCCCAACGCTGTCCGAAATCCAAAACGCACATACGAAGCATATCCTCCATTGTCTGATTTGTCCTCTCAGTCTGCCCATCCGGCTACGGATGGAAGACCATGCTAAACTTGAGCTTTGCGCCCAACAAACAATGAACATGCCTCCAATCGCCGGACGTAAACCGTCCATCACGGTCGCTAACAATACTGCGAGGGACGCCATGTAATCGAACGATGTTCTCCATATATAGCTTTGCCAGCTTCTCCACTGAATCGCTTTTCTGATTCGGGATGAAATGTGCGACCTTAGTCAACCGATCAACTATCACCCAGATCGAGTTATTTTTTTGCAGTGACTTTGACAACTCGTGCATGAAGTCCATGAAAATATCATCAAATTTTCACTCCGTTATGGGTAATGCTTCAAGAATACTCCTAGTCGTTGACACTCGGCCTTCACTAGCGCGCACGTTTGGTACTTCGCCACGAAAAGAGCTATATCCTTCTTCATGCCTGACACCAAAATAGTGTTTTCATGTCTTGATATATTTTGGTACTCCCCGGATGAATCGAGTACTTGGTGAAATGCGCCTCGTACATCAATTCATCTCGCAGTTTCCCATAATTAGGAATGCATAGCCTGTCATTCCTCCGCAGTAGCCCATCCTCAAGAAGAAACTCGGCATTCGGCCCCTCAGTGGACTTCGCCAAATAGCGTTGCATGCTCGGATCGAATTCCAAGGCGGTTCTCACACGGTCACCAATATCATACTGCACTTCCATATAGCTCAGAACGACAGCTGAAGACAATCCTCGGTCCACACAAGATATCTCCAAGGCCTCCAACTCACGAATCAAACGCTCATCGTGAGCCAAAATCCAACTCGCATGCGCCAGTGCTCGACGACTCAAAGAGTCTGCTATCACATTCCCCTTCCCAAGGTTATAAAGTATATCGAATGTGTAGTCCCCAGGAACTCCATCCATCTCCTCTGACGCGTATTCAAATCTCTCTTATCCAGCAAGTACTTCAGACTCTTATGATTTGTAAAGATTTTGATCTTCACGCCATACAAGTAGTGTCTCCACAACTTCAGAGCAAACACCACGACCGCCAACTCTAAATCGTGGACCGGGTAGTTTCTCTCATGCACCTTCAACTGGCGCGAACCGTACGCGATAACTTTGCCAAACTGACACAGAACGTAGCCTAGACCACTACCTGAGGCATCACTGTACACCTAGTACCCTTCTGTCCTACGAGGCGAACATAGAATCGGGGCGGAAATCAGTCGGCTTTTCAGCTCTTTGAAAGCTCGAGCACACTCTGGCGTCCAGACGATCCGTTGATCCTTCCTAATCAACGTAGTGAGAGGAACTGCAATCCGCGAAAAGTTCTCCACAAAGCGCCTGTAATAACCGGCAAGCCCCAAAAAGCTCTGGACTTCCGCTACACTCCTAAGCTCAGGCCACTCTCAGATCGCTACAACTTTCGTCGGATCTACCGCAATACCCTCTCTACTAACAATGTGCCTCAGAAATGCCACCGACGGTAGCCAAAACTCGCATTTGGAGAATTTTGCATATAACTGATGACTTCTCAGAACTGTCAAAATTGTACGAAGGTGATCGACACTCTTCCTCAGACTGCGAGTACACCAGAATATTGTCGATGAAGACGATAACAAACAGATCTAGGTACTCACAAAAAGCTCTATTCATCAAATCCATAAAGTCAAATGACACATTTGTGAGCCCAAAGAGCATTACCGTGAACTCATAATGTCCGTAACGTGTGCTGAAAGAAGTCTTCGGGATGTCAGACTCCCGTATCCTGAGCTGACAGTATCCAGACTTCAAATCCAGCATACCGTGGATCCTATCAACTGATCAAAAAGATCATCAATGCAGGGGATCAAATACTTATTCTTCTCCGTCAACTTGTTCAGCTCTCTGTAATCTATGCACAGGCGCAAACTACCGTCCTTCTTCACGAAGAGGACCGGTGCACCCCACGGTGATGAGCTCAAACTACCGTCCTTCTTGCTCTAGCAATTCCTGCAGCTGCACCTTCAGCTCTGTCATTTCTTTTGACGCCATACGGTAAGGGGAGCGTGACACGGGTTTGACACCCGACACAAGCTCAATGCAAAAGTCGATTTCCCTCTGGGGAGGGGCCCCGAGAAGCTCATCTGGAAAGATGTCTGCAAACTCCACTACAACTGGCACCTCACACAGCATAGGCTTATGCTCTGAAGCCTCCACTAATGCGAAAAATAGTTCCGCGTCTTTCCGAGTTGCTTTTACTACTTGAAGGGCGGTCATCAGGGTTTTGCTTGCACCCTGCAGATCCGTAAAACGAGTTTCGTCTCTGCATTTTCCACCCAACAAGATTTCCTTTGATTTGCAATCAATGCACGCGCCCTGCTTTGTCAGCCAATCCATGCCAAATATGACGTCAAACTCCAACAACGGTAGCAGGGCGGCCTCCAAATCAAAGCCTTGTTCTCCAATCCGAGCCTTCACATGACTTTTCCTCTTCGTACTCATTAAGTATTCATTGGGTAGGAGCACACCCAACTTCTCTTCTGCCAACAGGCAAGGCACTCCGACGCGCACCACAAATTCTTCTGATAAAAAGGAGTGCGGCGCACCGGTGTCGAACAATGCTCTTGTCGGATGATTAAATACCAATATGAATCCTAACGAGTACACGAGGATTAAGCGTACATAAGAAATATAGGTAATACACAAGACAGTAATTGCAAATAAATGTACTTGTCACGACGTCATTCTGTCGAATGGCGTCCTGCTGTCCGAGCGCGAAGACCCTCGGCTGAGTCGGTGGGTACTGGGAGGCCGATTACTCCGCAGTCTTGCCTTTCTCTGCATAACTAGCCTTGCCTTTCTCTGCATAACTAGCCTTGCCTTTCTCTGCATAACTGGGTCCCGCAACCTTAGAAGCATCCACTACTGAGCGGTCAGTCCTCGGGAGGGCCGCGACGGCAGAAGCGGGCGATGTGTCCTACCATCCCGCACTTGTAGCAAGTGATGGGACCTTGACTCGTAGTTACTCCTAAAGCAGTAGACTGCGCTGGCACGTAGTTTGTCTGCCTCTGCCTCTTGTTATGACTCTTGGAATCTGGTCTCCCCCGAGACTTCGACGCCTTGAACCTAACGCTCTTTTACTAGAATCCCCTGCGGCACTGAACTCTTTCCAAGTCCATATCGTAAGCTCTTGCCTCCTCCACTAGGGCATTGAATCCATGGACCTTAGGCCCTGACAGATTCAACCTCAGCTCGTCCCGTAACCCATCAGAGAACCTCCGGGGTTTGGTCTTCTCCTTGGCTAATAATCCACCCTAATAACGGCCTAAGCGAGTGAACTCGTAGAGATACTCATCCACCTTCATGTCTCTCTGCAGCAACCGGAAGAACTGATCCTGCAACCGCAGACGGGTTGCGTCAGGTATGAAGCGTTCTAAGAAACACTCAGAGAATTCCTCCATCGACATCTTCGTCAGCTCTCTATCACGGAAGCTCATATCTGCTTGCTCTTCCCACCACAGATTTGTCTCCCCATTGAGTAGGAAGGTGGCAGGGTCACCATCTGTTCCCTGTCAGTTTGAGTGGCAGTCAGAGTTCGCCTAATCCTGGACAGCCAATCCTTGGCCTCAGTAGCTGTCTCACTCACAGAGAAAGATGGCGGGTTGAAGCTCAAGAAATGCTTCAAAGGATCATCTCGGGCTCGGGGAACAACACCCGGCCTAGCAGCAGTAATAGGCATCGCAACAACAACAGGTACCTCAACAACACCTGGTGCAACACTAACAACGGGTACCTGAGCACCAACAGGTACCGTAGTAGCCGTAGGTATTTGGGCCACTTTAGGAGTGGCAGTTGTGACCGGTGTGTTATTTTGTACCAAACCACTTTGTCTCGCATCCAAAGCAGCAAGTACTGCCTCCGTGATTATTCTAATCGTCTCAGCGTTCGACGGACTAGTAGCAGTAGAACCAGAAGCACTGCTGTCGGCTGCTTTGCGGGAAGGGCCCGCACCACTTCTAATTGCCTAAACACGCAAAAATATACAATTTAGCGGTCTAAAGTGTTGGAGCCTACGGTTCACATATCTTCAGTTTGATAATATCAATTCTCAGGTTGTATTTGATCATACTTGTATTTGGCATTGTGTGTCGGTTTACAGTCTTAAAAGAAGCGAAGAACTCAAATAACACTTGTGTTTGGCATAGTGTGCTTTTACATGCTTCTCATAAAGCGAAGAACTTTGTCTCAAACAATTCCCTCGGGGGAGTCCAGAGCTTGTCATCAAGAGAAGCACTCATAAGGTTTGTATCAAGAGAAGCACTCATAAGGTTGAGAGGACTCTTCTGGTCTCGGTTAAAGATAAGATAAATTAGCCCATTAGGGAGGCCCATGTGTATTGACCCATGTATAGTTCCTTTAGTCACACATTGTATATGTAGAAGTTTCTCTCTCTTTCTACCTCTATATAAGTGTATGTAATCCTATTCTTTGAAAATAATACAATCAAGGGTGATTTTCTCTCTCCTGTTTCTCTACTACATGGTATCAGAGGGATCATCCCCTTCCCGCGGTCTCCGGAGTCTATCCGCCTTCCTCTACTCGCCTGCGGCCTGCCTTATCCTACCCGCTCCTCTTTCTCTCTAACCGCTTGACTGTTGCGGCCTGCTTCTTCTAACCCTCGTCCTCTTCCCTCCTTGGTTCCACCCTCCTCCCCTGACTTCTTATAGCCTCCTCTCTTTGACTCGTAGGGTCCACAGGTTCTCTGCTTCTCGCCGCGACTTGCTCCTAGTCGCCGCGACTACCTTTTCTTCTTCTCTATTGTCGCCGCGACCTGCTCTTCGTCGCCGCGACCTGCTCTTCGTCGCCGCGACCTCCTCTCATTCGTCGCGACCTCCTCTTAGTCGCCGCGACCTCCTCTTAGTCGCCGCGACCTCCTCTTAGTCGCCGCGACCTCCTCTTAGTCGTCGCGACCTCCTCTTAGTCGCCGCGACCTCCTTTTAGTCATCGCGACTTGCTCTTAGTCGTCGCTGCCTGCTCTTCTCCTAAGTCGCCGCGACCTGCTCTTAGTCGTCGTGACCTATTCTTTTCTTCTCGCCGCGAGCTACTTCTTTTCGCCGCGACCTGCCCTTAGTCGCCGCGACCTGCCCTTAGTCGCCTCTTGGCCTTTCTCTCCGCGATCTGCTCTTAGCCGCCTCCTGGCCTTTCTCACTGCGACCTGTTCTTAGTTGCCGCGATCTGCTCTTGTCGCCTCTTGGCCTTAGTCGCCGCGATCTCCTCTTAGTCTCCTCTATTCGCCTCTTGGCCTTTCTCGCTGCTGTCTAATTCAAATCCCCGCGACCTGCTCTTAGTCTTCCGCTTGTCCCGATTCTCGCAGTCTGTTCTGCTAAGCCGCCCGGCCTGTCCTCCACTGCTTGTCGCTCAGCCTGTCTCTTCTATCCGCTATGGCATCCAGTGACTCAACCGCGGCTACCTCCTCTCTGCCCGCTCATGCTGCTGCCCTGCTTGGCGAGATGCGTGATGAACTTCACATCATCACTCTCTCTCAGTGGCAAGGCCAACTTTGTCGAATGGGCTCATTCTGTTCGTCATGTTTTACAGACCAAGGGTCAGCTCGCTCACCTTACTCGGGTCAAACCTGCTGACTGGCTTCGCGATGACGGCCGGGTCCAATCTTTGTTGCTTAACTCTATGGACACCGAGCCTTACCGAATGACAATGTATTACAAAACGATTAAGGAAATGTGGAATGAGCTGCACTCCCTCTACTCTGGCAAGGATAGTCTACAACACCTCTTCGACATTATCTCCGTTCTTCAATCACTGGACCCTGGAACCACTAGCGACTTAATTTCTTTTGTTGCAAAGGCCAGAACCCTGGTAGAGGCCTGGATACAACACCAACCTCCCTCTGCCGACCTTGTTACTCAACGGGCACAGTAGGAGGCTGTTGGGATCGCTATGATGATGGCCCGTGTTCCTAGCCATCTTCACAGCGTCCGGGCCCAGATCCTCTCTTCCACTACACTCTCTTTGTCTGATGTTTACTCAATGGTGCTCAAAGTTATACCACCTCCCGAGGCTCCGACCACTTTCTCTCCGGCTTTGCTCCAGCAATCCATTCTCCCTACTTCTGCTCCCTCTGGCCGAGGATCTTCTACTACTCGGGGAGGTTGTTTCACGTCTCGTGGTCGGGGACGTGCTGGACGCTCTACTCTCAAGTGTACCTACTGTGGTCGTGATGGGCACTTTGAAGCTACCTGCTATCGCAAACATGGTTTGCCTCATCATCTTACTGTTAATACGACTTCTGCTACTCCTCCGGGTCCCTCTTCCACCGAGCCCCCATCATCTGCTCAGAAAGATATCAATGAACTCCGCCTACAGATACTGCAATTGCAAGGGTCTGTCAACCGTTCCTCTGACTCGGTTGCTTCTTTCTCTACTGAAGGTATCTCCCGTCTCTCCTACAACTCTCAATGGATCCTGGATTCTGGGGCCACCCATCACATTACATCTCAGAAACCTCCTCAGTATATGCACACTGAGTATCCCAAGTTTATCACTGTGGCAAATGACGATACTACTCCGGTGTCTGGGGCTGCTGATTTATAACTTACCCCTACTCTCTCCTTAATCTCGGTTCTGCATGTTTCAGAATCTCCCTTCAACCTACTATCTGTTAGTAGGCTTGCCCAAGATCTTGATTGTTGTCTAATCTTTTCTCCCTCTTCTTTTGTCATGCAGGATCGTCGAACACAGACTATCATTGGTAGAGGACGGCTGTCAAACGGGCTTTATCTCCTGGATGTTCTTCCCACCTCACTCTCTGTTGTTCCCTCCGTCAATTGACATCGTCGTCTTGTCCATGCTCATCTTCAGATTCTCAAGAAGGCACTTCCTGATATCTCTTTGCAGGAATTCTCTTGCGAATCATGTATCTTTGACAAGCAACATCGTGTTTCTTTCCCTCCTGTATGTAATCGGAGTAGTACTCCGTTTTCTTTAGTTCATTCCGATATCTGTGGTCCATATAAAATTCTCAGTATCTTTGGTTATCGGTACTTTGCCACTTTTATTGATGACTATTCACGCAATCACGCCTCACATGACTTTATCTACTTCGTGATCGTACTGAGCTGACTTCTGTTTTTCGTGCCTTTATTGTTGAAATACATACGCAATTTTCTACAACAATGCAAACGCTTCGCACTGAAAATGCTCTTGAATACACAGGTCGCAATTTCTCAAATTTATGCACCAACTTTGGGATATTTCATCAAACGTCGTGTGCATATACACCCCAACAGAACGGTGTGGCCGAGCGAAAGAATCGCCATCTCCTTGATGTCACTCGGTCAATCATGCTTCAAATGCAGGTTCCCGCCGAATATTGGAACTTTGCTGTCTCTACTGCTGCTATCTCATTAATCGCATGCCCTCCTCCGTACTTAACTTTGCCTCTCCGTTCGGTCTACTCTTTCCTTCCAAGACTCCCTTTTCTCTCACACCTTGCACGTTTGGTTGTACTTGCTATGTCCACTCTCTCGGACCATCAAGTGACAAACTTGCCGCACGCACCACCAAATGTATCTTTGTTGGCTACTCTCGTACCCAAAAGGGTATGTTTGCTACTCTCCCACCATCAATAAGGTACTCGTCTCCGCGGATGTTGCCTTTACTAAGGATGAAAGTTTTTTCTCCCACACCTCCACGCTACCACCTCAGTCTACTCTACCACCGCAGTCCGCTATACCTCGTCCGACTGTTCCCGTCACATCTCTGCCTCCCTCTTCCACTCCTCCAGTACCACCTTCACTCGACGCTCGTCCGAAACCAACTTCACCACCTCTCCCTCCTCCACCTGTCTGTGTCTACACTCGACGCTCGTCCAGGATTGCAGGCCGACAACAACCCCCTTCTACTGATGATCTTCTGCACAACGACGATCCAACACCACCCTCTACGGCTCATCCCATTGGAAATTATGTATCCCTCCATCGCCTCTCTCCACCTCTTTGCACTTTTGCCCTCTCTCTCCACTATTTCCATTCCTAACTCTTTGCAGGGCGCTCTACAACATCCAGGCTGGCGTGCGGCCATGGACGAAGAGATGACCGCTCTTTGGGCTAACCGGACTTGGGACCTTGTTTCTCTCCCTCTTGATCAGTCTTGTGTTAGCTGCAAATGGGTCTTTACTATCAAACATGCTCCTGATGGAACAGTTGATCGTCTCAAAGCTCGTCTTGTGGCCAGAGGATTCACTCATGTTAAAAACGAACAAGAACAAGCCGGAAATGGATTAACAGAAATTTTATTATCCAAAAAAAGGTATCTATTACAAAGATATGACCTCCCTTTTATAGAATGGAGGAGAGAGGAGAGAATACAAATAAGAGATGTGAGACTAAAAATATTACAAGTTAAGCGGCCTATACAAAAAACAACCCGCACAAGCCGCGCGGTTAGATGAGAAGGGCTAATCGCTCGGTTATCACCAGAGAGAGAAGTCGCCATAGGAGACCGCTAGACCGCCCGGTCTCCAAGCCGCCTGAGACAAACCGCTAGACCGCTTGGACTCCAGACAACAACAGCCCAGCAACCAAACCGCCAAGGGGAAACCGCCAGACCGCGCGGTCTTCAATCCGCCTAGACAGACCGCCAGACCGCCCGATCACCAACTCCAACACTCCCCTTCAAGCTGGAGCATATATATCGATCATGCCCAGCTTGTCGCAAATATGAAGAAACGAGGCGGATACTGGCTTGGTGAAGATGTCAGCCAGCTCTTTATCAGAAGAAATGAAGGGAGTGCAAAATTGTTCCTTCAAAATCTCTTCACGAATAAAATGACATTCGACCTCAATGTGCTTGATTCTTTCATGAAGGACTGGAGATGTATATGACAGCCTTGTTATCACAGAATATAAGTAGAGGATGGTTGTAGACCTCTCCTAAATCCATCATGAGAGCCTGTAACCACTTTGACTCACAAGTGATCGAAGTCATACTACGATACTCCGTTTCTGCACTGGACCTGGAAACAACAGATTGCTTCTTGCTCTTCCAGCTCACCATATTCCCCCCCACCAAAGGTGCAAAAACCCGAGGTTGACTAGCGTTCCCCTTTGTCATCAGCATAACTCACATCTGAGTATGCTTCAACCCTCAGATGACCATTCTTCTGAAAGAGTAATCCTTTCCCAGACGCTGCTTTGACATACTTCAAGATCTGCAAGACGGACTGAAGATGACACTTCCTAGGAGCTTGCATGAATTGGCTCACCTTGCCCACAGCATAGGAAATGTCGGGCCTGGTCACTGTGAGATATATGAGCTTACCAAACAGACGTCTGTACCGCGTAATATCTGAAAGAGGAGGCGAATCATCTGTCCAGGTTTTGTCTTCTCCAGTTGCCATCCGGCATCGGGCAGGTTTTGCTCCAGTCAACCCTGCCTCTTTTAAAAGATCAAGAGCATACTTACGTTGGGAGAGGACTAAGGAGTTGAGCTTCCGAGAGATTTCGATCCCCAGAAAGTACTTCGGAGAGCCCGTATCTTTCGTGACCAGATGTTGACGAAGATGCCGCTTTGTCAAGGCTACCCCTTCCTGGTCATCGCCAGTGAGAAGAATATCATCAACGTACACATCAAGAACCACCGGTCCCGAGGAGGTTTTGCGAATGAAGAGCGAGTGATCGGTAGAGCTCCATGCAAAACCAACGGCCGCCACGATGCCGCTGAACTTGTCAAACCAAGCTCGAGAGCTCTGCTTGAGGCCATATATTGTCTTCTTCAGCCGGCATACACGTGTCTCCCCCTGAGAAACAAACCCAGGAGGTTGCTCCATGTAGAAGGCCTCCTGAAGATCACCATAAAGGAAGGCATTCTTGAAATCCAGCTGGGAAATGGGCCAATCTCTATTTACCGCCACAGAGAGGAGAACCCGGATAGTGCTGAGACGAGCCACGTGAGAGAAGGTGTCAAAGTAATCTACCCCATAGGTCTGAGTAAAGCCTTTAGCAACAAGGCGGGCCTTATAACGATCCACAGTGCTGTCCGGGCCAAACGTGACCACAAAGACCCAGCGACAACCAACAACATCGGTGCCGAAGGGAAACAACAGTCCTGGTACCCCGCTCAGTTAGGGTCGCCATTTCCTCATCCATGACCATCTTCCAATGAGGAATAACAAGAGCCTCCTGGTAGGAACGGGGTGTAGCAGTGACAGAGATAGCCAGTGAAAAGGCCCTGCGAGAAGAGGTAAGACGATCATAGGAAACAACAACAGCAAGGGGGTGCAGGGTACACGTCCGCACCCCTTTGCGAAGAGCAACCGGAAAATCCAGGTCGGCGGGTCCCTCGGCATCCGGAGCGTCCGTGGCAGAGAGAGCTGGCCCGGGAGTAGAGAGCGATGGTGGCGGAGATGAGGGAGATGGTGGCGGAGAAGAGGGAGAGAGAGATGGAGGGAGAGGGGATGGAGACCGCAGTAGGAGACGCGGGAACAAAGGGATCATCAGGAGTATCAGAAGTCGGGGGAAGAAGAGAGGAGTCATCCGAGAAGTAGGAGGCATTCTCGAAGAAGGTGACGTCAGCGAAGACGAACTGTTTACGAAGAATGGGGTCAAAGCAACAATAACCTTTCTGAGTGGGGGAGTACCCCGGAAAGACGCACTTGGTGGAGCGAGGGGAGAGCTTATCACGTGTGGCAGATGGAGCATGCACAAAGGCAGTACACCCAAAGATGCGGAGAGGGAGAGGAAAAGGCTCCTTGCCTGAATACAGAATGGAGAATGGGGTTTGACCGTGAAGAACCGTAGTTGGAAGACGATTGATGAGGTAGCAGGCAAGGAGAACAACATAGCCCCAATAAGAGCGAGGAACATGCATCTGGGTCATCAAGGTGCGAGCGACATCGAGGAGGTGACGGTTTTTGCGTTCCGCCACCCCATTTTGCTGGGAGATATAAACACACCTAGTTTGATAAATAATGTCATGTTGCACACAGAAAGAGGTAAAAACATGACTTAGATATTCTTTAGCATTATCCGAGCGAAAAGTTTTAATACAAACACCAAATTGAGTTTTAATTAATTGATAAAAAGAGAGTCATACATCAAAAAGTTCAGAGCGATCTCGTAAGAGATACACCCAAGTACATCTAGAAAAATCATCAATAAAAGTAACAAAATAAGAACTACCCCGACCAAAGGTGAGGGTAGGAGCAGGTCCCCAGACATCGGAGTGGATAAGATCAAACAGACGGGTAGAACCCCGACCTTGCTTCGGCGGGAAGGAGGAACGGTGATGCTTGCCAAGCTGATAGACATCACAGTTGAGATGAGTACTGGAAGGAGGTAGGTGGGGCAGAAGCTGATGTAGAAGCCGTGGAGGAGGATGACCGAGGCGGAGATGCCACTGGAGAAGATCCGTACAAGAAGAGGAGAAGACGGACAAGGCGGAAACGTTGTCGAGGAAGTAGAGGCCGCCGCTCTCAATCCCAGTAACAATCGTCCATTGGGAGCTCGGATCCTGAAAAGAACAAGAAGTCGGAGTAAACGTCACAGAGCACTGAAGCTGCTTGCATAAAGAGGTAACTGACAATAAAGTGCAAGGAAATTTGGGCACATAAAGAGTGTCCGTTATTCGAAGAGACGAAGTAACATGAACCACTCCTGACCCATGAACCGGGGAGGGAGAACCGTCTGCAACGAGGACCGGGGGCAACCGATCATGCTGTTCGAGGAGAGAGAAGCACTGAGGATTGCCCGTCATGTGATTAGTCGCACCAGAGTCGATAAGCCATTTACCTTGAGGCACCACGTGGGCACTACCCGATGATGTGACCACGGAGGCAGACAGCTTGGAAGAGGAGGTGGAAGAGTCACCCGAGGGGCGAAGATGGGGATGCTTCATCCAGCAACGTTCTACAGTATGGTCGGTGCGGCCACAATGAGAGAAAAGGTAGCGGGAAGGAGCACGTCCGCTAGACTGGTGACTGCGGCTACCAGAGCCACTCCTCTGAGTTTGGTGAGCATAGTTGTCCGGTGGAGGAGGAGCTGGCAGAAGGGGGCGCTGAAGGAGAGAGGTGATAGCGGCGATGCGGGCAACGGTGACATCTAAGGTAGGAGATTCCGCCTCACCCAGAATTTGTTGGGGGATCATATCATAAGTATCAGGAAGCCGTAGAAGATAGCACACAACCAGAAGCTCCTGGAAGTGCTTGTGTTGTTGAGCCAAATCCGCAGAAAAGGGGAGATTCTGAAGAATCTCAGCCCCAAGAGTCTGAACATGTTGGTAGGCAGCAGCAGGAGATAAGGTAGGACGTGCAAACAAGCCCGCATACAACGTATAAATGCGGGACGTCTGAGCCCCCTTGGAGTACAGAGCGGCAAGGTGAAGCTAAGCGGCCTTGACCGTCTCATCATGACGGATGACGGGAAGGCATTCATCGGATAGGCTGTTAGCGAGCCAAATACGCACAAGCGCGTCGCTCGCATCCCAGTCGTCAAATAGAGGTGAAGTGGTAGGAGAGGGGTCATCAACGAGATGGTGGCGTTTGCGTTGCGAGCGAAGGAGAAAGGTGAAGGAGACGCTCCAATCCGGATAATTGGAGCCGACAAGCTTGGAAACGGTGCCAAGGTTCCCAGAAGGAGTAGGGGGAAGAGACGGAGGCGGATTGGCGACAGGCGTGGTGGCAGCAGAAGCTTCAGAAAGAGCCATAGGAGAAAACAGTAGGAAGCCGCGCGGTTAGGGGACAAGCCGCCCGAACAGGGAGAAAACACAGCGGTTAGGAGAAAGAGAGCTGCAGCGGTCACGGTGTTAGACACCAGCGGCAAGAGAAGCCACGACCAAGCCGCAGAACCAAGCAGAGGGAAAGAAGTCGAGCGGCTAGAAAGCAGCCCGCGCGAACAGAAGGAAGAGAAGACCGCGCGAACAGAAAGGAGTTCGCGGGAAGACAAGCAGGGCGTGCGAGCAGAACAGAGGTCGCACAGGCAGGCCGCGCACACAGAGGGCAGCGACAAGAAGAAGAAGAAACCGCGCGGATAGACAACCAAGGAGGAACAAGCCGGCGGACAGAAAGAACAAGCCGGCGGACAGAAAGAACAAGCCGGCGGACAACCAAAGAGAGACCGAATCAGGCAGAAAGAATCGAGTCCTCTGATACCATGTTAAAAACGAACAAGAACAAGCCGGAAATGGATTAACAAAAATTTTATTATCCAAAAAAAGGTATCTATTACAAAGGTATGACCTCCCTTTTATAGAATGGAGGAGAGAGGAGAGAATACAAATAAGAGATGTGAGACTAAAAATATTACAAGTTAAGCGGCCTATACAAAAAACAACCCGCACAAGCCGCGCGGTTAGATGAGAAGGGCTAACCGCTTGGCTATCACCAGAGAGAGAAGTCGCCATAGGAGACCGCTAGACCGCCCGGTCTCCAAGCCGCCTGAGACAAACCGCTGGACCGCTTGGACTCCAGACAGCAACAACCCAACAACCAAACCGCCAAGGGGAAACCGCCAGACCGCGCGGTCTTCAATCCGCCAAGACAGACCGCCAGACCGCCCGGTCACCAACTCCAACAACTCAACAACATGGCCTCGACTATGACAAAATTTTCTCTCCAGTGGCAAAACTAAATATTGTTCGGGTTCTCAACTCTCTTGCTGTTCACCGCCAATGACCCCTTCATCAAATGGATATCAAAAATGCCTTTCTCAATGACGATCTCCAAGAGACTGTGTATATGCACCAACCACCTGAGTTTGAGACCACGAGGGAGTCTCGTGTATGTCATCTCAGAAAGTATATATATGGTCTTAAACAATCCCCTTGCGCCTGGTTTGATAAGTTCAGTAAGGTGGTTCGCGAGATGGGATTCACTCGGAGCTTGCTGATTTCTCTCTTTTTACTCGTCATCAAGCAATAAGGACGGTCCTTCTTGTGTATGTGGATGACATTCTAATAACGGGAAACGACACCATCGGGATCCAGAACATCAAACAACATCTAAACTCCGTTTTCCAGACAAAGGATCTGGGTAATCTGCGATACTTGCTTGTACTTGAGGTTGCAAGACGACCTGATGGTCTGATCTTATCTCAACGAAAGTATTGCATTGATCTTCTACAAAGTGCGGGCTATTTTGGATGCAAATCTACAAATTCTCCGATGGATATGAATCACAAGCTGTCAGCACATGACTCTGGGAATGACCCAGTGCTTACCAATCCATAGTACTATCGACGCTTGGTGGGGAAACTAATCTACCTCACAGTTACACAACCTGATATCTCATTTGTTGTTGGCGTTGTAAGCCGATTCATGCATACTCCTCAGACCTCTCATCTCCAGGCCATCAAGAGGATTCTCAGATATCTAAAGAAGGCTTCTGGACAAGGACTTGTTATAAACCATCGACTTCCTTATCTCTCGTTGCGTACTCTGATGCTGACTAAGCAGGGTCTCTTGATGATAGATATTTCACTACTGGTTTTTGCACCTACCTCGGTGGACATCTTATTACTTGGCGTAGCAAGAAACAGACTGTTATTGCTCGCTCATCTGCTGAGGCAGAATATCGTGCAATGGCAGCAGTCGTATCTGAGGTCACCTGGCTAGAGGGTCTCCTCAGAGATATGGGTCTCAAACTCTCCTCTCCTGCTATCCTGCTCTGTGATAGTCAAGCGGCCATACATATTGCCAAGAATCCGGTGTTTCATGAGCGCACAAAGCATATCGAAGTTGACTGTCACTTCATTCGGGAAAAGGTTCAATCGAAGAAGATAGTATTGGAATACGTCTCGGCATCCAGTCAAGTTACTGATATTTTCACCAAGGCTCTCTCTCGGACTTTGTACTATCAGTTCTTATCCATGCTTGACGCTTATGACTTGTACGCTCCATCTTGCGGGGGGGTGTTAAAGATAAGATAAATTAGCCCATTAGGGAGGCCCATGTGTATTGGCCCATGTATAGTTCCTTTAGTCTCACATTGTATATGTAGGAGTCTCTCCCTCTTTCTACCTCTATATAAGTGTATGTAATCCTATTCTTTGAAAATAATACAATCAAGGGTGATTTTCTTTCTCCCGTTTCTCTACTTCTACAATATCAATTCTTAGGTTGTATTTGATCACACTTGTGTTTGACATAATGTGCAGGTTTACAGGCTTAAAAGAAGTAAAGAACTCAAATCTGTGACCTACCGCCGCGCGCTAGTGCTATAGCCGAGCGCTAGCCTCGATTTAATTTGAATGGGCACTCGGGGACCTACCACGCCGTGCTAGAGCTACCCCCAGCGCAAGCTTTAGGATTTATTCTGTCCATGCGTTCGGTGACCCACCGCGCAGCGCTAGCTCTCTCAATGAGCGTCGAGATGGATTCGTCGAGAAGCTTGAGCTACCGCCAGGCGATAGCTAGGTACCGCGCCTCGCTAGCAAGAAAAAGCGGAAAAATATATATTTCAAATATTTTTCCAAATTCGCAAGACAGCTGTCACCTCGACGCGTAACGACCTACCATCGGGCGCTAGTCTTACCGTCGACGGTAGCCTGTTTTTTAAAGACGTATAAAAAGCTTTCGCTTTTTCGTTCCTTGTATGAATCAAGGGAGACAGGACTTCATTCTAGGGTTCGGGAGCCGCCTCTGAGCACCGTTCCACCGTCTCCATCGAAGGAAGAGAAAGCCGACTCCCTCTCGTTCGCGCACGAAGATCTCCGGCGAGCAAATAACTATAACAACCAAGAGGAGTTGATCGGTTGCAACCGAACGAAGATCGTTAGCACCGGTCACGCATCGCTCAACGGAGGAATCGCCTTGAGGAAGAATTAATCTTAAATCTTCTTTATATTTTTTGTACTTTCTCTTTTTTTTTTGTGGTGAAGAAAATCGATCGGTGAAGGTCGTCGGAATCCGAGGAGGATTCCTTGATAAATCATCCCAGGGAAGGGACGTCTAGATCGGGGGATCTAGTGGGGCTCTAAGACACTTCCTTGTGTGAAGGTGAAGAACCGGCTCGAAGACCTTTCTTGGAGGGAAAGGGAGAGAGCCAACCGGTCCGGGTAGTGGGTCAGTATAGAAAATGAAAAGAATTTGACTTTCAGCGCTTCCGATCTCCGACGTCATGAAGATCTAGTGCTTGTAATTGTAAAATATTTTTGTTTCTGTTTGAATAAAATTATTTGTTGTTCTTAATTCTTCGTGTGACGTCGTGGTTTTTTGTCAGTAGATCTCTGAAGGGTGTGTGCATCTCCAAGGAGAAATTTGCTCAGGAAAACGAGGTCCGTGACCTACCGCCACGCGCTAGCAAGGTAGCGCCCCGCAGTAACATCCAGAACTAGTTTTTCCAGTACAAAATAATTCGAATTTTTAATTATATCGTAAAACATTATTCACCTCTCCTCTAAGGTTGACCACTAGATCCAACAAGTGGTATCAGAGGCAGGTTACTTCAAAAAGGAATTAAAATTCTGAAGTAAGATGACCAACGCGATTCACGCTTTCCATGAGGGTCAAGGTGTTAGTAGACCCCCACTATTTATGAGGAGTAATTACAGTCACTGGAGAACGCGGATGAAAATTTTCTTGATGATGCAGAACATGGACGTATTGACCATGATCGAAACGAAATACACTGCACTCACTATTACTGTAGGTGATCAAGTTTTGGAGAAACCGCATGACAAATGAAACGATTCTGATAAACTAAAATGTACTAATAATGAAAAAGCTATGAACTCTCTTTTCTGTGCGTTAGACAACTAAATTTAATCGAATTTGCAATTGTGAAACTGTGTTTGATATATGACAATTACTAGAGCTAACGCATGAAGGTACCTCTCAGGTAAAGGAGTCAAAGTTGTTTCGACTGGAGTCTGAATATGAACAATTTCGGATGGAGATCGACGGGAGGTTGATAGCATGTACACACGCTTCACGAAGATCGTCAACGCCTCTAGATCTCTCGGGAAACATGCTCAAATGGAGACTTGGTGCGGAAGATCTTGCGATCTCTTCATCCACGGTTTAATCCGAAAGTGACCGCCATTGCTGAGTCACACAATATCAATACCTTGGAAATTGAAAGCCTCATTGGGAATTTAAAGACCCATGAAATAGAGCTGAAAATACAAAGTGAGGAATACTCAATGGAGCTAAAGAAGAAAGCTCTAGCACTGAAAACAGAAGTCTGATGATGAAGGTGAAGAAAGCTTATATGTTCGGGAATTTAGAAGATTCCTGAAAGATCCTAAGAGGCAAGAGAAGTACAAAAATTTTCTAAAGAAAGGTGCAATGGAGAAGAGGAGGTGGACCAGATCGGCAAAGGGGTCAGAAAGCGACGAAGAAAAGTCTATTTCTGAGTGCTTCCACTGCCACAAGTCTGGACACATGAAAAGAGATTGCCCAAAGCTCCAAAAAGAAGAAAAAGGGAGGCAAGGCAGAGACAAAGGAACGAGGAAAGTGCTCAAAGCCTCGACATAGGACGATGCTATTTCTGACAAGTCGAGCACTTCTAGCTCAAACAGTGAAGACGAGGCGAATCTTTGTCTAATGGGGGAACATCACAACGACTCAGATGGTGAATGCAGTGTGATAAATTTGATGATGTGAGTAATAAGAATAGTGTTTTGAAATCTGAAAATAAACAACTAAGAAAGGAGTTGAAATGTGTGAATAATGAATTAGTGAAATGTGGAAAAGAGAAGGTTGAGTGCCAAGTGTGCTCTCACTCCTTGTACATAATAAAAGAATTAGAAGAGAACCTCTTCGAGACTTCCTCCAAAATTGACACTCTCACTAAAGAGAGGAAAGACTTGGAAAGGAAGCTTCAAACTTCTCGTAGCCACATTGAGAATGAAAAGAAGAAATTCGCAAATCAGTGTGTGATGTTGGTCACAGAAAACACCGTGTTAAAGGCGAAAATCCATGGCCTGAACCTTGCCATCCAAAAGTTTGGGATATGCCAAAAATCTCTAGATATGCTATTGGGTTATCAGTGTCAGGGATCTGGAAAATTCGGGCTTCGATACAAACACTGTGAACTACCGTCCGACAGTATCTCTACAGCTGGCAATAGTTCGTTTCTAGCAAATCCAGTCAAACGGTTTATGAAACATAACGCTAATCATGTTAAATCAAAAAACCGCCTATGTGAAGTGTGCTAAATGTAAAAGATTTGGTCACACCTCTGGCTCTTGCTTGAAGAAGGAATGAATAAAATGACTCAAGTCTGGATGCCGAAGTCGACTACCTACACTAAGAGTGAAACAACTTGGGTAACCAAATCTTTACCCTCATCCTCTTGATGAGTGTGTAGGCAGGCTAAGGACAGGGAAAAAGTATGGCGCTTGAAGACAAGTTCCTTAGCCTGTAGTAGAAGAAAGAAGACATGATGATCTTTGGAGACAACTGCAGAGGACGCATTCTTAATATCGACAACATGGGTAACATAATATTTTCTATTTAAAATGTTCTATTTGTAGAAGGCTAAAATTAAATTTTAATTTCTACTAGTCGTCTTTGCGTTAAGGGCTTGAATGCGTTGTTTTGAAACCTCTACAAATACATGCAATACTATAGAACCTAAATCGAACATCATGTTGTTCACTGCACATAAAACCGTAGTTATATATGTTTCCTTAGGAACAAATGCATAAGCATGATCACGATCTTTCGCCCATTATTTGTGTCTCACAATAGCGGGGGCGTAGGTTTGTGTGCATTAGGAATGCTAATATGTAAATCACGTCTTGTCCTTAACCGGGGAGGGTTCCAGTAGGTCCTTGTGTGGCGTTGGGGGGAAAGAGTGTTAGGTTGAGCGGGTTTTTTTGTGTGCATGTGGGATTAACACTTCACCCTACGACACTTGTGCAGCTCCTCATGCCCATCCGTCACTTAGTACGGGGCTAGGGTGACGATATTTTGCTTAGGTCATTTGTGTCTTGAGCATTCTCATGATTTTTATTATACATAGTACGAACATTATTTCATGTCTCATATTCATCAATATCATGTGTAATATTCTATCATGTTGTCTTATGCCTGGTTTTTTTTGCATTGTTTTTGTTTGTTTTGCTTGATTTGTTTAATCGTTTTTTAAATAAAAATAAAAAATATATAAAATCCCGAAACACAAAAAACTGCGGATCGTTCTTTCTTAGGGCACACATGACTAGAACCTATAACATAACAATTACGTGCAATGTTTGATTTAGGATTGTTAATCCATGTGAACATTGTCTAATTTTGTTATGATGTGTCGAATCTATAAGTGTTTTACTACTAAGTGCGACTAAACATGATAATTCATGTTGAATATGCCTCTAGGTATGTGTGAGGACTTAGATAGCGTAATGACGTTACACTGTTCACACATCTCTAGACAAAACACTCATTTAGAAATTCTATGCTTACATGTTATAACTCGTGATATTGTGTCTAACATGTTAGGAATGACTTGAATAATCAATGTCATGACGTCCACTTTGTATATAAAGCTTAGAACTTTGGGCCACAATTCTAGTGATCAAGTCTTTTGTATACAAGTTAAAGTGCATCTATTTATGTGGGTAGATTTCGATTGATTAATGGATCTTGAAATAAGTGTTGTAATAATGATAGTACGAAAATAAGTGTGAAAAACAACTAGGCATGCTATCAAATCATGTGTCAAGGATACCCCCATACACTACTCACTCCTCCTGATAAGTCTTCATGAGCATTGTGAGGATGAACATCTTACGAATCGTTTCGATCTTGCCCAAAGACTAAAACTTAAGTTTAGTGCCCCTAGTTCTAGTCTTGGTATGAAGTAGATAGGATCGTGACATGATTTTTCACTCTATTTCTCTTGTGATAGCATATTGAATTATTGAGATAAAACATGTACTAAAGGTTATTTCTACTTGATGTTTTTCTTTCGATGTTACACATACACATGTCATTGTTCTATCTAACACTTCCATACATAAGAATTAGACTAACGCTACATTACATGTCTATAACACATAGATACTAATACACGATTTCTATTCTTGACTCTTACAATGTTACATTGTGTTAGCTCTATAAATCTCTTAGCATTGTACTCCAAATCGTTGTGTATTTAGTTTTTTCATTGTTGTCCAATTCTTTTTACTTTGAAAACTCATATGATTTGCTTCTTTGTACCCCGCTCGTATGTTTGACCCATACACGTTATATTTTTTGATTTATGTTTGGTCACCCCTATTTAGAGCTGTCACGGTTCCGGTTCTACTAAAATCATGAACAGAACCACTAAGGTAACAGTTCTTCAAATTAGAACCAAAACCTTATTTGGTTTGACCGGTTCCGGTTCTGGTTCCGATTCCGGTTCCAGCTTAATTTTTGGAACCGTCATGTCAACGGTTCCGGTTCCGATTCAACAAGAACCAAAACCAAACCGGTCACTAACGGTTCGGTCCGGTTTCATACGGTTTGGTCTGGTTCCAATCGGTTCCAACTAAAACCAAAATCATACTTGACGAAGTAAAATAAAAGCGGGCTGCAAAGAGTAAAACTCAAAATAACATCGAAATAGAAATAATTATGTTGCGCACTTCTCGATGTTCTTTTCAACGATCGGTGGGATAGTATCATTCGCCTTCCTACGTGTGTAGACTTGCCACAACTTCTAGTTGGCTTGCACACATCTCGTCGGCATGCTCAATCATAACAACCAACACAATTAGTTGTCTTTCATGATTACTAATAAATAGTAGTTGCATATTTTTTATATTTTTTAAATAAAATATTTCAAAAAAATGTAAGTAAAATTGAAAATATATTATATAACTGTATAAAAATCAAAATTTCCCTGCAAAAATTGACTCCAAACCGCAACAATGTCAAACCATATTACACGGTTTTTATGCGGTGAAGTTTTGTTCGGTCCAAAATCGACCCCCTTTAGTGCGATTGCGGTTTGAGTTCAAACTGCAATAGCTTCACTCGTGATAGTAAGTATAAATATTATAGATAAATTATAAAATAATAATTATGTAATAATAATAATAATAAATGGGTTGCGGTTCGGTTCTACTTTGGTCCGGTTCGGTTCTACTTTGGTCCGGTTCGGATCGGGTCTAAAAATCTTGAAACCGCTTGCGACTTGTATGTTGCGGTTCTGGTCCGGATAATAAAATGTAAGAACCACACCCGGACCAATGTTGTTCACGGTTCCGAAATTCAAACCGGAACCCGAATAATTTGCGAACGGTTCGGTCTGGTTCTTTGCGGTTCTGATTCGGTTCCGGTTCGGCTTGTGGTTTTCGGTTTTAAGTGACAGCTCTACCCCTATTGTGTTTGCTTCTTGATTCACTTAATAACGTGCATTGTCAGCTATTTATCATGCTTATTTGGACTGCATTTTTTTCCTGTACATGCGTATAGCCTTTTTTTTCGATCTTGCCCACTCCTTTCGATAATATCGAAAGGGGGAGAATAGAATGTTCATGAGTCATGAGTTAGGGAAGATCACATGTAGGTAGTCACGGGCAAAAAGCCTGGGCACGGAAAGCCCGCCCGGGCCCGGCCCGGGAAAAGCCTGGCCCGGGCCAGGGTCGGGCTTGGGGCCCTTACCGGGCCTCCACTTTTTCCGATTGCTCGGCCCGGGCCGGGCAAAGCCCGGGCGTCGGGCTAGCCTGAGCCCGGTACCCTGGCTGGCAGAAGCCCGGTGCGGGATTTTAATCCCAAATCCCGCCTGATTAATAGGCGGGATTAAAATCCCGCCTGATTAATAGACGGGATTAATCCCGCCTAGTTATTCAGGACGGCCCAGCAAAAGCCCGGGCCGACCTGAAGGGCCTTACCGGGCCCCTTTTTGAGAGGGAGCCTGAGCCCGGCCTGACCCGATTCACACTGCAAAAAGCCCGGGCCAGACCGGGCCAGCCCAAGCCCGACCCGATCTGGCTTTTTGCCCATGACTACATGTAGGGGGAGCTTGTTGAACTGTGTGCATGTAGATAGGGGGAGCAATATAGGGGGAGCACGTTTGTAGGGGGAGTCGTAAGTAACCTGAAACCCGACTTTTTAAAGATTATTTCTTATTTGCACTGTATCATGCATCTCAACTATTATATCTCATGAACGGAATTTGATATTATCAAAAGAGAGTTTTTTGGAGCCTACGGTTCACATATCTTTAGTTTGACAATATCAATTCTCAGGTTGTATTTGATCACACTTGTATTTGACATAGTGTGCAGATTTACAGGTTCAAAAGAAGCAAAGAACTCAAATCTGTGACCTACCGCCGCGCGATAGTGCTACCGCCGAGCGCTAGCCTCGATTTAATTTGAATGGGCGCTCGGGGACCTACCGCGCCGCGCTAGAGCTACCGCCAGCGCCAGCTTCAGGATTTATTTTGGCCATGCGTTCGGCGACCTACCGCGCAACGCTTGCTTCCTACCGCGCAACACTAGCTCTCTCAACGAGCGTCGAGATGGATTCGTCGAGAAGCTTGAGCTACCGCCAGGCAATAGCTAGGTATCGTGCCGCGTTAGCACGAAAAAGCGGGAAAATATCTTTTTTGAATATTTTTCCAAATTCGCGAGACTGCTGTCACCTCGACGCATAACGACCTACCGCCGGGCACTAGTCTTACCGCCGGGGGTAGCTTGTTTTTCAAAGACGTATAAAAAGCTTTCGCTTTTTTGTTCCTTGTACGAATCAAGAGAGACGGGACTTCATTTTAGGGTTCGGGAGCCTCCTTTGAGCATCGTTCCACTGTCTCCGTCGAAGGAAGAGAAAGCCGTCTCCCTCCCGTTCTCACACGAAGATCTCCGGTGAGCAAAGGACAACAACGATCAAGAGGAGTTGATCGGTTGCAACCAAACGAAGATCGTTAGCATCGGTCATGCATCGCTCAATGGAGGAATCACCTTGAGGGAGAATTAATCTTAAATCTTCTTTACACTTTTTGTATTTTTCTCCTTTTTTGTTTGTTTGTGGTGAGGAAAATCAACCGATGAAGGTCGTCGGAATCTGGGGAGGATTCCGTGAGAAATCGTCCCGGGGAAGGGATGTCTAGATCGGGGGATCTAGTGGGGCTTTAAGACACTTGTGTGAAGGTGAAGAGCCGGCTCGAAGACCTTTCTTGGAGAGAAAAGGAGAGAGCCAATCGGTCCGGGTTGGGTCGGTATAGAGAACAAAAAGAAATTTGACTTTCACCGCCTCCGATCTCCAACGTCATGGAGATCTAGTGCTTGTAATTGTAAAACATTTTTGTTTCTGTTTGAATAAAATTATTTGTTGTTCTTAATTCTACGTGTGTCGTCGTTGTTCTTTGTCGGTAGATCTCTGAATGGTGTGTGCATCTCCAAGGAGAAATTTGCTCAGAAAAACGAGGTTTGTGACCTACCGCCGCGTGCTAGCAAAGCTAGCGCCCCGCGGTAGCATTCAGAACTAGTTTTTCCTGGACAAAATAATTCAAATTTTTAATTATATCGTAAAACCTTATTCACCCCTCCTCTAAGGCTGATCACTAGATCCAACATAAAGTAGGCAAATTAGGGAATTCAGAACTTTCAAGTTCCCCAAAACAGCGTAAACACGCTTTTCGTCATTCCTAAGTGGACATTCTGCTTAAAAAAAAATCAATCATTTAGGCTTTTGCACTGTTTGTGCTCACCACTCGTTAAAAATCGTCCCGAAACCTAAAGACTCGCGGATCACGAAACCTAAAGTCTGATACCAATTGTAACATCCTTGGCCTGCAAATAGAATATAGCATGAGTCCGATCGGGACTCCACGACATACAAAATCCACAAACCTAAAATGCTATTAATTGATAAAAGGAAAACTAATCAACCACATCTAAGATTCACCAAAAAACTACAACAGAAATTTAGAAACGCCCAAACCAAAGGGACCCGAATGTCCACAACTAAAAGAAAAAGAGGTATGAAAAAGTCACGGGCTCAAGGCCTTACATGACTTTCAAATAAAAGTACAAGAGTAAAGCTACTAGAAAAACTAAAGGGGGTGAAAACGGTCTCCAACTCCTCAGCAACCCATAGGCTCCGGCCCACTACACACCATTGTGCTCTCCTCCACATGAAACCAAGAACAAGCAGGCGGTGCAACGAAGGTTAGGATGGGGCTGACCAATACAACGTAACGACCCCTCCCCCCGGCCATCCTAGCGGACTCCGGGGTGAGTACGTCGCTCTCCTGCAAGTACGCACGAAAACCAAGAAAATAAAAAGGAACTAAAGAACAAACGACAAACCCAAGGGACACGCGACGCGTCACCTTTCAAACCACCCCGCACGAGTCATGGACACACCAGAAACGCACGGCCTAAGCTTCGATGCTAAGTATGATAATACGATCGTGACCCTGGATCTGAACTCGTCACCCGTCGCCACTCGTAGTAACAAGACGGACAATACATACAACTACCCTACGAGGGGCAGAGTACCGATTTGGAAGGAGCAACCTACAACTGCCCTTTTCGAGTAGCAGAGGACTGGTCAGGAGGTATGCGACTTAGAACTGCCTTTTTAACACGGCAGAGGATTGGTCAGAAAATGTACGACCTACAACTGCCTTTTTGACGTGGCAGAGGACTGGTCAGAAGTAACGACCTACAACTACCCTCTTTGGGAATGGCAGAGGACTGGTCTAGGAAGGCAGTTGTAGGTCGTATAACCTACAACTGCCCTCTTTGGGAGTGGCAGAGGACTGGTCAGAAGTTACGACCTACAACTGCCTTTTTGACGTGGCAGAGGACTGGTCAGAAGTAACGACCTACAACTGCCCTCTTTGGGACTGGCAGAGGACTGGTCTAGGAAGGTGCAAACTGCACGAGGGCAGGAAAAATCCACCCGACCGCAAGACCTGCAAGGTCGTCGCTCTACTGGGCCTAACACAGGCCCGTTTAGGACGGGGCATTCACGAATAAAGCCCGCGAATTCCTGCAACCACTACGACGAATAGCACAGGACATTCCCGTCAGCGCACCTAGCAAGGTTGTCAGGATCGAGATCCTAGATGAGATCATTTCGAGGTAAGATCGGATCTGATAGTATGGTTGGATCGAGGATCGCTTTATAAAATCATGATCGATTTATAAAATCTGGATAGTGGGATCGTAAGATCCTAGGATCCGGATTGCGATGCAGACAACCATGGCACCTAGGGCTAATCGCAATACATAACACAACATCATCACCGATCCGGGCGTATCGCCACGGGTAGGCTTCACATAGCATGCCTAAATCCAGACTCGCGCGTCGGATCTCTAATGCAAATTCATGTCGGAGAAGAACACAATCGACCTGAAGGCTCACAATGAGCTGAGGGAAAACACGCACCGCTGCTAATTAGTGACGGGTGGCCCTCCTATGCAAACAAGACAAAAATGCTACGTCGGGGTCGCAATCCCATGCCCTGGCGGATTCCCCGCTCCCCACCATGTAGCGGGAGAGGGACTCTACGTGCAGTTCACATAAACATACGCCGGGGTCACAATCCCACGCCCTGGCGGAGTCCCCGTCCTCCACCGAAACAACGTGAGGGGACTCTCATTGCACGAAAAACAACAAGCACAAATAAATCGAAACAACGGTCCTAAGACCGGGGAAAATGGTCGTTACCCTTGAAGTGCGTCGTCGAGCCATAGGTACTTGCTCGAAAATTAACGGCTAGTGACCATAGCGGTTGTCCACGCATGGATCTGATCTCCACACGCCAATTCGGTCTCCAAACCGACTTCCTGCAATAGATTTTCAGCAACTCTTGCCTCAGACGGGGAGATCGGCGCAACACATCACGTCCCACTATCCACCGGACACCAAGGAGACAGAAGGTTGAGCCCCTCCTAAACGACGGCAGTGCACAAGCTTTCGGCGAGGGTTCCGGCCAAGGGCTGCTCTTCTTCCAGCCAGGCAACGCGCGAGGGAGAAAAAGAGATCGGGAGAGCTCTTCCTCCAGGCCGACGGCTGCACCGGGAACGCCGAAAAAGGGAGAAAACAGGAGAGGGAAAGAGAGATCGGGGGGCTCTTCCTCTAGGCCGACGGTGTGCACAGGGAACCACGAACCCAAGGAAGCTCTCTCCGTGAGCTGAGAAGCAGAAAAAGATCGGGTGAAGGTTTGGGGTTTTATTGAAACCCTAACTCGAATTGCTATCCACATCCACTCTCAGCTATTCACACCCCACTCTCTAATTTTATTTTAAAAAAAGGCGTTGGAGAGGCAACCAACACGACAAACCACATTCTCAATAGTCCCAACAAAGGCATTGAAGAACTCTACTCCATAAGCTCGCTACAATTCAAAGCCGACAATTGAACATCTTCGAACCTTCCTCTGTATTGCATTTGCACATCAATTGAAAGCAAATAAGGGAAAAGTTCAGTCCAACAAACTCAAAATCTGTATTTCTTGGATATAGCGACCTCACCAAAGCCTACCGGCTGCTTGACCCACAAACACAACTAGTAGTCTCAAGGGATGCCATTTTCCATGAAGATAAGTGCTGGGATTGGGCATCAGATAAAAGGTAAGTCATCACTCCCTCTCATATCCAGGTTTAGCTTAACTTACCAGTAAGCCCTATCCAGGTGACACATGAGATGAGGATTTGACTGAAACATTTGAAGAACCAAGCCCCGATGAGTCATCACTGCCTCAAAGAACCAGCTCAATGGAGGAAATTTACAATCGTGCATGATTGGCACTGTTTCATTCAGCTCCATCCACGCTCCAACCATCCTATTTACTATTTACAGTCCGGCTCAATATAGTTTAACGCGAGTATTATTTTAATATCTTCGCTACGCACAGATCGATATTATTTCAGATATTTGCACCCACACATTATAGGTGGTTATGTCCGTGGTTGTGTGGGTGGTTACCCGTATATCGGATGGAAGAGATCGCGTGGGGACGATCGGACGACGAAGGATTGATGAATGCCGATCGGGCGGCAAAGTGGGGCCGCCCTTTCGGAGGCCGGCCGGGTGGCAAAGTGGGGCCGCCCTTTCGGAGGCCGGCCGGGTGGAGGCCGCCCGTGCGGTGGGCAACTGAGAGGGGGCCGACCGGGCGGAGGCGGGTGGAGGCCGCACGCCGGCCTCGCGGAGGCCGCCCGTGCGGCTTCCGGGCGGGGGCCGGCCTTGCGGAGGCTGGCTGGGTGACTTCCGCGCGGGGGCCAGCCTCGCGGTGGCCGCTTGGGGGCCGGCTGGGTGGCTTCCGCATGGGGGGCCGGCCTCGCGGAGGCCGGCCGGGCGGAGGCCGGCTGCCCACTTCTCCCGCGGCCACGCACTCGAAGGGCGCGGCCACGGTGTGGCGCCCGAAGGAGCGACGGCAGGCCGCGGGCGGTTGGAGTGGCTGGGTAATCGCGTGCGACGGTTCGTGCACAGATCGCGCAAAGAGGAACTGATCAAATCATATATTTATAATTTCTGTTGGGCACAGCTGTGGTAGTGTTTTTGGCCCTTGATGATCAAATATTATATGAAAGTGAACTTTTATATACCAAATAATGGCTCGCATAAATCTTAATTAATCTTCTTTTTTGGGCTGCAGATGGAAGGCTCGGTTGGCCGGAATTGGGCCCGTATGACGCCATTCACGTCGGAGCGGCAGCCTCCGAAGTTCCGAAAGCACTGCTAGATCAGCTGAAGCCCGGAGGGAGGATGGTGATACCCGTTGGAAATTTATTCCAAGAGCTGAAAGTCATTGATAAGAACCCCGATGGCTCCGTCGCCACGAGAACTGATGCGTCCGTGCGCTACGTGCCGCTGACAAGCCGATCCGCGCAATTGCATGAGCTATGAGGAACAGATCGTGCACAATCCATATGGGTACAGTTGAGCGTCCTTAATAGTAGCAGCCAACCTTGCACGCAGAGTCTTTGCAATAATGAGGACAGTTATATATGTTTGGGCTCGAAACTTATCTTTGAGTGCTTGTTCTTGAGAAGAACTGCTTTCTTGAAAGTGATGTTAATTTTGTTTTGTTGAAAAAAGAAACTTTGAACATCAGGTTTGTGAAAGCTTGAATTCAACGAAAGAGAGTGAATTACAAATGAAACCCTTTTGCATTGACTAACTCGAACGCAGTTTTGAAAAAGAAGAACCTCCTCTTCTATTGCTATAAACAATTTTAAACCACTGGCTTTCAGCCGCGCTGCACGGCCCTTCCTTCTCAAGGCAGCTGCAGGGCGAAGTGACGATGGCTTTGTCGGAGCGGACGTCCATGCATGCCAGGCTCCCATTGTTCCCACTTCTAGTTGATAGCAGCATCCCTGATTTCGATATCGCCTCCCATTTTGATCCCGAATCCTCGCACTCTTCTCCAAACTTCACCCCATTGTCTTCCTCCTCGGTCTGCAAGCACAAACCTGAATCCTTCAGCACCAGCTTATGCTGTGATGTGTAGTTCCATGCCTCATTTTCATCGCAAGAACCCAGAACCGGCCTTCCATTCAATCTGTCCCGCAGCACACACAGCCCTGTCGACGGATGGAAGATCACATCGTATGCGGGGCTGTTGGAAATACTCGGATCTGCAGCCAAACCGACGTTACTATTATATTTATCTATCACCCAGAAATGGAGAAGAAAAGGAAATAATCACAGCATTATCATGCCTTGGAAAGGAGATTGAATAGCTGAAATCCTCTGTAAAAAGTATGGATTCCTCGGCTCGCTCCAGTCCCAACTCAGCACGCCATATGTTTCATCGTAGTTCGGCCGTCCCTCTCTAATATAGTAGCTCCCCTGTAATGCCCAGATTGCCCAGTCCAGGTCAAGCTCGGCGGCCACGCTCAGGAAGCAGCTCAGGAAATGGTTATCGCCGGGATTGTCACCCTTGATGTCCACCCCGAACTCCGACAGAAAAAGCGGCCACCCCTGCTCCAGCAGAAATCCTCCCTTGGCCATGATGCCTTGGGATATATCTCCGCAAACTGCATTGGTGTTTCCATTCTCCCAGTCTCCGCCGTCGGAGAAGCCATACCAGTGCAGTTCGAAAACCAGCTTCCCTTTGAAGGACAGGTCCTCCAGCGGCTTGTCGTGCAGAAAGGCGAGTGTTTTATCATAATCCAAGCCCGAAAGAATGACGAGAACAGCGGGATTTGCAGCGTGGACTGCTTCTGCTCCCCTCTGCATGTACCTTGGTGAGGAAGATAACCGTTAATTTGTACTCAAATGTAGCAATATAGCTTGAATGAGTATAAATATACCTGTACCAGTCGATGAGGTTTTGCCGCGGTCCTCTGAGCTCGTTCCTGAGGCTGATGCCGACGACATTAGGGGAGGAATTGAAGATTGCTGCCATCTTTTTAAGGCTTTCAATCCATTCATTGGGATCAAAGTATTTGTCTCCAAAGAAGCCGTTGCCATCAAGTTTGCTGCAGCACCAACCCGGAGCGCTTATTTGGTTGTCAAGTATCACCATAATGTTGTGCCGACCCAGCGTCCACACTACTTCCTTCATTGTGTTCATTCATTATTTTAGTAACGCGCGCTTTTAATTTTCAGAAAAAATTAAATACATTTACAGAATAATTACCAAAACTTTCCGTGGAAATTAGCATAATTACACATTGAACCCTTCTAATTATTAAAATTACAAAAATCTCTCATAAATATTGCAAAACATAATATTTATCTCTCCGGAAGTTCACATTTCATAACATTCATGCACAAAATATCCTTCTTGAAAATGTACTCAATGTACTCGTAGAAGAGGATATTTTTGAGCGGGAATGTTATGAAATGTGAACTTTAGATGAGATAAATATTATGTTTTGTAATATTAGAGGGAGATTTTTGTAATTTCAATGATAAGACGAGTGCAACCTGCAATTTTTAAAATTTAGAGGGAAGGTCCTCACAAATGCCCCTACATCTATATTATATTTTAAAAAAACATTATTTAGTTAAAACATTCATTTTTTTTTCGATTTTACCTCTCTTTATTAAAAAAAATTCAAGTTTTAAAAATGTTTTTTATTTTTAAAAATATGCTCATATATATAATGTCTTCTAACTATAATAAAAAAAGATTAGGATCCTCTCCGGTTCGAATGAACTAGATAGTATCCAGTTCATGATCCAGATGATGAACTGAGTTGGCGAGCTGAGTTTTGTGATATATTAATTCAGACCGTAGGATGATGAACTGGATACTATCAAAATATATTCTCCCCGCTGGTCGCGAACTCCCATACAAACCGCAAAAATGTGATGAACAGAGTATAACACTCAGCGGGATGAGTACAGTTGTGCCGGGACAATGTTGTCTCACAGAAAATTTTAGGTGAGTTACTCCCACCTAGATTTAGGTGAGAGAATAAATAGCAAAATTTGGACCCCACTCCCCAATCCTTCCCAAAAAATTGGGCGGGATTTTCAGGCCCAAATACCCCCCTCCAACGGCGGCTCCCAGCGGCGACACCCCCCCCCCCCCCCTCCAGTGGCGACATTCCCCCCTCATCCCGCGACGACACCCCTCCTCCTCCATCGATGACCTTCCCCCTCCTCCCACGGTGACACCCCTCCTCCTCCTTCCGCGGCGACCTTCCCTCCTACTCCCGCAGCGAGACCCCCCCTGCTCCACTTCTATTGGTGGTATTTATTCCTGCGGTGAGACCCCCCCTGCTCCTCTCGCGGCAAAACCCTGACCTCCTGCTCTACCAATGGCGAAACTCCGGCCTTCCAGTATTTTGGTGAAATACTGAAAGTTCTGACAGTATTTGATCAAATATTGTATATTATGAAAGTATTGTAATAAAAAAAGTCAATAACAAAGACACTGCAATCTATTAAAACGATATAATGTTACATTATGTAATCATATTAACATCTTCTTTCCAATATTATATTTATTACGATATAAAATATTTAATTTATGACTTGTATTACGCATGATATTGAACAATATATTGACAGTATTTTGGTGAAATGCTGAGATTTCTAATAGTATTTTGGTGAAATACTGAGAGTTTTCGTCATGGGAGGAGGAGGCCGGGGTTCGCCGCGGGAGGAGGTCGGGGATCGCCGTGGGAGGAGGAGGTCGGGGATCGCCGTGGGAGAAGGAGGCCGGGATTCACCGTGGAAGGGGAAGGAGGCGGCCTTAGGGTTTCGCCGGGAGGGAGGTGAGAGATCCGAGGGTGTAAGAAATTTTTTGGAGGAAGAAAAGAGGCGTGTCCCACTTTCTTTTTTTGCTATTTATTCTTCCACCTAATTCTAGATGAGAGTAACTCGCCTAAAATTTTCTCTTGAATGTCTCGGGTGCCCCCGGTACACTCACACTCGGGGTACTCTCGCATCGCAGTTAGTGGCAGGGGCTAGTGCCTATCCCTCCTTTAATGATAAAAGAGTAAAATAAAACTCGAGCTCCTGCTCGATTGGATGCAACGGGGAGAAATTGGGGCAAACCTTGAAAGCCTCGATGAGGGTAAGATTCAGTAGACGGGGGTTATTGACGGCGACGCCCTCGGCCGAATCGGCGAGGCCGAGGCGGCGGAGGGAACCGTCGACGGTAAGGGAGGCGAGGGAGGTCCTGGTGGCGAGGTAAACTGGCCACGTGAGCCGCACGCAGTTGAACCCCATGGATCGAACAGAGGATGCGATGCGGTCTACCGGCTGATTTCCGAGTCCCTCCGCCACCACCGGGTCGAGGTGCGCCGCCCAGTTGGCGCACGCCAGCTTAACGCGACTGCCGGTCCGGTCTACGATCCAGCGCGAGCTCGTGAAGAGGACGCCGACATCGTCGGAGCCGGCGACTGCATTTGGAGAGAGAGAGAGAAGTGGGAAGAGGAGGAGGAGGAGGAGGATATCGCCGGGACTCATAGTCGCCGGCCGCCGGATTGAGTAGATTCAGCTTGGACATTGTTGGCTTATATAGATGGCGGTGTTTGTGGAGCCGTCCAAGCCAAGCAAGGCCATCAAATCAGTCGCTGCGGGGCTAAACTTGTTAATTGTCATTATTATCTATCCAATTAAGTAAGTAAAGTATTGCTTGCTGCCTATTCATCGTTACTCGCACGCCGTCATCCTTTTATATATTTATCCATTTATTTATTCATTATTAATATTATTTTTTAATTAATCAATATATAATTGCTTCGTCAATTTATTATATTAACGGATAAACAAACCATCACTCCCCCACGGTAAGGCGTCGTAACCACTTCACCGGTGAAAATAATTTCCCCCAAAGAGAGCCCTACTCTTCAAACCAATCTCCTTGCTTGATTAGGATTCTTTCCATTTCGTGATGTAGATGCATTCTCACTTGATATAATAGTGCCGAATTTTTTAATTAAAAGAAATATATAAAACAATGAGATTTGCGAACTCAGTTGAATTAGTCAGAAATAGAACTAGATCGTGAAATGGATACTATTCATTTCATTTCAAATGATGAGAATCATGAACCCTCCTTAGTCCTTAGTTCTAGAGCTGTCACGGTTCCGGTTCGGTTTTGGTTCTATTAAAATCACGAACCGAACCATTAAGGTAACGATTCTTCAAATTAGAACCAAAATCTTATTTGGTTTGACCGGTTTCGGTAGTGGTTCCGATTCCAGCTTAATTTTTGGAACCGTCGTGTCAACGGTTCCGGTTACGGTTCAACAAGAATCAAAATCAAACCGGTCACTAACGGTTCGGTTCAGTTTCATGCGGTTCGGTCCAGTTCCAACTAAAACCAAAATCAAATTTTGCGGAATGAAATAAAAGCAGGCTGTAAATAGTAAAACTCAAAACAACATCGGAATATAAATAATTATGTTGTGTACTTCTCAATGGTTTTTTCCACGATTGATGGGATAGTATTAATCGTCTTCCTTCGCGTGTAGATTTGTAACGACGTCTAGTTGACATGCGCACGTCTCGTCGACATGCTCAAGCATAACAATCGGCTACAATTAGTTATCTTTCATGATTACTAATAAATAGTAGTTGTATATCTTCTATATTTTTTATATAAAATATTTCAAAAAAATATGTAAGTAAAATTGAAAATACATTATATAACTGTATAAAAAATCAAAAGTGCATTGCAAGAATTGACTTCAAACCACACCAATGTCAAATCACACCACACGGTTTTTATGCGGTGAAGTTTTGTTCGGTTCAAAATCAAACCCTTTTACTGCGATTGCGGTTTGAGTTCAAACTGCACCAACTTCACTCGTGATAGTAAGTATAAATATTGTAGATAAATTATAAAATAATAACAATATAATAATAATAATAAACAGGTTGCGGTTCAGTACTACTTCGGTCCGGTTCGGATCGGGTCTAAAAATCTTAAAACCGCTTGAGACTTGTATGTTGCGGTCTTGGTTGCAGTTCCGGTCCGAATAATAAAATGTAAGTACCATACTCAGATCAATGTTGTTTACGGTTCCAAAATTCAAACCGGAACAAGAATAATTTGTGAACGGTTCGGTCTGGTTCTTTACGGTTCCGACTCGATTTTCGGTTTTTGGTTTTAAGTGACAGCTTACCCTGCATATTCATCGTTACTCCAAATGATGATGATGATCATGAACGCAAAAATATCGTGTCCGTGCGAAAATATCACGCTCGGGCGAAAAAACGCGCTCAGACGAAAAAAAACGCGCTTTGGTGAAAAAATCCCGCACGGACGAAAAAAACACACCTGAGCGAAAAAATCGCGCCTGGGCGAAAAAATTCGCGTCTGGGCAAAAAATTCTTGTCCGGGCGAAAAAAACATGTTCGGGCGCAAAATTCGCGCCCGAGCGAAAAATCTCGTCTGGGCGAAAAAATTATGCTCCGCCCAAAAATATGCACCAAACGAACGGACCCTTTTGAATGAATGAAATTTTAGATTACTTATGGACAAATTATCCGAACAATCTACTGCTTATTCATCGTTATTTTTATAAAAATTTCTATTTAATCATCACTTTTCAAACAACAACTTAATAAACAATATAAGTTTTTCCAAACAGAGCAGAATAGTTTGAGCTTGCTGTTGAAAATCATGAAATGAAAGTGGTAGACTGGGTGACCTGTCCGCGCGGCCTGTGCAGACAGGACTGGCAGCTTGCCAGGTCGGCAATGGTGCTGCAATCAGCTTTTGCTCTGGCGGCTTGGGCGGTCTATTCTCGCGGCCTGTGCGGACAGGAGTGGCGGCTTGCCAGGTCGGCAATGGTGCAACAGTCGGCTTTTGCTCTGACGTCCTGGGCGGTCTGTTCACGCGGACTGTGCGAAAAGAGGAGGCGGCTTGCTAGGCTTGGTTGTGTTCAGCCGACAGTTGGTTCCCAGGATGCAACCGGGAGGATTGGATTGCTATCCGCGGAGCTCGCCAAGATTGGCAAGGTGCGGACTCAGTTGGAGTTCGCGGAGTCCGGGTTGCGGACTGGACCAGGCCGCTCGGGAGATCGACATGGTGTGTGCGGTCTAGCTCTGGTGGCGCGGGTGGTGGAAACCGTGGAGTTCGCCGGTTTGAGCGGACTGGAGCTGGAGTTCGCCGGGTTATGCGGGATGGCTCAGTTCGGGAGGTCGCGCGGACTGATATTTCTGTCCGCCGAGTTTGGCAGCAGTCAGCCTTGTCTGCCTTGGCTGCAAACTCGGGGTATACGGAATTGCGGACTGTAGTGGTGTCCGCAGGCGCGAACGGACTGGAGCTATGTCCACAGGTTGGTGGACTGGGGCGGATCCACGCGGACTGGCTTCTATCCCGCCTTCCTTGATGGCAGGCGGATAGGCTGGTGTCCGGCCTTGTCCATACGGTCTGAGCAGACTGCTCTGTGCTAGCTGCGGGCTGGGGTGGTGTTTCTATCCACTAGGGCGGTGACTACACTCCTCTTTGCGCCTATAAATAGGCCCCCCCGTGACATCATAATTAACTGAATGAATAGTAAGTTGAGCGTGAGATAATTATTGCGGTCTCGGATTTTCAGTCCGCATGGTTTGAGAAGGTTAACTAGTTTGTTGTTTGCAAGTTGTGCGGCTAGCACTGAGAAGCCAGGACTTTGGCGCTGACTACAGTCAGGGATCAGTGAAGCTTGCGGTTAACAATCAGCGGTTTGCATCAGGTCGCGGTTGCGGCCAGCCGGCCTTCTCTCCTTCAGCTTTCCTAGTTCAATAACCTGTCCGCCGGTCTTGGCGGTTTGTTCTTCAGTTCGACAGTGACTTGTTCGCAGACTCTGGCAGTTAGGCGACTTCAGCGGTCAGGCGATTTGCAGAGAGAGGACAAAGGTTTTGTAACGTCCCGATTCGCGCTAGGCCCCTTGTGCGCGCTTTGAGTCAGGAGAGCTGATTTAGGATCAAAGAGTGCAGGAGATCAGGCGCGCACTCGTGGGGGAAAAATGAAGTTGGCCCTGTGTAGGACATAGGTAGAGACACGGGCATATCCCTACCCGTGTGTCGTGGCTTTGAGTGACATGGCTTTGAGTGATAAGAAAATGACGTTGAGGCTTGTCCCGAAAAGGACACGGGTAGAGACACGGGCGTGTCCCTACCCGTGTGCCGTGGCGTTGAGTGGCATGGCGTTGAGTGTCCGTTTTGGGTATGACACGGGTAGAGACACGGGCGTGTCCCTACCTGTGTGCCATGGCGTTGAGTGGCATGGCGTTGAGTTAAGCAGACATTGCCCCGAGAAGGACACGGGTAGAGACACGGGTGTGTCCCTACCCGTGTGCGTCAAGTCAAGCTCGACGAAATATGACCAGAGCAGGACACGGGAGTAGACACGGGCAGAACCACGGCCGTGTCACCTTGACACGGGTACAGACACGGGCGTGTCAGTATCCGTGTATGTGCACGAAGCGGCAGTCGAACCGTTGACGCCGTTTCGCCCGAGCAGGACACGGGTAAGGACACGAGTGTGTCCCTACCCGTGTCACCTCTGAATAAAAAGGGCAAAATGAAACCCTAGCCGTTTTCATTCTCTTCCAAGTCATATCTTGTGGAGAAACTTCTGGAGGAGGGAAGAACTGCTGGAGACAACCAAACTCCGAGAGGAATCGCCACCGCCGCCAAGGAAATGGAATGCCGACAAGAAGAATGACAAGATCCATGGTCGGAAATGGTGGAACCGCTGGAAATGAGGTGAGCTTCATCCCCTCTCCCTTGGTGCTAGATCCATAGTTATTGTTAGGCGAGACATCGACTCAAATGAGTCTTGATGTGTGAGGTGAAGGTTTCTAGGAGGGCCATGCTAGAACTTGTGTTTTAATGGTTAGTCATCTTCAACATCCCCTTCCTTCAAAAGAGATGATGGGGGTGGTTTCGTGAAGAGGAATGACCTTAAGAGGGTGAATAAGGGTGTAGGATCTTCTGGTTGTGATATGGGAGAATCGGCTTGAGGAGGAAGATGAACCGATGCCGTTCATTTCGCCTCAAAATGCGTATAGAAATCTGTGTTCTGCACGCAGCGACCTTCTTGGTTATCTTCAGGCAAGATATGGTCAGATCTGGGCTTCCGACTAAATACGAAAGTCGTAGCCCTTGGGATTACCTTTCCAACGAGTGGTTACACGCCTTCATGTGAAGTCTGTAGCCACGGGAATGTCTGATCGAAGTAGAGGGCTGTCAGACCAAGCGTGCAGAAATTGTATCCTGTACGCAGCAGGCTTTGGAGCAAATTTCATGTATGATATAGTCTGATTTGGGTTGCAGACTGAACATGAAAGTTGTAGCCCATGGGATACCTTTCCATCGAGGGGTTACACGCACTTACCGGATTCCTGTAGCCACGGGAATCTCCGGTCGAAGTTGCTGCCCAGCAGGTGTTCTGCACCTGAAATTCCTGAGTAAGTGTATAGTTGGGTTTGGACTCGGAAGAGATTTTGTAACAATCCGACGTTAAGTTGTAGGCGAATCATAATATGCCTAATTGCGATAATTCAACGCATGATGAAATTACTGGATAGACCCCACGTAAACAAATGGTGAAATGGTATGTGGTTGAACGAAACGACTTGATGGGGGTTAATGAACGAAGGGTAATTAGTCGTTTAATAATAAGATTTACTAGAGCTTGGGTAATTGTTCGGTGATGGTTGTATGAACATTTGAGGTGTTAAATAGATGGTTAACTCATGTGTACACAAATGGTTATGTGACCATAACATTGACGAAATCATGGTCTTGAGGCTTGTCATATAAGGGAGTCTAAAATGGTCCATTGTATGTGGTGGTTCGCCACCTGTGTTTGTGGTAAACCCCCGAGGTGCCTTGGACACCGGATTGTAAAAAGGGTGAGTGCGTATATCTGATCGCACTGGTTGGTAATGTTGGGAAGAATCATAAATGGACGGTTGGGCTTGGTCATTTGTGTTCATGTCCCGAGGATCCTTTCGTGCCAAGTGGTCGGTTGGGCTTGGTCCTCGTGCTCGTTTCCGAGGCTCCTTCCGTATCACGATGTGGATATAATGCATGTGGTGTAAGTCGACACGCAGTGTCGTAATCCCGGGTTAAGGATTGTGTGGCAGGTCTACGGGCTCGCCAATCATCACACCGATGGGAGTTGACAGCTAGACCTTGGGCAGTTGGGCTTGGTCTTCGGTGTTCACGTCTCGAGGCTCCTCCCGTGCCAAGTGAACGGTTGGGCTTGGTCCTCGTGCTCATTACCGAGGCTCCTTCCGTATCACAACTTAGGCCAGTTCGGGGATAGGATCTCGGTGCACATCTACCCGAGACACCCGCTGAGCCGTAGTATGCATGTGAGCTCCGCTGTTGTGTTCTTAGCGTCGAGGCGTACGAAGGCCTAGGCCAGGTAGTGTGGAGACCAGCCTAGTAGTGGAGATGTCTGCTCTACTGTCACCGTCTGGCCACGACGGATGACGCTTGAGAGGTTAGCTACCTGCTCGCAAAGTGGGAACTGCAAGTCTGTGTCGACATAGCGATTGCATATGCGTGATCATGAGTGAGTCATTGCATTACATACATGTCTGAAAGTATCTAGTGTCGACTAAGTCCACCTATGGGGGGGGGGGAATAGGTGTCGTGAAGTCTTTTGCATAATTAAATATACCTGCACAAGTTAACAAACACAGCACAGAAAACACACAAAAAGTTATAGTGGTTCCCCGATTTGGGTATGTCCACTTTCCCCCTTCGACCTATCTCCCACCAAGGGACGACTCAGTCACTTCTCCGAACGGATTGAAATCCAATCCTCACACTACGGAATGAACCCTTCCAACACAAGAGTCACCACTCCACCACCACGGGTTGTACCCAACCCTTACAACTAGAAATAAAAATTCCTTTACAACAAAACAAAAATAGAATGTATAAGAAAATACAAACAACGCTTATGGAGAATCCAATGTCCTTCTTCGTTCATTGAGGATTTCTTGAAAGTAACGAAGAGTCCACTACCGGATTTCTCTCTTGGAGAGGATCTTGACAAGATCGGCGGAGGCAAGTGAATGCGGCGGCGATACTTTGTAGATCCAAACTTCTTGACAAAGCAAGCAAGGTCTACGGACGATCTCAGTCGGATCAGTCGTCTCAATCGATTTAGAATGAAGAACTAACCTCGTTCAACGAATCGAGAGATAAGAGATCTCAATAGAGATGCGTGAGACGCTCGTCTTGCCTCGGTACTGTCATCGGAAGATCAGAGATGATCGTAGATTGTCGGCGACGACTTCCTTGCGAGCGGCGGTTTTCCGCGATCCGCTAGGTCATGCTCGGCCTCCTTTTGATTTCCGAGAATAGATGCTTCTTCATGTTCAAAATACACAACTATATATACCAGGGCCAACCCTAATGACCCGAGGCCCGGCCCCGGCCTAACCAGCGCACGACAAGGTGGTTCGGTCCAGCAAACAAAGAAAATTTGCCTAAGGCAAAATCGGCGAGAATCGTTGGTGATTCCCGTCGAAGTCGGCGGGAATCACTTATGATTCCCGTCGATTCTGCCTTGGCCGAATTCCAGTTGGAAACCTTGTCAGCCAGAGGATATCAGCGGGAATGCAGACTGATTCTCGTCGAATCGGCGGGAATCACTAACGATTCCCGTCGAAGTCGGCGAGAATCACTTAGTGATTCCTGTCGATTCTGCCTTGGCAGAATTTCTATTTGGAAAACTGATAGCTGGAAGAATTCGGTGGGAATGCAGACTGATTCTCGTCGAATCGGCGGGAATCACAAACGATTCTCGTCAAAGTCGGCGAGAATCACTTAGTGATTCCCGTCGATTTTGACTTAGAATAATTTTCTCTTCCTTCAGTCGAAGACTTGGTATTTGACCCCTCTTTGCTCCTTCTTCTGCTCTTGATCTGCCTTAACCCTGTACTTGAAAATAAGTACACTCTAATAGAGAGAGCACACATGAGTCAACACACTGTTCTGCTCAACGAGGGATTACGTTGCGCAGACTCGTGTATATTGACCCACTGCACCGTGACATTGGTGTGTGCTTAGCATGGAATAGCTGCAAGCACAACTTGATAGAAGATCGTCAAATACATTGTGAATCCATCTTAGCTTGACAGGAGTCTTCTTCAAATTCAGGTAATTGTGGATACAATACCCAACAATCTTCCCCTATTTGAAAAAGCCAAAATCCTACTAGCTAAGATGAATTACACCAACCAGAAAGATATATTAAAAAAATATGCAAGATAAGAAATCAGAATAATAAAATTTCACGCATTCAGAACAACAGTTGAATCAGCATGTGATCATATATATATATATATATATATATATATATATATATATATATATATATATATATATATATATATATATATATATATCCAAAGTTGTTATCATTACAAGAATAGACGCACATGCATATTGAAAAATAAACAGTTTAGATTCCAAGTCTATCCCTCCTTTGCCTCAGCATCTCTTATTTGTTCAGCAAGGTATTTCTTGCTTTGCCTTTCAAAGAATTCCTTCGGCTTCGGGTAATACCGGTGGGGGGAGGAGCTTTGTTCTCCACTGTGTTTGACCTGAAGAAAATGTTTCTTTTAGCCTCATATTCTTTGTGCTTTTCCCACTCATACTTACTATATACTTCATTTCTATTAAGCTCTCCCCGCTGTTATAGCATGAATGTATCCAGTATGATGTTCCTAGACACAGGACTCCATCGTTCATTCTTAATTTCACTTTCCTTTCTTCTTAATTTCTTCGTTGCTGGAGTTTCTTTAGAAGTTCCTTCTTGGAGCTTTCTTTTCCCTTTCGCAATGGCCTCTTGATCAAACATTGCATTGTGAGCAGCTTTGACAGCCTTTCTGGCATCAGCTTCACTCAAAGGAAAATCCTTAGCACTTGCAACCTCATCAGCAGCAGTAGTAACCTCATCAATAGGAGCAACCGGAATATGTATACCTGATGCTTGCTGAACTAGCCAATGACAACTGTCAAAAACATACTTGTTTGATTGCTTGAAGTTTTCGACCATGATTTGCTCTAATCCTGCCATCTTAGCTGTATATTCCTCCTCCCCCTTTTTGGCTTCTTGAGCAATTGAGTTTGCATAAGAATGCAGTGACTCATCTATATGCTTGACATTCTGAGTAAAATCGTCCAACAAGGTTTTCTGATTCGTGTTGAGTGTGACCATGTTGGCATCAAATAATTTGATGTTGTTGGCAACAACATGAGCATTTTGATTTACCACTGCCAGGTCAGCTGTATTTTTCTGTAGCCCTTGCATCAGAAGATTGACGGCAGTGCCGGCCTCATCATACTTAGTTTTAAATCTCTGTTCCATCTTTTCCAGCTTATGATTTATCTCCACAACATTCTTTAGCATCAGATCCTTTGATTGCTTAATTCGTTTAAGTACCTTGTTGTGAGATCGTTCAAAGGCGGTCTTCAGTTCATCCACTATACCTTGAATGATATTTACAGTGTGATTTGCCAGGCTAGGTCCTAGCGGATGAACCTGATGAATGGCCTGGTCGTGCTCTGGGGGGATAGGACTCTGTGAGTCAGGATTCTCTTCTTCAGATACACTTGTGGAGCTTGTTAAATTTACGGTCTCCAGTGGAGGGATAGAGGCAGCATCTGCCAAGTTTCCATGTAGACTGATCACCCCCTTCAGCATAGGATCAGGTTGTTCCTGAGGCCAGGAGGTCTCCCCCTCAACTGATGCGCAAAATCCATCCAGAACTTTTACCTGAATCTGTTCCTCAGTAGCCTACTGTTCAGGGGAATCCACATCATCCTCACTGGCAATAATATTCTCCACATCATCCTCGTCTGCCTTCTCGTCAGTCTGATCAGTAGCGAGAGTCTCCACTGCATCCTTCGCAATGAGGGTAATATCAGTAATAACGTCTACTTGATCTGAGACCGAGGCTTCCATCCTGATGGCAGCAGAAGGGCTGGGTAATGACTCCCCCTCAGTTCCTGCATGCAGCAGATCAGGAACTTCACTGGGCTCATCCGAAGGATTTTTGAACTCCGGTGCTCTGTCTTCTTCATAACCATGTGTTCCAGACGCACCCCCTTGGGCAATTCTTCTTTCCCACCTATCAAAGACGCTCGAGTCCATCTTCTTTAGGTAGTGAAGGGGAACTCCCTTAGTCATATCAAATCTATCTCCGTCCATCTGATTCAGGTATAGACTGATGATTCTCCCGAAGTTAGGAGTACGTAGGGTATCTTTTATCTTCTCAAATAACATGGCCCCCTAGTTGAATTTTGTTGGTACCCTATTTGAATTTGAGTTTAGTCTTCTCCTTTTGTCCCTTGACCCAAGAAATATCTATGGTCAATGGTTAGTGGTCTAGCTGTAGAGTCCTCGCTTTTCCAGATGAAGAATTTGGTTAAGTAGTTTTTCGTTCGACTATAGTCGAACGCCGCTCGACTATCGTCGACTGACTGTTCGACGATCGTCTATCAGTTGCTCGACGTTCTGTCTGCGAGGATAGTTCGACTATCGGTTGATAGTTCGACTATCTGTGTGCTTTGATAGTTCGACTATCTGCTTGGATAGTTCAACTATCTGATAGCTCGACTATCTGTTTGATAGGTCGACTATCTGCGTTGTTTGATAGCTCGACTATCTGTTGATAGATCGACTATCTGCTTTCTTCTGATAGTTCGACTATCTGCTGATAGGTCGACTATCTGTTTTCCCTTGGTAGTTCGACTATCTTCCTTGATAGTTCAACTATCTGATAGCTCGACTATCTGTTGATAGTTCGACTATCTGTCGTTCTCTGATAGCTCGACTATCTGTTGATAGTTCGACTATCTGTTGATAGGTCGACTATCGGTTTTGCTGATAGTTCGACTATCTGTTGATAGTTTGACTATCTGTTTCGCTTTGATAGTTCGACTATCTGTTGATAGGTCGACTATCTGATAGCTCGACTATCTTCTGATAGTTCGACTATCTGTTGTGATAGTTCGACTATCTGTTGATAGTTCGACTATCTGTTTCGCTTTGATAGTTCGACTATCTGTTGATAGGTCGACTATCTGATAGCTCGATTATCTTCTGATAGTTCGACTATCTGTTGTGATAGTTCGACTATCTCCTTTGATAGTTCGACTATCTGGATCGTTCGACTATCTGTCCGATAGTTCGACGATCTTCGTTCTTCGGTCGACGATCTCCGAGGGTCGTTCGACGTTTTCTGTCTGCCTTTATATTTTGTATTTATTTATTATATTTAATTAATTAATACATTATCTGGCATGTTATTTTAGTTGTTTTATGATAATATTTCCAGGCAATATCTGCTCCATCCCTTTTGCCTGAGTCAAATCTTTTCAGATAAAGTTGTTTGTCTTATTAGCTGACATTGTATTTTACTTTATCTACTGTCAGTCCTTTATAGCCGTTAAACTGAAAAGTCTTTCTCCTGCTATAAAGAGTTTGTTTCTGATGTGACTTTATTTAGTACTTTATTATCAAATTGCTTCCTGCAGCTTCTTCGAAAGAGGTTTATTCCTTTTATAGAATGTTTTTGCTGCAGAGATTGTTTGTCTTTTTGATATTTGCAGCCCAGGTCTCAAGTTTCAGAAGAAAACAAACAATTCAAATTGAAGAGAGCCGTTGCTTGTTGCTGCTATAAAAGGAATCCTTTGGAGAAGGATTTCAGCTAGCTAACCAGTTATTCATTTAAGCATTCAAGCCTTCATCAAGACCAAGTTTTCTGCTCTCAGCAATACTCATCCAACTGAGAAGTGTTAAGCTCTTCTGCTCTTCTTCAACCTGAGTTCTCCTATTCCAGGAAGTTTAGACTCAGAGTTCTTTTGAAGAAGAAGAAGAAGAAGACAGCTGCTTGAAGATTTCTAATTTTATTATTTATTATCTTCTTGTAGTTTTTCTTTCAGTTTTTACTGAAGAGTCTCTGCACTGAAGCAAGACTTCACCTGGACATTTTTGAGCCATGGGAAGCCTTGATTCTTTAGAGCTTTCTAGCTCAGTGCAAGTCTTTGTGCTTCTCTAATCTATTGAAAAATAGAGAAGACTTCTTAACCTTCTTTCCCCCTCCTGTACAGGGTTATTACTCCCTTCAAAAGTATCCCTTGGTGGCAGGGCACCTGATCAAAAACCTGTGTTCGGTTTTTAGACACCTGATCAAAAGTCTAAAGGGTTTCTGGATCTACCTGAAGCAGATCCTGTTGGTGGCAGGGCACCTGATCAAAAACCTGTAGTGGATTCCTACCTTGTTAGTAGAAGAGTGGACGTACCCAAGTTGTTTGAGGAACCACTATAAATTCCTTGTGTCGTCTGGATTGCCTTGTTTAATTCCTGCATTGTGACTGTGAATAGATATAACTAGGTTTGCTAGTTGCTGATTAGGTTTTCCAAGCCTTAACTGTAATTACAGTTAGCTTGAGTTTGTGCACAACAATTGTGTTAGGCTTTAGGGTTAATTCTATATCTATAATCTTTTCATTCCGCATTTCACTCCAAGGGAGTTGGGTAGACCATTAAGTTTTGTCTAGTGCAAAATTTGATAACTCTATTCACCCCCCTCTAGAGTAGTATCTATCCCATCACTTTCAATTGGTATCAGAGGGAGGTTGACTGACTGTATAGGCTAACACCTAAGTCACAAGATCCTGATAGTTACCAAAGCTTATAGATATTCACTATCATGGCCTAGTCCAAGGATTATTCTAGCACCAGACCTCCAGCATGCAACTTAGCTAAGTTTGGCATCTGAAAGGCAAGGATAAAATTATATATGAATTCTATTGATGAAAGCATCTTTGCTTCTATTTTGTCAGGACCCCCAAGAGCACCTGCTGCTGCTACTGCCTCATCATCTGATATGAGTGCAGTGCCTCCTCCATATTACAACGATGAGTACAAGAAGGCAAAGATAGCAGATGCCAAGGCGATGAACATTCTGGCTCAGACAATGTCTGATGAGGTATTCCAGAAGGTAGCTGACTGCTCCTCAGCAAAAGCCATGTGGGATACACTGAACCAGATTGTAGCTGGTTCAGCTGATGAAAGGAAGGACAGAAGCTCCAACCTTATCTCACAATATGAAAACTTCAAGAAAACTGATGCTGAATCAGTTGAAGCCATGTATACAAGGCTCAGCTCAATCATCAATGAGCTGAGGACCCTTGACAAGGACATATCATTGACAGAGGTCAATGATAAGATTCTTATGTGCTTCCCTAGCACATGGGATCTAAGGATCTGGCCCATCAAGGAAGCCAGAAGTACAAATGAGATTTCAACTGAAGCCCTTCTCGGCAAGCTCAAGTCTTTTGAGCAAGTGCTGAAGACAAGGGAAGCAGAAGCAAAGACCCCTACTCCAACAAGAAAAGAGCAATCTCTAGATCTTAAGGCTGCTGATGCTTCTGAAAGCAGCCAATCTAATGAGGAGCTAATGGCATTATTTGCCAAGAGGTTTCTCAAGATGGGGAGAAAGGAATTCAGAAAGAAGTCTTCACGCTATGAAAACAAACCAAGGTATGACCGTTCACCTGCTAAAGAAATTATCTGTTATGGTTGCAGGAAGCCTGGACACATCTTACCAGAGTGTCCAGAGGAGAAGAACAAAGACAAGAGGAAAGAAAAGGAACAACACAGGAAGCACTCCAAGCCATCCTCCTACAAGAACAAGAAAAAGGAGAGAGGTTTCATTGCTGAAACCTGGAGTGATTCTGATGAAGAATCTTCCTCCTCCAGTTCCAGTGAGGATGAGGAAGAGAAGAAGGCAAAGGAAGTTTGCCTCATGGCAATAGATGCCTACATCAATCATTCAGCTGCAGAGAGTTTAGATTCAGAAGAATAAATGCCAACAGAAGATGAGATACTATCTTCTTATGAATTCACTTTTGAAGAATTTAAATTAGATTTTAAATCCTTATGCTTAGAATTAATTAGCTCAGAAAAGGAGATTAAAGAACTTAGAAACAAGTTAGCTGACTCAGAATTAATTGCTACAGAAAATATTAAGCTAAAGGAAGATCTCACTACTTGTAGTGAAGAAATTAAATTTCTTAAAATGGAGTTAGCTAAGTCTAAGAGGTTAGAAGAATCATTTAATGGTAGAAGCCTTAAGTTATTAGAAATTACCAGCATGACTAACACTAGGTCAGGTAATAACAAACTAGGCTTAGGAGCTTCTCCCAGTGAACCCCCAGTTATTCTTAAAAATAATCTTTCAACTCTAGTGAACTTCATTTCAGCTAGTAGAATGAAGAACACTGAGCAAGTAAACCAAGTTAACAAAACTTTAAATAAAGCTAAGAGAGAAAAGAGGAAGAAATTTTTTAAAGAAATGCAAAGAGCGTCGAACGCCGCTCGACGATCGGAAGCTCAATGGTCGAACGAAGCTCGACGATCTGAGCGCCCATCGTCGAACGTCGATCGACGTTTTCAATATGATTTTCAAAATCATAATCAAACCCGTAGAAACCTAAATGAAAATAGAAACCCTAGGTTTGTTGACCCATCATCTGCATGGAGAATCCCACCTAGGAGATCTCACCCATTAGGTTATCACCCTCAGCCTGCATTTTCATTTATTTCTAGCTTTTCTTATGTGAAAAACAAGGGACCCAAGGTTACCTGGGTCCACTCTGTCTAAATAAATGTCTTGCAGGTGAAGGCCTATCCTATCACTCAAAATAAGTGGTATTTGGATAGTGGATGTTCCAAGCATATGACAGGAAATAAAGATCTTCTGTCAAAGTTCAAAGCTAAGCTCGGCCCAAAGGTTATCTTTGGAGATTCCAGCTGTGGTCAGACAGAAGGCTATGGCAGGATCACAATTGGAGATGTTACTTTCAAGAGAGTTGCATATGTGACAGGACTGAAGCACAATTTGATTTCAGTCAGCCAGCTATGTGATGCTGGCTACCAGGTTTCATTTTCTAACTCCTCTTGCAATATTACTTTAAATAATAATGTTGTTTTAGTAGGCATTAGAATAGGTAATATTTATTTAGTAGATTTCAATTCATCTCACTCTGAAATCTGTTTATTTAATGAAGTAACAATTAATAATAATTTTTTGTGGCATAAGAGGCTTAGTCATGTTAACCTTAAAAATATATATAGGTTATCTAAACACAACCTTGTTAGAGGTTTACCTTCTTGCCCCTACAAGAAGGAGAGCCTATGCAAGGCTTGTCAGCTAGGCAAGCAAACCAAGAATTCTTTTAAATCTGTAAATAAAAGTGATTCTCCTAGAATCTTGTACTTATTACATTTGGACCTTTTTGGCCCAATAAATGTACAGAGTTTAGGAGGGAAGTATTACACCTTAGTAATTGCAGATGACTTCTCTAGGTTCAGTTGGGTTTTCTTTTTGAGAACTAAGGCTGATAACTTCAAAGCCCTTACAGACTTTCTATTATGTGTGCAGACTGAGTACTCTACTCATGTGGCCTTGATCAGAAGTGATCATGGTACTGAATTTGACTCTCTTCTCATGCAAGAATTTTGTGAGAGAGAAGGTATCAAACATAGCTTCTCAGCTCCTAGAACTCCCCAACAAAATGGGGTAGTTGAAAGGAAAAATAGAACACTCATTGAAGCTGCTAGTACATTGTTGGCAGATGCTAATATGCCTCTTTCCTATTGGGCAGAAGCTGTTAGCACAGCCAATTATGTCTTGAATAGAAGTTTGATACACAAGCTTAAGTGTAAAACTCTTTATGAGTTGCTTAAAGAAAAGAAACCTAAAATTAATTATTTTAGAGTATTTGGTTGTGTAGTGTATATTCATAATAACAATAAAGAATATCTTAGAAAGTTTGAAGCAAAAGCTTCAATGGGAATTATGCTTGGATATTCCCAAGTAAGAAAAGCTTATAGGGTTTATAACAAATCAACATGTAAAATTGAAGAATCTGTGCATGTATCTTTTGATGAGTCTCAGATGTTTTACAAGGAGAAGGAAAATTCTCCTTCCTCTAGTTCATTGCAGGTACCTGATGCTACTCAAGAGATTCTTCAACTATCAACTCTTCAGATCACTGAATCAGACAGTGATGAAGACATTGCAGAAGCTGTTGTTGTACCACCAACAGTAGATCAAATTCCTCCTGAGGAATTAATCCCAACTGTTGTTGAAGATCACATCCCACCTGCTGATATTGTCACACTTAGAGATCACCCCACATCTCAAGTGATTGGAGACATATCAGCTGGTATGCAAACAAGACACCAGTTAAGACAGGATGTGATGCACGCTTGTTTCCTCTCACAGGTTGAGCCCCTCACCTTTAAAGATGCAGAGCTAGATCCCCACTGGATCATTGCTATGCAAGAGGAACTCAATCAGTTTGAGAGATGTAAAGTTTGGACTTTGGTTCCGAGACCTAAAGGCCAACTGATCATAGGCACCAAGTGGGTGTACAGAAACAAGTAGGATGCAAATGGAATTATTGTAAGGAATAAAGCAAGGCTTGTAGCTCAGGGCTACAGACAGGAGGAAGGTATAGATTATGACCAAACCTTTGCTCCTGTTGCAAGGCTAGAAGCTATAAGGATCTTCTTGGCCTATGCAGCCTACATGAAGTTTAAGGTCTTTCAAATGGATGTCAAAAGTGCATTCCTAAATGGTGAGCTTAAGGAAGAGGTGTTTGTTGAACAACCACCAGGGTTTGTTTCTTCAACTCAGCCCTCTCATGTGTTCAAGTTGCAGAAAGCTCTATATGGACTAAAGCAAGCTCCCAGAGCCTGGTATGAGACTCTAGCTAGTTTCCTTTTAGAGCACAACTTTACTAGGGGAGTAGTTGATAGAACCCTTTTCGTCAAGCATCACAAGGACACAATCCTGTTAGTTCAGGTGTATGTAGATGATATTATATTTGGCTCCACTGATCCCAAACTTTGCAAAAGGTTCTCTGACCTGATGCACTCTAAGTTTGAGATGAGTAGTATGGGTGTGCTGTCTTACTTCCTTGGTCTCCAAGTTAAGCAAGATGCTGATGGTATCTTCATCTCCCAATCCAAATATGCCAAGGAATTGGTAAAGAAATTTGGGATGGCTGATGCTTCAGCAATGCCTACACCTATGGCTACTAATGTAGTTATTGATTCTGATGATCACGGCAAGCCAGTTGATCAAAAGAATTATAGGGCCATTGTTGGTTCCCTATTATATTTAACTGCAAGTAGGCCTGATATAATGTTTGCTACATGCCTTTGTGCTAGATTCCAGGTCAACCCCAAGGAATCTCATCTGATTCTTCTAAAGAGAATCCTGAGATACCTGAAGGGATGTCCAAATCTAGGACTTTGGTACCCAGCTGAGTCAGAATTTGAATTAATTGGATATTCTGATTCTGATTATACTGGTTGCAGAGTTGACAGGAAGAGCACCTCAGGAACTTGTCAGTTCCTGGGAGAGAGATTGGTCTCTTGGTTCTGTAAGAAGCAGGCTTGATAGTTTAACTTTCAAGGCAGCCTAAACACCTAGAGGGGGGGGGGGGGTGAATAGGTTCTGCTTCTCTTATAAAAACTTCTAGGCAGAATTCAATTCAATAGCTAACACAATTTACACAGCAATCACAGAAAATAAAACATCACAGATTGCACAATGTTTTATAGTGGTTCCCCAAGGTTTGGGTACATCCACTTTCCCCCTTCACCTATCTAGCAGTATGCTAGATTCGGCCAAACTTCCTCTTATCTCAGATCAATAGATCCTACAACTCAGAACCCAACTGGTTCCTACAACTCAGGCACAACTGCCCTACCTCAGCCTTGCCCCAAGGCCTACAACTCAGAGAATATCCTTCTCCTACACTCAGGCAAACAGCCCTACCACTCAGAGGTCAACACTCCTACACTCAGCCTTTATAACATAGGCTTACAACTCAGATCTGTGTAAACAGATCCTACAGAAATATAGAAAAGATTATTAAACTGTCTTGCCAAGGTTGAGAGAGAAAAGGCCAAGACAATTCTTGATCAGCTGATGCAATCAACTGTATCTGAGCCTTCTTCAAAGCTTCTTGAAAATGTACTTAGCTGAGTTGATCCCAAACAGCTTCTTGAGAATCCACTGGTGGTTTCTTTCTTCTTCTTCTAATTCTGGCTTGACCTCTCTCTATCCAGCACTTTGAAAGATTCTTCTGAATTCTGATTAGAACTCTTCTTAGATCTATCCTTAGATAGTCTTCTTAGATCTCCCGGAGAAGATCTTCTTAAGTGCCTAGCACTTTCTTGAAATGAATTGGATCGTAATCCTTCTCTTCCTTTTTGATTCAAAGTTATTCAAAAAGGACTATCTGTTATGGTTGTTGTTCTCCTTCTGAATCAGTCTATTTATAGACATTCTTCATGGTAACCGGCTGATCCGGTTTCTAACCGTTTTCTGACAAGTCTGACAGCTTCAGTTAACCGGTGATAACCCACAGCTGTCAAGTCTTCAAACAAGTCCTGTGCCTTAGTCTTGAACCACAAGTTGTTGAAACAGTCTGTCAGAAAGTGTCGAGACCATCTGTCTATCTGTGTCGACACAATTGACTTTGGTGTCGACACAGTCTTCAGTGATGTCGACTAAGTTGCCTTTGAGTCGACACAGCTTCTTCTGAAAATAACTTGGTCTTAACTCTTCAGTGTGTCGACACAAGTCCTGTGTGTCGACACAGTTGTTGTAGAATTATAACTTAGTAAGTGTCGACTTAGCCTTCAGGTGTCGACACATTCTGCTTTAATGTGTCGACTTAATCACAATGTGTCGACACATTCTGCTGGTGTCGACAAACTTGAGGTCGACTATTTTCTTCTGTGTCGACACATTCAGCTGATGTCGACAATCTTGAGATCGACTATACTCTTCTGTGTCGACACATTCTCCCAATGTTGAGGTCGACGCTTTTCTTCTGTGTCGACACAAATTCCCAGAGTTGTGTCGACTCTTTTCTTCTGTGTCGACACAAATTCCCAGTGATGTGTCGACTTACTTCTTCTGTGTCGACACTTTTTCCCAGTGTAGTTGTAGACTAACTGCTATGTGTCGACATTGCTTCCCAGTGTTGTGTCGACTCTTTTCTTCTGTGTGTCGACACTGCTTCCTCTGTGTCGACACTTGGACTTAGAATTTTTCTGCATACTTTATCAATTTTTCACCTGCACATGTCAACTTAAAACAACATCAAATACACCTTGATGTATATCATTGAGCTAGGTTGGGCTTCTTCAAATCAGGTACACATTTTCCAATGTACCCAACAATCTCCCCCTATTTGGAGAAGTCATAACCCCTATAGCCAATGATATACACCATTTATAAACAGTACTAAATGATGATTAATGACATAACAGGAATACTTTAATATAAACAAAACATAAAAACAAATCATCACAGAATGCACATTATAATATGCCAAACAACATTTTATTTATAACTGGGTAATGTTTGATTACAATGTTTTACATTTAATGATTACATCATAACATTACAAAACACTATAAAAGAACTTGAAACAAAATCAGGCTTGATCAGGCTCTCTAATTATAATCCCTTTGCCAGATTGAATTGTAGCTGTCACAGGAGCTTCTGATTCTTCAGCTATCTTCTTTCCTTTAAGATCAGCTTTCTTCTGAGCTTCTTCCTTGATCCTTTGCCTTTCAAAATAATGAAAAGGCTTAGGGAAGTATTTGCTTGGCTCCTTAGCATCAGATGGCAGTCTTCCCAGCTTGGCTTTCCTTCTGAATTGTACTATTGCTTCTTGTCTTGCCTCATACTTCTGCCATTCTATTTCATTGTACCACTTGCCTCTCTCATGAACTTTATCTTGTACAGCTTTCCATGCAGTGAGTATTATGTTCCTTGAAGTAGGACTCCACTGCTCATAATCTGGCTTCAGTACAGCCTGCTCTCTGAATTTCCTCTTTGCTACTAGAGCATCTTGCTGTTCTTTTAGAGTAGCTTCAGGCTTATCAACCTTTCCAAAGACAATATTAGTAACCTCCTTTGGAGGACTATACATTCCTTGAACTTTCTGATCAATCATGTCAAAATCTGGAGGGGGGTAAATGACTTGGGCAACCTCAGGTTGAGTGCCTTCAAGTAGATTTGATTGTATTCCTGATTCAGCTACCATAGCATCATCACACAATGGGGGATATCCCAAAGTGGCTCGAATGCTATTGGTCACCCATTTGGAGTGCTCTGAGCCTGCATGAATTAGCATCCTCTCCCCCTTTATGGCTTCTCTAGATACATGATCTCTTAGATCTTCCTTTTGAAATCGGATTTGGCCATCCAAATAATTCACACCCTCTTTGAAAAATGGTTTTAACTTGTTAAGCTTTTCAGATATTTCTTTTTGAGAGGTGGAGATGGCAGTCTTAACAGATGCAATGGCAGCTTGAAAATTCTTATCAAATTCTTCCTTTTCTTTGGCTCTATCTGCAGGCAGACCTGGAACAATCTTCTTTACCTCCTCAATGATCTCATTATGAGATTTAGTTAAATTATCATTCATTCTGATCTGATTTTCCAAAACATAACTTTGCTTCAAAGCAATGTCATCCACTTTTGTAGTAATAGCCTCCTGTTGTTTAGCTAGATAAACCACAACATTGCCACCCTTGTGGAAGCAATCTGTCATTTCCTTTTTATGCATGTTTACCTGAAACTGGATGGACTTGATATCCTGAGCTAAGTCAAACTGAAGTGACTTGCTATTCTCATCAACATACTTTTCCATAGCCAACCTTTGTTCATCCAATTTTACTTGTAGATCTATCATAAATTTGTTGTAATCAAAGGCTGGAGATACTTGTAGAGGTGTGGTCTGTAAAGCCTGCTTATAATTCTTGCTTCTTCTCTTGAAGACAACAAGTTTTCTTTTCTTTGCCACCCTGACATCTTCAGTTTCTGTTTCAGATGAAGTATCTACATGAATTCTTTCTTGAGGATGATGAATTGTATCTGTTCCAGGGGTCTGTTGCTCAGCTTCAACATCCACTGGCTCACCCTCAACTTGTGGCTCAACTTCAGCTTCCTGATCAATGTCCATACCTATGGACTTCTCAATATCTGGTCCACCTCCTACTTTATCAGCAGTAGTATCAATATCTGGGAACAACTCCTCCATAGTAAATTCTATTTGAGCTGTAACTTCTGCAGCAGTTAAATCTTGAGACAAGTGTAACTGTGCTTCCTCTTGTACTTGCACTTCAGTAGTTGTAGTATCTGGAGTAGGAGTGGACACCAGCTCCCCCTGAACCTGTGCAGGAATAAGAATATGAGCAATGTCTTTTATAGTAAAATACATTAGCTCCCCCTATACCTGAGCAGGAGTAGATACCTTTGGAGCAGGAGTGGAAACTGGCTCCCCCTGCATCTGTGCAGGTGTTGACACTTCCTGGACAACAGTTGTGTCTGGCTGATCTTCAACCTGTGTCCTCAGGGGGTCTTCTTGTAATTGTTCAGATTCTTGATTCTGTGTAGGGGTTTTCACAGGGGTGTCTGGCCTGCTCTCTTCAGGCACATCCTTGGATAGTACCCTATCCCACCTTGAGAACAATCTCATATCCATTCTTCTCATATGATTAATCTTACTCCCTTGCAATTGCTGCAGCACTTCAGGAATCACTCCAGTGAGGTACATGCTCATGATCCTAGCCATGTTAGGCTTCTTGATTCCTTCTTTGATCTTGTCAAAGATCACCCCTGACCAATCAGTAGGAATAGTAAAAACTATCCTGGTCATCAGGCTGAACATATAGGCAGAAATCCTATCATGTCCACCTGTCTTGCAGAGGATTACTTTTCCAACTATTTTTGACAAGAATTTCCCTTGTTGATTCATACCCTTCCTGTTGAAGGCAGCTCCAATCTTCAATCCTGAGTCCAGTCCACACCATTGAAGGGCTTCCCTTGTCTTAGATATAGGAACTTCCTCTTCATTCTCAACTACTTGCAATTGGAAGATCTTTCTTAAACTTCTTTGATTAATCTTCACCTTAGTCCCTTGAACAGTGGACTTAATCTTGAGGCCAGTAGAGTGGACTGATGCAGAGATAAAGAACTCGTGCACCTCCTTCTTTCAGATTTTAGTAGGTTCTGAGATGAGAAATTCTAACCCTGACGCAGAGAGGAGGGTGATAACTCCTTGGACATCTGACGGCGCCTCTGCAAAGGCCTGGCGCACCAACTCATACCCTTCATTGATGTTATCTTCAATCCTCGGCGCCATCGTTTTGTCGAGAAAGCTTGAGAGAAGAGAGAAAGATAGACTGTCGACACAGGGTTTTAGTCTCGAAAACCTTGGAAGCGTGTCGACAGAATGAGATTTTGACCTATTTATAGCCGCAGTTGAAAGAAGTTCAAAAGGCGCCAAAAACAGTCAAAATGTGTCGACACAGAAGGAATGTGTCGACACAAACTTCTACCGTCTCGACATTACTTCAACCTACTATGTGTCGACACCAATTTGTGGTTATGTCGACACCTTAGATAAACAGAAATTCTGTGTCGACTCTAAGGATAAGTGTCGACACATATTCTGTAAGTGTCGACACCATTTTCCTGGTTGAGTCGACATTATATTTCTGGTTAAGTCGACAATATAACTCTTAAGTGTCGACACATATTCTCTATGTCGACACAATATTTCTGACTTGTCGACATAATTTCTCTGAGTCGACACATTACTACTGAATGTGTCGACACATTCTTACTTAGCCAATTTCTGTAACTTCAATGTGTCCTTTTGTAACACTTGATTATGTTGTTGTTATTACCTTTACTTATTTATATACCACTTTAATTTGCATTGTTAATGATTTTGTTAATACATTAATCAATGGTTAACATACCTAATTCAATTTTGAATTTATTGAATTTGGTTTCATCTAAAGGCTTAGTAAACACATCTGCTATTTGATAATCTGTTTTTACAAATTCCAATGAGATGTCTCCTCTTTCTACATGTTCTCTAAGAAAATGGTATTTGATTTCTATATGCTTAGTTCTACTATGAGAAACTGGGTTATTAGCAATAGAAATAGCACTCTTTGAATCACATAAAAGGGGTGTTCTACTTACCTGAATACCATAATCCTTAAGTTGATGCTGCATCCACAATAGCTGTGCACAGCAGCTTCCAGCAGCAACATACTCTGACTCAGCTGTGGAAATTGCCACACTGGTCTGCTTCTTACTACTCCAAGATATTAGTCTTCCTCCCAGGAATTGACAAGTAACTGTAGTACTCTTTCTATCCTCTCTACATCCTGCAAAATCTGCATCTGAATAGCCTGTTAGTAGAAAATCTCTATTCCTAGGGTACCAAAGACCTAGAGTAGGAGTGCCCTTTAGATATCTCAGAATCCTTTTGACTGCAGTATAATGAGATTCTTTAGGGCAGGCTTGGTACCTAGCACAGACACATGTTGCATACATAATGTCAGGTCTACTAGCAGTGAGATATAGTAGAGACCCAACTATTCCTCTATACAATGATTCATCAACAGGTTTACCTGTCTCATCTTTGCATATAGGCATACTAGTTCCCATAGGAGTTCTCAAGGTGGAGGATGACTCCATACCATACTTCTTAATTAATTCTTTGGTGAACTTAGACTGGGATATGGACAATCCATCATCAGTCTGTCTTACTTGGAGTCCCAAGAAGAACTTAAGTTCTCCCATACTGCTCATCTCAAACTTCCCTTGCATAAGTTTGGCAAACTTTTTACAAAGGTTGTTTTCAGTAGATCCAAAGATTATGTCATCAACATAGATCTGGACTAAGATGATCTTTCCTTTGGATTCCCTAAGGAATAGAGTTTTGTCTATCTTTCCTCTTGAGAATTTATTCTCAATGAGGAAGGTAGATAGGGTTTCATACCAAGCCCTTGGAGCTTGTTTTAACCCATACAAAGCTTTCCTAAGCTTATACACATAATCAGGTTTAAGAGAATCTATAAAACCTGATGGCTGCTCTACATATACTTCTTCTTTAAGATCACCATTCAGAAATGCTGACTTCACATCCATCTGGTATACTTTGAAGTCTTGGTAGGCTGCATAGGCAAGGAACATTCTGATTGCCTCCAGCCTTGCTACTGGAGCAAAGGTTTGATCAAAGTCAATTCCTTCTTCCTGCCTGTATCCTTTTGCAACTAACCTTGCTTTATTCTTCACTATTATCCCACTCTCATCTAGCTTGTTCCTATAGATCCACTTAGTGCCAATTATATTGTGGCCTCTTGGTTTAGGAACCAGCTCCCAGACTTTGCATCTCCTGAATTGATTCAGCTCCTCTTGCATAGCATCAATCCAGTGCTGGTCTTGGATAGCTTCTTCAAACTTCTTAGGTTCCATCTGGGACAAGAAACTTGAATGCAAAACTGTGCTTTGATTTCTGCTTCTAGTTTGCACTCCTTGTCTTGGATCACCAATTATCTGATCAGTTGGATGATCTCTCAGATATCTTATAGCTGGAGGAAGATTCCCTTCAGGTTGAGCATCTCCAGCTTCTTCATTCTGCTGAGCCTCCTGGTTTTCATCAGCTTCCATTATCTCTTGTACTCCCCCTGGACAGCAGCCTTCATTTTCCAATGCTTCATCTTCCTTTGAAGCTTCAGCAATGGAGAGCTTGTCCATCTTCTTGCTTATACCTGTTGAGTCATTTGATCTACAAGACAACTCACTATTGATTAATCTTGTTTCATCAAATACAACATGCACAGATTCTTCAACAACTTGAGTAGTTAAGTTAAAGACTCTATAGGCCTTACTATTTGTGCTGTACCCAACAAATATCCCATCCTGGGATTTGGCAGCAAACTTAGTCAAATATGACTTGCCATTGTTAAGTATATAGCACTTACAACCAAAGATCCTGAAATAGGATAGATTTGGTTTTCTGCCTTTCACAATCTCATAGGGAGTCTTTTTGTGGCTTTTGGTGATAGAAGCCCTATTGATGACATGACAAGCAGTGTTAACTGCCTCAGCCCAAAAATATTCTGGGAGAGAGGTGTCACTCAATAGAGTTCTACCAACTTCAATTAATGTTCTATTCTTTCTTTCAGCAATTCCATTTTGCTGAGGTGTTCTTGGTGAGGAGAACTCTTGGAAAATCCCAAAGTCTTTACACAAATTTGTTATGCTTTCAGAATGAAACTCAGTACCATGATCACTTCTGATTTTGACCACTGTACTATTTAGTTCATTCTGAATTTGCTTTACAAAATTAAGTAGTACACTTGGGGTTTCAGATTTTTGTCTTAGAAAGAACACCCATGTAAATCTAGAATAGTCATCTACAACCACAAAAGTGTAGACCTTCCTACCTAGACTATGAACTGGCATAGGACCAAAAAGATCCATATGCAAGAGGTATAAGCACCTCACAGAATCCTTGTTTTCAAGGCTTTGAAATGAGGATTTTGTCTGCTTGCCCTTTTGACAAGCTGAGCATACCCCTTCCTTTATACACTTAACTTGAGGCCCATTCCTCACTAGTTCTTTACTAAAGAGTTGGCCAATTGTCTTGTAGTTTAGATGAGCCAATCTCTTGTGCCACTTAACACAATGAGAAGCATTGTCATCAGCTACAAGACAAATGGGGGAAGCCTTATTCTCACATTCAAAATTAAGGCAATACACATTTCTCTTCCTATACCCAGTCAATATGATCTCTTGATCACTTGACCTTTTGATATGACATCCATCCTTACCAAATGAAATGTCATATCCTAGATCACTCAGCTGGCTTATGCTTATTAGATTATGTTTCAAACCTTTTACATAGGCCACTTGGGTGATAGTAATTAGGTTAGAAGAAATGTTACCAAACCCTTTGATGACTCCTTTTTCAGATCCACCAAAGATCACTTTATGTCCATCTTTGACAGATGAATACTCCTTCAGCAGCCCCTTTGTTCCAGTCATGTGCCTGGAACAACCACTATCCAAGTACCATATAGGGGCATGGTTACTTGGATTCACCTGCAATACATAATTACTTACCCTTAGAACCCAAGTAAGTCTTGGGTCCTTGGTTCAGGTTAGCATTAATAAAGTTATCATAACCTCTTCTAACAGGTAGACTCTTATTCTTTATAACACTTGTGTTATACCAGCAGTCCAATGCAAAATGGCCCCTCTTGCCACAGCACCAACATTCAAACTTATTGTATCTAGATCTAGATACATCCTTGTCAGTAGAATTTCTGTTCATTGCTGGTGCTGTTGCTACTTCACCTATTGATTTCTTAAAACCATTTGGTTTATGACCATAGGTAGGCCTGCTTGCCTTAACACCCTTGTTCTTCAGAACATTTGTCTTAATATGACCTTGAATGTCTTCATGATCATATATGTTAGAAGGCACTTTCTCCTTACTAAACCTTATGGGGACTGAAAGGTTTAGTGGTTGAATAGGGACTTTGCCTTTCCTCTTGAATCTGCCAGCCCTGGAGTTACCTTTAAATCCTAATCCAGCCTTACCCTTCTGAGTGACAAATTCATCTATCAAGGGTAAGACAGATTTTGGCTTAGAGTAACTAGCCACTAAATCTCTTTCAATTCTAAGTCTGGCCTCCAGACTCTTTACTTGATCATTAGTATAATTAATTGTGCCCATCTGAATAATAGTTATATTCTTCAGCTTGGCAATTTCATTTAATTTTTGATCAAGGACTTTTTCTAACTCAGTTGTTGCTACCCTTAGTTCAGCAATTTCCTGAGCCTGTGTTTTAACCAGGTTCTTGCTTTTCTTAAGGGCCTGCAACAAGTCCCCATACTTGTCTATCAATTGATAGACATCTCCTTCAGATCCAGATGCATCTTCATCACTTGATGCAGATGTAGCTGATTCTTCACTTGTGCTACAAACAGATGTACAGGAAGAACAATTTACCTCATTAGGACCAGACTGATTCTGGCATATGTCCTCTTCTGATCTTGTCATCAAACCCATGCATTGATGTTCATTGATGGAGTCTAGCAACTGCATAAACTCCTCTTCCTCAGATGCAGCATATAGTCCAATATATGCTTCAGCTTCAGATCCTGATTCTGAAGTTGACTGGTCTGACAGACTTTTATCTTTCTTTGCTACAAAGGATTTCTCCTTCTTGCCTTTCTGATAAGTCTTCTTCTTTTCTGAAGATTCCTTCCTTTTGTCAGGACAATCAGCCACTACATGTCCAGGCCTATTGCAACAATAGCAGACAATCTTTGAAGTAGTGGCTTTGCTGGGCTTTGATCTGCTTTTCTCTTTCCTTGATGACCTTCTCTTCTGATAATAGTCATCAACTTGCTGTGATGTGGAAGGCCTAGACTTCCATTGCTTCTTTTTCAAGAACCTTTGGAATTGTCTAGTAAATGCAGCAAAGTCTGCATCTGAATCACAGCTAACTGAACCCTTATCTGAATTTTCAGAACTATCTTCTTCAACTTCCTTAGGAGGAGATGGTGATTTCCTCCTATTCTTTCTGGTGGCTTCAGCATTAAATGCCACAGTCTTTTCTCTATGCTCTCCTCTTGAGTTTCTTTCCTCCTCCTTCCTTACCATAAGTTGCATTTCATAGGATAGCAACTTTCCAAACAGGGTTGGAGGAGATATTTCTGCCAATTTAGCCACTTCTCTTATGGCACAGATCTTTGTATCCCAATCCTTTGATAAGGATCTTAAGAATTTGTCATTCAGTTCATAGGTACTGAAGACTCTTCCATAGGATATTAGCTCATTCACAATTCTATAGAATTTCTTATAGCACTCAGTTATGCTATCAGATTTTCCTTGTCTAAAGCTTTCATACTCCTGATTCAGCATAGACTTTCTGTCCAGCCTTACTTCTTCAAATCCCTCCATGTAGACAATCAATGTGTCCCACATTTCCTTGGAGGTCTTGCAGTGAATCAGATTCTGAAATGTTGAATCATCTATGGCACTGACAATGATATTCTGTGCCCTTTTATCCATGGTTGCCAAGATGATTTCATCCTTGGTCATTTCTGAATAAGTCTTTGGTATTTGGATATTTGCATCAAGAACAGATATCTTCATTGGAGTGAAGGGCCCTTCCTGTACTGTGATGTAAATCCTTGGGTCAGATGCTTTCATAAACAATCTGACTCTCTCTTTCCAGATCCCAAAGATTTCCTTCTTGCATATGGGTAATTTCATAGACCCTAGCTCCTTATGATTCTCTCCAGAACCCATCTTCTTGAATCTTGAATCTGCCTTTCAGATCTACCTCAGACTGTTAAGTCCTTTTTGAGGAACCTCCCTCTGATACCACTTGATAGTTTAACTTTCAAGGCAGCCTAAACACCTAGAGGGGGGGGGGGGGGTGAATAGGTTCTGCTTCTCTTATAAAAACTTCTAGGCAGAATTCAATTCAATAGCTAACACAATTTACACAGCAATCACAGAAAATAAAACATCACAGATTGCACAATGTTTTATAGTGGTTCCCTAAGGTTTGGGTACATCCACTTTCCCCCTTCACCTATCTAGCAGTATGCTAGATTCAGCCAAACTTCCTCTTATCTCAGATCAATAGATCCTACAACTCAGAACCCAACTAGTTCCTACAACTCAGGCACAACTGCCCTACCTCAGCCTTGCCCCAAGGCCTACAACTCAGAGAATATCCTTCTCCTACACTCAGGCAAACAGCCCTACCACTCAGAGTTCAACACTCCTACACTCAGCCTTTATAACATAGGCTTACAACTCAGATCTGTGTAAACAGATCCTACAGAAATATAGAAAAGATTATTAAACTATCTTGCCAAGGTTGAGAGAGAAAAGGCCAAGACAATTCTTGATCAGCTGATGCAATCAACTGTATCTGAGCCTTCTTCAAAGCTTCTTGAAAATGTACTTAGCTGAGTTGATCCCAAACAGCTTCTTGAGAATCCACTGGTGGTTTCTTTCTTCTTCTTCTAATTCTGGCTTGACCTCTCTCTATCCAGCACTTTGAAAGATTCTTCTGAATTCTGATTAGAACTCTTCTTAGATCTATCCTTAGATAGTCTTCTTAGATCTCCCGGAGAAGATCTTCTTAAGTGCCTAGCACTTTCTTGAAATGAATTGGATCGTAATCCTTCTCTTCCTTTTTGATTCAAAGTTATTCAAAAAGGACTATCTGTTATGGTTGTTGTTCTCCTTCTGAATCAGTCTATTTATAGACATTCTTCATGGTAACCGGCTGATCCGTTTTCTGACAAGTCTGACAGCTTCAGTTAACCGGTGATAACCCACAGCTGTCAAGTCTTCAAACAAGTCCTGTGCCTTAGTCTTGAACCACAAGTTGTTGAAACAGTCTGTCAGAAAGTGTCGAGACCATCTGTCTATCTGTGTCGACACAATTGACTTTGGTGTCGACACAGTCTTCAGTGATGTCGACTAAGTTGCCTTTGAGTCGACACAGCTTCTTCTGAAAATAACTTGGTCTTAACTCTTCAGTGTGTCGACACAAGTCCTGTGTGTCGACACAGTTGTTGTAGAATTATAACTTAGTAAGTGTCGACTTAGCCTTCAGGTGTCGACACATTCTGCTTTAATGTGTCGACTTAATCACAATGTGTCGACACATTCTGCTGGTGTCGACAAACTTGAGGTCGACTATTTTCTTCTGTGTCGACACATTCAGCTGATGTCGATAATCTTGAGATCGACTATACTCTTCTGTGTCGACACATTCTCCCAATGTTGAGGTCGACGCTTTTCTTCTGTGTCGACACAAATTCCCAGAGTTGTGTCGACTCTTTTCTTCTGTGTCGACACAAATTCCCAGTGATGTGTCGACTTACTTCTTCTGTGTCGACACTTTTTCCCAGTGTAGTTGTAGACTAACTGCTATGTGTCGACACTGCTTCCCAGTGTTGTGTCGACTCTTTTCTTCTGTGTGTCGACACTGCTTCCTCTGTGTCGACACTTGGACTTAGAATTTTTCTGCATACTTTATCAATTTTTCACCTGCACATGTCAACTTAAAACAACATCAAATACACCTTGATGTATATCATTGAGCTAGGTTGGGCTTCTTCAAATCAGGTACACATTTTCCAATGTACCCAACAAGGCTTCTGTCTCAACTTCAACTGCAGAGGCTGAATATATAGCAGCTGCTAGTTATTGTTCACAGATCCTGTGGATTCAAAACCAGCTTGTGGATTATGGTTACTCACACAAGAACACCAAAATCATGTGTGACAGTACCAGTGCTATCTCCATTGCACAAAATCCAGTGCACCACTCTAGAACGAAGCACATTGAGATTCGGCACCATTTCCTGAGAGATTGTGTGGAAAAGAACAAGATTTGTCTTGAGTTCATATCCACTGAGTTTCAGAGAGGTGATATATTCACCAAGCCCTTAGATGAATAGAAGCATCTGTTCTTTTTAGTTCAACTAGGCATGATCAATGGACGAGACTAAGTGTGACTATATCTGCCAATGTTGAAACCTGCTTGAAGATCGTCGAACGATGATCGAAGATCGTCGAACGGATCAAGCCTATCGTCGACCTCTGGTTAATGATAGCTTATCTGTTTGAAGATCGTCGACCGGCGTTCGAAGATCGTCGAACAGGTCGAGCTTATCATCGATCTCTGGATGACGACAGCTTGTTGTTTGAGAAGCCAGAAATAGTCGAACGATTGATCGACTACTCTGCTTCTGGGCCGATCGTCGAACGGCCGTTCGACCATCGGGTCTAGTATATATCTTTTAAATAGATCGACTATCTCCGGTCTAATATAAAGCCGATAGTCGACATAGGTTAAAAGATCTTTGGTTTTATCGTCGATGGAGCGTGACTTTTCGCATTCTGTCTTCCCGCTTGCGATTTTCTGCCGCTTCATCTCCTTCGTCTTCTCCGTATTTCTCGCGCATTCTCCAGCAATTCAATGGCGATTTCTCCAGCAGTGCTAGCTGTTGTAAAGTTCGATGCAGGTTTCAGCGTCGATTTTGACGCATTCAGTTGCTGTGAAGCAGGGATTGTGGAAATTCTTCAGTTATGCCGAGATCAAGGTCTAGAGAGATTAATGTCTACAAGGATAAAGTTAAATGTTCCCGAGATTAAGGAATGGGCTTTCACTTCGTCCTCCTCTGACGATTCGATGACTGGCACTATTGGCGGAGAAGAGGTAACTTTGACTCCCGCCGTTCTGTCTGATGTATTTGGCTTGATAAATGGTGAAGAAGATTATGAGCAAGATGCTCAAGAGTTTGGAAGAATGCTTACTGAGCTGGGACATGCCGAAGGCATTCCCTCCAAGCTGCTCAAGGTCAATTTCCCATTTAAGATTAAATTTCTTGCTGAGATAGTTGGAAAAGTGCTCCTTGGGAAGCACTCTGCTCATGACAACATTACAAGGCAACAATTTGCACTGATATGTGCAATTGTTAATCAGAAAAGGATTGATTGGGCAGGAGTAATGTTCGATCTGATAAGGAAAAAGAATAGTAAGAAAGAGGTTACCCTAGGCAGGGTTATTGGAATTTTCCTGAAGGAAAAGTATCCTCAGCTGCTGGTCTCCGTTGCAACAACCATAAATGCGAGTAAGAAGATGGATCCGAATTTGTTCTCCAAGTGGAAGAGGACGTTTGTGAAGCCTGCTCTCACAGGGGTTGCTCCAGCGACATCGGAGAACACAAGGACTGATTCAGTCACTCCTCACCCGGTAGAAGCTGGCTCAACTCATCCCTCTCTTCCATCATCTTCTTCTGCCTTACCATCAACTTATACTGAAGTAGTTCCATCCTCTTCAGTTCCGTCTACCTCAGTTGAAGTTCCATCAACTTCAGCTGAAGTACGACTTTCTCCTTCTCCTGTTCAAAATACAACCACGGTTGTTATCCCCTCTCCTCCTGCATCTCCTATTCCTTCTCATCTGGCTAGGATATCTGCTCCTAGTTTTGATTTGATAGGATCTGAGAGGACTCCAACACCTCATCAGTCCCCTGTTCATTCTCCACATCATTCTCCATCTCCAATTCGATCTCCAGTCCACACCACTTTTCATCCTAACACTACAACCATCTCTACTGCATCTCCATCCACTGCAATTCCATCATCTTTTGAGATAACCCCAGAATTCATTTCCAGCATTTTGGAGTTGATTACCCCTTCAATCAAAATCATGATTGAAGAGGCAATTGCTCCACTTGCCTCCTCTATTGCTACCTTGACTGCTATCATCCAATCCCTCTCTAAATCTGCTGAGCCCTCTTCTTCTAGGGGCCTGGTTTCAGTTCCCACTGAAATCAGGCAGGGGGAGATGTTCTGTGAAGATGTCTCAGAGCCTCCAGCCTCAGAGCTTCCAGCCTCCCTTCCAGCGGTGACAGATTTAGTGATGACAGTTCAAGATGAATCAGTTTCAGTGTTATCTGAAAAAGAAATATCTGATGCAGTTATGCTATCTGAATTTGCTGTGAAAGTTTGTTTAGAAGATCTCACCACTCCCTTGGTTGCCCGTTTCCTAGAAGGCATTATAACATCCTATCTAGATGAATCCTGGGAGTTGGTAAAGTATGAAGGTAATTCACTCATCCGTTTTATTGACGAGTCAATTGATTTGCTAGCTTGTGAATACCTAGAAGGAATGATTTTAGCTTATTTAGCAGATTTGTGTTCATGAATCTACAGATTATATTAAAGAAGATATAGCTGCTCAGGTTATAGCAGTTGTTTCAGAAGCTGCTCCAGATGTTCCTGATGTTCAAGTAGATCCATAACTGGATTCCTTTTTAGATGATATAAAAGATGTGTCTGAAAATCAAGAAGAGAAAGCTAGAGCTGCTTGGCAATTAAGAGTACAATCTATGTTGGAAGAAAAAGAAAAGGATTTACAAGTTGAAAAATCAACTGTTTGGGATGATTCCCCAGGACTTGACCTGGATTCCCTTCTGGCTCAGGATGCCATAGAAGAGGAAAAAGAGAAAGCTGATCTGAAATTAAAGGAAAAGGCTGTTTCTGAAGCCTATGACCCATATGACAATCCTCCATCATCTCACTCTGAAGATGAAGAGGATTCAGATTTATCTGAGAATTCAAAGAAAAAGAAAGCTGGTCAGAAGAAAAGAAAAGCTGTTGCTCCTCCTCCTCTCAATCGTGATAATGATACTCCATATTATATTCTGAAAGGAATTGACCCCAAGTCAAAAGAGTTTCAACATTGGATGTGGTTCTCCAAGAACCAGCAAAAAGAGAGAAAGAGATCTAAGAGATATGATAGTCCTAACCCCAGATGGAATCCCAGAGGTCCTCCTCCTCCACCTCCCAGTGCAGGAGCCTTTGGCAACCTTTCTGCTAATCCTTCTGCTCCGTCAGCAAAATCTGCTCCCTCTCAGCACCTTTCAAAGAAAAGTTCTCAAAGCAACCAAGGAAAATCATATTCTGGTTCTCAAAGGCATGTTACTGAAGTTAAAGAACAAGTAAAGGAGGTTGTGTATCAGAAGCCAACATTTTCACCTCCTCCTTCTCCTAAGAAAAAGATCACTTCTGGTATTCCAATTCATGTTGCTAAGGATGCTGCAAAAGGAAAAAGAACCATATTCTTTGAAAAATCTAGCAAAAAGTTTACTGAATTTGCTCCTCCATCGTCTCTGGTTATTCAAGAAGTAAAAGACACAGCTGAAAGTTTATTAGATTTATCAGTTAAGTTTAAAGCTGTTAAGCCTGTTGATACATCTTCTGAAAATGTGTATGAAAGCCAAGAACTAAATCCTGATTACAGGATGGCTAGATTTCTTGAGATTGTTGGCTCAGCTCAAATTCAGAAAGCTAAGGCTGAAGGAAAGGATTCTACAGGATTTACAACAATGTCAAAGTTCAGAATGAAGGAACTAGATAAAATCCAGGTTAGCCCTGAGGTCTTTGACCCTTCAAAGTATATGCAAAAGCACCCAGAAGCAGTTGTTCCAAGGGCTGCAGAATTAAAGATTATTGGCGCGCAAGACTTGAAGATGTCTAAGAAAGAAGCTATTGATCCTTTGAGGAAAGTTTCTTTTGTTCCTAGCTCTTCTGTCCCTAAACCAGATTCTGTAGATCCTTAGTTTTGTTTGACTGTTGTTATTTATCTGATTGACTGTTAATTATTTATCTATTTCCTGTATTAATTTTATTGCTCTATAGCTAGTTCTATGTTTTAGTTTTTGAGAGACTTAACTCAAATAGGGGGAGATTGTTGGTACCCTAGTTTGATTTGAGTTTAGTCTTCTCCTTTTGTCCCTTGACCCAAGAAATATCTATGGTCAATGGTTAGTGGTCTAGCTGTAGATTCCTCGCTTTTCCAGATGAAGAATTTGGTTAAGTAGTTTTTCGTTCGACTATAGTCGAACGCCGCTCGACTATCGTCAACTGACTGTTCGACGATCGTCTATCAGTTGCTCGACGTTCTGTCTGCGAGGATAGTTCGACTATCGGTTGATAGTTCGACTATCTGTGTGCTTTGATAGTTCGACTATCTGCTTGGATAGTTCAACTATCTGATAGCTCGACTATCTGTTTGATAGGTCGACTATCTGCGTTGTTTGATAGCTCGACTATCTGTTGATAGATCGACTATCTGCTTTCTTCTGATAGTTCGACTATCTGCTGATAGGTCGACTATCTGTTTTCCCTTGGTAGTTCGACTATCTTCCTTGATAGTTCAACTATCTGATAGCTCGACTATCTGTTGATAGTTCGACTATCTGTCGTTCTCTGATAGCTCAACTATCTGTTGATAGTTTGACTATCTGTTCTGCGTTGATAGTTCGACTATCTGTTCATAGGTCGACTATCGGTTTTGCTGATAGTTCGACTATCTGTTGATAGTTCGACTATCTGTTGATAGTTCGACTATCTGTTTTGCTTTGATAGTTCGACTATCTGTTGATAGGTCGACTATCTGATAGCTCGACTATCTTCTGATAGTTCGACTATCTGTTGTGATAGTTCGACTATCTGTTGATAGTTCGACTATCTGTTTCGCTTTGATAGTTCGACTATCTGTTGATAGGTCGACTATCTGATAGCTCGACTATCTTCTGATAGTTCGACTATCTGGATCGTTCGACTATCTGTCCGATAGTTCGACGATCTTCGTTCTTCGGTCGACGATCTCTGAGGGTCGTTCGACGTTTTCTGTCTGCCTTTATATTTTGTATTTATTTATTATATTTAATTAATTAATACATTATCTGGCATGTTATTTCAGTTGTTTTATGATAATATTTCAAGGCAATATCTGCTCCATCCCTATTGCCTGAGTCAAATCTTTTCAGATAAAGTTGTTTGTCTTATTAGCTGACATTGTATTTTACTTTATCTGCTGTCAGTCCTTTATAGCCGTTAGACTGAAAAGTCTTTCTCCTGCTATAAAGAGTTTGTTTCTGATGTGACTTTATTTAGTACTTTATTATCAAATTGCTTCCTGCAGCTTCTTCGAAAGAGGTTTATTCCTTTTATAGAATGTTTTTGCTGCAGAGATTGTTTGTCTTTTTGATATTTGCAGCCCAGGTCTCAAGTTTCAGAAGAAGACAAACAATTCAAATTGAAGAGAGCCGTTGCTTGTTGCTGCTATAAAAGGAATCCTTTGGAGAAGAATTTCAGCTAGCTAACCAGTTATTCATTTAAGCATTCAAGCCTTCATCAAGACCAAGTTTTCTGCTCTCAGTAATACTCATCCAACTGAGAAGTGTTAAGCTCTTCTGCTCTTCTTCAACCTGAGTTCTCCTATTCCAGGAAGTTTAGACTCAGAGTTCTTTTGAAGAAGAAGAAGAAGAAGACAGCTGCTTGAAGATTTCTAATTTTATTATTTATTATCTTCTTGTAGTTTTTCCTTCAGTTTTTACTGAAGAGTCTCTGCACTGAAGCAAGACTTCACCTGGACATTTTTGAGCCAGGGGGAGCCTTGATTCTTTAGAGCTTTCTAGCTCAGTGCAAGTCTTTGTGCTTCTCTAATCTATTGAAAAATAGAGAAGACTTCTTAACCTTCTTTCCCCCTCCTGTACAGGGTTATTACTCCCTTCAAAAGTATCCCTTGGTGGCAGGGCACCTGATCAAAAACCTGTGTTCGGTTTTTAGACACCTGATCAAAAGTCTAAAGGGTTTCTGGATCTACCTGAAGCAGATCCTGTTGGTGGCAGGGCACCTGATCAAAAACCTGTAGTGGATTCCTACCTTGTTGGTAGAAGAGTGGACGTACCCAAGTTGTTTGGGGAACCACTATAAATTCCTTGTGTCGTCTGGATTGCCTTGTTTAATTCCTGCATTGTGGCTGTGAATAGATATAACTAGGTTTGCTAGTTGCTGATTAGGTTTTCCAAGCCTTAACTGTAATTACAGTTAGCTTGAGTTTGTGCACAACACTTGTGTTAGGCTTTAGGGTTAATTCTATATCTATAATCTCTTCATTCTGCATTTCACTCCAAGGGAGTTGGGTAGACCATTAAGTTTTGTCTAGTGCAAAATTTGATAACTCTATTCACCCCCCTCTAGAGTAGTATCTATCCCTTTACTTTCAAATTTCTTTCTGCACACTATAGCCATCAGGATCTTAAACATGTCACCTGATATATGATCATGGGAGCCAGGTTTGCAGATCAGAACCTTCCCTATGATATCTGAGAGGAGCTTTCCTTCTTCGTTCATGTCCTTGCGTTTTATAGCTTTGGTCCCTCGAGCTAATCCACAAAACAGTAGTGTCCTCGCACGATCATTTTCATCTAGATAGTCCTCTTGTACTGAGCTGGTGAGCTGGAGGTGATGTGATAGTTTTGCAGCAGTCATCTTGATCCTTAGTCCTGCTATCTTACTCTTTATTAGGGTGTCCTCGTGACGTAGCTTGGCGGTTGCGTAAAACTCAAGGACTTCCATGTCTAGGATTTTGCACGAGTGCTCGAGAATGAAGGAGAGTCCGACTTGTTCTAGCATCAAAATGATGTTCCTGAATTCATCAGAAGCATGGGCAAAGCCGGTCCTAACCAACTCACTCCCAGTGAGGAGCCTGGCCGTTGTTCGAGGAGCCATTATAAACCTAGACAAGTTACACTCAAGGAATTAACTCTAACAAAATCTAGAGTTAGTAGGAACCAAATCGAAAGGGGGAAAGATCCTTGAAAATGGACTTGAAAGTGGAGCTAATGAAGCCACTTGAGAGTGGAGCTAAAGATTTATGGAAGAACAGTCATTACCTTTTACTCGGAGGGTGACAGGTAGGAAACGCGAGGCAGACGGTGAGCGAAGAGAAGCCCTAGTCCGATGAGAAGCTTGCGTCGGGATGGAAGAATGACGGTGGACTACAATCGACGGGAGTGACGGGAGTCGACGAGAGGCAGACACGATTTCGCAGGTTTCGCGGGGAAGCTGTTTCCGCAGAGTCGACGGGAATACGAAGGGTCGGGAGGGGAAATTCCGTTATTTCCGCTATTTATTTTCGAAATTTGCCGCTGTTTCCGATATTTCTACTAGTTGTGGAGATTTCTGATATTTCCGCTATAGATTTTTCCACTATGTCCGCACGATAATTATAATCGATGGTAATCCTGCTAAATTAAGGTTACCGGGTTGACGGGTTAGATGCAGATATCCGCGAATATGCGATGACATAGGGACTGTTGAAGAACCTATTTGAATACGCAACATCGCAGGGTATGGTTTATTTTCTCTTTCCTTTAAATAATGGACATCAAGTTGTCATGCCATGATAACTAAGTTGATTTCATGGAAGGTTAACACTAGAAATAACCACCGGCTTATCCTTGGTGGATTCAAAATGTAATAATTGTAGTTGCAACTATTGGTATAAGTCCCTTGAGACTCATCGGACCAATTGACACCCACTTTCTCACCATATCAAGATTTTGACAGTTTATCAGTTTCCACAATAAGGATCATACGGTTATTTGCTTGCGTGTCCTTTCATATCAGGTGTGTATATATATATGTGTAAATCTTAAAGGGGAATCTACATATGTGTTTGTATATAAATATATATCTATGTAAAACGATTCAATTTTCGAAACTGAACGCGCGTACCTGAGATTATTTGGTTGATCATTCAGATCCACTTTTTGAAGTACAACGGGTATCATGTTCATGTAGGACACTGCGGTTAGCCTTATCTCTAATCTCATATACTTGTTCCATAGCAAGCCTAGAACATCTCTTGTCTAGGTCTCATCATGTTCATGGGTACTTAGACTATCCTGCAAAAAAGGAATTACCTTACCTTAGGAACCCAATAGGTATTGAGTCCTAGGTTTTTGTCAGCATAAAATACAGCATGCCTTCCTACAAGATTCTGTCAGGAAGGCTATCTTTTGCCAAAGGATGTGGACACACCCTTGCCCTTGGCATAAAAGGATTGTACCAACAATCTATGGCAAAGTGACCCACTCTGCCACAACACCAACACTCATGAATATTGTATCTTTTCTTCTGACCAGGTCTATTGACAGAGTTAGTCATGACCCTAGGTCTGAAGGAGGCAAAGCTGGAATTGCTCTCAGATTTACCCTTTCCACCGAGACTCGAGGGGGGTCTGATGGTAGACATGTGGTGAGTATCATGAGGCCTGGGGGATGGTGCTTTCTTTTCAGCCATCAAACATCCGAGGGCCCCAGTGATGCTTGCTACATGTTTGTCAACTCCCTTTTCCTTTGTCCTAGGGTGGGAAGAAGTTCTGCGAGAGCTGGTTCCAGCAGTGTCATGAAGTGAGGGGACTGAGGCCGTAAATACAAACGGTTCATAATGAGCCATGTGTATTTTCTCATGGGTAGCCATCACAACACTTGCACTATGGGTGTTTTCACTTGTGGGTCGATCATTTTTGCAGTGACCATAGTTGTTCTTATGGTTATACCTTAAGGAATGATGAATGCCCCTCCTACTCGGTGTGGGGGGTCTGAAAACAATTTCCCCATTTCTCCACGATTTTATAATTCGCGAGATCCACCAGTTTTCTCCCTTTCTCTTAATAGCATCTATCTTGGAAAAGTTAGATACTATCCTCTTCTCGGTTTCTAGGAGAAACTCTAGATCCGAGATCTTTGAGGCCTTCACTTTGATGGATTCCAATTTGAGGTCCATCACGGTCCTTAGCTGAGCAATTTCCTTAGCTTGTTCCTAAACAAGCGAGTTGCTCTTCTGAAGGGCTCTACGAAGGGAATCAAGAGTTTCAATCTTTTGATTGAAGCTGTCAATTTCCCTTACAACAACTGATGGACAAACCTCTGAACTTCTCCTGTCTTCAGGAGATACAAGAGGAAAGGTGCCAGAAGAGGAATATACATGATCCTGATATTGCTGATCAGGGTTAGAGTGATGGTCAGCAGAGACTGATACTTCACCTTCATCACAACTGAATTCCTCAATCTCTTCTTCAGTCTCAGATAGAGACACGAGAGCCCTGATATTGAGAGGTTGTTCTTGACTTTTGTCTTCAGAGACGAGGACTCCCACATATGCTTCATCATCTTGCTGGCCTTCAGTCTCGGCAGTCTTCGTTCCCTCCATGAGGTCAGAGATAGTTTGCCACATGGACTTTGCAGACTTATACATATCCAATCTCGTAAGAGATGATCCAGACCAAATATCAGAAATAATCTGTCGAACCAGCTTGTCCAAGTTGAACAGTGAGAGCTCAGTTTCAGACATCTCTACGAGACTCTTGGGGATTTGGAGATCCTTTTCATAACCAGAATCCTTCATGGGAATGAAGGGACCCTCTTCCATAATGAATAAAGCACGAGGGTCAATGGCTTTCGGATGAAACTGGACTCTCATTTTCCAAATGGGATGATAGTCTTTGGTGCAGGAAGGCAGTCTCAGGGGAGAGACATCAGTGTATAGCTCCATGCTTGAGTCTTGTTTTCTTCTTGACACTAGATGCTGGATCTTACTCAAGGTGTTAACCTTATTGATGAATAACCTCCCTCTGATACCACTTGAAAGTATCTAGTGTCGACTAAATCCACCTAGGGGGGGGGGAATAGGTGTCGTGCAGTCTTTTGCGGAATTAAATGTACCTGCACAAGTTAAAAAACACAACACAGAAAACACACAAAAAGTTATAGTGGTTTCCCGATTTGGGTACGTCCACTTTCCCCCTTCGACTTATCTCCCACCAAGGCACGACTCGGTCACTTCTCCAAACGGATTGAAATCCAATACTCACACTACGGAAGGAATTCTTCCAACACAGGAGTCACCACTCCACCACCACGGGTTGCACCCAACCCTTATAACTAGGAATAAAAATTCCTTTACAACAAAACAAAAATAGAATGTATAAGAAAATACAAACAACGCTTATGGAGAATCCGATGTCCTTCTTCGTTCGTTGAGGCTTTCTTGAAAGTAACGAAGAGTCCACTACCAGATTTCTCTCTTGGAGAGGATCTTGATAAGATCGGCGGCGGCAAGTGAATGCGGCGGCGATACTTTGTAGATCCAAACTTCTTGACGAAGCAAGCAAGGTCTACGAACGATCTCAGTCGGATCATTCGTCTCAATCGATTCGGAATGAAGAACTAACCTTGTTCAACGAATCGAGAGACAAGAGATCTCAAGAGAGATACGTGAGACGCTCGTCTTGACTCGGTATTGTTGTCGAAAGATCAGAGATGATCGTAGATTGTCGGCGACGACTTCCTTGCGAGCGGCTACAGGCGATCGGCGGTTTTCCGCGATCCGCTAGGTCACGCTCGGCCTCCTTTTGATTTCCGAGAATAGATGCCTCTTCATGTTCAAAATACACGACTATATATACCAGGGCCAACCCTAATGACCGTTGTGGGGCCCACAAGGATAAACCCTAGCCCCGACCTAACCAGCGCATGACATGGTGGTTCGGTCCAACGAACAAAGAAAATTTGCCTAAGACAAAATCGGCGAGAATCTTTGGTGATTCCCGTCGAAGTCGGTGGGAATCACTTATGATTCCCGTCGATTCTGCCTTGGCCGAATTCCAGTTGGAAACCCTATCAGCCGGAGGATATCGGCGGGAATACAGACTGATTCTCATCGAATCGGCAGGAATCACTAACGATTCCCATCGAAGTCGGCGAGAATCACTTAGTGATTCCCGTCGATTCTGCCTTGGCAGAATTTCTGTTTGGAAAATTGATAGCTGGAAGAAGTTGGCGGGAATGCAGGCCGATTCTCGTCGAATCGGCGGGAATCACAAACGATTCTCGTCGAAGTCGGCGAGAATCACTTAGTGATTCCCGTCGATTTTTACTTAGAAGAATTTTCTCTTCCTTCAGTCGAAGACTTGGTCTTTGACCCCTCTTTGCTCCTTCTTCTGCTCTTGATCTGTCTTAACCCTGTACTTGAAAATAAGTACATTCCAATAGATAGAGCACACATGAGTCAACACACTGATCTGCTGAACGAGGGATTACATTGCGCAGACCCGTGTATATTGACCCACTGCACCGTGACATTGGTGTGTACTTAGCATGGAATAGCTGCAAGCACAACTTGATAGAAGATCGTCAAATACATTGTGAATCCATCTTAGCTTGACAGGAGTCTTCTTCAAATTCAGGTAATTGTGGATACAATACCCAACAATGTTATTACACTTCATTGCATACACAAAGATCCTCATCGTATAAGTTTCTATGGGCACTCCTATACGATGAGTTACTTACTGCTGAACGATCCTCAACTTATATGTTTGTATGGGCATTCATATAAGTTGAGTTACTTTCTGTTATAATATTATACTCTCATGCTGCTATAGATGATAGAATTTCTAGAATAAGTTGTTGCTCATTTATTACACTGCTTTATATACATAGTTATATACCACCTGCTTGTACCTATGTTTCATATATATTGTACCCTGTCCCTTTCTCCGCCCGGGGGAGCGGATGTGAAGCCACTTAGTCTTTATGACTAATGATTGCTACGTCTTCCTTTTTAGGAGGAAATCCCGCAGGTGGAGCAGCAGGTTATGCAGCCGGACAACCAGGCCAGGACAACAGGGCCTGAGGGGACGGTACCGTCGCTACTGTCGGTTACTGATGTGAGTGTGAGAGGTTTTTGTTGGACCCTTTTTGGGAAAACTATTTACGTACTCTGATATTAGAAGCTTGTTGACGCTTCTCTACTGTTGTTATATTATGGACTATATGTTTGGTGTGGATTTGACTTCTGTGTTATATTTTGGTTGGGTTGGCAATGTATGATATTGGTTATAGCCGACAGAATAGGCGTCTTGTGGTACAGATTAGCCCGAGTGCTAGTACTACCGCGAGGCGGCTGTTCTGAGCTTAAGACCCCTCTCGTGCCGTATTTTGTGTTCCGGGAGGGGGGTTTTACAAATGGTACCAGCTTGCTACGATCCTGAACTGAAGAAGTCATTTAACAATGGTGCCACCCCCGTTTGATTTGTCAGTTTGGGGACAAACTGACTTAGCGGAAGAGTGGTGTGCCCATATGTAATTCACACTAAGTTTGTCCATCTTTGACCTTAGATTAGCCGACCTAACCTTAAGTTTGTACCTTATATTTAGATCCCAATACATGTTGAGCCGGTGAGGGGCACCCCCGCCCCGTCCGTACCTACACAATTCCAACAATCCGAGCTGGGGCAGACGCTTACAGCTATCCTGGACGCCTTCAGGTCCCAATCCCAACAAGCCCCTGTACAACAGCAGGGTCCGGGATCCACTTGGTTAAGCACTTTCCGAGATTTCTACCCTCCTGCTTACCTTGGGACGGAGTCGGCAGTGCGTATGGAAAGAATGACTCGACACTGTACAAGAACTGTTGGCAGGAATAAGGTGCCCAAACAACATGGCGGTGACCCTTGTAGTGACACTCTTAGAGATGCATGCCAAAAGGTGGTGGAAGTCCCTCATGGGCTCCACTTTTCAAGGACGGGTGTACACGGATATCAGTTTGAGCGAATTCTCTGAAGCCTTTTTAGAGCATTTCATCCCCTCGGCCGCTCGGGATAATCTTGAAGAGAGATTTGTGCAACTGAAGCAAGGGTCCAAGTCGGTGACAGAATACCGACAGGAACTTCAACACTTGACTAGATTTGCTGACTCTTATGAGTTGAATGATAGAGGATACGCAAAACGATTCTACAAAGGCTTGCGAGAACCCCTGAGGCAAGCCCTTTTGTTTATAGCGGACTCTTGTCTAGCCGAGATTATTTACATGGCGAAGAGGTTGGAAGCGGACCACTTGGAAAGTGGTAAGAGGCCAGCTGAAGGCGTGATGGAAGCCGACCCCAACAATAGAATGAGATTTGATAATAGAGGATGAAGAGGATATCGAAGAGGTGGCAGACATTTCCCCCAGAATTTTAGAATGGAGCGCCCGGTTCCGCAACCGCCAGCATTGCCTCCACCTCAACAATTTCAACAACCCGGTGGGCGGCAGGAGCGAGTGTGCTTCGAATGGAACCAACCGGGCCACATTCGACGCTACTGCCCGCAACTATTTGGAAATGCGCCTCTCGATTTCCCTCCAGCAGCTCCTCGAGGGCGGGGACACATGCGTGGTCGTGGACGAGAGCCACGAAGAGGAAACCCCGGGCCCGCTCGGGATCAGATGTATGCATTTGACATGACTCAAGAGCGGAACCCTCAGGAGGTCATTGCTGGTATGATTACAGTTAGCCATTTTTATTTTCATTAATACCCTCAAGTTGCTTAAGATATACTAGACGCCTAGCTTGGGAATTATTATTGACACTTAGGCACCGTAATGGTCGGCGGGAAACCGGCCTATACATTATTCGACACCGGTGCCTCGCAATCTTTTGTGTCTGAAGACTTCATCAAAGATATAGATGGAGTGCAATACTTCACTGGTATTGTTCGAAGGGTGCGCCTTCCATACGGATTAGAGATGATGACAACCGCAAAGTACGAGTTTGAGGTTCTCCTTGAAGGAAATCTCTTCGACACCCCTGCCACAGTCTTGGGAATACCAGAGTTCGACCTCATTTTGGGCATGGTATGGCTGGATCAACACTATGCGAAGATTGACTGCGCACAGAAGAGGATCTCGTTGAGACGTGGAGATTCGGAGGTCATCTTTCAAGGTATTAACTTCGCGCCCCGTATGATGTTATCTTCAGTCCAGGCTTTAAAAGCCCACATGAAGGGGGATGAAGTTTCCATGATTTACTTCGAGCTAAAGGAGTTGGCGTTGGATATCAAGGATGTGCGGGTGGTGCGCGATTTTCCCGAAGTATTTCCAGAGAAATTGCCAGGATTACCCCCACACAGAGAAGTAGATTTTCAAATCAAGTTAGTACCGGGTGCCAAGCTTGTCTCCAGGACTCATTACCGAATGGCCCCGAAGGAACTCTCCGAGTTTAGAGTTCAGCTGCAAGAGTTAGTAGAATCAGGGTTTGTTCGCCCCAGCTCATCACCTTGGGGAGCCCCTATTCTATTCGTTAAGAAGAAAGATGGAACCCTGCGATTGTGCATAGACTATCGGGAGCTCAACCAACTGACGGTACGGAACACCTATCAGTTACCTCAGATTGATGAGTTGTTCGATCAACTGGTGGGAGCGCATTGGTTTTCCAAGCTAGATTTGCGCTCGGGGTATTATCAATTGAGAATACAAGAAGATGATATTCAGAAAACGGCTTTCAGCTCAAGGTACGGCTTATATGAGTTCATAGTGATGCCGTTTGGGCTCACAAATGCCCCATCAGCTTTCATGAGCTTGATGAACAAAGTGTTCGAGCCCTATCTAGATCTCTTTGTCATTGTTTTCATCGACGACATCTTGGTCTACTCCAAGACGGAGGAAGAACATGCCGGGTGTAACATCCCGACTTTTATTGGGCCACCAGAGCCCTAGTGGGCCCAATAAAAGTGACCCGAGCCATTACCCGCGACTCGGTAGGAGGCAACCCTAGGCGGGGAATCGAGCTAGAGAACTTCGAATTGAGTTCTATCAGTTCCTGTGGCCTCGTATAGTCAATACGAGCGCATCGGAACTCGTTCAGTTGGACCCCAAGGTCATATAGTGGATTTGGCCATTCCCCGCAGAACGTCACAAAAATGAGATTTTTAGTTATTGACATAGAGAACTCCGATTTGAGTTCTGTCAATTCCTATGACTTCGTATAGTTGATACGAACGCATCGAAACTCGTTGCGCCGCGATTCGAAGCCTAACAATGATTATGAGCGTTTTGACCGTTTTAGCACGCTACGACGCGCAAATATCGGACTTTCGCCAAACGAACTCCGATTCGATCCCAGTCAGTGGCGTTGGACTCTTGTGAGCAATATGAAGTCAACGGAAGTCATCCCGGTCAATTTTGACGATAATTGGTCAACTCGCGGTCAAATCGAGGCTAGCTGTGCACCGAAAAGCGTGCGCACACCAATTATGACACGACACCCGAATCTTGACCCGACCCCGATGACTTGGACCCCCTTTGACTTTGACCAGCAAGGGGGACCCACCCTAGGGTTGACTTGGTCAAACCCTCCTAAAAATCCACTTTTTGGATTTTTCTCCAAATGAGGAGCCCACCTCCTCTCCAAAGGAGGATGGCTCATGCCCCCCCCCACTCTCCTTGGGCCCCCCAACCAGCAACCAAGCCTAGGATGGGTGGAGGCCCACCCCACCCCTCTTCTCTCCCTTTCTCCCCCTCTTTCTTAAGGCCCAAGCCCATAAAGGGCCTCATCCATTTTCCACATGGGAAAAATGAGAGACCTCCAGCTGTCCTTTGACAGCTGGAGGACAGCTGGAGGGTGGGATTAATCCCTCCCTAAGGAGGGATTAGTCCCACACCACCCAAAGGGAGGGAGCTCCCCCTCCCCCTCCCTATAAAAGCTACCCCACCCCCTCTCCTTCCCTCACAGCTCTCAAGAGCATCCCCTCCCCCTTCTCCCCCCCTCTGCCGGAGCTCTGGTGGGTAGAAAAAGCCAAGCCGAGGAGCTCCTCCCCCTCCACCACCACCTTGAGCAATGTCCGACCAAGTCGGCCCCTCCCGAGCCCGCCAAACCCAGGTAGAAGCTTTCTCCCTCTCCCTTCTCCATTTTGGACGTCCTGCATGGCGCTCCCGGCGGCCGGAGCACCGCCGCCGCCACCCCCTCCCCTCCTGTTTACAAAAAAAATAGCTCCGGCGGCGGCCGGCGACGGCGGGCTGCCAGACCACCGCCGGAGGGAGCGCCCACCACCGGGCAGTCGGTCGGTGGTGGAGCCACGGCCGGCCGGTGGCCGGCCGGCGGCGGAGAAGCCCCGTAAGGGCGACGGGTTACGATCCTGCGGGAGGAAAAAGAAGATGAACAAGATTTTTTATAATAATATATATAATTATTATAATATTATATTATTATAATGGAATTGATTTTTCAGAGGCTAAGATAGAGCCCTCATGAAAAAGGTTTGAATATGAAAATTGTTCTCCTTGATGAGGGCAGTCTCCACAAAAATTTTGAGAATTTTTAGGGTTGATTTGGTATTTTTAAAAGCCCAAATAAAATTTGTTTAGCCAAATTAAAGGCCCAAAATACTTTGGAAAATTACAAAAAAATTACAAGGCTCATTTTAGGCTATCTTAAGGGTTGTATCAAAATTTGGGGTCATGGAGATAAGTTTTGATATTTTTCCTAAAATCTGGAAGCCTAGGGTCGCGTTCGGAAATTATTACGCTCGTTTTCTTCGAAAATGAAAATTGGAGCGCGCGACTATCCTCTCTAATATAATTAATAAGTGTAAAGTTATCGTATCGATGAGAGTGACTGAGTCAAGTGACCAAGCTCCGTGTGTTCCGAGGCTTTGTGAAACCGTCGAGCGCCTCGACTCTCGGGTGATCTGGACTCGCTCGGAAAGTAAGAGTACGAGCAGCGAGTTGCGCATTATTCTCGATTAATATTAAGGATGTAACTCCTGATAAGCCACTAATCTGATTAAGTCATGATTAATAAGGCGCAACCAAATCATAATCGGATCTTAATAATGGGTGTAACCCAATGAAGCCTTATTAAAAACTGAGAGAGAACTGAATGCGCCTCCTGAGAACGGAGATGAGACCGAAGCCTCCTAGATGGAATGATTGGACTACTAACCATTTTCTTTATGATTATTCCAGTCTTGCACTGGTCCTGTTCCTTTATTCTTTTAAATTCAAGTACTTTTAATTCAGTTCTACTCCAGTCTCGTACTGGTCAAGTACTTTTATTTCAGTTCTACTCCAGTCTCGTACTGGTCAAGTACTTTTAATTCAGTTCTACTCCAGTCTCGTACTGGTCAAGTACTTTTAATTCAGTTCTACTCCAGCCTCGTACTGGTCAAGTACTTTTAATTCAGTGCTACTCCAGTTTCGTACTGGTCACGTTTCTTTCCAGCACTTTAAATAAGCAGCATAAATACCGCATTCGTCCTCATTGCAATTTACTATTATAATCCCGGGTCCTGCTCTGACGAGCAGTCGTTATTAAGGTTGAGCCTTAGTTGGGGATAACCGGAGTTGAGGTATTCCTCCAGGTCTAGCCTCAACTAATGCGCTCTCACGCTCCTTGACGAAAGTAGAGCTAAGCGCCGCCGCCCGAAGTTTAAGCCTAGTAGGGCAGGCCGACGTAGACCCGGTGTGTATTATGTTTGCCGTTGATTGATTGTTTGTAAATTGCTTGCGGTGGAATAGTGGCAGGTTAGTCCCTTCCGCAGATCGTTCGTACCGGTGTGGGAAGGTTGACGACTCAAGGCGACAGGGAGATGGGTACCACGGGTGATCGACCGTTTTATTCCTCGTCGGGTTTTCCTCCGCTGGTCGGCCAAAATGATTCGCTGGATGTCGCTCACATCCAAAAGTACACCAGGTTGTACGTTAGGGCCTAGGGTTGTGTGGTACGATCACCCCCAGAAGTGGCAGGACTGGCCACTATCACCGACGACCACATCGGTGAGGCCCGCGGGGCTCGCTACCCTGCTGGAACAGAAGCGGTCCAAACTATGTCGACATAGGGTTTGTGTGCGCGGCTGTGAATGCCTGCGGTATGTGCGCGACTGTAAATGCCTGCGATAGAATTCAAGATATGAAAACATGTTGTGTTGTTGAGCTAGTAGAGCATTGTTATAACCGTTTTATATTATTGCTACTTTTTCCGGTTATACTGCACTCTTTTATATTTGCTCCGAGTTGTTCATATATGGAATATTGTGTTAACCCTCTCGTGCTTTTGCTATTTACTTCTGTTGGGTGGGTGCGTGCTCGTCCCCAGGATGTGGATCCGGGGAGGAGATTTGTTTCCACTTAGCTCTGTGACTAACGGTTATTTGATTAACCATTCACAGGAGGTGGAGCACCGTAGTGACCCGCTGCCGCAGGAGATTACGCCAGCAGCTAGGTCTACTCGAGCAGATGCACCCCCGCCATCCCCAGAGTTTAGAGACGTGAGTTCCGACGAGCAGCGTAGAGAGAGAGAGAGAGTATATGAGGATTATATGTAGCACATGTTTAGCCCACAGGCTTATATAAGTACTTAGGCTTCGGCCCTAGAACCGCTGTAATTTTGATATGTGATATATAAATCTGCAATGGTTTTCTGTTAATGCTTCCGCTATATTCTGATGGGTTGTGAATGTTATGATTCAAGCCAACCAAGGCAGCCACCTAGTGCTTGGACAGGGTGGATCGTTTCCCCTATGAGCACTGGGTGGGCGTCTTGGGCCAGTAGTACCCCCTACGGCCCGACCCGGGCAAAAGGTTGGGGGGGGGGGGGTACTACACCGGGCATCTAGCCTTAGTACTGAAGAAGTTAAAATAGCACGCCCTGTTTTCCAAGTTCAGCAAGTGCGAATTCTGGCTTAAGTAGGTTGCTTTCTTGGGTCATGTGATCAGTGGGGCTGGGCTAGCTGTGGATCCGGCCAAAGTGTGTGCCGTGAAGGAGTGGTCGCCTTTGAAGTCAGTGGTCGACGTGCGGAGCTTCCTTGGACTTGCCGGGTACTACCGCAAGTTCGTAAAGGGATTCTCAAAGATTGCTCTTCCTCTTACTTCCCTAATAAAGAAAGGTGTGCCGTATGAGTTGACACCCCAATGTGGAGCTGCGTTCCAAGAACTAAAGGACAGACAGACATCCGTACCCATCCTAGCCCTTTCATCCGGTAAGGAAGGATTTCAAGTTTACACGGACACATCATATCAAGGAATGGGAGCGGTATTGATGCAGCACAGGCATGTGATCGCATATGCTTCAAGACAACTGAAGAAGCATGAAATCAATTATCCAATACATGATTTGGAGTTGGGAGCAGTAGTGTTCGCCTTGAAGATTTGGAGGCACTACCTATACGACGTACACTGCGAAATATTCTCAGATCATAAGAACTTAAAGTATGTCCATACCTAGAAGGAATTGAATCTAAGACAGCGGCGATGGTTGGAGTTTTTGTGCGATTATGAATACACCCTGAACTACCACCTCAGAAAAGTAAATTTCGTAGCCGATGCTTTGAGCAGGAAGGTACCAGAAACAAGCCCCGAGTCCCGGTTGATGCATATGGAGTTAGCTCGGATGCTTGATGAGATGAAGATCACTTTGGTGTATAAGGATCAACCGAACAGGTATACGGAGTACTTGACCACGATGAGCATAGAGTGCGATGTTCGAGACCGGATCCGGGCGGAGCAAGGAAGGGATGAGGCTCTGGCCCCGAACGAGTACTCTCTAAAGGACAGCCTTGTTCATTTTTGTGGCCGGCTTTACATTCCCAAGGGCGGTAAAATTTGGGAAGATATCTTGAGAGAGACACACTGCTCTCAGTATTCTGTTCACCCTTGGATTGCTAAGATGTACGCCGACTTGCGGAAGACCACGTGTTGGCCGAGAATGAAGAAAGACGTCAGCCATTTTGTTACGCATTGCGATGCCTGTCAAAGGGTGAAGGTAGAATGCAGGAGCCTCGGTGGATTGTTGCAGTCATTGCCCATCCCTGAGTGGAAGTTCGAGGATGTCTCCATGGACTTCGTGCATAGTTTGCCTCGCTCCCGCTCAGGGAATGATTCGATATGGGTAATCGTTGATCGCTTGATGAAGGTAGCCCGGTTCATACCTATGAAGAAAGAAGCACACGTGGATGTTTTGGTACGCCTTTTTGTGGAACAATTCATACAGTATCATGGCGTGCCAAAGACAATTGTTTCTGACCGGGATGGTCGGTTTATCTCTAGGGAATGGAAGGCTGTGCAGACATATTTGGGTTCGCGCATTACCTTCAGCACAACATTTCACCCTCAGACCGACGGGCAATCTGAAAGGACTATCCGGACATTGAAAGACTTATTGAGGTTATGTGTGTTGGATAGAGGAGAGCCGTAGGAAAGTCTCCTACCCTTGGTAGAATTCTCATACAACAACAACCATCAAGCTAGCATCGGGATGGCGCCCCATAATGCCCTTTACGGAAGAAGGTGTAGAACACCCTTGTCTTGGGTGCAGGATGAAGATCTGAAGGCTTTGGGAGTTGAATATATAGATGATATTGATGCGGCTATGAGACTAATACAGGACCGCATGCTCGAGGCTCAAAGTCGCCAAGCAAAATACTATGATGCAAAGCACCAGATGGTGGAATTTTAAGTGGGCGACAAGGTATTTTTAAATATCAGGCCGATGCATGGAGTATCTCGGGTACGTGGTGCAAATAAGCTTAGCTCAAGGTACGTTGGGCCCTACGTCATATTGGAAAGGATTGGCCCTTTGGCATATCGGTTGGAGTTACCGCCGGAGCTAGAGAGTTTTCATGACGTATTCCATGTGTCGTCACTCCGAAAGACGTTGTTGCGGCCCGAACAATATGTCCCTACCACTGACGGAGCAGTTGCAACTAATAGGTCGGTGCGACTGGAGCTTGTGCAGATAGTGGACAGCGAAACGAGGACCTTGCGCCGCAAAAGTGTTCCTCTAGTAAACGTGATGTGGTCCAATCATGAGAAAGAGGAGTATACGTGGGAGCCGGTGGTCTTGATGTAAAAGCGCTATCCGGAGCTATTTCATCAAGGTAATATTTAAAAAAGGCATATTTTATTTTATGTCTATTTTATGCTTTTCTCTCCCCGTAGCCTTAACCTGATTTCGGGGACGAAATCTTTTATTTTGTTTATATGATTTGTAACGTCCCGATTCGCGCTAGGTCCCTTGTGCGCACTTTGATTCAGGAGAGCAGATTTAGGCTCAGAGAGTGCAGGCGATCAGGCATGCACTCGTGGGGAAAAATGAAGTTGGCCCTGTGTAGGACACGGGTAGAGACACAGGCATGTCCCTACCCGTGTGTCGTGGCTTTGAGTGCCATGGCTTTGAGTGATAAGAAAATTGTGTTGAGTGGCTTGTCCCAAGGACACGGGTAGAGACACGGGCGTGTCCCTACCCGTGTGCCGTGACGTTGAGTGGCATGGAGTTGAGTGTCTGTTTTGGGTATGACACGGGTAGGGACACCGGCGTGTCCCTACCCGTGTGCCGTAGCGTTGAGTGGCATGGCATTGAGTATCCGTTTTGGGTATGACACGGGTAGAGACACGGGCGTGTCTCTACCCGTGTGCCATGGCGTTGAGTGGCATGGAGTTTAGAGTTAAGCAGTCATTGCCCCGAGAAGGACACGGGTAGAGACACGAGCGTGTCCCTACCTGTGCGCGTCAAGTCAAGCTCGACGAAATATGACCAGAGCAGGACACGGGTGTAGACACGGGAAGAACCATGGTCGTGTCACCTTGACACGGGTACATACACGGGCGTGTCAGTACCCGTGTATGTGCACGAAGCGGCAGTCGAACCGTTGACGCCGTTTCGCCCGAGCAGGACACGGGTAAGGACACGGGCGTGTCCCTACCCGTGTCACCTCTGAATAAAAAGGGCGTGTCCCTACACGGGCGTGGAACCGCTGGAAATGAGATGAGCTTCCTCCCATCTCCCTTGGTGCTAGATCCATAGTTATTCTTAGGCGAGACATCGACTCAAATGAGTCTTGATTTGTGAGGTGAAGGTTTCTAGGAGGGTTATGCTAGAACTTGTGTTCTAATGGTTAGTCATCTTTAACCTCCCCTTCCTTCAAAAGTGATGATGAGGGTGGTTTCGTGAAGAGGAATGACCTTAAGAGGGTGAATAGGGGTGGAGGATCTTCTGGTTGTGATATAGGAGAATCAGCTTGAGGAGGAAGATGAACCGATGCCGTTCATTTCGCCTCAAGATGCGTGCAGAAATCTTGGTTATCTTCATGCAAGATATGGTCAGATTTGGGCTTCCGACTAAACACGAATGTCGTAGCCCTTGGGATTAACTTTCAAATGAGTGGTTACACGCCTTCAGGTGAAGTCTATAGCCACGGGAATGTCTGATCGAAGTAGTGGCCTGTCAGACCAAGCGTGTAGAAATTGTATCGTGTACGCAGTAGGCTTTGGAGCCAGTTTCATGTATGATATAGTCTGATCTGGGTTGCAGACTGAACGTGAAAGTTGTAGGCCATGGAAAGAACTTTCCATCGAGGGGTTACACACACTTAACAGATTCCTGTAGCCACAGAAATATCCGGTCGAAGTTGCTGCCCAGCAGGTGTTCTGCACCTAAAATTTCTGGGTAAGTGTAAAGTTGGGTTTGGACTCGGAAGAGGTTTTGTAACAATCCGACGTTAAGTTGTAGGCGAATCATAATATGCCTAATTGTGATAATTCACCGCATGATGAAATTACTAGATAGACCCCACGTAAACAAATGGTGAAATGGTATGTGGTTGAATGAAACGATTTGGTGGGGGTTAATGAACGAAGAGTAATTAGTCGTTTAATAACAAGATTTACTAGAGCTTGGGTAATTGTTGGGTGATGGCTGTATGAACATGTGAGGTGTTAAATAGATGGTTAACTCATATGTACACAAGTGTTATGTGACCATAACAAAGACGAAATCATAGTCTTGAGGCTTGTCATATAAGGGAGTCTAAAATTGTCCATTGTATGTGGTGGTTCACCACCTGTATTTGTGGTAAACCCCTGAGGTTCCTTGGGCACTAGATTGTAAAAAAGGGTAAGTGCAGATATCTGATCGCACTGGTTGGTAATGTTGGGAAGAATTATAAATGGACTGTTGGGTTTGGTCCTCGGTGTTCATGTCCCAAGGCTCCTTCTGTGCCAAGTGGTCAGTTGGGCTTGGTCCTCGTGCTTGTTTCCGAGGCTCCTTCCGTATCATGATGTGGATATAATGCATGTGGTGTAAGTCGAAACGCGGTGTCGTAATCCCGGGTTAAGGATTGTGTGGCAGGTCTACGGGCTCGCCAATCGTCACACTGATGGGAGTTGACAGCTAGACCTTGGGCGGTTGGTCTTGGTACGCGGTGTTCACGTCCCGAGGCTACTCCCGTGCCAAGTGAACGGTTGGGCTTGGTCCTCGTACTCATTTTCGAGGCTCCTTCCGTATCACACCTTAGGACAGTTCGGGGCTAGGATCTCGGTGCACATCTACCCGAGACACCCGCTGAGCCGTAGTACGCATGTGAGCTCCGTTGTTGTGTTCTTAACGTCGAGGCGTACGAAGGCCTAGGCCGCGGATAACGCCTGAGAGGTTAGCTACCTGCTCGAAAAGTGGGAACTGCAAGTCTGTGTCGACATAGCGATTGCATGTGCGTGATCATGGGTGAGTCATTGCATTACATACATGTCATTACACTTCATTGCATACACAAAGATCCTCATCATATATGTTTGTATGGATACTCCTATACGATGAGTTACTTACTGCTGAATGATCCTCAACTTATATGTTTGTATGAGCATTCATATAAGTTGAGTTACTTTCTATTATAATATTATACTCTCATGCTGCTGTAGATGATAGAATTGCTAGAATAAGTTGTTGCTCATTTATTACACTGCTTTACATACATAGTGATATACCACCTGCTTGTACCTATGTTTCATATATATTGTACCCTGTCCCTTTCTCCGCCCGATGCCGAGGAGTCGCCGGGGGAGCGGATGTGAAGCCACTTAGTCTTTATGACTAACGGTTGCTACGTCTTCCTTTTTAAGAGGAAACCCCGCAGGTGGAGCAGCAGGTTATGCAGCCGGACAGCCAGGCCAGGAAGACAGGTCCTGAGGGGACGGTACCGTCGCTACCGTCGGTTACTGATGTGAGTGTGAGAGGTTTTTGTTGTACCCTTTTTGAGAAAACTATTTACGTACTCTGATATTAGAAGCTTGTTGACGCTTCTCTACTGTTGTTATATTATGGACTATATGCTTGGTGTGGATTTGACTTCTGTGTTATATTTTGGTTGAGTTGGCAATGTATGATATTGGTTATAAACGACAGAATAAGCGTCTTGTGGTACAGACTAGCCCGAGTGCTAGTGCTACCGCGAGGCGGCTGTTCTGGGCATAATACCCCTCTCGTGCGGTGTTTTGTGTTCCGGGAGGGGGGTCTTATAGGTTTTCAGCAGAATAACGGATTGTCCGCGATCTACGCGGACTCCGTAGTTCAGTTCAGTACAACATAAGCTTGGCGGTCTCGGCGGTCTCTGAGACAGTCCGCCTGACATGTTGTTCTTTTTTTGTTTGAATGCTCTCCATTTATACATCGGCGAATCATGTCTTGTCATGTATGTCATGTCTTGTAAAAAAGATTGTTGATAATACAAGACTTGTTATTGTCTTCTATTGTTTCTGATTATTGAGCTTGTTTTATGGTTGAGTGTTCCTGCGCCTGATTCCCGTTTTACGCTTGATCAATGTGTAATCTTGACAGCTTTGAAAGCTTTGCTTGGTATCAGAGCTATCTCCTTGACCATCTTGAGAAATTTTAACACTTGCTGCCTATTCATTATATCTCCCAACAATTATTAAGTATTGCTTGCTGCCCATTCATCGTCACTAGCACGCGGTCATCCTTTTATATATTTATTATCCATTTATTTATTCATGGTTAATATTATTCTATAATCAATATATAATTGATTCATGAATTTCTTATATTAACGTTGAAATTGGTCGACGTAACAAGAGACGTCCATCTCATATAAACAAACAATCACTCCCTCGTGGAATGGGACGCAATAAAATATGCTCTGGTAAAAAAAAAATATTTCTACTGTATCCTGCCAGGAGAAACATGGGCGAAATATAAATTTCTTCTATGTTTTTTATTTTTTACAAAATAAGTCATGAAATATTGATCAATATATTTTTATGCACATTTTAAGTACTCATATAACTATATTTTGAGGTAAAAATACAACTGTAAAATATAAATTTCTTTTTTTCACTATTTTAACGACTGTAATTTATAACTAAAATTGAGTTCATTTTCACAGTAAATGAAATTACAGTCGACTAAAAAAAAGACCACACACAAAAATTTTCTCTTTCTAACCTCTCCTTGCTCGATGAGGATTCTTTTCATTTGGGACTTCTTGCCTCAAATGAATACTCATCATCAATCAAGAGGAAGACTACTCTAAACTTTTTTTAGTTCTTCTACACTCATTTAATAGCTATATGTACAAGTTTTCACAATTTTACAATATTTAAGAATATTTGAATATTTCATACTTATACAAAGTTTAGGGTCATTCTAGAAACTCTATTCACACTTAAAGTTTTCTAAACAGTGTCACACTCTTCAAAATATTTTGGACTATTCTACTTCTCACAAGAATATTAAAAATGCTTACACAATTTCGCAATATTGTAAAGTATTTTTCATGACTTTAGAATCTTTTGGAAGATCCATATCATTTCAGAATCTTTTATGATCTTCAAAATTTCTCTCAAATCTTCTGAACACTTGCAATTTTTTGTGTCATAGAATATTTTGTTTGTGTTTAAGCCATACACATCATGTTAACATGTTTTGCACGTGTAAAGGCTTAATGCAAGACAAACCCCTATGTTTTTAGTGTGATCCTAGATTTAATACATTTCATATCGTTTGGATTCATCCTTTCACATTCTTGAATTAAGTGTGCACAACATGTCACATACCAGCAGTCATTGCTTCATGTCGCCTTGCGAGGCAATTGATATTGATATCATGTCGCAAGCTTCCACTGCCTCGTTAAGCCTTTGCATTGAGGCATCACAGCACATGCCATGCCTATTGTGTGCACGTCATGACTTTTTTTCTCTGTCGGTAAATGAGAAGCCTTGGTCGTGCACATCCTACGGGTATGCTTCGTCTTTGCAAATGTATCTATGATGCTTGCAATCTATGGTGTCGTTGACATCGCCATAATGCTTGCTACGTCTCTGTTGTGATCTCACTGAGTAGTGCTTTGTCCTAGCCCTAGATGTCTCATGCATGTACCGTTTGAGTGTGCAGTCATATTTGCGTCGATAACTCTCACACCTAATTCTTTGACGCCATCAAAGCTTTGCTGTTCCACCATGCCGCTCATCGTGTCGTATGTGCATATATTGATAGTCATTACTGCCTCATGAACTAGTAACTTGTGAGATTCTCCCGCACTCATTTTTGTGATGACCTCATCGTAATCATGTATCAAGAAGCATCATTATCCTAGTTGCGGGTCACCCGGTTTTCCTCGGGTCCAGATAATCGGACCGGCTTAGTTCGAAGTTGGGCTGAGTGCGCAAACAGTCAATGAAAAACAACAGAAATGACAGGAAGTTTTTTTTACCGTGGAAAACCCGAAAAGGGTGAAAACTCACATGATCAGATCTGTGTGTGGTCAAAATCCATTATATAGTTAGATGTTACAAGCACTGGAAATCTACTTGAAGGTTGACAAACCACCTCTTAGTTACAAGCTTTAAGTACAAAAAGGGTAATAAAATAATCTAAGTCCACAGAGCCTTGACGAGGATGTCCTCTGGAGTGCTTCTCTGTGTCTTCTTCTGGAGCTGAAAATTAGCTGTCCTCGGTGCTTGGATGAGCGTCTTTTTGGAGAAAATGGCTAAGTCCGTGAAGCTTTGGAGTCTGCGGAGCTTGGAGGCAAGCGTCCTGGAGAGTTTTCATCTGTAGTCTTCTCTTGCGCTCACGGACACAGACGCGCATGTGTAAGGTGTTGAGCGCGGAGGGCTAAGTGTTGAGTGTTGAGCACTAAGCGGCTTAGAGAGAGAGAGCAGAGCGAATTCCAAACTGTAAGTCTCACATTATCGCCAAAAAACCTCAGAGTTCTCTAGCCTCTAGAGTTACTTGTCTTCAAATGAGGGTCTGAGGGCCCTTTTATAGTTCTTTGAAGGGATATGATGGTAATTACTCCCGAACGGATTTTAAGGTAACGAATGTGTTGGAACCGCAGTTTGGATTTGGGCTAGGTTCACTATTAGGTTTGTTGACCCAACATGTATAGCCTAGGGTCATTTGTTAGTTCTAGGGTTAAGGTTAGTCACATTAGGTTAGATTATTGAAACCTGCCTTAAGAAGACTTCAGAGACTCAAGACTTTAGAGACAAGACAGTTTAAAGTTTACAGAAAAAGTCGCTCGACGATAGCTGAACTCAACTCGACGATCGACGAACTCAGAGTTCCTTCTCTGAGTTGAGCTCGATGAAAGTGTAGCTGAGATCGACGATCTCTGATCTCACATCAGAACTTCAGCTCGACGAAGGACTATCTCAGCTCGACGAACTTGGAGCTTAGTTTGGCAAGTACTTTTTCAGCTCGACGTTCTCGGAGCTCAGCTCGACGAAAGAGAATTCTCAGCTCGATGATCTTGGAGCTCAGCTCGACGAAAAATTTGCTGAGTTTGACTAATTTCTCTCAGGTTTAGTTCAATTAATTCTTTGATGATTTCAGTTCGAATAAGGGAGATGAATTTCAAATTATATTATAATATGTCTGTAATGATCTGATAATTAATGCACAATATTCTTATGAATATAGCCATTCCATGACAACATTAATTATGGTCTTCACAGAGTTATTACTTGGCTTATTTTATTGAGACAGTTGAGGAAACTCATTAAAGACAAATTCTAGCCGTTCAACTCCCAGAATTTCTACAGTCAGTCAAGGAAAGTAATTCAAAATTCAAAGGCTAAAATCTGTAAGGAATATATATGGATTATCTTTTCAAGATAACAAAAAGTTAGTTAGCTGTGACAAAAAGAATAATTTACAGAAAACTGAAAAAAGAACAACTCTCATACAACTTAAGTTCTTCATCAGTTTTTACTTCAGGGCTTTCAAGAGACAATCCATCAACATCTGTCTAAAAAGCTTCCTGAAGATCTTCAACCAATTTGAAGGCCTACACCCTGAGCAAAGCTTCCATTCTCTTGAACTATTCTACATCTCAGGGGGAGCTTTGACAATAACAGCAATCCACTAGTCTTCTAAGAACATTGAGAAAGAGAAGTCAATATTAAATTTATTTTCACCATACTGTAAAAGGGTTTTTTTAACTCCCTTCAAAAGTTAGACCCTTTGGTTGTTAAGTCTCTGTTCAAAAGACTTAGTTTTGTTTTTGAGTACCTGGTCAAAAGCTCAATGGGTTGTTAGATCTCCCTTGAAAATAGATCTTGTGGTGACATGGCACCTGAGCAAAAACCTGTGGTAGCAGGGCACCTGATCAAAAAACTGTAGTGGATTCCTACTAGGGTGGTAGAAGAGTGGATGTACCCAAGTTTTAGGGGAACCACTATAAAATCTTCGTGTCGTCTAGTTGCTCTATTTGTTATTTTCTGTGCTGTGATTTTCTGTGTTTTATTTATGCCTATTTATATATAAATATCAGTTATTTTAATCCACTATAAAAATTAATCAAAAGTTTTTTTAATACTCTATTCACCCCCCTCTCTAGAGTTAGTGTGATCTATCCCTTCACTTTCAATTGGTATCAGAGGGTAATGTTGTTTGGTTTCACAGGTTAACATGAACCAAAAGATCTTTGATAGATCCCATATACTCTAGTGTCCTTTTATATCATAGCACAAAATAAGGAGTACTCAAGCACCAGACCTCCAGTGTGCAATCTTAACAAGTTTGCACTTTGGAAGGCAATGATTAGGCTCTATATGAATTCAATTGATGAAGATATTTATAATTCTATCTTGACAGGTCCCCCACTACCAGTGACAACTACATCAGATACAACTACAGTTCCACCACCAGAGTGGACTGATGCTCAGAAGAAAGCTAAGGTTGCTGATGTCAAGGCCATGAATATTCTAGCTCAAACTATGTCTGATGACATATTCCTGAAAGTGACTGAATGCACATCAGCAAAAGCCATTTGAGATTCCCTTAACCAAATGGTAGCAAGATCTGCTGATGAAAGGAAAGATAGGAGATTCCTTCTCATTTCACAATATGAGAATTTCAAGAAGGAAGAGTCAGAGTCAGTTGCAAATATGTACAATAGACTCAGCCTGATTATCAATGAGCTGAAGAACTTGGACAACAACATCTCATTAGAAGAAATTAATGATAAGATTCTTATGTGTTTCCCTAGTACATGGGATTCTAGGATCTGGCCAATCAAGGAGGCCAGAAGCCTAAATGAGATTTCTATTGAGTCATTATTAGGCAAGCTCAAGTATTATGAGCAGCTTATCAAAACAAGGGAAACAGCTAAACAAACGACTTCTACCTCAGGAAGGATGGAGCAAAGTATTGCCTTCAAGACATCTGAGGAATCAGAAGCATTACCTGCTAATGAAGAGCTAATGATTCCATTAGCTAAAAGATTCTACAAAATGGCTAAGAAGGACTTCAGAAGAAGGTCAACCAGAAATGAGGACAAGCCAAGGTATGACAAGACTCCTACTAAGAAAATTGTTTGATATGGATGCAGGAAGCCAGGACACATTCTCCCAGAATGTCCAGAGGCTCAAAAGAAGGACAAGAGAAAAGAGAAAGAGTCTAAGAAGCACTCCAGCAAGCCCTCCTCCAACAAATATAAGAAGAAGGAGAAGGGATTTGTGGCTGAGACCTGGAGTGACTCAGAAGAAGAAACTTCATCCAGTTCTAGTGAGGATGAAGAAGAGGCAAAAGCCAGAGAGATCTACTTGATGACAATTGATGACTCATGCAGCCACTCAGGAGCTGAAGAATCAGCAGTAGAATCTGAATTAGAAGAGGACTAGGTAATAGCTTCTTTTGATTTCACTTCTGATCAATTTAAAACTGAATTCAAACTCCTATGCAATGATTTAATTAAATCTGAGAAAGAAATCAAACTTCTCAGAGAAAAACAAATTAAATATGACAATCTTCTTTCTGAAAACATCAAACTAAAAGATGAATTAGACTTATCTTCTAAACAAAGTATTTCATTAAAAACTAAATTAAATGAGGCTAAAGAATTTGAAGAATCCCTTAATGGGAGAAGCATAAAATTGATGAATATCACAAGCATAGTCAATGCCAAGCTTAATGGCAAACTGGGCTTGGGAGCTTCATCAAGTCAGTCTCCTCTTCTTAAGAAAAACATTCTTTCAACCCCAATTAAATTCATATTTGAAAAAAGCAAAGAAAAAATAGAAGATAACAACCAACAAATTGAAGTGTTTCAAAAAGCTAAACAAAAGAAAAAGAAAAGGAATATTTTTAATAAAAACAATGTTCAACATTTTTCGTCGAACCAAGATCGACGAAATATATATGGTTTGTCGAACTCAGATCGACGAACTATGAACGCAGATTTTTTATATAACTATTCTTCTAACTGCGATCGACGAAATCAATATGGATCGTCTAACCGCAATCGGCGAAATTGGGGCGAAGAAAATGAATATTTTCTTTCTCTGAGCGGAGTTTGACGAACTCATCCCTATTCGTCGAACGCAGATCGACGAACTTACTGCAATTCATCGAACCTAGAAAATTATAACAGAAACCTAAATTCTTGTAGAAATTTTAATCAACCTAGATCTTTTATTAATCTCTTTACCCAGTGGATAATTCCACCTAGAAGATTTCACCCATTATGATATAAAGACCAACCAGAATTCTATTTCATTTCTAGTTATAAATTTGAGAAGAATCAAGGACCCAAGGTTACCTAGGTCAAGAACACCTAATATATTTTCATACTGGTGATGGACTATCCTACTATAGAGCAACAGTGGTACTTGGATAGTGGGTGTTCAAAGCATATGACAGGCAACAAGGGAAATCTAACTGATTACAAGTCAAAGCTTGGATCAAAGGTGATCTTTGGAAACTCCAACTGTGGCCAAACAAAAGGATATGAGAATGCCAAAGTCGGAGCTGTCACCTTCAGGAAGGTAGCCTTTATGAGCGGTCTCAAGCATAACCTGATATCCATAATTAAGCCAATTATGTGATGAAGGTTATCAGGTATCATTTAATCAATCTTTTTTGTATTATTACTTCTGATAACAACAAAATTGTTTTAACTGGACTTAGAGAAGGCAACATATATGTAGTAAATTTTAAGTCTGCTATTTCAGAAATTTGTTTATTTAATAAGATTAGTGATACAAATGACTTATGACATAAAAGACTAGGACATGTAAATTTAAGAAATATTGCTAAACTATTTAGGGACAACCTTGTTAGAGGATTGCTTTCTGGCCCATACAAGAAGGAAAGTCTCTGCAGGGATTGTCAATTAGGCAAACAATCTAAAAATAGTTTTAAATCAATCAATAAGAGTGATTCACCCAGAATATTGTATTTGCTACATATTGATATTTTTGGATCCATTGCTGTACAAAGTTTGGGAGAGAAATCTTACATTCTAGTTATTGTAGATGACTTCTCTAGATTCACTTGGGTGTTCTTTCTGAGAAATAAGTCAGATAACTTTAAAGTTCTTACAGACTTTCTTAGGAGCATAAAGATTGAGTACTCTACTCCAGTTGCATTGATCAAAAGTGATCATGGTACTGAGTTTGAATCTCTTCTTATGCAAAAATTCTGTGAGAAGGAATGTATTAGACATTGCTTCTCTGCTCCTAGAACTCATCAACAAAATGGGGTAGCAAAAAGGAAAAATAGAACCCTTATTAAAGCTGTAGGGGCATTGCTTGCAGATGCTTACTTGCTCCTATCCTTTTGGGCAGAGGCTGTAAGCACAACAAATTATGTTCTGAATAGAAGTTTAATACATAAACTTAAGGGTAAGACTTCCTATGAATTGCTTAAAAGGAAGTAACTTAAAATAGATTATTTTAGAGTATTTGGTTGTAGATGTTATATTCACAATAATAACAAGAAACATCTTAGAAAGTTTGAAACCAAAGCTGCAGAGGGAATTTTTCTTGGATATTCCCAAGTTAACAAGGCTTATAGGATATTTAACAAATCAACCTTAAAAATGGAAGAGTCTGTACATATAACTTTTGTTGAAGCTAATATATATTACAAGGAGAAGGATTCTTTTACCAGAGATACATTGCAGGTACTCCTTCTGTGTGAGAAATTGGATGACTTAAACCACACCCAAGAGGTTACATTGCATCCTTCTCCACAGATTGATGAAGAGAGTGAAGAAGAAATTATTGGAACAGTTGAACCAACAACAACTAACATAATTCCACAAGAGGAATTAATTCCCCAATCTGTTGATGAACCAACTCCTACTGATCTTGTCACTTAGAGATTATCTCATATCTCAAGTGATTCGAGACATATCAGTTGGTGTGCAAATAAGGCATCAACTCAACCAAGACTTGATGCATGCTTGATTCATATCTCAGATTGAACCTCAATACATAAAAGATGCAGAGCAAGATCCCCACTAGATTATTGCAATGCAAGAGGAGCTCAATCAATTTGAGAGATGCAAGGTTTGGGATTTAGTTCCAAGACCCAAAGACTACCCAATCATTGGAACTAAATGGGTTTTCAGGAACAAGTTGGATGCTCAAGGATTAATTGTGAGGAACAAAACCAGATTGGTAGCCCAAGGCTATTTACAAGAGGAAGGAATTGATTATGACCAAACCTTTGCCCCTGTTGCAAGGCTGGAGGCTATCAGAATATTTCTTGCATATGCAGCATATAAGAAATTCAAAGTCTACTAAATGGATGTCAAAAATGCATTCCTTAATGGTGAACTCAAAGAGGAAGTCTATGTGGAGCAACCACCAGGTTTTATCTCTTTAACTCATCCCTCTTTTGTTTTTAAGTTGCATAAAGCTCTCTATTGTTTAAAGCAAGCTCCAAGATCTTGGTATGAGACCCTAGCTAGCTTTCTTTTAGAGCATAAGTTTACTAGGAGCATTGTAGATAGGACTTTGTTTATTAGGCATCATAAAAATAAAATTTTTCTAGTACAAATATATGCAGATGACATTATATTTGGTTCTACTGATTCCAAACTATGCAAAAGGTTTTCTGACCTGATGCATTCAAGGTTTAAAATGAGTAGCATGGATGAGCTTTCCTACTTCCTTGATCTTCAAGTGAAGCAATTCCCTGATAGAATTTTCATCTCCCAATCCAAATATGCTAATGAGCTAATTAAGATATTTGGGATGTCTGATGCCTCAGCTATGAAAACACTCATGGCTTCCAATACTGTGATTGATTCTGATGAACAGGGCAAGCTAGTTGATCAGAAAATATATAGGGCTATTGTTGGGTCCTTGTTGTATCTCACAGCTAGTAGGCCAGATATAAAGTTTGATGCATGACTTTGTGCTAGGTTCTAAGTGAACCCTAAAGAATCTAATCTTATTTTTCTTAAAAGAATTTTGAGATATATAAAGGGTTGTCCAAATCTAGGATTCTGGTATCCAACTGAGTCAGAATTTGAATTAATTGGATTCTCAGATACTAAATTTGCTGGATGTAGAGTTGACATGAAAAGCACATCAGGAACATGCAAGTTCCTTGGTGATAGGCTTGTGTCTTGGTTTTGTAAGAAACAGACATCTGTGTCAACTTCAACTCCTGAAGCTGAAAATATAACAACTGACAGCTATTGTTTACAAATTTTGTGAATTCAAAATCAACTCTTGGATTATGCTTTCGATCTAAATAATTCAGCTATATTTTGTGATAGTACCAGTGCAATTTTCATTACACAAAATCCAGTGCATCATAGTAGGACCAAGCATATAGAAATTAGACATCATTTCATCAGAGATTGTGTAGATAAAAATAAAATTAATCTTGTCTTTATCTCTACTGATTTACAAAGAGCAGACATCTTCACCAAACCATTGGATGAAAAGAAACATTTGTTCTTCTTAAACCAGCTAGGTATGATTAATAGAGAAGTTTAATTTGATTTCTATCTGAGGTCGAAGAATTGATCACCTTTCGTCGAACGAAGATCGACGATCTGTGAACTCTTCTTGGGATTTTTTGTCGAACGGAGATCGATGAAATCTCTTTAAGAAATATTTTCGTCGACCGGAGATTGACGATTTTGCTTCGGAAATATTTCGTCGGCCTGAGAATGACGAAATGTTTTCCCCCTCTTCAAACTGAGATCGACGCTTTTTATTTCTTCATGAAATTTTTCGTCGACCTGAGTTCGAAGTTGTTCTTTAGCGTCGGACAAAGTTCGCCATTTCATCTTCTAAAAACTTTTAATAGGGTTTTCATCGAACACCATCCCGCTCTTTCCAGTTCTTTTGCACTTGATCTTTTGTTCTTGCAGGTAATGGCGATTTCGGCGGCGACCCTCTCCGGAATGAAATTCGATGTCGGCTTCGACATTGACATCGATTCTTTCAGCCACTCTGATCAAGTCTTCCAAAACATCCTACAGTTGTTTGAGACTTAGTAGTTAAGGAAACTCATGACAACAAGGATTAAACATCCAGTGACAGAGATCAAAGAATGGGTTTATACAGCAAAGATTCAGGAAACTCCAGTTCTTATTGGAACGATTTCAGGACACTAGGTTCCTCTTTCTCCAGAACTTTTGATTGAAGTTTTTGAGTTTGTTAATGGTGAAGATGAAATAAATATATCTAGCAGTGAATTTAATGAAATGCTAGAAAGGTTAGGTCATACTGATGGAAACCCTAACCACCTCCTTAAGAAAAATCTATCAATAGAATATAGATTCTTGACAGATATTATTGGCAAAGTGTTGTTAGGAAAACACTCTGCTCATGATCATATTACCAGGCACCAATTTCAATTGATGTGTGCCTTGGTTAACAAGAAATCAGTGAACTCGGGAGGAATTCTGTTTGATTTGATTAAAAAGAAAATCAATAAGAAGGATGTGAGTTTTGAAAGAGTTATGGGAATCTTCCTCCAAGCAAAGGTTCCAGAATTATTGGTCTCCCATACCATTTTCATTAATGCCTCTAAGAGGCTTACCTTTGCCCTATTTTGTAGATAGGAGAGGATTATACCCAAGCTCTCTAGGGCCTCCTCCTCCAGGATTGCTTTAGAGGACACAAGGGATGAAACAACCACTTCTCCAACCCCAGAAGAAGCTTCTGCTCCTCCTCCATCTCCACCTCATTCTATATTTCCTTCATCAACTCCACTTCAACAACCTTCTACCTCCATTCCTCCAGTCTCACCATCACAATCACCATTTCAACCACAATCACCAATCCATATTTCTGAGGATACACCATCTCCACCTCCTCAATCACCTCAACCATCACATATTGATGATCTCCCATCCTCATCTACTCATCCAGATCAACCTATGTCATCCCCTACATTCAATCTACTCTCATATCCATCTCCACAACATTCACCTCTTCAAGATCAACTTCCTGATGCCATCCCTCCATCAAATCTTCCACCAACATTCCCAACCTTCCTACAGTCAGACATCACTCAAGCATTCTCTGTCTGTTCCAACTGTGGTCACCAATCCACTTATACCCCATCTACTCCTGATCCACTGTATCTAGATTTCTCTGACATCTCAAATGATCTTCTCAAATTCATCACTCCCTCATTGAAGAAGCTAATAGATGAGGGTGCTGCCCCTCTTGCTGCTTCTTTCTCTCTTCTATCTGCTCAACTTGCTTCCTCCTACTCCTCTGTCCCTTCTTCTGGGGGCCTGGGTTCAGGTCTTTTTGAAACCATGCATGGGGAGATGTCCAATGAAGAAGCTCCTCCAGCAGCAGCAATAGCAACTTCAACAGTAGTTCCAACAACAGAAATTCCAATAGAGATAATTGAAATTTTTGATGATGATACTGAAATGACTTGCTTTGAAGAAGATTCAGTTGATGCAGCAATAAACACTATTGGTGATTTCATTATAAATCTCTCAGTTGATATTCATTCTTTATTACATTCCTTTGATACAGTTTATAACAGAAATATACCAGCTTTTGATTCAGTAGTATCTGATTATTCTAGAGAAATTGTTTGCTATTCTGCTCCAGTTAATTCTTTTGTGTTAGAAGAAATTAGAAATAACTTCTATAACATTTCCTTTAGTATTTCTTCTGAGATTATATCAGTATGTGTTCCAGATCCAAAGGCTTTTTCTCCTCCAACTTTTGGCTAGGCTGAGTCCCCCATGCCAGATCTTGATGAAATTATGTTTCAAGATATGGATTCAGAAAGTGACTATATTCAGGCTCAAGTTATTACAGATATTGTATCGAAAGAGCCAAAAGTTCAAGCCAAGGATAAAGCTGACTTGTTTAAGCAAATTGATGCATTATATGATAATACTGCTGATGAATCTGATGATAATGATGATGATTCAAAAAAAAATGGTTCTAAGAAGAGAAAAGTAAAGAAGAAAGTTCCAGCAAAGGCTGCACCTATACCAAATCCCACAAATGACACTCCCTACTATATTCTACACAATATTACTCTCACTCCAGATACTCCCTACTGGATGAGAATGTCTAAGAATGAGCAAAAGAGAAGAAAGAAGATGAAGAGATATAGTTCTCCTCCAAAGAAGTATTGGAGAGGACCTCCTCCTCCTCCTCCTCCTGTAACGGGATCAGCAGGAAACATTCCTCAAGCTCAAAGGTATGCTTCTTATTCTTATCAATCAAGACCAACTCATAGCAACAAGGAAAGATCTTCAAGGTCAGAGTCTCAATCTAACAACCAACAGAGAAAACAACAACAACTGTCTAATAGTCAAAGCAGCCAACATAAAGTTCAAGATGTTCAGAAAGAAGAATCAAGTCCGGAGAGACCTCCTTCTCCTGCTTATGATCCAGAATTGGACCCCAACTATAGAATGACCAGGTTCAATGAGCTGATAGCTCTATCTCAAATAAGAAAGGCCAAGGAGCAAGGAAAAGATCCCTCTCAGTTTACAACCATGTCTTCTTACAGAAAGAAAGAACTAGATAAATATAAGGTACATAAACTTTTCAATGTTGATTCTTATATTAATTTACATCCAAAAACTGTAGTGCCCAGAGCTGTAACTGTAAAGATTCTTGGGGCTCAAGACATTAAGATGACCCATAGAGAAGCAGAAGACCCAAAAAGGATAATGGTTTTCACAAAACCTGCTTCAGATCTCTCTACTGATGATTCAAAGAAAAACTCTTAATATTCTGATTTTGCATTTTAAACTTTATTGCTGTGTATTATATCCATAAGGCACATTTGTTCATATCTGCTGAATGATTTAAAATTCTATCAGATATTTTTATTGCTTTGTGATTTTATTTATTTTTATTTTTGTTTAGTGACCTCACCCAAATAGGGGGAGATTGTTGGAACCCCAGTTTGGATTTGAGCTAGGTTCGCTACTAGGTTTGTTGACCGAACATGTATAGCCTAGGGTCATTTGTTAGTTCTAGGGTTAAGGTTAGTCACATTAGGTTAGATTATTGAAACCTACCTTCAAAAGACTTCAGAGGCTCAAGAATTTAGAGACAAGATAGTTCAAAGTTTGCAGAAAAATTCGCTCGATGATAGCTGAACTCAGCTCGACGATCGTCGATCTCAGATCGAAGAACTCAGAGTTCCTTCTCTGAGTTGAGCTTGACGAAAGTCTAGCTGAGATCAACGATCTCTGATCTCACATCAGAACTTCAGCTCGACGAAGGACTATCTCAGCTCGACGAACTTGGAGCTCAGTTTGGCAAGTACTTTTTCAGCTCGACGTTCTCGAAGCTCAGCTCGATGAAAGAGAATTCTCAGCTCGACGATTTTGGAGCTGAGTTCGACTAATTTCTCTCAGGTTCAGTTCGACTAATTCTTTGATGATTTCATTTCGACTAAGGCAGATGAATTTCAAATTATATTATAATATATATGTAATGCTCTGATAATTAATGCACAATATTCTTATGAATATAGCCATTCCATGGAAGCATTAATTATGGTCTTCACAGAGTTATTACTTGGCTTATTTTATTGAGACAGTTGGGGAAATTCATTAAAGACAAATTCTAGCCGTTCAACTCCCAGAATTTCTGCAGTCAGTCAAGGAAAGGAATTCAAATTCAAAGGCTAAAATCTGCAAGGAATATATAAGGATTATCTTTTCAAGATAGCAAAAAGTTAGTTAGCTGGGACAAAAAGAATAATTTACAGAAAAATGAAAGAAGAACAGCTCTCATACAACTCAAGTTCTTCATCAGTTTTTGCTTCAGGGCTTTCAAGAGACAATCCATCAACATCTGTCTAAAAAGCTTCCTGAAGATTTTCAACCAATCTGAAGGCCTACACCCTGAGCAAAGCTTCCATTCTCCTGAACTACTCTACATCTCAGGGGGGAGCTTTGACAACAACAACAATCCACTAGTCTTCTCAGAACATTAAGAAAGAGAAGACAATATCAAATTTCTTTTCGCCTTACTGTAAAAGGGTTTTTATCTCCCTTCAAAAGTTAGACCTTTTGGTTGTTAAGTATCCTGATAAAAGAATTAGTTTGGTTTTTGAGCACCTAGTCAAAAGCTCAAAGGGTTGTTAGATCTCTCTTGAAAATAGATCTTGTGGTGACAGGGCACCTGAACAAAAACTTATGGTGGCAGGACACCTGATCAAAAGCCTGTAGTGGATTCCTACCAGGGTGGTAGAAGAGTGGATGTACCCAAGTTTTAGGGGAACCACTATAAAATCATTGTGTCGGCTGGTTACTATATTTGTTATTTTCTGTGCTGTGATTTTCTGTGTTTTAATTTTGATTATTTACATATAGATATCACTTATTTTAATCCGCTATAAAAATTAATCAAAAGATTTTTAATACTCTATTCACCCCCCTCTATAGTTAGTGTGATCTATCCCTTCACTTTCAGAATGACGCCGCTCCGTTCCGGCCACCCAGATCGCCATTTTTCATGAAATGATGGAAGTGTCGCCCGAGCAGCTCGGGCAGCCCGGGTAGGTTGCCTGGCGGCGGCGGTGGCCAGTGGCGGTGGTGGCCGATGGGGCATGTGCACGTGCTGTGCACGGGACAACCTAAAGGTCTCACGCTAGCGCGAGTGTGAGGGCATGACGCGCCTGCTTGGGCCGATGTTGCTTGTGTGTGTTTCCTCTCGTATGGATGCTCGACCTCCTATTACTCGATTCAGGAAAACTTAGGGGGAACCCTTTAAAATTCCCTCAAGTAATGACCCGTGATGCGATGAGCGCCAATTTTTTTTGACATAACCGTTTTGTATTGAGGTCGTGATTCTTTGCTAGACAAATCATTTCTTGCTTGTAGAGCTTTGTAGGAGCGTTTGTGTCTAGGCATGACTATTTGTCAGTCTTGCGAGGTGAAGTCCATATTGTTGATATTAGGCGAGAGATTTTGGGAGCTTCCAAATTATGCATTGCTTTCGCGATGGTGGTGGTGGGTGTGCTCTAGCATCGGGTCGCACTTTGGTGCAATTAGCGACTGTGGAGATATTCTACTGTTTCGATCTTTGCACGTTGCAGTGATCTGAAAGTATCTAGCACTTCGCATTCCTTACTCGTTGCGCACTGCATTTGATGACTATCGCTGAGTGTTATCATCGGGGGCATGCCATTTGTGAGTGATGGGTAGGGTTATCTACCCCTCCTTTCCCAGATGGTGCGGGTGGACTTGGAGCCCTCTTTTATCGGATGATGTAGGATGATTCGGGTTCTGTCCTGGGAGGACTCTGAAGGAGGGTTTGTGGATGGCTCCTGTATTGAAAAGTAGAAGGACTCGGGGTCGGTTCTTGTCAAGAGTTGAGGCTGAGTCGTTCGAGGCGAGAGTCAAGCTAGCGTGGTCAGAGGAGCGCGAAAGATGTCTGCTCCTTAATATATCAGGATGGTACATGATTTCTCGACAACTAAGCTATAAGATTTGTATGGACTTTGAGTTGAGTGATGTTGGAGGGTTACAGAGGCCCTAGATGACTTCTCCAACGGTGTTGATGTTGACGCCGAGTGATTACTTGATTATATCTGCATTGCGGGTGCGCTTTGTCTCTCTTGTTAATGCTATAGATGTCACATTGTATCGAGAGCACTTCACATTTCGTGTCCCCCTCGCTTGTACATGTGTGTACGATGCAGCGTGCTGACCTGGAAATACTTGAGGTCTGATCTATCATTGGTGCTTGAAACAAGCGTTGTCTCTCATACTTACTGAGAGCTTTTGAGAACACCTTCCCACAGATGGCGCGAAACTGTTGCGGGTCACCCGGTTATCCCCCGGTCTAGAGAATCAGATCAACTTAGCTTAGAGTTAGACCGGGCACACAAACAGTCAATGAAAAATAACATCAATGACATGAGACTTTTTTTATCGTGGATAACCCGAAAAGGGTAATAAACCATGTGGCCAGATTTGTGTTGGGCCAAACTCCACTATATGGTTCGAGGTTATAAGTACTGGAAATCTTCTCGGAGGGTGACATGTCGCCTCTCTGTTACAAGCTTTAAGTATAGGAGGAGTAGGAAAATAATCTAAGTCCACAGAGCTTTGACGAGGATGTTTTCCAGAGTGTTTTCTTGTGCCTTCTTCTGGAGCAGAAAATTGGCTATGTCCTTGGGGCTTGGATGACCATCTTTCTAGAGAAAATGACTAAGTCCTTGAAGCTTTAGAGTCCACGGAGCTTGGAGTCCAGCGTCTTGGAGAGTATTAGTCTGTCATCTTCTCTCGCGCTCACGGACGCAGCCACGTGGGCACTCGGCATGGAGCGCCGAGCGCTAAGCGTTCAACGCTACACTACTTAGGGAGGGAGCAGAGCAAATTCCAAGCGGATTAACGATCTAAGTCCCACTTTCTCGGAAAAACCACAGAGCTCTCTCTAGCCACTGGAGTTGCTTGTCTTTAAATGAGGGCTTATGGGTACTTTTATAGTTTTTTGGAGTGATATGCTGGTAATTCGCATAGACGGATTTTAAGATGGTGAATGGCATTGCTCCGTTCCGGCCACCCGGATCACCATTTTTTGTGAAATGACGGAAGTGCTCCAAGATGGCTTTGGCGGGCGACGGTGGCAGGAGGAGGTGATGCGGTTACAATAAGTGTACCAGTCGTACACGTAATATAAAATGAGGAGTGCTCCCCGAGTATCGGTCTCTCAAGAAATGCAGGGTGGGGTTGTGAATCAATCATTAGAAAATTAATTATGAAGGTAAAATTGTGATTTGAATTGAGTTGGTGGTGGTGTTGTTAAAGCTTTAAATGAAAAGAAGAAGAATTGTGGGTCGCCGTCACCGCTTCATGAATTGATGTATGTGTAAACAAGTGAGTGGATTATGAAATGAGGAAGTGAAGAGAAATGAGGGTCGTTAGCACCTTTTCACTAGGTGAATTAATGTACTATACGGGTCGTTAGCACCGCTTCACAATGTGGATGGACAAGAGAGCTTGTGGATGGAGGTGGAAATTCTTTGTAAAGAAGGCACACCTCAAGCAACACATAAACAAGAACAAGATTTCATAATAATGAATTAGAAATAAAAATCAACATGTTTTTGGTGTATATATCATCATAAAAGTGAAGAAACAACCTCATTCATCTAATTGTTTGGAGAAGAAAGTAAAGAATACAATCAAATCCAGAGTCTCGGTGAATGTTCTCGAAAGGAATTGTCGGATCTTCACACCGCGTCCTACCTATAACACCCTGCCCGTCACGAAGAATATAATAGAAGGTTCAGTCGGGGCCCCACGCTATATTCAACAAACAGACGAAAGCGGTACGAAATTTTAACACCAAACATCTATGTAGCATATCACATAGTTACATTTTAGCGGAAGCAAAAGAGCAATAATAACCCACAACAAGGAATGTCCACTATATAGAAATAACTCGTAATGAGTGTATACACAAACTGTTTGGCCTTAAGGCCTTACAAACTGCTTGCATGATTACAAAATAAAGTGATTTTCATAAATCGACATGCAGGTCGGCAATACATGAAAGTAGTAAACGAGCACTTGGGCATTCGTGGGCAAGCACAGTAAAAAGGATTTAGCCCGCTACTTCCCGCTCAGCTCGCCAGCACTTGCACAAGTACAATCCACAAAGACGTGGCAAAACAAAGCAACAATCAGCTTTAGCTGGCCACAATTATAACGACGCCACCTTATCCCTAGGGCGGCAGTACTTCTTCCCAGCAATCAAGCAATATAACAGTATATATAATTGCGTAATCATCACAAGCATTGGCATGCATGGCCACATGCTTCGTGCACTCATGACACATTTTTGGTGTACTAAATTTCAAGTCCCACCTTCATCCCAAGCATCAACCACTTAGATGGTACGTTTGAGCTATTGTCGGTCATACGCTATTGCACTTCCCGGACTTCTCAGGACCGGTGCACCAAGAAGCTACCTCTTCACCGACTCACACTAGATGGGTTAAGATTCTCTTTATTTTGCTCAATCATCGTGAACAACCAACACATTGCGGGTCATACTCACCTGAGTCCGTTAATACGATAACCAACATTATGCCTTCGGTCGGCACACAAGGCCACCAAGCTAGGCAACGAGGGCCCTCAACTTAACATGCTACGTGTAACACCCCAGATTTTCTAGACTTGAGGCTATGGGGGCTACCGCATGGCGGTAGGTTGCTATCACCAGGTGGTGGCCTTGTTTCGTCGAGTTGAAGGCGTCGAGTGGAAGGCGTCGAGTGGAAGGCTTCGAGTGGTAGTGCGCGGCGTTAGCAAGTTACCGCTCGGCGGTAACCCTGTATGTCGAGTCGTGGGCTTCGATACGAAGGCATCAAGACGAAGGCGTGGAGACAAAAGCGTCGAGACGAAAATGTCGAGATGAAAGCGTCGAGTAAGCTACCACGCGGCGGTATCGCTACCGCCTGTAGTGTTGTTTTTTTGGCTGACGGCTTAGGAAGCTATCGCAACGCGCTAGGTAGCTACCGCCTGGCGATATCATGCGGGAGTAGTTTTGTAACGACTGAGTTTAGGCCATCTGATCCTTCTTAGGATATAATCCTTTGGCCCACGACACTCCGTCCAAGAGGCTTAAGTAAAGCCGAAAGGTTGTTTTCCCTCATTCTTCTCTTTTGAGTGGGAGTTAGGGTTTGTGAGGGAGGGTTTGGAGGAGGAAGAAGAAGTGCCTTCTCCGCCATTAGCGAAGTTCCGAGGCTCTGTTTGTCGATCCGAAGCCAGATTCGTGAAGAGGACTTGAAGGCGCACATTTTCATCCGTGCAAATCGAGATCTCCATGGCGAGGAAGAGGAGTCGTAAGGTAATGACACTTTTCCTCTCGGTTTTTAGGATGCGTGCATATCATCCATTTCATCTTATTTTTTTCAAGCATGTAGGAACCAGATCTCTCAAATGAGAGAGGTTTGGGTTGCCATGGTTCAATAGGAGCCACCAGGTCAATTGTGTCCATTCCGACATGACGTTGCATTAGAAATTTGCTTTGCTAATGGATTAGGCATTGTGGGTGAAGCCGTAGTTGCGACCGTTAGTTCGACTCGGTGATGTTGCATAACGAGACTTAAGGATTTTGCTAGAAATTCGTTTGCGGCAAGATGCCATTTGTGATATTTGTCCCCCCTTTATTTCGTGCGAGAAGGAATGGTGGATTAGGGTGGGAAAGGCTATATTTGTGGATTGATGTGTGAAGGCATTGCTTTGTATCTGTGGTCGCCTAGCTAGCTCGTGACATACAAGTCATGTGTGGAGAGTGTCCGGATGAGACAAGTCCCCTTCTGAGAAACTGACGAAAACTCCAAGCTTTTGACAAGCCCAGGCGATGAAGCCCATGAGCAGGTGGGGTTAAGCAAGGGTTCTTAGCATCAGTTTATTTGTATGACGGAATCCTGACGTTAGAAGTCCGAGCTTGCAGGCAAGCCTGGGTTTTATGACCCACGAGCGGGTGGGGCCTATGCAAGAGTTCTGTGTGGCGGCTTAAATGTCATTAGAGAAAAATGGAAGTACCTGTGTGATGTGATGTGATGATGCATGATGATATGTTAGTTTTATGCGCTATAGGGTGCCTTAGGTGAAACCCAGGTTCGCATACATGTTGTATTGTAGGACCCTTTTTATTAAATGCCTAACCTAGAAATGTGTTTGATGTTTGTGACATCCCAACATGTATCTTTACTCTCTATGTATATATACATTTGCATACGAAGTGCTGACCTGCTAGGTGATGAAGTGCCCCGGGGTCTGCTAGGGACGGCTGGGAGAAGATGTGTTGGTTACACAGTTATGGTCAGCCTTTGCTGACCCACGCTACAACAAATTTTTATAGGGCAAGGATCGCAAGCAGGAGCAAGCTCGTCGGCAAAAAAGGCCTAAGCCTCATGAAGTGGACCCTCTTTTATTTACTTATGTTTTGTTTAATGCTTTGCTCCATGAACTGTAATTCGACTTGCATGCCGAGGTAGCCTTGGAGTGTTAAAGCATGTTGCTATGTTTGTTGTTGTTTCTGTTTTTGGACACTTGAATGTTATAAGGCCTTAAGGCCGTTTCGAACACCAGTGATAGTGGATAACTTCTAGTGTCTTTGGGTTTCTGCTATTTTGTGTTCTGGGTTTTGAGATGCATTATTCTTTTATATCACTTTATAATGCTAAAGCTGTGACGTCTATATGTTATAGGGCCCTGGCCAGACCCATATTATATGTTCATTACAGAGGAGGTGTTACAATTCTGTATCAGAGCCATATTAGTGTTTAAGGTAAGGTTTAGTGGTCGATTTGGCATAATCAGATTGCCTAAGGAAGTTATCCACATAGGAGTATCGCGGGACCGTGAGTGTCCTAGTGTCTAAGTTTTGCGAATAGAAGCTGATTCTTGTTATACCTTGCTTTTGCTAAGGGTGAAAGATGTAATACCCCAAATTTGACAACAAACCTTCTGGTCGATATCGTCGGGCGATAGTGGGCATCGCCGACGGCGATAGCGTTAACACTCAACGCCTTGAAGCATTGAGTGAGCTTAACACACTCGATGCCTTCCGACAAATCGTTGAGTAAGAGACTATCGTATGGCGATAGTGGGTATCGCGCGACGATAGCCCAACTCTCAACACACTCAACCACTTGAAGCGTTGAATAAGCTCAACACACTCAACACCATGAAGCATTGAATGAACTCAAAGCACTCGATGCCATAAAGCGTTGAGTAAGCTATCAGAACGGAGATAGTGGATATCGCCAGACGATAGTGCCACATCTACTAGACACATGTCAGATGGCCGGATGGCGGCTGATGAGCGGTGGTTGACTAGGATCAAGGCGGTTACTGTCGCTATCGCCAGGCGGTTACTGTCGCTATCGCCAGGCAATAGTCGATATCGCACGACGATATCCTTTTTTTTGACTTTTCAACCGAAATTGTGGCCTTTACTCCCTTTTGATGAAATGATCCTATGGCTGGGATTAAATCCCAAGACCACTTATGTAGAGGAGTAGAGGAATGAGAATGCATTCTCTTCTTCTCACACTCTATCCTTCTTTCATCCATGTTCTTGAGAGAAAGAGCTAAGAGTTGGATCTAAGGGCTTGAGCTGAGCTTCAATAGCTTGGTGAAGGAGATTATGTAATCGGTAGTCAAAGCCGAGGCTAGATCCGCGAAGAGGGAAGTGAGGTGCTCCTTTCCATCCAGGTAGAAAAGCTTCGTCGTGGCTCCGAAGAAAACTACAAGGGTAACGATCTTCCTTCTTGGACAAGTGAAGTCCTTCTTTTGGCATATGCATGGAATCCCCCACCAAAAGGTGGAGAATCAAGGAGATTCCGATGGGTCGATACATAGTATCCCCGGGTTGTGTTTTGCATATAGATCCGGAAATCATAGTACGGAATACGCATGCTGTGTGAAGCCCATCCGGACAGGTTGGTCAGGATTGGTGATGTTTTATTTTGCATGCCGGAGAAGACTCCGAGTATAAACGAGTAGTTTACAGGGTCTGCGGGGTTGTACCTGTGACTTGCGAGTAGCAGGAAGTACTGGAGTTGCACTCCAGGAAAATACCCACTAAATTCTACAGTTTTACGACCTATTGGATATCGTCGGGCGACAGTGAGTATCGCCAACGACGATAGCTCTTGGTGAGCTATTTGTGCTGTGTGCTGTAAAATTCTAGTGTTTCTAGCACTGTAGGATGTTGCAAGGTTTTGTGTTGAGTTTGGGCGCAGAAAGAGAACTTCTGTTGGTCCTGCCAAGCCATCGTGATGAATGTTGGCGATAACTCCCTTTTGATTGTAAAGCTTATCTCTGGGAGATTGTGAGGCTAATCTGTGAGTTGCGAGCTCCTAAAGGCCAGTGAGCCGAACAGACAAGGGGAAGCCGACCCGCAAAAGACTAGACATTAAATTGACGATTTGAGCATCGGGCAATGGCTGAACTGTATTTGCGTTATGGTTGTCTAACTCGATTGCCTAAGTTATTGACGTTCGTTAGGATCGCATAATGAGAGTCTTAGGTTGTACACCGTCAATATTAAAGTCTCAGGTCGGGGGCCGTAAAGACTATAAATGCTCAAAGTTGACCGTCATGTCTTGAACCTCGGAACAGTGGTGCAATCCGGGGAACTGGCGCACCGAAAATGTGCTCTGAGTGCACGGAGCGTCGACAGTTAAGACCAGCATTTGTGATATATTAAATGTGTGTGAGTGCATATTCTTGTGATATATCTGCTTGCGATAATGTTATTCCTGTAGGGAAGGAATACCACTGCCCCGGGAAAGGGGTAGGGTCGTTATAAATTCGTCATCTTAATGCTGACCGTTGCATTGTTTGCCATCCTTGTGGTGGATTGTCCCTGTGCAGGTGTTGGAGAACCGAGCTGGAAGTCGCGGGATAAAGCCCCGGAAGCTATGCCGACCCTCAAAGGCCAAGCGAAGTTTTATTACTTTCATGTGTGGCCAGTCTGCGTGTCGATGTCTGTAATCTACACCTTGTAAAGAGTAAATGTAAGGCCTTAAGGTCACAACAGTTTTAAGCTACTGTTGACTGTTGTCGGGCGACAGTGACTATCGCTGGGCGATAATAACTTTTTTGTATTTATAATAGACATTCCTGTTATATATATAAATGATATGGTTTATATATAGTGGACATTCAATTGGTATGAGTTCATGCAACCTTAAAGCTTCTGCTAGAATGCTCTGAGTTAGGGCGTGAGTAGTCTTTTTATATTAACATGTAATTCCGCTTCCTGTTCGTAGAATATGGTGTGGGGCCCCGGCCAGACCCTCTATTATATTTCATGTGACCGGCGGAGGTGTTACAATTTGGTATCAGCTTGTCTTAGTCTTCCTCCTGCAAATTTATGGTCGAATTCTTTTGAGGGGTAGCGAGCACGTGTATGTGCTTACCGTTTTTACATAAATGAACTCAAGAATGTCCACTTAGGAATTAAAATACACCTATTTGAGGAACATGCGTGTTCCAATCGTTGTTGCTTCTGAGGTAGTCGCTAAATTGTGTATTTTATACTTATAAGTGACTAGAAGTAATGAGGGGCAGTCTGAGCCCCAATATTCTGTTTAGAGTGTGACACCAGTTAAGGTGCCCATACCTCCTCCCGCTGAAGAGACGGTTCGGATGATCGCTGATGTGGTCTTTGCAATGATCAAGGCCCAACATGAGAGGCATGTACAGCCATCTATTCCGGTTGTGAGTTTTGTAACATCCGGACTTTTATTGGGCCACCAGAGCCCTAGTGGGCCCAATAAAAGTGACCCGAGCCTCTACCCGTGACCCGGTAAGAGGCAACCCTAGGCAGGATATCGAGCTAGAGAACTCCGAATTGAGTTCTGTCAGTTTCTGTGGCCTCGTATAGTCAATCCGAGAGCAAAAGAGCTCGTTCAGTCTGTCCCCAATGTCATATAGTGGATGTGACCATTCCTCGTAAAATGCAATGAAAGCGAGATTTTGGATATCGAGCTAGAGAAATCCGAATCAAGTTCTGTCAGTTCATGTGGCCTCGTATAGTCTATATGAACGCATCGGAGCTCGTCACGTCACGATCCGAGATTTAACGGTAATTTTACACACTTCGACCATTTTAGCGCGCTGCGACGCGCAGATTTTGGACTTTCGCCAAACGGACTCCGATTCAACCCCAGTCAGTGGCGTTTGACTTGTATGGTCAATACGAAGTCAACAGAAGTCATTCCGATCAATTTCGACGACAATTGGTCAACTCGTGGTCAAATCAAGCATAACCGTGCACCGAAAAGCGTGCGCACACCAATTGTGACACGACACCCGAACTTTGACCCGAACCCGACGACTTGGACCCAATTTGACTTTGACCAGCAAGGGGGACCCACCCTAGGGTTGACTTGGTCAAACCCTCCTAAAATCCACTTTTTGGATTTTTCTTTAAATGAGGGGCCCACCTCCTCTCCAAAGGAGGATGGCCCGTGCCCCCTCACTCTCCTTGGGCCCCCCTAACCAGCAATCAGGTCTAGGATAGGTGGAGGCCCACCCCACCCTTCTTCTCCTCCTTTTTACCCTCTCTTCCCAAAAGGCCCAAGCCCATAAGGGCTTCACCATCCTTTTCCCCACATGGGGAAAAGAGGGGGGCCTCCAGCTGTCCTATGACAGCTAGAGGGTAGGGATTTAATCCCACCATAAGAAGGGATTAATCCCACCTTGCCTAATGGGAGGAAGCTCCCCCTCCCCCTCCCTATAAAAGCCACCCACCCTCCTCTATTTCCCTCACAAGCTCTCAGAGAAGCTTGCTCCCCCTTCTCCCCCCCTCTGCCGAAGTTCTGGTGGCCGGAAAAAGCCAAGCCGAGGAGCTCCTCCCCCTCCACCACCTTGAGCCATGGCCGACAAATCCGGCCCCTCCCGAGCCCGCCAAATCAGGGTGGAACCTTCTCTTCCTCCCCTCCCCATTTCTGACGTAGCGCATGCGAGCTCCGGCGGCCGGAGCGCCGCCGCCGTCACCTCCTCCCTACGGTTCAAAATAAAAAATGGCTCCAGCGATGGCCGGCGGCGGCAGGCCGCCGGACCACCGCCAGAGGGAGCGCCCACCACCGTCGGGTTGGCCGGTGGTGGAGTCACGGCCGGCCGGTGGCCGGCCGGCGGCGGATAAGCCCCGTAAGGCCTCCAGGTTTTGTTACAGCGGGGGATGGGAAGATCTACAGTAGTATTCAATTATTATTTATAAATTATAATATTATAATATGAATATTATAATAATATTTATAAATAATAATGAGTTTTATTTTTCAGAGGCTAAAATAGACCACTAGAAAAAAGTTTTGAACATGAAAAATGTTCCCCTAACTAAGTGCTTCCAAAACAAAATTTTTGAGAATTGTTGGAGTTGATTTGTTATTTTTAAAAGCCCAAATAAAATTTATTTGACCAAATTAGAGGCTCAAAACACTTTGAAAAATTATAAAAAAATTACTAGGCTCATTTTAGGCTCTCTTAAGGGTTGTATCAAAATTTGGGGTCATGGGGATAAGTTTTGATGTTTTCCCTAAAATCTGGAAGCCAAGGGTCGCGATCAGAATTTATTACGCTCGAAAATAAAAATTTGAGCACGCGACTATCCTGTTTAATTTTAATAATAAATTCAAAGTTGACGTATCAACGAGAGTGGCTGAGGCAAGTGACCAGGCTCCGGGTGGTTCGAGATTTCATGAAACCGTCGAGCGCCTCGACTCTCGGGTGATCTGGACATGCTCAGAAAGTGAGATTACAAGTAGTGAGTTGCACATTATTCTCGAGTAATATTAAGGGTGTAACTCCTGATAAGCCACTAATCCGATTAAGTCATGATTAATAAGGCGCAACCAAATCCTCAGATCTTAATAAAGGGTGTAACCCAATAAAGCCTTATTAAAAACTGAGATAGAACTGAATGTGCCTCCTGAGAACGGAGATGAGACTAAAGCCTCCTAGATGGAGTGATTGGACTACTAACCATTTTCTTTATGATTATCCCAGTCTTACACTGGTCAAGTACTTTTAATTCAGCACTACTCAAGTCTCGTACTGGTCAAGTACTTTTAATTCAGCTCTACTCCAGTCTCGTACTGGTCAAGTACTTTCAATTCAGTTCTACTCCAGTCTCGTACTAGTCAAGTACTTTTAATTCAGCTCTACTCCAGTCTCGTACTGGTCAAGTACTTTTAATTCAGCTTTACTCAAGTCTCGTACTGGTCAAGTACTTTTAATTCAGTTCTACTCCAGTCTCGTACTGGTCAAGTACTTTTAATTCAGTTCTACTCCAGTCTCGTACTGGTCAAGTACTTTTAATTCAGTTCTACTCCAGTCTCGTACTGGTCAAGTACTTTTAATTCAATACTACTCCAGTTTTATACTAGTCACGTTTCTTTCCAGCACTTTAAATAAGCAGCATAAACACCGCATTTGTCCTTATTGCAATTTACTATTATAATCCTGTGTCCTTCTCTGACGAGCAGTCGTTATTAAGGTTGAGCCTTAGTTGGGGATAACCAGAGTTGAGGTATTCCTCCAGGTCTAGCCCCAAATAATGCGCTCCCACGCTCCTTGACGAAAGTAGAGCTATGCGCCGCCGCCCGAAGTTTAAGCCTAGTAGGGTAGGCCGACGTATACCCGGTGTGTATTATGATTGCCATTTGTTTGATTGTTTGTAAATTGCTTATGGTTAAATAGGGGCGGGTCAGTCCCTCCTGCAGACTGTTCATACCGGTGCGGGAAGGTCGACGACTCAAGGCGACAGGGAGATGGGTACCCTGAGTGACCGGCCGTTCTATTATTCCCCGTTGGGTTTTCCTTCGCTAGTCGGCCAAAATGATTCGCTGGATGTCGCTCACATCCAAAAGTACACTAGGTTATACGTTAGGGCCTGAGATTTTGCAGTACGATCACCCCTAGAAGTGGCAGGACTGGCCACTGTCACCGACGGCCACATCAGTGAGGCTCGCGGGGCTCGCTACCCTGCTGGAACAGAAGCGGCCCAAACTATGTCGACATAAGGTTTGTGTGCGCGGCTATGAATGCCTGTGGTGTGTGTGCGACTATGAATGCCTGCGGTATATGCGCAGCTGTGAATGTCTGCGATAGAATTCAGGATATGAAAACCTGTTGTGTTGATGAGCTAGTAGAGCATTGTTATAACCGTTTTATACTATTGCTTCTTTTTTCGGTTATACTGCACTCTTTTATATTTGCTCCTAGCTGTTCATATATGAAATATTGTGCTAACTCTCTCTTGCTTCGGCTATTTACTTCTGTTGGGTGAGTGCGTGCTCGTCCCCAGGATGTGGATCCGGGGAGGAGATTTGTTTCCACTTAGCTCATTGACTAACGGTTATTTGATTAACCATTCATAGGAGGTGGAACACCGTAGTGACCCGCTGCCGCAGAAGATTACGCCAGCAGCTAGGTCTACACGAGCAGATACACCCCCGCCGTCCCCAGAGTTTAGAGACTTGAGTTCCGCCGAGCAGCGTAGAGAGAGAGTATATGAGGATTATATGTAGCACATGTATAGCCCACATGCTTATATAAGTACTTAGGCTTCGGCCCTAGAACCGCTGTGATTTTGATATGTGATATATAAATCTGCAATGGTTTCCTGTTAATGCTTCCGCTATATTCTGATGGGTTATGAATGTTATGATTCGAGCCAAGCAAGGCGATCCACTAGTGCTTGGATAGGGTGGGACGTTTCCTTTAAGAAGCACTGGGTGGACGTCTTGGGTCAGTAGTACCTCCTTCGGCCCGACTCGGGGAAAAGGTTGGGGGGATCACGATTCTTCCTTGTGGAGCAGTCTCAGGATCCCTTCGTACCTCGCTTCATTTTCGATTCGGGAGGAACCTTGCAGTGGAAGCGTGGTGGACCCTAATGTAGAGACGTAGGGATTCTAGATTGTACGATAGTATGCCCATACACCGTTGTTTCCGCTTTGTCTGTCGTTTTTGCAAATTGCCACTACTTTTGCAAAATACTGACACTCTTTCCTGTTACTTCTCCAGATATCGGAGTACAGTAACGGGGGATCCTCGTCAAGAGGATATGTTCCAGCTACCCCAACACCAGACCCGGTCGCTCCCGCGGCCGTACTGTTTGCCGAGACAGATATGGGGCAGACACTGACGGCTATACTAGCAACTTTTCGTGATGCCCTTGCACAGCCACCGCGAGAGATGACCGCACCCACCGATCTGCTGACGACTCTCCGAGGACTGAGGCCTCCCCCTTTCAGGGGTACAGAGACGGCCATTCAGATAGAGGAGTGGGTGGAGCGAGTGGAGGAGCTGTTAGTAGGGATGATGTGCCCAGCTGTGGCAGCAGTCTCTTTTGTGGTGACCCTCTTGGAGGGATATACGAGGGATTGGTGGAGAGCGGCTAGTAGCTCTACCTTTCGAGGTCGACCGATGAGCACGATCCTTTAGGGAGAGTTCTCCATAACTCTACTAGAGTTCTTTATCACACATGCAGACCGAGCCGCGCTGCAAGAGAGGTTCCTACTCATCTGACAGGGCAAACACACTGTGGCAGAGTATGAGAGAGTTCATACACCTGACACGCTTCGCCGAAAACCTGGCTACCTCCGACAGGGATAGAGCTTCTCGGTTCTACCGAGGACTACGAGACGACCTGAGGCAGACCTTGATTATGCTCTCTCAGGCCACCTTCCACACTATAGCCACCCATGCGGTAGCCTTAGAGTTGGACCAGCAGATAGTGGCTTAGCGGCGCAGAGGTCAGGTAGAGCTCCCTCGAGACTAGAGGCGATACGGAGGAGTCGCTCCCCACAGACAGGACAGAGAGTACAGACAGCGACACCGCAGGCAGCCTTATAGGCGCTCACCAGCACCCCCAACACCCCCAGCTGCGCAGGCAGACGTTAGTGCTCGTTCCAGGCTGTGCTAGGAGAAGTAGAATTTGAGATCTACGCAACCATCCTAACAATAACAGGATTTGACATAATTATGGGGATGGACTGGCTGGCCTATCACCAAGCCTAGATAAACTATTCCGTCCGACAGAAGGATGAAGTATACGTTATCTACTTCGAGATGGAAGACAAATACCAGGTGCTTGCCAAGATCTCGGTAGTCTGCGACTTTCCGGATATTTTCCCTGAGTCCCTCCCGGGATTGCCACCACAGCGAGAGGTCGACATTCAGATCGAGCTCGTAACCGGAGCACGACCAGTATCACGAGCCCCCTACCAGATGGCCCCAAGGGAGCTAACTGAACTAAAGATCCAGCTACAGGAACTAATAGATGTTGGATTCGTCCGCCCTAGTTCCTTGCCTTGGGGAGCCCCGATAATTTTTGTCAAGAAGAAAGAAGGGACTCTGCGACTGTGCATTGACTACAGGGAGCTGAATAAGCTGGCTGTACGTAATACCTTCCCCCTCCCGAGAATCGACGAACTGTTCGATCAGTTTCAAGGTGCGTCCGTGTTTTCCAAGATGGACCTGAGATCTGGCTATTACCAGCTTCGAATCCGAGAGGAAGATATCCCCAAGACTGCCTTTAGCTCCTGATACGGTCTATAGGAATTCCTAGTGATGCCCTTTTGGCTCACCAACGCGCCTTCCGCCTTCATGGCCCTGATGAATAGAGTCTTCGAACCTTTCTTGGATCAATTTGTCATCGTCTTCATAGACGACATCCTAATCTACTCGAAGACCAAGATGGACCATACTCGGCACCTACAGATGGTGCTACTAAAACTCCGGGAGCACTCTCTCTTCGCCAAATTTAGTAAATGCGAATTCTGGCTAGAATAAGTTGGATTCTTGGGCCACACGATAAACAAGGAGCGAGTAGTAGTGGACCAAGAAAGGATCCAGGCAGTACAAAATTGGCCATAACTCAGGATAGCTGCGGATATCCGGAGTTTCCTCGGTCTTGCTGGATACTACAGGAAGTTTGTCGAGGGTTTTTCCAAGATTTCCCTACCCCTAACTGCTCTCACCAAGAAGGACGTCACATTCCGATAGACGCCGGAGTGCGAGGCTGTGTTCGTCGAAATAAAGAAGCGGCTGACTTCTGCTCCAATCCTTACGTTCCCCACAGGGACCGAGGGATTCCAAATCTACACTGATGCCTCTCTGAAGGGATTGGGAGCAGTCCTAATGTAGCACGACAAGGTAGTGGCCTACGCTTCGCGGCAATTAAAGCAACATGAATTAAACTATGCAGCGCACAATTTAGAGCTGGGCGCCGTCGTCTTCGCCCTTAAAATCTAGAGGCATTATCTGTACGGAGTAAGATGTGAGATCTTCTCCGATCACAAAAGCCTCAAGTATATCTTCACGCAGAAAGAGTTGAACCTCCGGCAACACCGATGGCTGGAATTCTTATGTGATTACGACTTCGCTCTCCAATATCACCCCGGGAAGGCTAACAGAGTCGCTGACGCCTTGAGCTGCCAGACTGCAATAGCCGGGAGTTGGATGGAGCAAGTCCCTAAAGAACTCTTCCAGTCTTTGATAGACATGGAGATTACCCTGGTTGCCCGAAGAGATCCAGAAGAGTACTACTCGCAGCTGTATTGGATTGAAATCCAATGCAACATCCGGGACCGGATACGAGAAGCCTAGAAGATCGACCCAGAGGTGATACCAATCATCCGATCTCTGCAAGGAGGGACACATGAGGATTATAAACTGCATGACAGGATTCTGCAATTCAAGCATCACATATTTGTTCCCGCTACCGGAGGGATTCGTGAGGAAATTCTACAAGAGGCTCATCAGTCAAGGTACTCAATTCACCCTGGCATAGTTAAGATGTACATAGACTTGCGCAGGACCATCTACTGGCCTGGAATGAAAAGAGATGTCACCAACTTCGTGGCCCGGTGTCAGACCTGTCAGAAGGTTAAGGCCGAATGTTGCAGTCCAGGAGGCCTATTACAGCCCCTACCGATACCAGAGTGGAAGTTCAAAGACATCTCCATGGACTTCGTCCACGGCCTACCTCGATCCCGCGCTGGGAATGACTCAATTTGGGTGGTCGTAGATCGACTCACCAAGGTAGCGCGGTTCATTTCAAACCGACAGTGTGACGGAGTAGATATCCTGGCCAGGATGTTCCTAGAGCAAGTGGTACGATTCCACAGAGTACCAAAGTCCATCGTGTCAGATCGTGACGGGCATTTCACATCTAAGGAGTGGAGATGGGTGCAGGTGTATTTGGGAACCAAGTTAGCCTTCAACACCGCCTTCCACCCGCAGACAGTCTGACAGACGGAGAGGACGAACCGGATGATGGAGGACCTTCTTCGACTGTGCATAGTGGAGCACAATGAGCCATGGAAGCAGCTGTTGCCGTTGGTCGAATTTTCATACAATAACAGCTACCATACTAGCATTAAGATGGCTCCGTACAAGGCATTGTATGGAAGGCATTGCCGAACCCCGGTTACTTGGGCTCAGGAAGAGGACCCGGAAGCCTTGGGAGTGGACTTATATCGATGACACTATGGCATCGATACGACTGATCCAGGAGCGAATGCGGGAAGCGCAGAGCCGACAGGCTAAGTACTATGATGCGCGACACCGACCGGTGGAGTTTAGCGTGGGGGAAATGGTGTTCTTGAAAATAAAGCCCATGCATGGTGTCTCCCGGTTGAGGAAGAAGAAAAAGTTAGATCCCCGCTTCTTGGGCCCATATCCGGTGATAGAGCGTGTTGGTCCCATCGCCTATCGTTTAGCCTTGCCCCTAGAGTTGGGGAATCTTCACGATGTGTTTCATGTCTCTTCCTTGAGACGAGTCCTCCGGCAACCAGAGCAGTACGTTCCTACTTCACCGGTCCAGCTACAGTTAGATAGATCTGTCCGGCTCGAACCCGTCAGAGTAGTGGATTATAAGGTCAAGACACTACGCAACAAAACCATTCTGATGGTTAAGGTGCTATGGTCAAACTGCGGACGAGAAGAGTTCACGTGGGAACCTGAAGTACTCCTCCGAGAAAAGCACCCAGAGCTCTTTCCCCAGGTATGTTACTTTCCCCCCTACTTCAAGCAAATTTTCGGGGACGAAAATCCTTTTATTTGTATTGGATTGTAACATCCCGACTTTTATTGGGCCACCAGAGCCCTAGTCGGCCCAATAAAAGTGACCCGAGCCTCTACCCGTGACCCGGTAGAGGCAACCCTAGACAGGGTATCGAGCTAGAGAACTCCGAATTGAGTTTTGTTAGTTCTTGTGGCCTCGTATAGTCAATCCGAGAGCATCGGAGCTCGTTCAGTCTGGCCCCGATGTCATATAGTGGATGTGACCATTCCTCGTAAAACGCAATGAAAGCGAGATTTTGGATATCAAGCTAGAGAACTCCGAATCAAGTTCTGTCAGTTCATGTGGCATCGTATAGTCTATATGAACGCATCAGAGCTCGCCACGTCACGATCCGAGATCTAACGACAATTTTTTACACTTCGACCATTTTAGCGCGCTGCGACGCGCAGATTTTAAACTTTCGCCAAACGGACTCCGATTCAACCCCAGTCAGTGGCGTTGGACTTGTATGGTCAATACGAAGTCAACAGAAGTTGTTCCGGTCAATTTCGACGACAATTGGTCAACTCGTGGTCAAATCAAGCATAATCGTGCACCGAAAAGCGTGCGCACAACAATTGTGACACGACACCCGAACTTTGACCTGAACCCGACGACTTGGACCCAATTTGACTTTGACCAGCAAGGGGGACCCACCCTAGGGTTGACTTGGTCAAACCCTCCTAAAATCCACTTTTTGGATTTTTCTCCAAATGAGGGGCCCACCTCCTCTCCAAAGGAGGATGACCCATGCCCCCTCACTCTCCTTGGGCCCCCCAACCAGCAATCAAGCCTAGGATAGGTGGAGGCCCATCCTGCCCTTCTTCTCCTCCTTTTTCCCCTCTCTTCCCAAAAGGCCCAAGCCCATAAGGGCTTCACCATCCTTTTCCCCACATGGGGAAAAGAGGGGGGCCTCCAGCTGTCCTTGGACAGCTGGAGGGTGGGGATTTAATCCCTCCATAAGGAGGGATTAATCCCACCTTTCCAAATGGGAGGAAGCTCCCCCTCCCTATAAAAGCCACCCCCTCTATTTCCCTCACAAGCTCTTAGAGCAGCCTGCTCCCCCTTCTCCCCCCTCTGCCGGAGTTTTGGTGTCCGGAAAAAGCCAAGCCGAGGAGCTCCTCCCCCTCCACCACCTTGAGCCATGACCGATCAAGCCGGCCCCTCCCGAGCCCGCCAAATCCAGGTGGAACCTTCTCTTCCTCCCCCTCCCCATTTCTGACGTAGGGCATGCGAGCTCCGGCGGCCGGAGCGCCGCCGCCGTCACCTCCTCCCCACGATTCAAAATAAAAATGGCTCCGGCGATGGCAGGCCGCCGGACCACCGCCGGAGGGAGCGCCCACCACCGGCGGGTTGGCCGGTGGTGGAGCCACGGCCGGCCGGTGGCCGGCCGGCGGCGGAGAAGCCCCGTAAGGGCTCCAGGTTATGTTACAGCGGGGGAGGGGAAGATTGTTGGGTACATTAGAAAATGTGTACCTGATTTGAAGAAGCCTAACATAGCTTAATGATATAGATCAAGGTGTATTTAATGTTGTTTTAAGTTGACATGTGCAGGTGAAGAAGTATTAAAGAATACAGGAAATTATTCTAAGTCCATATGTCGACACCTGAAGAAATTGTGTCGACACTTCAGAATAATTGTGTCGACACTTGAAGGAAGCTGTGTCGACATAGAGAAAAATAGTCGATCACATTTATGTCGACACTGGGAAGCAGTGTCGACTCACAGAAAGATAGTCGATCACATTTGTGTCGACACTGGGAAGCAGTGTCGACTCACAGAAAGATAGTCGACCACATTTGTGTCGATACTGGGAAGCAGTGTCGACTCACAGAAAGATAGTCGACCTCAACTATGTCGACACTTGAAAGCAGAGTCGACACATACTGAGTTCTGTATCTACAACAACTGTGTCGACACACAGGACTTGTGTCGACACACTGCAAAGTCAAGACCAAGTTATTTTCTGAAGAAAGATGAAGTGTTAAGTCGACACAAATTCTCTGTGTCGACTCATTCTCAAGATGAAGTTCTGAAGAAGCAGTGTCGACTTAAAGGCAAACTAGTCGACATCATCAAAGGCTGTGTCGACACCAAAGTCACTTGTGTCGACACATATAGACAGTTGGTCTCGACACTTTCTGACAGTCTGTCTCAACACTTTGCTGTCCAAGACTAAGACACAAGATCTGTTTGAAGACTTGACAGCTGTGGGTTATGACAGGTTAACTGAAGCTGTCAGACTTGTCAGAAGTCAGTTAGAAACCGGATCAGCCGGTTACCATGAAGAAGATCTATAAATAGACAGATTCAGAAGAAGAAAAAAACACATACACAACATACAAAAGAGGAAATTAATTCTTCATCAACACATCAGTTAAGAGACTAGTCCTCTCTTCAAGAAAGTGCAAGGCATTAAAGAAGATCTTCATCAGAAGATCTAAGAAGACGATCTCAGGATCAGTCTAAGAAGAGTTCTTTCAAGAATTCAGAAGTATCATCAAAGGTGTTGGATAGAGAGGGATCCAGCCAATTGAAGAAGAAGAAGGAAGCCAGCATTGGTTTCTCAAGAAGCTGTTTGGAAATCAACTCAGCTAAGTTCAGATTCAAGAAGCTTTGAAGAAAGCTCAGATTCAGTTGATTTCATCAGCTGATCAAGAATTGTCTTGTTCTTTTCTCTCTCAACAAAGGCAAGACATTAAAAACTTCTTTTCTAATTTTTGTAGGATCTGTCAATACAGATCTGAGTTGTAAGCCTGTGTTATAAAGGCTGAGTGTAGGAGAGTTGATCTCTGAGTGGTAGGGCTGTTTGCCTGAGTGTAGGAGAAGGGTCTTCTCTGAGTTGTAGGCTTTGTAATAAGGCTGAGGTAGGGCTGTTTGCCTGAGTGTAGGAGAAGGTTCTTCTCTGAGTTGTAAGCTTTGTGATAAGGCTGAGGTAGGGCTGTTGAGCCTGAGTTGTAGGAACCTTTTCAGGTTCTGAGCTGTAGGATCTGTGGATCTGAGTAAAGAGGAAGTTTGGCCGAATCTAGCATACTGCCAAAAAGTGGATGTACCCAGACGTTAGGGAACCACTATAAAGCAGTGTACAATCTATGATGGTTAAATTTCTGTGACTGCTGTGCTGTGTGTTTTAATTCTGTAATTGAATTCTGCCAAAAAGTGTTAACAAGCATTAGAACCTATTCACCCCCCCTCTAGGTGTTTAGGTTGTCTTGAAAGTAAAACTATCAAGTAGTATCAGAGGGAGGTTCCTCAAAAAGGACTTAACAGTCTGAGGTAGATCTGAAAGGCAGAATCAAGATTCAAGAAGATGGGTTCTGGAGAAAATAACAAGGAATTAGGGTCAATGAAGTTACCCATCTGCAGGAAGGAAATCTTTGGAATTTGGAAAGAAAGAGTCAGATTGTTCATGGAAGCATCTGACCCAAGGATATACATCACAGTTCAGGAAGGACCCTTCATTCTAATGAAGGTATCAGTTCTTGATGCTAATATTCAAACTCCAAAGAGTTATTCTGAAATGACCAAGGATGAAATCATTTTGGCAACCATGGACAAGAGAGCTCAGAATATTATTGTGAGTGCCATAGATGATTCTACATTTCAGAATCTGATTCACTGCAAGACCTCCAAAGAGATGTGGGACACCTTGATTGTCTACATGGAGGGATCTGAAGAAGTAAGATAGGATAGGAAGTCTATGCTCAACCAGGAATATGAAAGTTTTAGATAAGGAAAAACTGATAGCATAACTGAATGCTATAAGAAATTCTATAGAATTGTGAATGAGTTAAAGTCCTATGGAAGAGTATTCAGTACCTATGAACTGAATGACAAATTCTTAAGATCCTTGACAAAGGATTGGGACACAAAGATCTGTGCTATAAGAGAAGTGGCTAAACTGGCAGAGATTTCTCCTCCAACCTTGTTTGGAAAGTTGCTATCCTATGAAATGCAACTTATGGTAAGGAAGGAGGAGGAAAAGAATTCAAAAGGAGAGCATAGAGAGAAGACAGTGGCCTTCAAGGCAGAAGCCACTAGAAAGAATAGGAGGATATCACCATCTCCTCCTAAGGAAGTTGCAGAAGTTAGTTTTGAAAATTCAGATAATCAGGGTTCAGAAAGCTGTGAGTCAGATGCAGATTTTGCTGCATTTACAAGGCAATTCCAGAGATTCTTAAAGAAGAAGCAGTGGAAGTCTAGGCCCTCCTCATCACAGCAAGTTGATGACTATTATCAGAAGAAAAAGTCATCAAGGAAAGAGAAGAGTAGAAAAATGCCCAGCAAGGCCACTACTTCAAAGATTGTCTGCTATTGTTGCAATAAGCCTGGACATGTAGTGGCTGACTGTCCTGATAAGAGAAAGGAGTCATCAGACAAGAAGAAGACTTATCAAAAGGGCAAGAAGGAAAAATCCTTTGTTGCAAAGAAGGAAAAGAGCCTAACAGATCAATCAACTTCAGAATCAGAATCTGAAGCTGAAGCATATATTGGACTGTATGCTGCTACTGAAGAAGAGGAGTTCATGTAATTGCTAGACTCCATCTATGAACAAGAAGATCATCAGTGCATGGGACTGATGGCAGGATTAGAAGAAGACATGTACCAGAATCAGTCTGGTCCTAGTAAGGTACTATGTCCTTCAATAAAATCTGTTTATAGTACAAGTGCAGAATCAGCTACATCTGCATCAAGTGATGTAGATGCATCTGAATCTGAAGGAGATGTCTATCAATTGATAGATAAGTATGGGGACTTGTTGCGGGCCCTTAAGAAAAGCAAGAACCTGGTTAAATCTCAGGCTTAGGAAATTGCTGATCTAAAGGTAGCTGCAACTGAGTTTGAAAAAGTAATTGATCAGAAGTTAAATGAAACTACCAAACTGAAGAATATAATTATTATTCAGATGGGCACAATCAATTATACCAATGATCAAGTGAAGAGTCTGGAGGACAGACTAAGAATAGAAAAGAAGTTAGTGGCTAGTTACTCTAAGCCAAAGTCTGTCTTACCCTTGATAGATGAATTTGTGACTCAAAAGGGTAAGGCAGGATTAGGATTCAAAGGTAACCCCAGGGCAGCCCAATTCAAGAGGAAAGGCAAAGCTCCTGTCAAGCCACTAAACTTTTCAGTCCCTATTAAGTTTAGAAAGGTGCAAGTGCCTTCTAACCAATATGATCATGAAGATATTCATGGTCATTTTAAGACTAATGTTCTGATAAACAAGGGTGTAAATGCCAACAGGCCTATCTATGTTCATAAACCCAATGGTTATAAGAAATCAGTGGGTGAAGCTGCTGCAGCACCAACAATGGACAGAAATTCTTCTGTCAAGGGTGTATCTAGAACTAGATACAATAAGTTTGAATGTTGGTGCTGTGGCAAGAGAGGCCATTTTGCATTAGACTGCTGGCATAACACAAGTATTAGAAAGAACAATAGTTACCTGTTAGAAGAGATAATGGTAGCTTTTTTAATGCTAATCTGAACCAAGGACCTAAGACTTACTTGGGTTCTAAGGGTAAGTAAATCTGTGTTGCAGGAAAGTCCAAGTGGCCATGCCCCTATATGGTACTTGGACAGTGGTTGTTCCAGGCACATGACTGGAACAAAGGGGCTGCTGAAGGAGTATACATCTGTCAAAGATGGACCCAAAGTGATCTTTGGTGGATCTGAAAAAGGAATCATCAAAGGGTTTGGTAATATTTCTACTAACCTAATTACTCTCACCCAAGTGGCTTATGTAAAAGGTTTGAAACACAATCTGATAAGCATAAGCCAGCTGAGTGATTTAGGATATGACATTTCATTTGTTAAGAATTGATGTCATATCAAAAGGTCAAGTGATCAAAAGATCATATTGACTGGGTATAGGAAGAGAAATGTCTATTGTATTAATTTTGTATGTGAGAACAAGGCTTCTTCCATCTGTCTTGTAGCTGATGATAATGCTTCTCATTGTGTCAAGTGGCACAAGAGATTGGCTCATCTTAACTACAAGACAATTGGCCAACTCTTTAGCAAAGAGTTAGTGAGGAATGGTCCTCAAGTTAAGTGTATAAAGAAAGGGATATGCTCAGCTTGTCAAAAGGGCAAGCAGACAAAATCCTCCTTTCAAAGCCTTGAAAACAAGGATTCTGTGAGGTGCCTATACCTCTTACATATGGATCTTTTTGGTCCTATGCCAGTTCATAGTCTAGGTAGGAAAGTCTATACTTTTGTGGTGGTAGATGACTATTCTAGATTTACATGGGTGTTCTTTCTGAGATAGAAATCAGAAACCCCAAGTGTATTACTTAGTTTTGTAAAGCAAATTCAGAATGAACTGAATAGTACAGTGGTCAAAATCAGAAGTGACCATGGTACTGAGTTTCAATCTGAATGCATGACAAAATTATGTGAAGACTTTGGAATTTTCCAAGAGTTCTCCTCACTTAGAACACCACAGCAAAATGGCATTGTTGAAAGAAAGAATAGAACATTAATTGAAGCTGGCAGAACTCTATTGAGTGACACCTCTCTCCCAGAATATTTCTGGGCTGAGGCAGTTAACACTGCATGTCATGTAATCAATAGGGCTACTATCACCAAGAACCACAAAAAGACTCCCTATGAGATTATGAAAGGTAGAAAACCAAATCTATCCTACTTCAGGATCTTTGGTTGTAAATGCTATATACTTAACAATGGCAAGTCATACCTAACTAAGTTTGCTGCCAAATCCCAAGATGGGATATTTGTCGGGTACATCATAAATAGTAAGGCCTATAGAGTCTTCAACTTGACTACTCAAGTTGTTGAAGAATCTGTACATGTTGTGTTTGATGAAACAAGATTAATCAACTGTGAGTTGTCTTGTAGATCAAATGATTCAATAGGTATAAGCAAAAGAATGGACAAGCTCTCCATTGCTGAAGCATCAAAGGAAGATGGAGCATTGGAAAATGAAGGCTACTGTCCAGGGGGAGTACAAGACTCAATAGATGCTGATGAAAACCAAGAGGTTCAGCATGAAGAAGGAGCTGGAGATGTTCAACCAGAAAGGAATCTTCCTCCAGCTACAAGACATTTAAGAGATCATCCAGCTGATCAGATTATAGGTGATCCAAGACAGGGAGTGCAGACTAGAAGTAGAAATCAAAGCACAGACCTGCATTCAAGTTTCCTGTCTCAAGTGGAGCCTAAGAAGTTTGAAGAAGCCATCCAAGACCAGCACTGGATTGATGCTATGCAAGAGGAGCTGAATCAATTCAGAAGGTGCAATGTCTGGGAGCTTGTTCCTAAACCAAGAGGCCACAACATAATTGGCACAAAGTGGATTTATAGGAACAAATTGGATGAGAATGGAATAATAGTGAAGAATAAAGTAAGATTGGTTGCAAAAGGATACAGGCAGGAAGAAGGGATTGACTTTGATCAAACCTTTGCCCCAGTAGCAAGGCTGGAGGCAATCAGAATGTTCCTTGCCTATGCAGCCTATCAAGACTTCAAAGTGTACCAGATGGATGTGAAATCAGCATTCCTGAATGATGATTTAAAAGAGGAAGTCTATGTAGAGCAGCCATCAGGTTTTGTAGATCCTCTTAAACCTGATTATGTCTATAAGCTTAGGAAAGCTTTGTATGGGTTAAAGCAAGCCCCAAGGGCTTGGTATGAAACCCTGTCTACTTTCCTTATTGAGAATAAATTCTCAAGAGGAAAAATAGACAAAACTCTATTCCTTAGGGAATCCAAAGGTAAGATCATCTTAGTTCAGATCTATGTTGATGACATAATCTTTGGATCTACTAAATACAACCTTTGTAAAAAGTTTGCCAAACTTATGCAAGGGAAGTTTGAGATGAGCAGTATGGGGGAACTTAAGTTCTTCTTGGGACTCCAAGTAAGACAGACTGATGATGGCCTGTCCATATCCCAGTCTAAGTTCACCAAAGAATTAATTAAGAAGTATGGTATGGAGTCATCCTCCACTATGAGAACTCCTATGGGAACAAGTATGCCTATATGCAAAGATGATGCAGGTAAACCTGTTGATGAATCTTTGTATAGAGGAATAGTTGGCTCTCTACTTTATCTCACTGCTAGTAGACCAGATATTATGTATGCTACATGTGTCTGTGCTAGGTACCAAGCCTGCCCTAAAGAATCTCATTATACTGCAGTCAAAAGGATTCTGAGATATCTTAAGGGCACACCTAATCTAGGCCTTTGGTACCCTAGGAATAGAGATTTTCTACTAACAGGTTATTCAGATGCAGACTTTACAGGCTGTAGAGAGGATAGAAAGAGTACAACAGGTACTTGTCAATTCTTGGGAGGAAGATTGATATCATGGAGTAGTAAGAAGCAGACCAGTATGACAATATCCACAGCTGAGTCAGAATATGTTGCTGCTGGCAGCTGCTGTGCACAGCTATTGTGGATACAACATCAGCTTAAAGATTATGGTATTCAAGTAAGTAGAACACCTCTTTTGTGTGATTCTAAGAGTGCAATTTCTATTGCTAATAATCCTGTTTCTCATAGTAGAACTAAGCATATAGAAATTAAATACCATTTTCTTAGAGAACATGTAGAAAGAGAAGACATCTCATTGGAATCTGTTAAAACAGATTATCAAATAGCAGATGTATTTACTAAGCCACTGGATGAAACAAAATTCAATAAATTTAAAATTGAATTAGGTATGCTGACCATTGATTAGGTTATCAACAAACTTACAAGTGGCATTAGATTATCAAGTGGTATTGACAAAAACAGAAATTGGCTAAGTAAAATAGTGTCAACACATTCAGTGATAATGTGTCGACTCAGTGAAGTCATGTCGACTAGTCAGAGAATATGTGTCGACACAGAGAATTTGTGTCGACACTTAAGAATCAAATAGTCGACTCATCCAGGAATATAGTGTCGACTTCACCAGAATAGTGGTGTCGACACTTACAGATTTTGTGTCGACACTTATCCTAAGTGTCGACACAGAATTTCTGATGCTCTACTATGTCTCTCAGGTGTCGACATATCCACAATTGGTGTCGACACATAGTAGACAGACTTGCTGTCAAGACAATTGAAGTTTGTGTCGACACACTCCATCTGTGTCGACACATATAGACTGTTTTTGCCCGCCTTTTGATCTTCTTTCAATAGAAGGTATAAATAGGTCAAAAACTTATTCTGTCGACACGGTTACAAGGTTTTCGAGACTGAAACCCTGCGTCGACATTCTCTCTCTCTCTCTTCTCTCAAGCTTTCTTGTCTGATCAATGGCACCAAAGGTTGAAGATAACATCAACGAAGGATATGAGTTGGTACGCAATGCCTTTGCGGATGCCCCGACAGATATTCAAAGGGTTATAACTCTAATCTCCGAATCTGGAATAGAGTTTCTAGTTTCTGAACCTTCAAAGATATGGAAGAAGGAGGTGCTTGAATTCTTTACCTCTGTATCAGTGGATTCAGATGGTCTCAAGATCAAATCCACAGTTCATGGGTCAAAGGTGAAAATTACCCCAAGAAGTTTAAGAAAGATTCTCCACTTACCTATCATTGAGAATGAAGAAGAAGTCCCTGCTTCTAAGTCAAGGGAGGCTCTCCAATGGTGTGGATTGGATCCAACCCTGAAGATTGGAGCTGCTTTCAACAGAAAAGGAATGAATCAACAAGGAAAATTTTTGTTTGAAGTAGTTGGCAAAGTGATTTTGTGCAAACCAGGTGGACATGATAGGATTTCAGCCTATATGTTCAGCCTAATGACCAGAATTGTGTTTACAATTCCAACTGACTGGTCAGCTGTAGTATTTGATAAGATCAAGGAAGGAATCAAGAAGCCAAATCTGGCTAGAATTGTTAGTTTATACCTGACTGGAGTGATTCCTGAGGTTATGCAACAACTGTCTGGGTCCAAGATTAATCACATAAGGAAGATGGATATGAGATTATTTTCAAGATGGGATAGGGTGCTGTCTAAAGATGTGCCTGATGAGAGCAGGCAGAACACCCCTGTAAGATCCCCTACACATGATCTAGGCACTGCCCAGCATCAAGAAGAGCAAGTGAGAGAGCAGGTTGAAGATCAGCCTGAGTCTACTCAAGTTCAGAAAGAAACCATTCCTGCACAGATGCAGGGGGAGCAAGCTCACTCTCCTGCCCAGAATGTATCTACTTCTGAACAGGTAAAGGGAGAGCAAGTGAGTTTTCCTGCCAAGGACATTCCTAATATTTTTACTCCTGTACAGGTACAGGGGGAGCAAGTACATTCTCCTACCCAGGAAATTCCATATACTGAACAAGTGCAGGAGGTGCAAATGTCTGAACAAGTGCAAGAGGAAGAACAAATTGATTTATCAAAAGATTTGAATATTGCAGATCTGGATGATTCAACATCTGTTCAAGATCAGAAGGAATACACTCTAGATGAGTTATTTCCTAATATTGAAATTGCTACTGATAGAGTAGAGGAGGAGTAAGACAATGAAAAGGCACTAGACATGGAGATAGAGCAAGAAGTTGAGAAGGAACAAGGAGTTGAGAAGGAGCAAGTAGTTGAGGGGGAGCCTGTGAATGTTGAGGTTGAGCAACATGTCACTGAAACTAATATTCCTCCTACTTCTCCTGACAGAGTTCAAATTGAAAGTTCATCTGATTATGAGAATGAAGAAGCCAGACTGGCTAAGAAGAAAAAGCTCATGGTCTTTCAGAGAAGGAGCAAAAGCTATAAGCAGACTCTACAGACTACAACACTCCAATCTTCTTCTGAATTTAAGTATAACAAGTTTATGGTAGACTTGCAAGTTATGTTGGATGAACACAGATTGGCTGTTGAAAAGTATGTTGATGAGAGCAATAAATCCCTTCAATTTGACTTGGCTCAAGATATTAAATCAATTAGATTTGAAGTAAATATGAATAAGAAGGAGATGACAGATTGCTTCCATAAGGGAGGTAATGCTGTAGTGTTTTTGGCTAACCAACAACAGTCTATCCTCACTAAAGTGGATGATATTGCTTTAAAGCAAGGTTATGTTCTGGAGAATCAGCTGAGGATGAATGATAATTTGACTGAATCTCACCATGAAATTCTTGAAGAGTTCACAAAGGCTACTGCAGGGATAACTGAAGCAAGAGCAAAGGAGATGGAAGAGTTTGATAAGAAACTTCAAGAAGCCATTGAATCAGTTAAGACTGTCATCACTACATCTCAGAAGGACATATCTGACAAACTACAAAAATTGAAACCATATTTTAAAGAAGGTGTGAATTATCTAGATGACCAGATCAGATTTCAGAAGAATGATCTAAGAGATCATATTACCAGAGAAGTCATAAAGGGGGAGAGGTTGTTAGTTCATGCTGGCTCAGAGCACACCAAATGGGTGACAAATAGTATTTGAGCCACATTGGGATATCCACCTTTGTGTGATGATGCTATGGTGGCTGAGTCAGGAATTCAAACAGGTCTACTTGAAGGCAATCAACCTGAGATTGCCCAAGTCATTTACCCTCCTCCTGATTTTGATATGATTGATCAGCAAGTTCAGGATATGTATAGTCCTCCAAAGGAGGTTACCAAGGTTGTTATTGAAAAAGTTGATAAGCCTGATGCCAACTTGCAAGAACAGCAAGATGCTCTACTATCCAAGAAAAGATTTAGAGAGCAGGCTGAACTTAAGCCAGATTTTGAGCAGTGGAGCCCTACTTCAAGAAATATTATACTAACTGCATGGAAGGCTATAAAGGACCAAGTACATGATAGAGGGAAGTGGTATAATGAAATGGAATGGCAAAAGCATGAAGCTAGGCAAGAAGCTATAGTACAGTTCAGGAGAAAAGCCAAGCTGGGAAGGCTGCCACCAGATGCTCAGGAGCCGAGCAAGTACTTTCCAAAGCCCTTTCATTACTTTGAAAGGCAAAGGCTAAAGAAGAAGCTCAGAAGAAAGCTGAGCTAAAAGGCAAGAAGCCTACTGAAGTTGCTGAAGCTCCTGTGAAGGCTCAAATCCAATCTGGCAAAGGAATTGTCATAAAAGAGCCTGATCAGTCTTAGTTCTAAGTTCTTTCAAAAGTGTTTTGAAATGTTTTGTTTAATCATTCAATGTAAACATCTGTAATCAAACATTACCAAGTTATAAACAAAATTTTGTTTGGAATCATATATTCATGTTCACTCTGTGATGAATTATTAATATTTTGTTTATATTAAGTATTCCTGTAATGTCATACATCATCATATTATATTTGTTATAAATGGTGTATATCATTAACTAAAAGGGTTATGACTTCTCCAAATAGGGGGAGATTGTTGGGTACATTGGAAAATGTGCACCTGATTTGAAGAAGCCTAACTTAGCTTAATGATATACATCAAGGTGTATTTAATGTTGTTTTAAGTTGACATGTGCAGGTGAAGAAGTATTAAAGAATACAGGAAATTATTCTAAGTCCATATGTCGACACCTGAAGAAATTGTGTCGACACTTCAGAATAATTGTGTCGACACTTGAAGGAAGCTGTGTCGACATAGAGAAAAATAGTCGACCACATTTATGTCGACACTGGGAAGCAGTGTCGACTCACAGAAAGATAGTCGATCACATTTGTGTCGACACTGGGAAGCAGTGTCGACTCACAGAAAGATAGTCGACCACATTTGTGTCGACACTGGGAAGCAGTGTTGACTCACAGAAAGATAGTCGACCTCAATTATGTCGACACCTGAAGGCAGAGTCGACACATACTGAGTTCTGAATCTACAACAACTGTGTCGACACACAGGACTTGTGTCGACACACTACAAAGTCAAGACCAAGTTATTTTCTGATGAAAGATGACGTGTTGAGTCGACACAAATTCTCTGTGTCGACTCATTCTCAAGATGAAGTTCTGAAGAAACAGTGTCGACTTAAAGGCAAACTAGTCGACATCATCAAAGGCTGTGTCGACACCAAAGTCACTTGTGTCGACACATATAGACAGTTGGTCTCGACACTTTCTGACAGTCTGTCTCAACACTTTGCTGTCCAAGACTAAGGCACAGGATATGTTTGAAGACTTGACAGCTGTGGGTTATGACAGGTTAACTGAAGCTGTCAGACTTGTCAGAAGTCAGTTAGAAACCGGATCAGCCGGTTACCATGAAGAAGATCTATAAATAGACAGATTCAGTAGAAGAAAAAAACACATACACAACATACAAAAGAGGAAATTAATTCTTCATCAACACATCAGTTAAGAGACTAGTCCTCTCTTCAAGAAAGTGCAAGGCATTAAAGAAGATCTTCATCAGAAGATCTAAGAAGACGATCTCAGGATCAGTCTAAGAAGAGTTCTTTCAAGAATTCAAAAGTATCATCAAAGGTGTTGGATAGAGAGGGATCCAGCCAATTGAAGAAGAAGAAGGAAGCCAGCATTGGTTTCTCAAGAAGCTATTTGGAAATCAACTCAGCTAAGTTCAGATTCAAGAAACTTTGAAGAAAGCTCAGATTCAGTTGATTTCATCAGCTGATCAAGAATTGTCTTGTTCTTTTCTCTCTCAACATAGGCAAGACATTAAAAACTTCTTTTCTAATTTCTGTAGGATCTGTCAATACAGATCTGAGTTGTAAGCCTGTGTTATAAAGGCTGAGTGTAGGAGAGTTGATCTCTGAGTGGTAGGGTTGTTTGCCTGAGTGTAGGAGAAGGGTCTTCTCTGAGTTGTAGGCTTTGTGATAAGGCTGAGGTAGGGCTGTTTGCCTGAGTGTAGGAGAAGGTTCTTCTCTGAGTTGTAGGCTTTGTGATAAGGCTGAGGTAGGGCTGTTGAGCCTGAGTTGTAGGAACCTTTTCAGGTTCTGAGCTGTAGGATCTGTGGATCTGAGTAAAGAGGAAGTTTGGCCGAATCTAGCATACTGCTAGATAGGTGAAGGGGGAAAGTGGATGTACCCAGACCTTGGGGAACCACTATAAAACAGTGTGCAATCTGTGATGGTTAAATTTCTGTGACTGCTGTGCTGTGTGTTTTAATTCTGTAATTGAATTCTGCCAAAAAGTGTTAACAAGCATTAGAATTTATTCACCCCCCTCTAGGTGTTTAGGTTGTCTTGAAAGTAAAACTATCAAAGATCTACAGTAGTATTCATTTATTATTTATAAATTATAATATTATAATATGAATATTATAATAATATTTATAAATAATAATGAATTTTATTTTTTAGAGGCTAAAATAGACCCCTAGGAAAAAAGTTTTGAACATGAAAAATGTTCCCCTAACTAAGAGCTTCCTCCACAAAATTTTTGAGAATTTTTGGAGTTGATGTGGTATTTTTAAAAGCCCAAATAAAATTTATTTGACCAAATTAGAAGCCCAAAACACTTTGAAAAATTGCAAAAAAATTACTAGGCTCAATTTAGGCTTTCTTAAGGGTTGTATCAAAATTTGGGGTCATGGGGATAAGTTTTGATATTTTCCCTAAAATCTTGAAGCCTAGGGTCGCGCTCAGAATTTATTACGCTCGAAAATGAAAATTTGAGCGCGCGACTATCCTGTTTAATTTTAATAATAAATTCAAAGTTGACGTATCGACGAGAGTGGCTGAGGCAAGTGACCAGGCTCCGGGTGATTCGAGATTACATGAAACCGTCGGGCGCCTTGACTCTCGGGTGATCTGGACACGCTCGGAAAGTGAGAATACGAGTAGTGAGTTGCACATTATTCTGGATTATTATTAAGGGTGTAACTCCTGATAAGCCACTAATCCGATTAAGTCATGATTAATAAGGCGCAACCAAATCCTAATCAGATCTTAATAAAGGGTGTAACCCAATAAAGCCTTATTAAAAACTGAGATAGAACTGAATGTGCCTCCTGAGAATGGAGATGAGATTGAAGCCTCCTGGATGGAGTGATTGGACTACTAAACATTTTCTTTATGATTATTCTAGTCTTGCACTGGTCAAGTACTTTTAATTCAGCTCTACTCCAGTCTCGTACTTGTCAAGTACTCTTAATTCAGCTCTACTCCAGTCTCGTACTGGTCAAGTACTTTCAATTCAGTTCTACTCTAGTCTCGTACTGGTCAAGTACTTTTAATTCAGCTCTACTCCAGTCTCGTACTATTCAAGTACTTTTAATTCAGCTTTACTCCAGTCTCGTACTGGTCAAGTACTTTTAATTCAGTTCTACTCCAGTCTCGTACTGGTCAAGTACTTTTAATTCAGTTCTACTCCAGTCTCGTACTGGTCAAGTACTTTTAATTCAGTTCTACTCCAGTCTCGTACTGGTCAAGTACTTTTAATTCAGTACTACTCCAGTTTCGTACTGGTCACGTTTCTTTCCAGCACTTTAAATAAGCAGCATAAACACCGCATTTGTTCTCATTGCAATTTACTTTTATAATCCCGAGTCCTGCTCTAACGAACAGTCGTTATTAAGGTTGAGCCTTAGTTAGGGATAACCGGAGTTCAAGTATTCCTCCAGGTCTAGCCCCAAATAATGCGCTCCCACGCTCCTTGACAAAAGTAGAGCTAAGCGTTGCCGCCCGAATTTTAAGCCTAGTAGGGCAGGCCGATGTATACCCGGTGTGTATTATGATTACCATTTGTTTGATTGTTTGTAAATTGCTTGCGGTGAAATAGTTGCGGGTCAGTCCCTCCCGCAGACCGTTCGTACCGGTGCGGGAAGGTCGACGACTCAAGGCGACAGGGAGATGGGTACCACGGGTGACCGACCGTTCTATTATTCCCTGTCGGGTTTTCCTCTGCTGGTCGGCCAAAATGATTCGCTGGATGTCGCTCACATCCAAAAGTACACCAGGTTATACGTTAGGGCCTGGGGTTGTGCGGTACGATCACCCCCAGAAGTGGCAGGACTGGCCACTGTCACCGACGACCACATCAGTGAGGCCTGCGGGGCTCGCTACCCTGTTGAAGCGGTCCAAACTATGTCGACATAGGGTTTGTGTGCGCGGCTATGAATGCATGCGTTGTGTGCGCGACTATGAATGCCTGCGGTATATGCGCGACTGTGAATGCCTGCGATAGAATTCAGGATATGAAAACCTGTTATGCTGATGAGCTAGTAGAGCATTGTTATAATCATTTTATACTATTGCTGCTTTTTCCGATTATACTGCACTATTTTATATTTGCTCCTAGCTATTCATATATGAAATATTGTGCTAACCCTCTCTTGCTTCAGCTATTTACTTCTGTTGGGTGGGTGCGTGCTCGTCCCCAGGATGTGGATCCGGGGAGGAGATTTGTTTCCACTTAGCTCTATGACTAACAGTTATTTGATTAACCATTCACAGGAGGTGGAGCACCGTAGTGACCCGCTGCCGTAGGAGATTACGCTGGCAGCTAAGTCTACTCGAGCAGATGCACCCCCGCTGTAAGACCCCATTTTTTTTTTTGAAAACCCGGGGTCTTATGCCCAGAACCGCCGCTTTGCGGTGACACCTTCGCACCCGGGAAGGTCGCCACTACAACGCGCCGATTCTGCCGGCCTTTTCGATCACAATAAGTAGCAAGCAAGAGAGAAGCAAGTCCACCAAAAGAGAATATCACATAAAATAAAACTCCACGAAGGGAGTGTCCACAGAAAATCATCAGAGTATAAATAGTCTAGAAATAAAAAGGGCTCATGCCCGGTACATCAAGTCCTCACTACAAGATCACTCAATGCGGAAGCAAAACTAAATCTCTACTAAAGGGCCGGGACTCACAGTCCCCGTAGTCTGGACTCCCGTGCTAGACTGTCCCATCTCCAAGCGTACCGGCCTCCTGGGCTGCCCCTCCATGCTGGGCTCCGCGATCCCCTAAAATGATATGGTTCGAAAACCGTTAGTCTAAAAGACTAAGTCCTATCATCCCCCACCTCTTTCCCCATGCTCTAAGGCACCGGGCGGAGAGGAAGAAAGGGGAGGACATGAAAGTGGAGAGTAGTCAAAAGCAGATGACGGTGGACCTAACTAACAAGTTATAACAGGGGAGCAATATAAATCTTAAGTGTTGTAATAGGTATAACAGAAAGGAAGTGAGTAAGAAATTAAACCTTCACTTATGTGAGTACACATAAGCCAAGGGATCTTTTGCAAGGCTCCCATCGTACAGAGTGTCCCATACCACTTATACGTTGGGGTGTCGGTTATCAAACAGCAGCATATATATATATTGAAATTAACCTTTGATTTATAAACTTGCCCACACAAGCTTATAGACCAAGGGGTCGTTTTGCAAGTCCTAGAGTATAAGCGTCCCATTCCACTTATACCTTAGGTGTCAAGGTTGTTATGAATGATTATGGCATGCAGCTATATGGTGGGTATGATGATCAAGCAGTGCAACTCACACACCCAACTTTGTGTACACAAACCTTTAGTTCCCCCTTTCTGGAGATAACTCCCAGGATACTCCCGTAGTGGCAGACGGAAGCGGTGGGTTGGGCCTCGCCCACCTCAAAACCAGTAAAAGCACTACTGGTCTGACCTATCGTACGCCCTCAACGCCTGGTGCACGAGGCGGACTCCTGCGTACTCTTGCCGACTGGTCCGCCGGACTTAACCTTGGCTCAGTGCTAGTCACCTTGCCGAGTCAACGATATCGGTGTCGGTGCAATCGAACTCCCCGATATCGAGAACCCACCACCTTAATCTTTCCTATTTTTATGCACATGCAGCCGTTTAGTATATAACAATTTTAAAGTGTCAAACTCCCGGACTAAACCGTCCGTATAAACCACATCCGAGACCAACTTCCCCGGACTACACCGTCCGGCTCATCTCCAGACTTCATCACTTAGAACACCACGGGACGGCGTCCCCTTGAACACCTCGGGACGACTTAACCATTACCAACCCTAACTAATGAGTGTGTGCAAAGTGAATCCCTATTAGGCTAATTACTCTTCCGTTTGATTTAAGATTTACGTTAGCCCAGGACTGCCCCCGGCATACCCCGTGAAGGGCTCTCAAGGGGCACTAGGAACCAAGACGGTGCATTACGGCCCGAAGTTCCCTTTCGCAAGGCACTTATTATTGTTGGTTAATACCCCGTTCCCAAACCCTTAATGTTACTCTGGTTCTAACCCTAATGTGTTTTAACTCCTTCACCCGCTCCCAGGAAAGACGATGTTCCGTCGAACCCGAGCTCCACCCATCCTTAGTTAACCTAACCACTATCCCATACCCAATTTCATTGATAACCTCCGAATCATCTTGCCACGGCATTTACACATGATTTGTCGCCCTATGACCATGGTATTACAATTTCTATGATTTCACTATATGCAGACCAACTTGAGCTAACAACAAGTATGATAGGAAGTGCATCAATTTCTCATCCAAACACCCTAAGATAATTACTAAGGGCCTATCATGACTTTTATAATTTAAATCCAGCACTTCCAAATTTTTCCTAAATAATTTAATATTTATTTAATTATCCAGAAATTAAAGCCATGAGTGATTTTGAGCATGAGGTACTACATTCATTTATCATAAAATTATAAGAAAATTACCAGGGATCTACAATGTCCATAAATGTTCACTGACCAAAAATTATAATTTTACAAGGCCTAAAAATATTATTTAAAAATCATTTATAAATTCTACAAATTGCAAGCCTTGTGAATCAACCCCTATGATTATAGATCCAAAAATTCTACAATAATTACCAGAGATGTAAGAGGTCATAAAAACTCATTTGCCTAAGTTACACCAGATTTCAGTGAGGGAACAACCCATAATAATTATTTGACTATCTTTAGAAAATCAATGGCTTGTGAATGAAGTACTTAAAATAATCAGTTAATAATTCCAGCAAAATTCAAGCATATGTATAAGAATCTAAAAAGCTCTCTGCCAAAATTTCATATCCATTAATCAACCAGAGAAATCAAATTAATTAAAGTACCCAAAAGCCTATTTTTGTGAGATATGAAGGAACTATCATGTATTGAATTCCAAGGTTCTCAATATTATTTCCCAGAGACTTCCCTAAACCCAAGAAGTACACTACCCAAGTTTCATGGCCTTTAGGCAAGTTTTGGTGACCTATTTTACCTTAACAAAGGAGGTGTCCTAAACTAGGATTAGGGTTTAAGGGAGGGTAACCCTCTCCAAATCTTCCAAGACTTTGGTAAGGGGGTTCTAACCTCACTAGTCTCCTCTCCACCAAAAATCACTTCCATTCAAGGTCATTTGACCCCATGCCCTTCACAAGCCCCCAAAGTCCAACCTAGGGGTTTGGACTTGGGTCCTAGGGCATACTCACCTCAAACCACTCCATACACCATAAGGGAGTGTTAAAGCCCATTACAAACCAGTGGACCAAGTTTCAGCCTCTGGTGAGGGAGTTTGGTCAACTAAAATCACTAAGTGCACTTTTGACCTATTTGCCCCTTAATGGGCTAACCTAGGATTGGGTAATTACCCACCCAACACATCTCCAAATTAAATGAAAATTTATACAGAGCTTCCCTAGGTCCCTAAGGACCTCCCACCAAAATTTTGGGGGATTTGGAGGTCATTAGACCCCTTAATCACTCTAAGATATGATTATTAAATTTTAGCAAAAACTATAGAAAAATGTTATCCAAAAATTACCATTTTTGGATATGTCATAGGTGTAGGTAAGAATGACCCCTACATAAAATTTTAAGTCATTTGGAGGTCTGGTTTGATGTGGGCAACCAAAATGGTGTCTGACCTAGCCTAAGGACACCTTCCACCAAACTGAGTGCTGAGGTCAGCACAGTTATCCAAATTGGGTGAAATCAATTTTAAAATAAAGTAGACTCAAAGGGCTACAACTTTTATGTTCACCACTTTTTCTGTAGAGGGCTCTAGGTATTTTTAATAAATACAAACATTAAGGGGTAAAACTGTGACAGAAATACGAATAATATATCCAAACTATACATCATGATTTTCACTATTTGCACGAATCTTGAAGCGATTTGGATGGCATCCCTTCATCTCCTACCTCCAGCCAAGGGTGGGGATTCACCCGACCTGGGTGATATTGCGGGAGGTTTTCCCGGCCACCCGGCCACCTCCCCGGCCGACCACCACCACCACCACCTTCGGGGAGGTGGGGGCTACCCCTAGCCGGCGGCACCGCCGCCGGAGAGCCTTTTTCCGGCGATCCCGCAAGCCATTTTTTTGGCAAAAACCGTGAAAACCAAAGCTATGGATCGGGCTCAATTGAGCCCGATTCTTGTTCTAATGGATTCCTAGGATCTACACATGAGTAAAGAGGAGGAGGAGGACCTGAGTTGCGGCTTGTAGACGGGCTGAACTCCTCCTTGCCATTTTCGGCCACCAAGCTTGAGCTCCTCTCCAACTTCTACACCAACCTCTCTGGAATTGGAAAAGGAACGGGGGAAAAGCTTGCCCTTGCTCTGGTGAAGCTTCTTAATGAAGGAATTTGGGAGAGGAGAAGTGTAACTCCCCAATTTTGAATTTCCCCATTAATGGCCATTAAGCCTATTTTCAGTTTTTCCTCCAATTGGTGGGGCTGAGCCACCCCCTTAGCTGGCCACCTTAGGGAAACTCTTCCCCTCCACCAGAAGAGTAAAAGCCCCATGATGGTGGGGGGTTATGGAGCCTCCATGGCCATGATGGCCATTAAGCCCCTCTTTCTCTCTCCTCCAAATTGGGGAAAATTTGCATTCCTCTCTCCTAGTCACCCCTTTCTGAATTTGGTGGGCCCAAACATGTCTCATTATTTCCTAAAACTCATGGGCCACACTACATGGGCTTAGCCCACTTGAAATGGACTAGGTTAACCTTATAAAGCCACTTTCTCTCTCTTAAATAATGGGGAAAATCCCATTTTTCTCTCTCCTAATCATCATGGATGATATTGCTGGTGGGTCCAGCCTAAATACACCCACTTTTAAACTCATCAAACAAGGTTAGCCCAAGTGGATTGAGCTTGGACTTGAGTTAGCCTATTTGGGCTAGATTTGACCTAACCTAGCCTAGGGTTGACCTTGGTCAAATTGGCCTTTTGGGTCACCACCAATGGGTCCTTGGTGACCTATTAGCCTCCCCTAAAGTCTAGGTAGGGGTGGGTAGGGTTGTTAGGGCATCTTGGAGGTCACTTGCCCCTTAGTAAGGGCACTTTGACCATTTTAGTGCTAGAGTTGACTTTGGTCAACATGACCATTTGGGTTGACCCCAAGGGGCCCTTGGTGACTTATTGAGCCCACATTAGGTCTAAGGGGATTTTTAGAGTCAAAATGAACCTACTAGGCCACCCAAAATCAGAGTTTTGAAAATTGCTATTTGCAGACCAAGTGAGTCTCAACTAGGTTTTTAGGTCACTTGGTCTCCTGGGCTCACCTAGGTTAACTCATAGGACCTAGTCATGCTCAAGTCACTCCTAGGGGGGGTCCAATTTGAAAATGGGATGTTACAAATCCCAATAAACAAAACAAAAATTTCGTCCCCGAAATTAAGGTCAAGTCTACGGGGATGTTTTCTACTGGGTTAAGTTAAGCTTGTAACATTCCATAAGGGTTGAAGTACCTACTAGATCAATGATTAAGGGCTAGCCCCAATAAATAAAAGTTTAGCCCATATCTCCTGGAATATTCTACTAGTAATTGCAATTATGGAGAAAACTTTAAACCACTTGAGAAGTTGTGAGGTATACCTGACTGAAGAGCTCCGGGTACTTTTGCTGCATCAAGTCCTGTGGTTCCCAGGTGTGCTCCTCTTGTCCATGATTTCTCCACAAGACCTTGACCAGCGGAACCTTCTTGCGTCGTAAGACTCGCATCCCAGTATCGTCTATCCGGATCGGCTCCAGGTGCACCGATCGATCGGAAGCTATGGGCCCATCCGTAGTCGTAATCTGCTGCTCCGGCCGAAGTAGAGCTCTCCTGAGGGAGGAAACGTGGAAGACGTCGTGCAAACCCGCTAGCTCCGGTGGCAGCTCCAATCTATATGCCAAGGGACCGATCCGCTCCAGGATCCTGTAAGGCCCCATGTATCTCGGACTGAGCTTTTTCCGGCCACGCACCCGCGAGACTCCATGCATCGGTCGTATCTTCAAGAATACCCGGTCTCCTACCTGAAACTCTACTTGACGATGCCGAGCGTCATAATACTTCGCTTGCCTGCTCTGCGCCTCTAACATCCGGTCCCGGATCAGTCTCACCTGAGCCTCGGTGTCTTCCACAAACTCTGAATCCAGAATCTTCGGATCCACGTCCTGCAGCCAAGATAACGGTGTCCTACACCTTCTCCCATACAGGGCCTCGTAAGGAGCCATCCGTATGCTGGACTGATAACTGTTGTTATACGAGAACTCCACCAATGGCAGCATCTTCTCCCAGGGCTCTCCGCGGTCTACAATACATAGTCTCAGAAGGTCTTCCAACGTCCGATTGGTACGCTCCGTCTGCCCGTCAGTCTGGGGGTGGAAGGCCGTGCTGAAAGTCAGTCGGGATCCGAGGTACGCCTGCACCGATCTCCACTCTCTGGACGTAAACCGCCCATCTCGATCTGATACGATCGTCCTTGGCACGCCGTGATAACGAATATACTGCTCCACGAACTTCCGAACCAACACTCCAACAGAGTCGTCCTTCCTGATCGGGATGAACCTAGCCACCTTCGTTAGACGGTCCACGATCACCCAGATCGAATCGTTTCCCGTCCGTGATCGAGGTAGGCCGTGGATGAAGTCCATCGCGATGTCCTCCAATTTCCACTCCGGCACCGGGAGTGGCTGCAATAAACCAGCGGGATGCCTACACTCTGCCTTCACTAACTGGCATGTCTCGCAGTGGGTCACGAAGTACATAATGTCTTTCTTCATCCCTGGCCAAAACATCATCTTCTTCAAGTCTGCCGTCATCTTCGTGATCCCCGGGTGTATAGAATATCTACTACAATGCGCCTCTGCCATGATGTCCTCCCGAACCCGGCCTCCTGCGGGTATATAGACCCTGCCTCTGAAATGTAGCATTCCGTCTCTCAGGGAATAATCTCCTGTCGAACCCTCCTCCAAGGCTCGAAATATCGGCACTGCCCATGCATCTGTCCTTTGTTCGTCCCGGATGCGGTCCCGAATATCATCAATAGCCACCATCGATGCCAGATACTCCCTATATAGCTCTGGGTCATCCTCGGACACTAGGGATATCTGCATATCTCTGAAGGTCCGAACTAGCTCCATGGACATAACTTGGGGCCTGGCTTCGGAAGTGGCCGCTCTCCGACTCAACGCGTCGGCCACCACGTTTGCCCTCCCTGGGTGGTAGTGCATCTCATATTGATAATCTGCTAAGAACTCCACCCAGCGCCTCTGCCTGATATTCAGCTCCTTCTGCGTGTCCACATATTTCAAGTTCTTGTGATCGGAGAAGATATCGCAGTGGACTCCATAAAGATAATGGCGCCAGACCTTCAGAGCAAAAACGACCGCTCCCATCTCGAGGTCGTGGACCGGGTAGTTCCTCTCATGGGTCTTCAGCTGGCGGGAGGCATATGCTATGACATGTCCGTTCTGCATCAGTACCGCTCCCATCCCTTGGTATGATGCGTCGGTATACACCTGGAATCCTTCCTTTCCAGATGGAAGGGCCAGAATCGGGGCTGAGATGAGTCGGTCCTTTAGCTCCTGGAAAGCCGCCTGGCACTGCGCGGTCCAAACGAAAGGCGTCTCCTTCCTTGTTAAAGATGTGAGGGGGAGGGCAATTTGAGAGAACCCTTTCACGAACTTCCGGTAATAACCGGCAAGTCCCAAGAAACTTCGTACGTCGGTGGCTGTCTTCAACGGCGGCCAATCTCGAACTGCCTGAACCTTTGCCGGATCCACTGCCAACCCGGCTCCGCTGATAATATGGCCTAGGAAAGCCACCTCCTTCAACCAAAACTGACACTTGCTGAACTTCGCATAAAGATGATGCTCCCGCAACCTCTGTAGAGTCAGTGCCAGATGCCGGGTGTGCTCCTCCTCCGTCCTAGAGTAGATCAGGATGTCGTCTATGAACACTATAACGAACACATCCAGGTAGGCCTCAAAAACTCGGTTCATGAGACTCATGAACGCTGACGGAGCATTCGTGAGCCCAAAGGGCATCACGGTGAACTCATACAGGCCATATCTGCTACTAAAGGCCGTCTTCGGGATATCCTCCTCCTGGATCCGCAGCTGGTAGTATCCTGACCTCAAGTCCAGCTTCGAGAAATAGTGGGCTCCTTCCAGCTGGTCGAACAACTCGTCTATCCGGGGGAGCGGATAGGTATTTCGGACGGTCAGCCTATTTAGTGCTCGATAATCGATGCACAGGCGAAGTGTCCCATCCTTCTTCTTCACGAATAAGACCGGAGCTCCCCATGGCGAAGAACTCGGTCTAACAAATCCCGCCTCCACCAACTCTCGCAACTGAGTCCGAAACTCCGCCAGCTCTTTCGGGGCCATCCGATAGGGAGCCCTGGACATCGGCTTAGCCCCTGGCACCAACTGAATCTGGAAATCCTTCTCCCTGTGCGGAGGCAATCCTGGCAGCTTCTCTGGAAACACATCGGCGTAATCACAAACCACCGGTATATTGGCAATCCGGTCCTTCTCCTCGGTCATCTCGAACAGTACCTGATATACCATGTCTCCCTGTAGATGGGCCTTAACGGCCTGAATAGAGGATAAGAAAATATAGGACGCAGGTCTGATACCTTCCATCACGATGAGAGAATCCCCATATCTAAGGGTAACCTTCTTGGCCAAGCAGTCAATCTGGGCATGGTTCCAGTAGAGCCATGACATACCCAGAATCAGATCATAATCTGGCAGTGGCAAGATCGTCGCTGACGCTTCGAAAGGTTTCCCGCCTATCCATGCCTCCATATTGCAATGGGATGAGGTGAACAGCTCCGACCCGTCAGGTAGCCGTATCTTCATCATCGACCCCGTGAATTTCTCCACGCCATCCAACCCTTGGATAAAAGTCTCCGACACAAACGAGTGCGAGGCACCCGTGTCGAAGAGAGTGTGTGCGGGTTTGCCGCAAATGAAGACAATGCCTGAGATTGTGACTTAACTTAGAGTTTTATTCTTGGTTTTTACTACCTAATGCTAAAAACAGTTAATTCCTAGGAAAGGATGGAAAAAGATTTAAGACAAAGCAAACAAACATAGTCGTACCTGTGATCACTTGCTCAGGTTGTCGGGGCTGGGCCAGGTCTAGTGCATATACCTGCTCCCTTTCCTGCCTACGGTCTCCGCCCTGGTATCCTTGTCCTTGACCGCGTCCTCGACCTCCATAGTGCTGAGCAGGTGGGGCAATCTGTGGCGCTAGTGGGGGCCCCCTTCTCATAGGGCAGTTCCTCTTGATATGCCCCACCTGACGGCAGTGAAAACACTCTGGTGGAGGGTAAGCCCTCCCTCCTGGTCTCTGCAAATCCTGCATCTGTGGTCTTGGTATCTCCCGCATCTGGAGGGGCTGGGGAGCTAGAGTCACCTGCTCCCTCGACTCCTGTCTCACCTCCTGACGAGGCTGATCCTCCATCCTGCCCACATCTGTAACACGACCTCGTCGCTGCTCATTTCTTGCTCCACGATTCTGATCCTCCATTGGCCGCTTCCGGCCTCGGGTAGCGTGCCAGTCTGCCTCGATCCTCTTGGCCATCTCTAGCATCCGAGGAATAGGCCCATCGGACACGAACAATAGGGCCTCCCTCAAATCCTCCTTCAAGCCCTTGTAAAACCTCTTGGTGTACCCGGCTTCGTCCAGCTGATAAGAATCTGCATATCGGGCTAGATGATCGAACTCCCGATGGTACTCCACCACCGACCTGGTGCCCTGCTTTAGCTGTAAGAACCGGTCTTCAAGCTCATCCCTGGCCGATTGCGGAACAAAATGTTCCAACAGCGCGACCCTGAATTCTCCCCAAGTGACCTCCGCAACCTCCCTGTCAGCATAAGTCTTGTCCAGGAGTGTCTTCCACCACCTCTTGGCATGGGATTCTAGGCAAGAGACCACCAACGCCACCCTCTCCTCCACCGGGCATCGTATCCCAGTCAGCATCTCATGCATGATGTCCAACCACTCCTCTGTCCGAACTGCCGTCTCTGTCCCTAAGTAGGACGGGGGAGAAAGTCCTCGGAATATACTCAGCCAGTTGGCTCCCGGAATCAACTGCGGAGCCGGAGCCTGTTGAGCCCTGAAGGCTTCTAGGATGGCTGTCAAAGTCTGCCCCATGTCCGTCTGAAGGAAAGGAGTGGGAGCTGGTGGAGGTGGTGCAGCATCCGGAGTCTGCAAAACTTCACCCTGTGGAGTAGGCTGCGCTGAGGGCTGCGAAAAGAAAATTTTTTATTATGAGAAAACGGTTCGAAAGAACTAAATGTGGACAATTATATGTGATTCCCCTTATGGGCACACCACTGCTTCCGCTGCTTAGTTTGTCCGCAAACTAAACTCGCGCGGGGGTGACCCAGGGATTTGTGGACTGCTACTAATCCGATCGATGTTTCCTCTGATACCACTTGTAAGACCCCATTTTTTTTTTTGAAAACCCGGGGTCTTATGCCCAGAACCGCCGCTTTGCGGTGACACCTTCGCACCCGGGAAGGTCGCCACTACAACGCGCCGATTCTGCCGGCCTTTTCGATCACAATAAGTAGCAAGCAAGAGAGAAGCAAGTCCACCAAAAGAGAATATCACATAAAATAAAACTCCACGAAGGGAGTGTCCACAGAAAATCATCAGAGTATAAATAGTCTAGAAATAAAAAGGGCTCATGCCCGGTACATCAAGTCCTCACTACAAGATCACTCAATGCGGAAGCAAAACTAAATCTCTACTAAAGGGCCGGGACTCACAGTCCCCGTAGTCTGGACTCCCGTGCTAGACTGTCCCATCTCCAAGCGTACCGGCCTCCTGGGCTGCCCCTCCATGCTGGGCTCCGCGATCCCCTAAAATGATATGGTTCGAAAACCGTTAGTCTAAAAGACTAAGTCCTATCATCCCCCACCTCTTTCCCCATGCTCTAAGGCACCGGGCGGAGAGGAAGAAAGGGGAGGACATGAAAGTGGAGAGTAGTCAAAAGCAGATGACGGTGGACCTAACTAACAAGTTATAACAGGGGAGCAATATAAATCTTAAGTGTTGTAATAGGTATAACAGAAAGGAAGTGAGTAAGAAATTAAACCTTCACTTATGTGAGTACACATAAGCCAAGGGATCTTTTGCAAGGCTCCCATCGTACAGAGTGTCCCATACCACTTATACGTTGGGGTGTCGGTTATCAAACAGCAGCATATATATATATTGAAATTAACCTTTGATTTATAAACTTGCCCACACAAGCTTATAGACCAAGGGGTCGTTTTGCAAGTCCTAGAGTATAAGCGTCCCATTCCACTTATACCTTAGGTGTCAAGGTTGTTATGAATGATTATGGCATGCAGCTATATGGTGGGTATGATGATCAAGCAGTGCAACTCACACACCCAACTTTGTGTACACAAACCTTTAGTTCCCCCTTTCTGGAGATAACTCCCAGGATACTCCCGTAGTGGCAGACGGAAGCGGTGGGTTGGGCCTCGCCCACCTCAAAACCAGTAAAAGCACTACTGGTCTGACCTATCGTACGCCCTCAACGCCTGGTGCACGAGGCGGACTCCTGCGTACTCTTGCCGACTGGTCCGCCGGACTTAACCTTGGCTCAGTGCTAGTCACCTTGCCGAGTCAACGATATCGGTGTCGGTGCAATCGAACTCCCCGATATCGAGAACCCACCACCTTAATCTTTCCTATTTTTATGCACATGCAGCCGTTTAGTATATAACAATTTTAAAGTGTCAAACTCCCGGACTAAACCGTCCGTATAAACCACATCCGAGACCAACTTCCCCGGACTACACCGTCCGGCTCATCTCCAGACTTCATCACTTAGAACACCACGGGACGGCGTCCCCTTGAACACCTCGGGACGACTTAACCATTACCAACCCTAACTAATGAGTGTGTGCAAAGTGAATCCCTATTAGGCTAATTACTCTTCCGTTTGATTTAAGATTTACGTTAGCCCAGGACTGCCCCCGGCATACCCCGTGAAGGGCTCTCAAGGGGCACTAGGAACCAAGACGGTGCATTACGGCCCGAAGTTCCCTTTCGCAAGGCACTTATTATTGTTGGTTAATACCCCGTTCCCAAACCCTTAATGTTACTCTGGTTCTAACCCTAATGTGTTTTAACTCCTTCACCCGCTCCCAGGAAAGACGATGTTCCGTCGAACCCGAGCTCCACCCATCCTTAGTTAACCTAACCACTATCCCATACCCAATTTCATTGATAACCTCCGAATCATCTTGCCACGGCATTTACACATGATTTGTCGCCCTATGACCATGGTATTACAATTTCTATGATTTCACTATATGCAGACCAACTTGAGCTAACAACAAGTATGATAGGAAGTGCATCAATTTCTCATCCAAACACCCTAAGATAATTACTAAGGGCCTATCATGACTTTTATAATTTAAATCCAGCACTTCCAAATTTTTCCTAAATAATTTAATATTTATTTAATTATCCAGAAATTAAAGCCATGAGTGATTTTGAGCATGAGGTACTACATTCATTTATCATAAAATTATAAGAAAATTACCAGGGATCTACAATGTCCATAAATGTTCACTGACCAAAAATTATAATTTTACAAGGCCTAAAAATATTATTTAAAAATCATTTATAAATTCTACAAATTGCAAGCCTTGTGAATCAACCCCTATGATTATAGATCCAAAAATTCTACAATAATTACCAGAGATGTAAGAGGTCATAAAAACTCATTTGCCTAAGTTACACCAGATTTCAGTGAGGGAACAACCCATAATAATTATTTGACTATCTTTAGAAAATCAATGGCTTGTGAATGAAGTACTTAAAATAATCAGTTAATAATTCCAGCAAAATTCAAGCATATGTATAAGAATCTAAAAAGCTCTCTGCCAAAATTTCATATCCATTAATCAACCAGAGAAATCAAATTAATTAAAGTACCCAAAAGCCTATTTTTGTGAGATATGAAGGAACTATCATGTATTGAATTCCAAGGTTCTCAATATTATTTCCCAGAGACTTCCCTAAACCCAAGAAGTACACTACCCAAGTTTCATGGCCTTTAGGCAAGTTTTGGTGACCTATTTTACCTTAACAAAGGAGGTGTCCTAAACTAGGATTAGGGTTTAAGGGAGGGTAACCCTCTCCAAATCTTCCAAGACTTTGGTAAGGGGGTTCTAACCTCACTAGTCTCCTCTCCACCAAAAATCACTTCCATTCAAGGTCATTTGACCCCATGCCCTTCACAAGCCCCCAAAGTCCAACCTAGGGGTTTGGACTTGGGTCCTAGGGCATACTCACCTCAAACCACTCCATACACCATAAGGGAGTGTTAAAGCCCATTACAAACCAGTGGACCAAGTTTCAGCCTCTGGTGAGGGAGTTTGGTCAACTAAAATCACTAAGTGCACTTTTGACCTATTTGCCCCTTAATGGGCTAACCTAGGATTGGGTAATTACCCACCCAACACATCTCCAAATTAAATGAAAATTTATACAGAGCTTCCCTAGGTCCCTAAGGACCTCCCACCAAAATTTTGGGGGATTTGGAGGTCATTAGACCCCTTAATCACTCTAAGATATGATTATTAAATTTTAGCAAAAACTATAGAAAAATGTTATCCAAAAATTACCATTTTTGGATATGTCATAGGTGTAGGTAAGAATGACCCCTACATAAAATTTTAAGTCATTTGGAGGTCTGGTTTGATGTGGGCAACCAAAATGGTGTCTGACCTAGCCTAAGGACACCTTCCACCAAACTGAGTGCTGAGGTCAGCACAGTTATCCAAATTGGGTGAAATCAATTTTAAAATAAAGTGGACTCAAAGGGCTACAACTTTCATGTTCACCACTTTTTCTGTAGAGGGCTCTAGGTATTTTTAATAAATACAAACATTAAGGGGTAAAACTGTGACAGAAATACGAATAATATATCCAAACTATACATCATGATTTTCACTATTTGCACGAATCTTGAAGCGATTTGGATGGCATCCCTTCATCTCCTACCTCCAGCCAAGGGTGGGGATTCACCCGACCTGGGTGATATTGCGGGAGGTTTTCCCGGCCACCCGGCCACCTCCCCGGCCGACCACCACCACCACCACCTTCGGGGAGGTGGGGGCTACCCCTAGCCGGCGGCACCGCCGCCGGAGAGCCTTTTTCCGGCGATCCCGCAAGCCATTTTTTTGGCAAAAACCGTGAAAACCAAAGCTATGGATCGGGCTCAATTGAGCCCGATTCTTGTTCTAATGGATTCCTAGGATCTACACATGAGTAAAGAGGAGGAGGAGGACCTGAGTTGCGGCTTGTAGACGGGCTGAACTCCTCCTTGCCATTTTCGGCCACCAAGCTTGAGCTCCTCTCCAACTTCTACACCAACCTCTCTGGAATTGGAAAAGGAACGGGGGAAAAGCTTGCCCTTGCTCTGGTGAAGCTTCTTAATGAAGGAATTTGGGAGAGGAGAAGTGTAACTCCCCAATTTTGAATTTCCCCATTAATGGCCATTAAGCCTATTTTCAGTTTTTCCTCCAATTGGTGGGGCTGAGCCACCCCCTTAGCTGGCCACCTTAGGGAAACTCTTCCCCTCCACCAGAAGAGTAAAAGCCCCATGATGGTGGGGGGTTATGGAGCCTCCATGGCCATGATGGCCATTAAGCCCCTCTTTCTCTCTCCTCCAAATTGGGGAAAATTTGCATTCCTCTCTCCTAGTCACCCCTTTCTGAATTTGGTGGGCCCAAACATGTCTCATTATTTCCTAAAACTCATGGGCCACACTACATGGGCTTAGCCCACTTGAAATGGACTAGGTTAACCTTATAAAGCCACTTTCTCTCTCTTAAATAATGGGGAAAATCCCATTTTTCTCTCTCCTAATCATCATGGATGATATTGCTGGTGGGTCCAGCCTAAATACACCCACTTTTAAACTCATCAAACAAGGTTAGCCCAAGTGGATTGAGCTTGGACTTGAGTTAGCCTATTTGGGCTAGATTTGACCTAACCTAGCCTAGGGTTGACCTTGGTCAAATTGGCCTTTTGGGTCACCACCAATGGGTCCTTGGTGACCTATTAGCCTCCCCTAAAGTCTAGGTAGGGGTGGGTAGGGTTGTTAGGGCATCTTGGAGGTCACTTGCCCCTTAGTAAGGGCACTTTGACCATTTTAGTGCTAGAGTTGACTTTGGTCAACATGACCATTTGGGTTGACCCCAAGGGGCCCTTGGTGACTTATTGAGCCCACATTAGGTCTAAGGGGATTTTTAGAGTCAAAATGAACCTACTAGGCCACCCAAAATCAGAGTTTTGAAAATTGCTATTTGCAGACCAAGTGAGTCTCAACTAGGTTTTTAGGTCACTTGGTCTCCTGGGCTCACCTAGGTTAACTCATAGGACCTAGTCATGCTCAAGTCACTCCTAGGGGGGGGTCCAATTTGAAAATGGGATGTTACACCCGCCATCCCCAGAGTTTAGAGATGTGAGTTCCGCCGAGCAGCGTAAAGAGAGAATATGAGGATTATATGTAGCACATGTATAGCCCACGGGCTTATATAAGTACTTAGGCTTCGGCCCTATAACCGCTGTTATTTTGATATGTGATATATAAATCTGCAATGGTTTCCTGTTAATGCTTCCGCTATATTCTGATGGGTTGTGAATTTTATGATTCGAGCCGAGCAAGGAGACCAACTAGTGCTTGGATAGGGTGGGACGTTTCCCTTAAGAAGCACTGGGTGGACGTATTGGGCCAATAGTACCCCCTTCGGCCCGGCCCAGACAAAAGGTTGGGGAGGGGGGGGGGTACTACAAGTTCAATGTCGGTTGGCGTACTTGAGCAAATTGCAAGGGGAAGAGCATCAACCCAGCCGTTAAATATTTGTTTGATGCAAGGGCCGTACACGATCGAGGAGTACTTTCATGCAATTGTTGTGCTGAGACAACATGTAGAGTTTGTGTTTGAGACCAAGGAGACTAAGGCCAACAAGTTTTATGATGGTCTGCGCTAGGAGCTACAACTTTTGCTGTTGGGTCCAAAGTTAATGGGATTCCAAACATTGGTGCAGTCAGCTAGGTCGTTGGAGATGGACTTGGCCAAAGTCCACCAAGCACCAGTAATCCAGGTACCTAGTTTCTCCACGTCTCGATATCGACGATGGAAGAAGAAGTCAAAAAATTCTGAAGCGGCTCCTTCTCTGATGTCTGGAGCAGTGTTTGGGCAAACCACTCTTGCGTGTTATAAATATGGCAAGGTAGGACATCTTGCCCGAGAGTGTTGTGGTGGTGACCGGAAGCCAAAGAAGGCTAAGGCTGGAGCAGTTGCAGGGCGAACTCCACACAATTGCTACTCGTGTGTCAAAGAGGGGCATATAGCCCGAGACTGCCAAAGTGGCCCTTAGACGACACCACACGAAAAGGGAATATTGAGTTTATGTACATAAATAACTGTAATTGTGTACCGTAAAATTCCTAGTAAGTAATGATGTATACAATGTCTGTTTTGCGTATATAATTATGTTGTGATGAATAATCAAGAAGTCGTTTGATTAAGGCTTAATGTATGCCCTGTGTGCTTATCTTTATATCACAGATAAGAGTGGAATGGCATCGCCGTAGTAATAAGAGTGCATATGGGTAGAAAGTGATATGTTAAGATGCAGTTATAATATCATATCATGACATTGAAGCATCTGTGCTAACAATAGTTGTGTTTGATGTGATCATAGGTATGGACTAGCTCTTGGAGCAGTGTACCGGTATATATTGTACCTTTATGGAATTCACACTGGGATAGATCATCGAATGAGGGACTAAGTTCGCTTGTATGCGAGGATCGAGCATGTCTGCTCTCTAAGTAGTCAAAACTGTTTGGTTGTGCGCGAAGTAATTCTTCATGCCTATAAAGGCCTTTAGGCCGAATCCCGGTTGAGTGACGCTTCTATTGTGACGGCCTATGCAGATGTGTTTCCTAACGATCTCCATGGGTGATGCCCCACGGGAGACTGACTGCACTATTACGGTGGTGCTAGGTGTGAAACCCGTAGCCCGCTCACTATATCAAGAACGCTAGAGGAGATTGCAAAATGAATAGTTCAACTATAAGAATTGCTAGACAAGGCTATTTAAGTCCAAGGGTGTCACCTTGAGGTGCACCGACCCTTTTAGGGAAAAGAAAAGGATGGTAGCCTGCATCTATGCATTGACTATAAAGAGCTGATCAAGCTGATAGAGAAGAACATGTATCCGATTCCACGGATTGATAACTTGTTCGATCAGCTAGTTGGATCAATGGTATAACCAAAGCTAGATTTTAAGTCTGGCTATGACCAGTGGAGAATACAGGGATGTGACATTCCCCATGTTGGCGCGTGGAAAACGCTACAGACATTTGAAGTCCACAATAATGTTGTTTTGGCTGATGAATGCGACATCGTTATTCATGGACTGAATGCCTTAAGCTTTTAAGGAGTACTTGGACCTATTTTTTTTCATCTTAATTGATGACATATTGGTGTACTCTTCGCTAAACAAAGATTATGCAAATCACGTAAGAATGATTTTGCATACCCTGCGAAAGAACAAACTCTAGGCCAAGTTCTCAGAATGTGAGTTATGGATATTATCGGTGGTTTTTTTGGCCATGTGGTTAGTGATGTAAGTATTATAGTAGATCCTGGGAAGATAGTTACGATACAGGAGTGACCTGTGTTGTCTATTGTAGTTAAAGTCAGAAATACCTTGGACTTGCTGGCTACTGTTCACGGATAGCCTTACCTCTCACCACACTGATGAGGAAATATCAGAAGTTTGTTTCACGCCCGAGTGTGCACGAGCTTTTGAAAAATTAAAGAGTCGTATGATCACGACACATATTTTGAGTTCACCATGTGGTTCAGATGGCTGGTGTACAGTGATGCATCATGGAGCATCTTAGGATGCATGCTTTTTAGTTTGGAAATGTTATAGCTTATGGCTCGCGCCAGTTGATAGTGCACAAGAAGAAATATCCAGTCTACGACGTGTAGTTAACGACTGTGATTTTGCACTTACACTGGGGCGTCTCTACATAGATGGCGTAAAGGCGGACGTATTCACGGACCATACGAGCCATAAGTACTTATGAGATCATAAGGATCTAAATTTGCTACAGCAAAGGTAGGTGTAGTTCCTCGGGGACTACCCCTTCGACAGTCATTACACTCCCAAGAAGGGACATATAGTCGCAGATGCCTGGAGACGAAAAACTCTGGCAAGAGTGAGGTGAGTATAAATACGTGATGAATGTCTAATCCAAGAGTTGGAAATCATGGACATTTCTTATAATGACAAGAATACCACGGCAAATGCGTGCCTGAACTATACAGAGGTACAGTATGACCTTACAGACAAGGTTTGACAAGTAATGAAACTCGTAATGAGTATGAAACGCTATGCAAAGGATGGGTTAAATCCCCAGTTCCCCTTGGATGCTGGACTTTTGAAAAAGTACAATCGATGGTACATCCCCAAATTTGGGTAAGCTACGTGAGGAATTGATATGTGAAGCACGCTTCATGAAATACTCACTTCACCTAGAGAGCACAAAGATGTGCATGAACTCATTCCGGTACGGAAGTTCGATAAGGTCCCTATGAAATTCGTACACGGACTGCCAAGATCACAGAGCGAAAACGATGCCGAGTGGGTGATCGTTGACCGATTGGAAAAAGTATTGCCCTTCATATCGAACAAAAAGGATGATTTCGTGGAAAGTTGGCTACGTTGTACGTAGACGATATAGTACGATTGCACATTATGCCCGTAGCATCGTTGGTGACCGAAACAGGCGATTTACTACAAATGATTGGAGACTAATCTATCAGTGGTTGGGGACTAGACTAAAGTTCAGTATGACCTTTCATGCTCAAATGGATGGTTAGACTAAAAGGACTAACAAAACTATGGAGGATACACTCCTTATGTGCGCCCTGGATTTCAGAAGAGGTGGGAAAACCATCTCTATTAAATTGAGTTCGTCTACAATAATAGCTATCAAGCTAGCATTAAGATGATGCCCTTTGAAGGTGATACGGTTGGAAGTTCCGTACACCTTTAGCTTGGGCGGAAACAGACAAGTCCAAGCTATATAAGCGTAAGGAGGTCGAAAATGTAGATTTGACCATACGTACTTTATGAGAGCGGCTATTGGTAGCCCAAGATAGACAAGCAAAGTACTATGACACCAAGCACCAAAGCATGGATTTTGCGGTTGACGAATGAGTATACTTGATGATTAAGCCATTCAAAGGCGGGTTCAGGATTCAGCGTGTGAAAAAGTTGAGTTCGAGGTATATTGATCCATCTAAAGTGGTTGAATGAATAAGAGAAGCGGCCTATTGATTAGCTCTTTTGGCAGAGCTAAGTGGCTGCCCAATGTGTTGCACATATCAGTGCTGAGTAAAGCAATGAAAGAGCCAACGCAAGTGATTGCGGATGATCGAGTACCAGTCGAATAAAGGATGATGACCAAGGTTAAGCCCATTTAAATCAAGGATTCAGAGAGTGAGTAGCTCCGAAAAAAACAATCGGGATGGTCGACGTTCGTTGAGACAATGGTGACTGTGGAGAACGGACATGGGAGCATAAGCAAACCATGCGTGATGAGTTTTCTGAATTGTTGTAACATTTTGTTGCATGTTGCAACATAATAGTTGTTTTTCCCTTATAGATGAATAAAATTCGTTACGAAATTTCTGTAAGGAAGGGAGGGTTGTAACATCCCAAATTTGACAGCAGACCTTCTGGTCGATATCTCTGGGCGATAGTGGGTATCGCCAACGACGATAGCGTTGATACTCAATGTCATGTAGCGTTGAGTGAGCTTAACACACTCGACGCCTTCCGATGAATCGTTGAGTAAGATACTATCACGTGGCGATAGTGGGTATCACGCGGCGATAACCCAACTCCAACAGTCTCAATGTCTTGAAGCATTGAATAAGCTCAACGCACTCAATGCCATGAAGCGTTGAATGAACTCAACGCACTCGACGTCGTAATGTGTTGAGTAAGCTATCAGAACCGCAATAGTGGATATTGACATGCGATAGTGCCACGTCTGCTAGACACGTGTTAAATGGTCGGATGATGGCCGATGAGCGATGGTTGACTAGGGTTAAGGCGGTTACTGTCGCTATCACCAGACGATAGCCGATATCGCACGGCGATATCCTTTTGTTTGACTTTTTAACCGAAATCGTGGCATTTGCTCCCTTTTGATGAAATGATCTTGTGGCTGGGATTAAATCCCAAGGACACTTATGTAGAGGAGTAGATGAATGAGAATTCATTCTCTTCTTCTCACTCTCTCTCCTTCTTTCATCCATGTTCTTGAGAGAAAGAGCTAAGGGTTGGAGCTAAGGGCTGGAGCTGAGCTTCAATAGCTTGGTAAAGGAGATTCTATAATTGAAAGTCAGAGCCGAGGCTAGATCCGCAAAGAGGGAAGTGAGGTGCTCCTTTTCGTTTGGGTAGAAAAGCTTCGTCATGGCTCCGAAGAATACTACAAGGGTAAGGATCTTCCTTCTTGGACAAGTGAAGTTCTTTTTTTGGCATATGCATGGAATCCCCCACCAAAAGGTAGAGAATCGAGGAGATTCCGATGGGTCAATACATAGTATACCCGGGTTTGGTTTTGCATATAGATCCAGAAATCGTAGTACAGAATAGACATGTTGTGTGAAACCCATCCGAACAGGTTGGTATGGATTGGTGATGTTTTCTTTTGTGTGCCGGAGAAGACTCCGAGTATAAATGAGTAGTTTACGAGGTCTGCGAGGTTGTAACTGTGACTTGCGAGTAGCAGGAAGTACTTGAGTTGCACTCCAGGAAAATACCCACTAAATTCCACGATTTTACGACCTGTTGGATATCATCGGGCGATAGTGAGTATCGCCAACGACGATAGCTCTTGGTGAGCTATTTGTGTTGTGTGTTGTAAAAGTCCAGTGTTTCTGGCACTGCAGGATGCTACAGGGTTTTAGGTTGAGTTTGGGCGCAAAAAAAGAACTTCGGTTGGACCCGCCAAGCGATCGTGATGAATGCTGGCAATAACTCCCTTTTGATTGTAAAGCCTGTCTCTAGGTGATTGTGAGGCAAATCTGTGAGCTGCGAGCTCCTAAAGGCCAGTGAGCCAAATAGACAAGGGGAAGCCAACCCGCGTTAGACTAGACATTGAATTGACGATTTGAGCAACGGGTAATGGCTGAACTGTATTCACGTAACTCGAGTGCCTAAGTTATTGACGTTCATTAGGATCGCATAATGAGAGTCTTAGGATGTACGCAGTTAAGACTAAAGTCTCAGGTCGGGGGTCGTAGAGACTATAAATGCTCAAATTTGACCGTCATGCATTGTACCTCTGAACGGTGGTGCAATTCGGGGAACTGGCGCACTGAAAATGTGCTCTGAGTGCACAGAGCGTCGGCAGTTAAGACCGACATTTGTGATATATTGAACTATATGTGAGTGTACGTTCTTGTGATATATATACTTGTGATAATGTTATGTCTGTAGGGAAGAAATATCACTGTCCCGGGAAAGGGGTAGGTTCGTTATAAATTGGTCAGCTTAATGCTGACCGTTGCCTTATTTGCCATCCTTGTGGTGGATTGTCCCTGTGCAGGTGCTGGAGAGCCGAGTGGGATGTAACAGGCTAAAGACTCGGAAGCTATGTCGGCCCTAAAAAGCCAAGCGAAGTTTTATTACTTTCATGCGTGTCCGCCCTGTACGCCGATGTCTGTAATCCACACCTTGTAAAGAGTAAATGTAAGGCCTTAAGGCCACAACAGTTTTAAGCTACTGTTGACTGTCGCCGGGCGACAGTGACTATCGCTGGGCGATAGTAACCTTTGTGTATTTGTAGTTGACATTCCTGTTATATATATAAATGGTATGGTTTATATATAGTGGACATTCAATTGGTATGAGTTCATGCAACCTTAAAGCTTCCGCTAGAATTCTCTGAGTTAGGGCGTGAGTAGTCTTTTGATATGAACATGTAATTTTGCTGCCTGTTTATGGAATATGGTGGGGGCCTTGGCCTAACCCTCTATTATATTTCATGTGACGGACGGAGGTGTTACAAAAGCGATGAGGCAGGGACGTCGAGGCCGCAAGAGGAACCTTCAGCGAGCAGTGTATTGCTCTGGGTCCTATGGGCATGGATGTAACCTAAGCTGATTTCTATCGCATGCTAGCAGAGGTAATGGTAGCGGCCCAAGCTGTAGTGGCAGCACAAGTTGTGACCCCTGTTGTACAGGTTGCGACTCCCATTACCCCAGATGCAGCACCGGTCATACCAGGCGGAGGAGCCAGCAGGCAGAGCTGTTGGCTGAGAGAGTGGTTGTTGGGAAGGGAGACTGACAGATGAAGTACTTTCTAATCTTCCATTCTCCAACATTCAAGGTAATCGGCACGCCGACCGATGTAAAGGACTGGTTGGCGAGGATTCAGAAACTTCTGTGGGCGACAGAAACCCTAGAGGAAAATCAGTCACAGTTCGCGACCTTCATGTTGGAAGGCAACACTAAGTTGTGGTGGGTGAGCCATGGCAGCCTCCAGTTTCCTAGACGTACCTCGTCCATGGAAGAGTTCGGGAATGCCTTCTTAAATAAGTATATCCCTTCATCGACGAGATTAGCCCTTCAGAGGCAGTTTCTTCACTTGGTGTAACGTGATAAGACTGTGGATGAGTACATACAGGAATTTACTTGTTTGGGTCGTTATGCGGGAACAACCATGAGTGATGATGAGGAGGGGGTCAACCTCTTCTACCACGTGTTGAGAGAGAATTTGAGACAATCCCTTATAGCTATGAAGAATGCGGGTTTCAATGAGTTGATTGAGGCTGCCAGGACGTTGGAAAGTGATATGGAGTGAACCCAACATCGTAAGGGGATCGCGATCAAGCAGGGAGAGGTAAAGCCTTCTCAATCGCAAGGGAAGTCTGAAGGGAGTAAGTGGAAGAAGAAGCCCCATCCCTTCAGGTCATGGGAGAAGAGCAGTATAATTTTAGTGGGATCTCGCTTCAAGGGACCACCAACGTGCTTCAAGTGTGTCAAGTCAGGCCACATATCTCAATTTTGTACTGAGGGTGGCGTTGAACAAGAGCCAAGGCAGGTGCAGTCAGTGCGCTCCGGTCCCAGCATCGCGGAGAAAGGGAAAATGGCAGAGTCGATCGCTTCACGGTTCCAACCCGTGCAACCAAAGGCTTACAACCTTGGGCAACAGGAAGCGATTCGACAACCCGATGTGGTGACAGGATGGGAATGTTTAAGTTTGTTTATTGGCTTTAGACTTTCGATACTTTTATGGGTTGCTTGTGTATTAGGCTTCGTGCTGGTTTCTGGTTACCCCGCTAGGGTATTGTTCGATATAGGAGCGTCACACTCCTTTCTTGCGAAAAGCTTTATCCGGAGGATTGTGGTCGAGCCCTTTTCGGCGAACACAGAGCTTAGAGTGCGCATGCCAAATGGGTCTTTCATGACTACCGGGACAAAAGGGCGTATTGGATGGATTTTAGACGGAGTTGACTTCGTGTTAGTATCAGAAGTTTTACCGTTGGACGAATTTGATGTGATCTTGGGGATGGACTTGCTTGCAGAGAAGCGCGCCAGTATTGACTGTTTATCAAAGGCGGTGGCCCTGGGGAGCTAAGGAAAGGAAGAAGTCAAGTTTGAGGGCCTTAGTTGAGTGGTCTGCTCCCTAATTTCGGACATGCAATTGGTGCGGGCAGTTAACCCGTGAGGAGCAGCTTTTTTAGCGTTGTTGGAAGTTCACCTTTCTAAGCTATCAATTGGAGAAGTGCCGGTGGTGGCAGAATTCAAGGATGTGTTTCCTGAGGAACTTCCTAGAGCACCTCCTCGACGGGAGATCGATTTCTCGATTGAGTTAGTGCCAGAAGCTAGCCAGTGTCATGTCCTCCTTTTAGGATGACACCGAAGGAGTTGACCGAGCTCAAAGTTCAGTTGCAAAAAGTATTGGAGCAGGGGTATATCAGACCCAGCTCATCCCATGGAGCGCGCCAGTGTTGTTTGTAAAAAAGAAAGATGATAGTATGCGGTTGTGCATAGACTACCGTGAACTGAATAAACAGACCATAAAATATAAGTATCTGATTTCACAGATAGATGACCTATTCGACCAGTTGGTGGGGTCAGTAGTGTACTCAAAGTTGGACTTGAAGTCAGGGTTTTATCAGTTTCAGATTCGATATGAGGACATACCCAAGACAGCGTTTGGTACGAGGTATGACCACTTTGAGTTCTCGGTGATGTTGTTCGGGCTGACGAACGCACCATCAGTATTCATGGATTTGATGAACCGAGTGTTTTAGGAGTACTTAGACTCGTTTGTGGTAGTCTTCATCGATGATATTTTGGTATACTCCAAATCGGAGGCAGGGCATGACACTCACTTGAGAGTTGTCTTGCAGATGTTGAGAGAGAACCAACTTTATGCTAAGTTCTCGAAGTGCGAGTTCTTGTTAGAGAAAGTGGCATTTTTGGACCATGTGATTAGTGGTGAAGGGGTGGCAGTGGATCTAACGAAAGTTGAGGCTATCAGGGATTGGCCAGTTCTGAGCATCGTGGCGGAAGTCGGGAGTTTTCTTTGACTAGCCGGGTACTATAGAAGATTTGTGGAGAACTTTTTGCGGATAGCTCTGCCCCTCACTACTCTGACTCTCAAGGACCAGAAGTTTGTATGGACTCAGGAGTGCAATCAAGCGTTTGATACCTTGAAAGAAAGGTTGATGTCAGCTCCAATCCTAAATCTTCCTAAAGGGACTGAAGGATTTCAAATTTTCAGCGATGAATCAGGTTGCGGTTTAGGTTGCGTGCTAGTGCAACATGACAATGTGATAGCCTTTGGGTCTAGACTGTTGAAATCTTATGAGAGAAATTACCCCGTCCATGACTTGGAGTTGGCGGCGGTAATTTTTGCATTAAAGCTGTAGTAGCACTATGTGTATGATGCGAAGGTAGAGATCTTCACTGATCACAAGAGCCTGAAGTATCTTTTAGATCAAAAAGACTTGAACATGTGGCAGCGCAGGTGGGTCGAGTTCCTTGAGGACTACGACGTGGCGATTCAGTATATGCCAGGCAAGTCCAACGTGGTGGATGATGTCTTGAGTAGGAAATATTCTGGACAAGGGAATTGGATTGAAGCACATGATGAGCGGTTGGTGCTGGACATTGAGTCCCTTGGCATTGAATGTGTAGCAAGAGGCGAGTCTAGCATGGCTCGGCTGAACTGGATTGAGTTGCAAAATGACTTATCCGATCGTATCCGGGAAGCGACCAGTGTGGATATAGAGTACCAGCCATTCGTGATGGAATCTCAAAAAGGCGAGGGTAATACCTGGGAAATGGTTGGTGGGATCTTAAAGAATGACTGAAGGGTATGCGTACCACAATTCGGCAAACTCCGTGTGGAGTTGATGTTTGAGGCCCATTTCACGAAGTACTCCATTCACCCAGGCAGCATAAATATGTACTTGGATATGAAGAAATCCATTTGGTGGCCTGGTTTGAAGCGGGAAGTAGCTTTGTATGTGAGTCTGTGCCAAAATTGTGCCTTAGTGAAGACTGAGTGTCAGTAGTCGGGCGGGTTCCTGAAGCCCCTTCCTATCCCTGAGTGGAAATTTGATGACATCTCTATGGATTTTGTGCATGTCTTACCTCGGTCGCAGCAGGGTAACAATGCGATTTGGGTGATCGTGGATCGCTTGACCAAAGTGGCTCACTTCATCCCAAATCAGAAGGAGGACAACGTGGAGAAACTGGTAGAATTATATGTTCGTAATATTGTGCGGTTGCACAGAATTCCAAAAAGTATTATTAGTGATTGCGATAGACGGTTCACGTCTAAGGACTGGAGGTTGGTACAAAAGAGTTTGGACATAAAGCTCAAGTTTAGTACGACGTTCCATCCTCAAACCGATGGTCAAGCGGAAAGGATGAATCGTACATTGGAAGATATGCTGAGAATGTGTACCCTTGATTTTGGTAAGAGTTGGGAAGATCACCTTTTCATGGTGGAGTTTGCCTACATAATAAGTTCCAGGCGAGTATCAAGATGACGCCATACGATGCATTGTATGGAAGGTAGTGTCGAACATCGATGTCATAGATAGAGGCGGGAGACACCAAAATTTTGGGGAAAGAGGTGGTGACCGATGCCTGCGAGTTAGTGCGAACAATTCAGGAGCGCATGAAGGTTGCTCAGGATCGACAGACAAAGTATTTCAATGTGCGCCATAAGAACGTGGAGTTCACGGTAGGTGACTGGGTGTATCTAAAGTTTAAATCGTTCAAAGGTTTTTCGCGGATCCGACGACTCAAGAAGTTGAGTCCGAGGTTTTTGGGGTCATTCGAAGTTGTGGAACGCATCAGAGAAGCAGCATATTGGTTGGCACAATAATCACAAACTTGCACGCATGACCACATGCTTTGTGCACTCAGGGTACATTTTTGATGTACTGAATTTCATGTATCACCTCCCTCCTAAGCATCAACCACTTAGATGGTACATTTGAGCTGTTGCCGATCACAAACTATTACACTTCTTGGACTTCCCCAGGATCGGTGCACCGAAGAGCTACCTCTTCACTTACTCATACTGGCTGGGTTTAGATCAGCTTTCCCCTGCTCAATCATCTCGAACAACCAACACGATGCATGTCAGCCTCACCTCAACCTGTTAATACGATAACTAGTGTTATCCCTTCGGTCGGCACACAAGGCCACCAAGTTGGGCACTACATGTCATCAGCTTAACATGCTACGGACCCAACCACCAAGATACGGGCTTCACAATCACAACAATGCTCACTGGGAGCTATCGCTGGCGGTAATGCTATCGCCAGGCGATATCAACAGAACCTCGATTTCCATGGCAACATTGGGTGTTTTCTGGAGAGCACCTCCAGTACTTATTGCAGTAACCTGCACATCCCAAAACCCCGTAAACCTACACATTTTTCCACAGAGTGTTTCTTGGAGCTATCGTTGGTGCTGCGTGTTCTTCCTCTCGTGTGGATGTTCGGCCTCCTACGGCTTAATTCAGGAAAACTTAGGTGGAACCCCATCAATCCTAACCTTTTCATTTCTCCACTCGTGCAATTTGGGCGACTCTTCTGAAATTTGTCACCTACACACCTTCTTTGTGGTTTTCATCATATGTTCCCATCAGACCTTGCCTCATGTCACCAAAAAGATCATGCCTCCAACAATTCATTGATTCTTGGTGGTCTTAATCTCCAACAAGTACTCTCACTAACTCAATGCTAATTATGGACTCAAATCCCCTTTGTTGTTCTCCTTCCAAGAACCAAACTTTACATAGTGTGAACGCACCCAATTTTGTCTTACCCTCAAGTCAATTCATAATATGAGCTTCTCCCACTTGACTTTTGAACTATGTGCCCTCTACTTGTTCCATATTGATTTTTTTACATGGTGCTTTCGTGATCATTGTTTACATAATATTAATACCTCTTTTCCTTCCCTAGCTTAATCTTAAACTCCTCAGTTTGTTCCTCCCTTTGATCCTCTCCTCCTTGGCTTTTAGATTGTTTGTCCTCAATTCCATGCATTTTGAATCCTATGATTTGTTTCTCGTTTCAAGATTTGTCCTCTTGGTCCTCAGAGATCTCGCCCCCATTCTGCTCTACGTGACTTAGTACCACTATACAACCCATATTTGACGAGTGGGGATCGAACTTAATAATAGGCTCCTAGGCACAAAAGGTTGACCATAGACCAAAAGAGAGGGTGCCATAAAAAATAGTTGGAACTCAACCAGAGCTCACCCCTTTAGTAATTTGCTCGCTGACGAGCTCCTCCAGAGTTTGCCACCTCGCATCACCCGAAAGATTCTAGCTCGTTGGCGAGCTCTCAGCATGGACGCCAAGATTTATATAGCTCACCAGCGAGCTCCTTCTGAGCACGCCTAGTCAGAGTCTGGCTCGCCAGCTAGCTCCCTTCACAGGCGACCTCGTCCATACTTTGGGTGAGCTTAAACTAATTACTGATAAAGTATTGTTTGAAAGGAAGAGCATAATCCACTACATAATAGGCTGAAAATAACAAAAAAGAAAGTGTAGCAAAAAATGAAAATATGTTTTGAAAAAATAACCGATAAATTATTTTTTCAGAGGAAGAATACAAATAATGATTTCATAATAGATAGTGCAAAAAAAGTTAACCAGTTAGATTTAGGAGTCATTTTAAATTGAAAGTTTTTGAATCAAATCAAACTTAAATGAGCAATTTAAAATAAATCCTAAATTCAAGGGACCTATACTGAGTATTTTGCCTATAAAATTGTAACCCCTTTTTTTGACTCCTTATTTTCTAATACTATTTAAGCCAAGAGTTATGAAACTTTCAAAGCTCCTTTGAAATTTTCCTTATGTAAAATAAGGGATTTTTGGCACTTTGCACACCCTAATTAGGGCTCTTTGGCACATTGCACCATCAAATTCAAAATTTGGCACTTTGCACCCTTGAAAAGCCTTAATAGAGCACATTGCACCCTCTAGTCATTTACATATTAATTTCTCATTTAATAAATTTTGCATTTAAAAGAGGGAGGGGTATTTTGGTCCCCTCGTTTCTGTTCATGACGTTTTGTGCTGTCTGATTCCTCCCACAGGGATGAAGCTACACGTTCAAGACATTATTTTATATTCAACTCCACCTGCTCCATATCCGCATACTCATGTCTGCTCAAGCAAAGCTCCGACAACCTTCATGGAAAAGGATCCTCCAGGATATGTGCTCCACGTGAGTTCAAGAATAAATTTAGTCCAAATTAATTCTCGTGCGAATGACTAAATAAAAAAGTTACTCCTCTGAAAGCGTCAATTATGGCCCCAAATGTAATAAATACAGGACATGAAAAAAAGCTGAAATCTTATAAATAACGTGAATTGAAGGCATTATACAAAAGCAGCTTCCATGTTTCATCAAGGAAAGTTTAATAGCATTTTAAGAAAAAGATTTGTAGCACCCCACTGGCAAGGCTCGTGATAAAAAAAATTTCTTCACAACCATTGGTGCCTTCTTTGCTGCCCAGAAGAAGCTTTACTGTCCTGCAATTTTTATCCGAACTACTTAGGCCCGAGGTTAGTAAAATCAGTCCATAATGTGTAAAACCATTCCCGAAAAAGCCCATCCACATGAGAAGGGTTACTCATATAAGCTTCCATGACAAAAGCTTATAGAGTGTGTTGAGACGCCAAAACTTAGATGTGAAATATTCTCTATAAAATATAAATGTAGCATACACATAATATAGATCTCTGTTGGAAACGTGATATGGGACAACTGCTTGCACTCAAAACCAGCTCAGGCGAGAGCTTCTCCAAGTCGGCCGGCGAGCCCGACCACCACGGCGAGATCACCTATGCGAGAGGCTCCAGCTAGATCCCCAACTCCGGCGAGAATCTACTCCGGCGAGAGCTTTTCTGCTCCGACGAGAATCTACTCCGGCGAGAATTTTTCAACTCCTGCGAGAGCTTTTCAGCGAGATCAATAATGGCGAGAGCTCCACCACCTGGGTTGCGCGCATTGCCTGCAAGTTGCTTGCGAGAGCTGCCTTGGCAAGTACAACAGTAATGAGAAGAAAAAGCAAAACAAAGTTCATGCGGGAACTATAGCATGCCATTGTTTTGTTTTCTCTTTGTACTCATGTATGGCCGGCCTGCGCGCCGAGGTTTGTAAAACATGATGTATGTTCAGAGGAATTGTAAGGCCTTAAGGCCAAACTCTTGTGGTTGTGTACATTCCGTGGTATATATATAAATGTGGTTTTATATATTGGACATTCCGGTTAAAGAGTTCAAAGTTGTAACTTAAAGCTTCCGCTAGAATACTCTGAGTTAGGATTCGTATTTGGTTTGGTATTATCCTGTGACCTCACCGTCTGTTTGTGGCATATAGTGTGGGGCCCCGGCCGGACCTTCTACTATACGTCATTTAACGGATGGGGTCGTTTGGAAGAATTGAAATCTTAGATCACTATGTGTGGATGATATGAACTGCCTAAACAAGAATTCTTGAACGGCGAAAGAGCCTATAGAGCCTATTACTCGCTACATCAAACAATTTCTACTAATGAAACTATGTAAATCCATCGGAAAATACGCATGTCCGCTGAAATGGTTGTTGCTCTTTTCTCTCTCTCTCTCTCTCTCTCTTACTGAGCTCTCTATCTCTCTCTCGCTGACTTCTCAGCCAACCTTATAAAATCTCCAGCTAACCTCTCTCTCTCTCTTCTCTCACCTCTCGCCTTTCTCTCTCACAATTACTCTCTCACTCTAACCCTCTCTCTCGCCTATTCTATCTCTCCTGCGGGAGTTCTCTCTCTCTCTTATATCTCTCGCCTCACTCTCTCTCCCGCTATCCTGTTCACAGGAAAAAACAAGGCAGTGAGTTTTTCTGGCTAACTATTTCTTACATTAAAAAAGAACTACACATACATATATATATATAGGACTTGCCCATCAACCAAATGCCGCCACGTGTCCCTCAGCATTGGTTTAATAAATGCGCCCCCAAGCTATTCTATCTCTCTCCTCCGCCATACATAAAAATAAATAATAATAAAACATAGTTGACCCCCGGTCAACACCAGCTCAAACCAACAAACTCCCCCTCAAGCTTGGCTGCACATGCCGAGCTTGCCTTTGAGCTTCACAAATGTCTCCGCCTTCAACGCCTTGGTGAATATGTCCGCAACCTGCTCTCCGGTTGGGCAATACACCACCTCCACTGTCTTCTGCTCCACTTGTTCACGGAGGAAATGATATCGGGTCTCGATATGCTTGCTCCTCCCATGCAGCACCGGGTTCTTTGCGAGCTGGATGGCAGACATGTTATCCACTAACACTGTCGTTGGGCCATCCTGCACATGATGTAACTCTCCCAGAAGATTCCGTAGCCAAATGACTTGGCAAGCGCATGCCGCCGCTGCGATGTACTCCGCCTCGCAAGATGATAAGGCTATAGTAGCCTGCTTCTTAGAACTCCATGAGAACGCCGCGGTTCCCATGTTGAACGTATACCCGGAAGTGCTCTTCCGGTCGTTCACATCTCCTCCATAGTCGCTATCCGAGTAGCCGACTAGCTTCAACTCTCCTCCAGATGAGTACATCAAGCCATGGTCCCGGGTCCCGTTCACATACCTCAGGATCCTCTTCGCTGCTGTGAAGTGGTCCTGCTTAGGTTCCTCCATGTGCCTGCTTACTACCCCAACCGCATACATGATATCCGGTCTGGTGAAAGTCAAATACCTTAGACTCCCAACCAGACTCTTGAACATAGTTGGGTCCACTCCTTCCTCTTCAGAATCCTTCCTCAGCTTCGTTCCGGGATCAGCAGGAGTGGAGATAGGCTTGCTATTCTCCATCCTAAACTTCTTCAAGATCTCCTCCGCGTACTTCTTCTGCGCGATGAAGATCCCATCTTCCCTCTGCTGTACTTCTACCCCTAGAAAGTAACTCAGCTCTCCTAGGTCTGTCATCTCAAACTCCTTCTTCATCAGCCTCTTGAACTCTTCGAACATCGTAGGGTTGCTCCCGGTGAATATCATGTCATCCACGTATAGACATAAGATCATGATATCCCCACTCTTCTCCACCTTCATGTAGAGAGCATACTCATATGGGCACTTCACGTAGCCATGCTTTTGGAGGAATGTATCTATCCTCCCATTCCAAGCTCTTGCCCCTTGCTTCAGCCCGTACAGTGCTTTTCTCAACTTGCACACCTTCTTCTCCTGGCCCTTTACACCATACCCCGGAGGCTGCTCAATATACACATCCTCCTCAAGGTAGCCATTCAAGTACGCCGCCACCGCATCCATTTGCATGATTGTCCACCCATAGTGAGCTGCCAGTGCGATGATCAACCTGATGGTGTCAATCCTCGCCACTGGGGCATAGACCTCGTCGTAGTCCACTCCTTGGACTTGCCTGTAGCCCTTCACCACGAGTCTAGCCTTGTGCTTCTCCACAGCTCCATCCTTGTTCTTCTTTACTTTGTAGACCCACTTCACCCCGAGGGGTTTGTGGCTTGCGGGTGGATCAACCAGCCTCCAAGTGTCATTCTTCTTTATGGAAGCTATCTCGGCATCCATCGCCGTCCTCCAAGATTTCTCCTGGGCAGCTTCGTCGTAGGAGTGCGGCTCGCAATCTGCCAACAAACAATATAAAGAGAAATTGTTAAGAGTCGGTGCCGTCTCCTCGAAAAGCTCATCCAACCTCCTCATCCTAGGTTGAGGACGGTCAGAACTGCCTCGGCTAGTGCTCGCTCCACTAGGACTTCCTCCGTTTGTACTTGTTCCACTTGAGCAGGGGGTAGAAGCTCCCCCTGAACTCCCACTCGGTGGTGATGGTGGCTCAACTCCACCAGCCTCAGCTTCCGCTTCATGACTACCTTCTTCCTCATCTTCAAAGAACATCCCCTTCATGTTCCTTGTCTCCTCATCCCAGCTCCAGCAGCAGTCTTCTTCAAACACCAAGTCCCTTGAGACTATGGCCTTCCCAGTCACCGGGTTGTAAAACTTATACGCCTTGCTCTCCGGAGCATAGCCCACGAAGATGCACTTCTCGCTTCTATCATCGAGCTTCTTCCTCCTCTGGTCCGGGATGTGAGCATGAGCTACACACCCGAAGACCCTTAGGTGCTTTACACTCGGCTTCCAGCCACTCCATGCTTCAAACGGCGTCATGAACTTCACACTCTTTGTGGGGCATCTGTTCAGTAGATACACCGCACATTGCACTCCTTCCGCCCAGAACATCTTCGGTAGCCCCTTCTCCTTCACCATGCTTCTCGCCATGTTCATGATGGTGAGATTCTTCCTCTCTGCCACTCCGTTCTGCTGCGGTGAGTACGCTGCCGTCAGCTGGTGTGATATCCCATTCTCCTTGCAGAAACTATCGAACAGCCTCGAGGTGTACTCCCCACCTCGATCTGTCCTAAGCACCTTCAATGGTTGCCCACTCTCCTTCTCGGCCATCGCCTTGAACTCCCTGAACTTGTCAAGGGCCTCAGACTTCTCTTTCAGAAAATACACCCAACACTTTCGACTATAGTCATCCGTGAAGGTGATGTAGTACTTGCTTCCGCCTATTGAGGTGGTCTCAAACGGACCCGCAATGTCCGAGTGAACCAGTTCAAGTTGCCGCCTTGCTCTCCAGGACTTTCCTCCTTCGAATGTCTGCCTCTTGAGCTTCCCCTTCGTGCACGCCTCACACACCTTCTGCGGAGGGGAGATCATAGGCAGATCCGCCACCATCTTGGAGTGGGATAGCAGCTTCAACCCTGTGAAGCCCAAATGGCCCATCCTATGATGCCATAGCCATGCTTCTTCCTCTTCTTTTGTTCTCGCGAGACAAACCGTCTCTTGAGCATCCATCTTCAGCGTGAAGAGACGGTTCGCCGTCATCTTCACCTTCACGACCTCCTTCCCTTGATCATTCTTCATTGCCAGAGACCCATCCTTCATCTGCACGCAGTAGCCTCTCTCCACTAACTGCCCAATGCTTAAGATGTTGGTCTTCAACCCTGGCACATAGTACACATCATTCAGGTGTACTCTCTCCCCGTTCAGTTTCACTACCACCAGGCCCTTTCCTTCCAAGGAAATCTTCGAATCATCCCCGAAATTAACTTCACCCCCACTGGGTTCAAGGTTAGAGAACATCTCCTTATCTCCACACATGTGGTTGCTCGCTCCTGTGTCCAGGTACCACACTTCATTCCTTCCTTCTTCCACACCTCGGTAGGTTAAGAACATCATTGGGTCTCCACCCCCAGCATTGTTCCCATTGTTCCTAGCCTCCGCATAATGGTTGGCTTCTTCTCTCTTCCTGGGAGCCCAGCAGTCATAACTCATGTGCCCAAACTTGTTGCAGTTGTAACACTGAACTTGGGCTCTTCCTCCTCGGCCTCTTCCTTGGCCTCTTCCTCTTCCTCTTCCTTCTTGCCAACCTCCTTGAGGTCGCTCCGCCTCTCTTTGGAAACCTTGGTTCCTCCCTTGATCTCTACCTCCTCTTCTACCTCGGCCTCTGCCTTGGTGACCTCGGCCACGCTGGCCGCTTCCTCTTCCTGAGCTTTCCCCAAAGTTCAACTGGGTCTGGAGTGCTTTTCCCAAGCCACTCGCTTCGTCATCATCCTGCTGCATCCTGTACTCATGAGCTTGCAATGAGCCTACAAGCTCGTCTACGGTCATCTGGGTGAGGTCCTTCGACTCCTCGATTGCCACCACCACGTGTCGGAACTTCCTTGACATGGCCCTCAGGAGCTTCTCCATGAGACTCACATCATCTATCGCTTCTCCGTTTCTCTTCATCTCGTTTGTGAGCGTCCGTAGACGGGTCACAAAGTCTCCGACCTTCTCCGTGGCTTGCATCCTCAACATTTCATATTCACCCCGAAGAGACTGCAGTTTCACTTTCTTCGCCTTGTCCACCCCTTGCATGGAGCGTTGCAACACCTCCCATGCTTCTTTTGAGCTAACTGCCTCCGAGATCTTCTCAAAAGTGGCTTCATCCACTCCTTGGTATAAGGTGAACAATGCCTTCTTATCCTTCTTTCTCGCTTCCCTCAACGCCGTCCTCTGCGCGTTGGTCAATACCGCCTCTGCTTCAGCATCAGGCTCTTCATAGCCTTCCTCGACTACTTCCCATAGCTCCTTCGAGGCGAGCAACACCTTCATCTGGATACTCCAATTGTCGTAGTTGGTCTTCGTCAACTTGGGGACTTGCCCCGGCATCGCACCTCCTGTCTCCATCTCGACTTGTCACCTCGCTTCCGAACTACTCCAAGGGTCGCAACCTCCCTCTGATACCAGTTGTTGGAAACGTGATATGGGACAACTGCTTGCACTCAAAACCAGCTCAGGCGAGAGCTTCTCCAAGTCGGCCGGCGAGCCCGACCACCACGGCGAGATCACCTATGCGAGAGGCTCCAGCTAGATCCCCAACTCCGGCGAGAATCTACTCCGGCGAGAGCTTTTCTGCTCCGAGGAGAATCTACTCCGGCGAGAATTTTTCAACTCCTGCGAGAGCTTTTCAGCGAGATCAATAATGGCGAGGGCTCCACCACCTGGGTTGCGCGCATTGCCTGCAAGTTGCTTGCGAGAGCTGCCTTGGCAAGTACAACAGTAATGAGAAGAAAAAGCAAAACAAAGTTCATGCGGGAACTATAGCATGCGAGAGTTGGGCTGTTCACAAAAGAAAACAAGGGATCTCTCTTTTCTCTCTCTCTCTCTCTCTCTCTCTCTCTCTCTCTCTCTCTTACTGAGCTCTCTATCTCTCTCTCGCTGACTTCTCAGCCAACCTTATAAAATCTCCAGCTAACCTCTCTCTCTCTCTTCTCTCACCTCTCGCCTTTCTCTCTCACAATTACTCTCTCACTCTAACCCTCTCTCTCGCCTATTCTATCTCTCCTGCGGGAGTTCTCTCTCTCTTATATCTCTCGCCTCACTCTCTCTCCCGCTATCCTGTTCACAGGAAAAAACAAGGCAGTGAGTTTTTCTGGCTAACTATTTCTTACATTAAAAAAGAACTACACATACATATATATATATAGGACTTGCCCATCAACCAAATGCCGCCACGTGTCCCTCAGCATTGGTTTAATAAATGCGCCCCCAAGCTATTCTATCTCTCTTCTCCGCCATACATAAAAATAAATAATAATAAAACATAGTTGACCCCCGGTCAACACCAGCTCAAACCAACAATCTCAAGGCTCTAAACCTCCAACTAATTGGTTTTAGGTAGGATTCTTGAATTCTAATATGGCAACACAACAAGTTAAGAGTTCAATAGTTCATCTGTTCTTTCATTGCAATCCCTACTTTTTGCTCCTCTCTAGTCTCGGTTCATAACCAAAAAATATACGTCTATTCATTTCCCAAGGTCATGCTGATTGATATCTTGCCGTTGATTTGCACCTGAAGTTAATAAAAGAACAACATCAAATCAATGGGTTAATTAATAAAAGGAGCATGGTTAAGTAGCAGAGAATCAACTACATAAACTTCATGAGAAATAATCGGCTCATCAGCAACACCCAAACATCTGAAATCAACAGAATACTAAGGTGAAATATGCAAGTCCCAATGTTGCAATTAGCTGAAGTCATAGCAAGAGGAAATAAATCAGTTTCACCTTAGCACCAAAGAAAGACCAAGCCTGCCAAAATAGACGATCAATAAAATATTAAGTATACTGATGACAAATCAAAATGCAAAATGAAAAACTATTTATTTTAAAATAAAAGATTATATACTGAGCATGCCATATTAAAAAAAAGAAAAAAATTTCCAAATGAGCAGTTCATACTAAGAAATTCCATGACACTAGAACGGGATCGATTAGAATAGATGAAAGCGACGACGGCCGGCGGAGTGAGGAATGGGAGTGGGAGTAAGATAGGGAACAGATCTCACCTACTCCTGGATCTACTCATTGCTGCTCAAGCGTGTAACATCCCATTTTTCAATTAGACCCCCCCCCCCCCCCCTTAGGAGTGACTTGAACATTCCTAGGTCATAACAAGTCCTAGGTTGAACCTAGGAGGTCAAGTGACCCAACTAGTTAGTTGAGACTCACTTGGTCTGCAAATAGTAAAATCTTAAAACTCTGATTTTGGTGGCCTAGTGGGTTAAATCTGACTCCAAGGCATTCCTAGACCTAATATGAGATCACTGGGTCACCAAGGACCCATTAGGTGCAAACCTAGTGGCTAAGTTGACCCAAGTCAACTTAAGCCCTAGTTAGGCCAAAGTAACCCTGCCCTGGATCAACTCACCCTCTTTATGCCAAGTCTACCCTACCTAACCATACCTAGGCCTTAGGGGAGATCAATGGGTCCCTAGGGGTCTATTGATGTTGACTCGGAAGGTCAAATTGACCAAGTCAACCCTAAACCCAAATCAAGTCAAACCTAGCTCAATTGGGTTAACTCAAACTCAAGCCGCCTCATGTAGACTCATAGGGTTTTATTAGGAGTTATTATGGCTGCCTATAGCCTAAACCCTAGGCTAGCCAACATGTTGAGTAGGAGAGAGAAATAGGCTAAATATAGGAGAGAGAAAGTGTGAATTAAGGGTATTTTCATGGTAGAATGGTGAGCCCCCCTCTCATATGGCATTTAAGGTTTTAATATTAATTTTATGGGATGACTTTAGGCTTCTAGGGGAAGAAAATTCGTGAGCATGACTAGGAGAGAGAAAAAATAAGTATTTGGTTATATAGAGGAGAGAGAAAAGGTGGTGGAGAGGTGAAGAGGTGTTTTGAAGAGGGAGGAGGCATGAGTTCGGCCAAAGAGGGGCCAACAGCCACCTAGAGGTTGACACCTCCTCCCCCCACCCTTTTCCCGGCCATCAAGAGGTGTTTCCACCCTCTTTCTCCTCTAACCACCCCCACCATGAAGAGGTGTTATGGCCCTTGAGGAAAACCGCCCCCTTTCTCCCTCTCCTCTTTATATACTCACTTAGGAGAGAGGGACAACCCATTTCGAAATCAGAGAAGGAGGATAGAACCCTTGCCGAAGCCACCAAGGAGAGAAACGCCGCCACCGCCGCCACCGCCGCCACCATGTCATCCCGCCGTTCAACTCGCATCCAAGCCCGAAATCAGGTCCTCCCTCACCTTTTCTCTCATGTTTAGATCCTAGGATTGTTTAGGAGTTGAGTTCATGCTCAAACGAACCGGAGCAAAAGCTTAAAATTTCAGAAATTTCCATTTTTATGGAGTTTTTGAAGCTCTTGGGTAGGGAGGCGCCGCCACCTCCGGCCGCCCTAGCCGCCGGCAAGGCTAGCCCCCACCACCGGGAACATGTAGGAGTTGTTTCCCGGTGGTGGCGCCACCCCTAATGGCCGGGAATAGCCCCGTGATAACCACTTCTCACGGGTTCTGGTTCAGGCCATTTGGAGAAGATGAAGTACAGCTCCCGTCGGATCTGCTTTAAGATCCGTGCAACCCTAGATTATGATTTAATGATTATTTATATTCAAATTCTGTATTTAATTTAAACAGTTTCACTGTAAATTAAATTTAGGCCCCTTATGGGCACCACATGAAAAAGAGTACAACATGAAAGTTGTAGGTCTTTTGAATACCTACAATTTGATATGTAGTGGTGAAAAATTGGATGAGGGGACTGCCCTGTAGAGCGTTTTTAGTAAGGGTATGTCCTACAACTAGGGTAGTTTTCTTCTAAAAATTATTTAGGCCCTTTAGGGGCATGTTCATCAAAAATGATCAACATAAATATTGTAGGAATTTTTATTATCTACAGTTTGATATGTAATGGAAAATTTTAGGACAAGTATTCTGACCTATAGGGCCATTATTCTAGGGTAGGTCCTACAAATAGGGCAGATCTTTGAAAAATTTCCCACACCTAATCCTTGGTCCAAATGCTTTGAAATTTGGACAGGGACTCAATATCACCTAGACCTAACTCCTGTAAAAATTGGAGACCATTTGGGATAGTGTAACTTAGGGGTTCTGCCCTAAACCTAGAAAAGCTAGGGTAATGTAGTTGAAGGGTCAAATGACCTCCAAACCCTCCCAAATTTTGGTGAGGTGTCCCTGGTATAGGTATCTAGGTTTGGTTCAAATTTCAACTCATTTGGTTGAGTTTTGAATAGGAATCCTCTAAACCCTAGTTTTGACCTAGTGAAGGGAAGCTTAGGGAAAAGGTACTTTTGACACTTGTGTGATCATCTCACCTCAACAGAGGTTTAGATTCTGACCACTGGTTTTAATTGGTCCACTTAGTATAAGGTGGTTTTTAGATAGTAACTTTGGGAAATGAGTAACAGGATAAGATTTGGGTTAGCGTAAGGACAGCTTGTGTTGGTTGGATTTAAGGAAAGAGGATGGACCACCATAGGAGGTTTCAAGTGTGGTGAGGAATGAGTTGATGCGCTCTAGAAGGTGCGCGCGACCGACGAAAGATCGCCGTCCCCGTAAGAGTGAAGAGTCAAATCCACCCTAGGTTTAGTTTGATGCAATTTATAGAGGGAACGAGTAAGGGTAAAACAACCAATAACAATAAGTGCCTTGCGAAAGGGAACTTCGGGCCGTAATGCCGCCGTTTTGGTTCCTAGTGCCCTTTGAGAGCCCTTCACGGGGTATGCCGGGGGAAGTCCTGGCTAACGTAAATCTTAAAACAAACGAAAGAGTAATTAGCCTAATAGGGATTCACATTGCACACACTCATTAGTTATGGTTGGTAATGGTTAAGTCGTCCCGAGGTGTTCAAGGGGCGCTGTCCTGTGGTATTCTAAGGGATGAAGTCTGGAGATGAGCCGGACGTTTTAGTCCGGGGAATTTGGTCTCGGATGTGGTTTATACGGACGGTTTAGTCCGGGAGTTTGACACTTTAAAATTGTTATATATTAAACTGCTGCATGTGCATAAAATAGGAAAGATTAAGGTGGTGGGTTTTCGATATCGGGGAGTTCGATTGCACCGACACCGATATCGTTGACTCGGCAAGGTGACTAGTACTTAGCCAAGGTTAAGTCCGGCGGACCAGTCGGCAAGAGTACGCAGGAGTCCGCCTCGTGCACCAGGCGTTGAGGGCGTACGATAGGTCAGACCAGTGGTGCTTTTACTGGTTTTGAGGTGGGCGAGGTCCAACCCACCGCTTCCGTCTGCCATTACGGGAGTATCCTGGGAGTTATCTCCAGAAAGGGGGATGATAGGACTTAATCTTATAGACTAATGGTTTTCGGACCACATCATTTTAGGGAATCGTGGAGCCCAGCCCGGAGGAGCAGCCCAGGAGGCCGGTGCACTTGGAGACAGGGCAGTCTAGCTCAAGAGTTCAGACAGCCGGGACCGTGAGTTCCGTTTCTTAGTAGCAGTTTGTTTTTCAGCTTCCGTTTGAGTGACCATGTAGTGAGGTGTTGTTGTACCGGGCTTAAGCCCTCTTCCTTTCAGTACTCTGTTTTTTACTCTGATGTTATATTGTGGACACTCCCTTCGTGGAGTTTACATATATGTGATTTATTATTGTGGACTGCATTTCTCTTTCTTTACTACTTGCTACTTGATTGTGATCGAAAAGGCCGGCAGAATCGGCGCGTTGTAGTGACGACCTTCCCGGGCGCGAAGATGTCACCGCAAAGCGGCGGTTCTGGGCATAAGACCCCGAGTTTTGAACGAAAAAAAGGGGTCTTACAAAGCGAAGCTCCGACGATCTTCATGGAAAAGGATCCTCCAGGATAGTGGCCAGCGACACCCACGTGTTCAATCGACGGTGAGCCGCCGGGATCTCGCTGTGAAAGATCGCCGGAATCAAACTAAGTATACGGAGATGGAGCAGGTGGAGTTGGATATAAAATGTTTTGAACGTATAGCTTCATCCCTGCGGGCGGAATCAGACAGCACAAAACGCCATGAACAGAAACGAGGGGACCAAAATACCCCTCCCTCTTTTAAATGCAAAATTTATTGAATGAGAAATTAATATTTAATTGACTATAGGGTGCAATGTGCTCTATTAAGGCTTCTCAAGGGTGCAAAGTGCCAAATTTTGAATTTGAGGGTGCAATGTGCAAAAGAGCCCTAATTAGAGGGTGCAAAGTGCCAAAAACAATAAGGGTTATTTATCGGGACCTCCCCTCAAAGTTTGCGTAATTACTACTTGCACCCCTCTAACTTTTGAAATTACAAAACTTCCCATCATTGTTTACATTTCATAACATCCATGCACAAAAGTATACCCCCCTTAGAATAAATATTTAGGGGGGGGGGGTCTTTTTGTTCATGGATGTTATGAAATATAAATGTTGCGAGTCACCCGCTATTTCACTGGTTCATAAAAATCGGACCGCCTTAGCTCGGAATTGGTCCGGGAGCGCAAACAGTCAAAGTAAACAACAAGAAATGACAAAGAGGCTTTTTTGATGTGGAAAAGCCGGAAATGGTGAAAAATCACGTGACTGGATCTGTGACGAGTCAAAATACACTAGTTCCTTTGAGTTTACATGGATTAAGATTTAATCTCGGAGGGCGACAGATCATTTCTCGGTTACAATTACAAAGTACACCAAATTATGAAAAAGGAGTAAAGTCCACGGAGCCTCGATGGAAACGCTCAGGTCTTGGAATGTTGTTGAGTTCACAGAACCTTGGTGGGAGCATTCCGGCTGAAAAGATCTGTAAGTCCAAGGAGCTTTGGTGGGAGCGTTTTCGTTAAAGCGGAGCCTTGATGGAAGCGCTATCGCGGAGGCGGATGTCGTGACTTGACGCTTGTTGGATCCTTGGTGTGAGAAGAGGAGCGGAGCGAATTCCTAAGCAGAGAATCGGCCTAACTCCACAATCTCGCCGGAAAACCTCAGTGCTCTCCCTTGCCTCTGAAGTTGCATGTCTTCAAATGAAGGCATGATGGCCTATTTCTAGTTTTTTGAAGGGATACGTCAGTAATTACGTTGGGGAGAAATTTTTGCTGGGGAATGGTGTCGCTCCATTTCGATCACATGGATCACCAATTTTAGCAGAATGATTGAAGCGCCCCCAAGCGATTAGGGAGTCTCGGACAGAGTGCTAGGAGGCGACGGCGGCCGGTGGAGGCGGCGGCGCGGCCACGCGGGGGCGCAGCCATGCGGGCTAGCCGTACGGGGGTGCAACCGCGCGGGGGTACGGTCGTGCAGGCTAACCGCACGCAGCATGGCAGCGCGCGACGTGGCCACGCAGGCTGGTTGCACTCGACCGCACAGGGTGCGACCATGCGGGTTGGCTTTGCGCGCAGGTCGCGCGCGCCTACACGATCCGATCGTGCTTGCACGGGGGTGCTGCAAGCGTGTGTGCGCGGGTTTGGCCCTCTTCTTTGGTGCTTCTGGGGCTTGGGGGAGTGCGGCTCTAGCGTGCTTCTTGTTTGGTCTGGTTGGCTTTCCCCGCACGTTCTTGGTTCGAATTCTTCTTGTTTGACTCAAAGATTTCAGGGGGATCTCATTCAATGCCCCCAAATTTTCACAAGTCATGCCCCGCGGAGCAATGAGTGCGGAAATTTTCTTCCTTTGCTCGGGATATTTTTGGGACTTTGTAATCATCAGGCTTGGCCGTGAATAATCATTTGCTGGAGGAAGAAGCGGCATATTTTTGTAATAATGTGTTGAACATCATCTGGCATGTTTGCGAGATTTTGACCATGGTAGACTTTTATTTACCGCCTATTTTGAGACAAGAAGATTTAGTAAGTGATATTTCATTATCTCAGATGTCTTTCCTTATGAGCACTCCTTTGATATTATATATGAGAGTGGGTTATTCAGCTCTCTTCCCCACCCTGCTATAGAGATCTTCAGAGTTCTTTGAGCTTTTCCTTGGAGTTTTTGTGGCCTTTACTAGTGCTATGTCTCGCTTGAAAAAAATTAGTATTATATTGAAAAAGTTTCATGCCTTGTGAGCGGGGAGCAAGTAAGCGGGAGATGGTGCAGACGGGGAATCCACTGCCTAGCAGCGCCGAAGTGGGGCCGTGCGGAAGGGTCGGCGAACGTGGATGCATCCGACGTGGAGGTGGCATGCGCGGAAGGGGGCACATCCGGGGCCAGTCGTCGGCGCGCACTCAGGGCCACTCGCGCGGGCGCGCGCGTGGCCTCCCGCGATGGAGCACGTGGGGCTGCCTGCATGGGCGCGCGAGGGGCTGCCCGCATGGGCGCGCGTGGGGCTGCCTACGCGCATACTGTCAGGGCCACCCGAGCGCGTGCGTGCACATGGGGTCGGGGTCGCCTGCTTGCTCTTGTTCGGGGCCACCTGCGCGGGAGCGCGCGGGGCCGCCAACTTGCGTGGGCATGTGCAGCGTTGCTCGTACGACCTTTCGCGAGTGTGCTTGTCTTCACTCGTGTGTTATTTTCTTTTTCTTATTTTGATACTAATGTTCATCCTCTTTGCAGGTGTCGAAGGATAGTGCTCTGTCGCAGTCGATGCATCTTCCCTCGTCATTGAGCCTCCCGCAGGTAGCCGGTTGGAGGAAGCGCTTTGGTATTTTGGAGGATGTTGGGATTCCTTCTCCTTTGGAGTGCATTCAGAACCCTCCTCTGGGCCACTTCGTGATTACAGAAGGATGCCTGAAAGCGAGCTTTCGGGTCCCTCCTTCTAATGAATTCATCGTCGTTTTTCAATTTTGCGGCGTTTTGGTCACACAATTCTCTCTGGTGGGGATGACGAGTATAATGAGAATGCTGTGCTTTTTCCAAGAGCACAGCTCTCTGATGACGGTTTAACTTTTTTCACGAGTGGTGTGAAGTTTGTCTTGGATCTAGTGACCGGGTCAAAGTGTAGAGCAATAAGCGATGGATGTCGTTTAAAGACATGGTCGAATATCGTCACGGGGTAATGTTGTTTGGGTTTTTCATAACCACCTGGAAGTTGCCTGGGATTTGGTGGGATCCTTCGGACTGCTGTTGCCGCCTCTCGGGAAGGGAGTATGATTTTTTTCCCAATGTTTGGTTTCAAGGACCCGCACTAGTTGGGCGTCGCCCTTTTCAAGATTAGTGTTTTTGTCATCAAGAAGAGGTTGGTTCTTGCGAGCCTATCGACAGATGAAAAGTGGCGTTGTATTATGCCATTAGCGCTTGGGAAGAAGTGGAAGCTGGATTTTTCACAGTGGCGAGGAGAAGGTGGGTCGTCCTCGGCTGCCCCTACGGTTGTCATTGATTTTGCTGATGACTGCCCTAACAACCTGGTTGCGGATCCGCCGCCTGGAGAGACCGAGTATACCCCAAAGCTCCCTACGATCGAGCTGACTTCTCAAGATATTTTTGAGCCGCTATTGGTGACGGGGAAGGGGAAGGAGAAGGAGTGCTCCACCTACCAAAAAATTTTCTGGAAGGTATGTATATTGCCCCCAACATTTCTTTTCCCTTAACTCTTGTTGGGTGCTGGAGTATTCTATTCCTCGTGTTTGTAGCTAGATGAGATTCGTGACATCATGCTTATAACGGTCCAGGCCTGCCAACCCTGCGGGACCCAGCTGGCACCGCCGGCCTACCAGAAGTCCCGACCCGGGCCCAGTACTGGTAGTCAGCCTATCACATCAAGCCTGCAAGCCATGTACCCCAACCCCTCTCCGCGCCTGTTTTTCAGCAGCGGTAGGTTGTTGCCACTGGGGGTCGAACCCAGGACCTTGATAAGAGACTCTTTGCCACTGGGGACCAATTGGTGATGAGAGCTGTGGTAAAGAGTCTCTTATCAAGGTCCTGGGTTCGATCCCTAGTGGAAACAACCTACCGCTGCTAAAAAACAGACGCGGAGAGGGGTTGGGATGCATGACCTGCAGGCTTGATGTGATAGGCTGACTTCCAGTTGTGGGCCCGAGTCTGGACTTTTGGTAGGCCGGCGGTGCTAGCTGGGTCCCGCAGGGTTGGCGGGCCTGGACCGTTATAACGCTTTTCTAGAACGGAACTTACATGGCCACGAAGGATGATTTTCTCTCTCTGCAGACGAAGTTGGCCGCGACCATGGATTCTTTGCTGATCGCTCGAAGGAAGAAGAAGGAAGTTGTTTCCTGTATGGTTGGCGTGGAGCCCAGTTGTCCACTTTCAGAACTGAGGTTGAGGCGAAGCTAAGTGTTACTGATACTAAGATCGAGGCTCTTTGCGGGAGGTTGGTCTCCGCTAAGGCAACTCCTGTGGAGTCGCTCAGTTGTTCTGAGGCGGTTGATGCAGTAATGTACCAGCAGGAGGCGGAGGTCGAGTAGCTGAAGAAGGAGAAGGCTCGGATGATCGCGGAGCGGGAGGAGGTCGAGGAAGTGTGGGCGTGTACAGTGGCCGAGTACTAAGTCTCTCATGACTTTGAGGTGGAGCGGTCTCGCATTGTGGAGGAGGCATGCTTTGAGATGATGGCGACTGAGATCGACCCGCTTGTGGAGGATGAGCGTGATGTCGTATACTGCTTAGGCTTTGACAAGGGGTTTCGAGCTGCTCGGAGGTTTCTGGAGCGTGACGCCCTGGGCGTGGAGGATTCCTCGGACGATGTTGTTGAGGCTGCTATAAAGGGATGATCATGCAGATCTCTTCTTCTATTATTTGTTTGCTTCGCTTGTTTTTGTTTTGTAGACGTATTTTTGTGTCGTTGCATGTTTTTGCCTTTTATAATGATGTAGCCCGTGGGGCGTCTTTTATTTGAGTGGAGACCCTTTTTATCTTTGGATCTGATGTGCTCTAATTGTATTTTTGGTGGAGTTATTCCTAGCCTGAGTGTTGGTACCTCAAACATCTTGCTAGTATGAGATGTTGGTACACTCACACTTTTAGAAGGGCTATGGGCCACTTATAATTTGGTTGCGAGGAGCTCTTGTTTGCTCGTTCCTTGAGTGGAGATGACAAAGAACCTTTGTTTGTGCCTCAAGAGGACCAATGTCCATCCGAATGGAGGTGACAAAAAACCTTTATGCGTTCGCACCTTAGGAGAACCGAGGTTCGTGGTGAAGAACCTTTGTTCGTTTGCGCCTTAGGGGAACCGTAGTTCGTCCAGGTGGAGGTGGCGAAGAACCTTTATTCGTTCGTGGCTCGGGAGGAATAAGGTCCGTCTGGGTGGAGGCGGAGATGAACCTTTGTTCATTCGTGCCTCAGGTGGACTGGGATCCATCTAGGTGGAGGTGGCGAAGAATCTTTGTTCGTTCACGCCTCAGGAGTACCGGGGTCCGTTCGAGTGGAGGTGGCGAAGAACCTTTGTTCGTTCACACATTTTGAGAACCGGGGTTTGTACGAATGAAGGTGAAGACGAACCTTTATCCATCTCTCCTAGAAGGTGTAGAAAGAGCTTTGTCAGTCTCGCCTAGGAGGTGCAGAAAGGCTTTCACCAATCTCGCCTTGGAGGTGCAGAAAGGTTTTCACTGATCTCGCATGGGAGGTACAAAAAGAATTTCACCAATCTCGTCTTTGTGGTGACCCATCTGTGGTGAAGGGGAAAACAAATGCTTTATTGTTGAAAGGAAGATACGCGTGCCCATGGATTTACTCTCGCGGCTTATTCTTCGAAAAACAGGGAAAGTAGTAAATAGCAAGGGTCATGCTGGCTTAAGTATCGCCTAAACTCTCTTGTCCTAAGCCCTGACCGAGGTGCGCCTGCTAAAGGTTGCATAGTCCCGTCGCCTCCTGGTCTCCTCGTGAAACAGCTATTCCGCCTGGGGTGACGAACTTCAGTACCAGATGCAGAATGGAGGGGTCTGCCTCGAAGAGCATTTAGAGCGGCCGACCGAAAATTACATTGTATACCGAGCTGGAGTCGACTACCAGGAATTTGACGTCCCGAGTGGTTTGTCTTGGGAACTCCCCTAGAGTGATGGGGAGAGTGATCGTTCCCCGAATGGGCACGAGTGTGTTGTCGAAGCCATATAGCGGTCCAGTCACTGGCTCTAGGAGTTCTCAGGGGATTCTCATGCTGAGCAATGTTGATTCAAACAAGATGTCCACCGAACTTCCACTGTCAATCAGTATCCGTCTGACCTAGAAGCAAATATCACTGATTCCTGTGCTGATGATGAGAGGATCTTGGTGAGGTGTGTGCACGCCCTTCAAATCTTCGTCCCCAAAGTTGATGGTAGTATCCGTTTGTGGCTTTGGGCCTTCCAGGCCCCTCTCATATATAGCAATGGAAAGGAGTTTGAAGGGCGAGTCGGTGATGGTCTTTACTTCCCTGACCATCTGTCTGCCCCTTTGCGCATCTTAGCGTGGCGGGGGTGATGCCACCCAGGTTGGTGAGGTGGGGGAGGATTAGGTACTTGATTCTCTATGTACCTCCCCAAATGCCCCTATCGGATGAGATGCTCTATCTCCTCCTTCAGCCGATTGTAGTCCTCTGTACTGTGCCCATTCCAGCGGTGGAACTTGCAGTACTACGTCTGGTCCCCTCGGTTCAGGGGGAAACGATTTTGGGCGTCAGAGCATGTCGTAGTCCTGAGTGTCCACGAGTACTTGTGTCCGGATGGTATTTAGCGGGGTGAAATCTCGGTGCCAGTGGGAGACTTGATCCTGGCAGGGATTGCCACAGCGGTCGTCACTCTGACGATTGGCTAAGGGCATAGGTTCTGATTCCCTCTTCCACTTGGAGGACCTTTCAAATTACTTGTGGTGGGCGTCAATAGCCTCGTCGGCCGTGATTTGTTCTTCAACCCGATGAACATTATCGGCGTAGCTTGGAACTATCTCCCTCATCAGAGTAAAGTAGAATCTGCTTGGGCGAAGCCCTCCGAGGAAGACGCCGTGAAGAAGCTCCGAGTCAACTCACGAGATCTGTCGTGCCTCAGAGGTGAAGCGACGAAAGAAATGTTTGAGCGTATCTCCTTCATTTTGGCGGATGTCGGAGAGGTGAGAGGGGTCTCTGATAATCCTTTGATTGACTATGAACTGGTCGATGAAGAGCTGGGTGAGCTCCCCAAAAGTGTTGACTGCCCCTTCTCGCAAGGAGTGGAACCACGTTCATGCTTTACCCTTTAGAAATACTTGACACAACAGTTAGTTGGGCGCGTTGAAGAGACACATAGTCATCTTGAAGTGATTTATGTGCTCCAGGGGATCCTTCACCCCGTCGAAGGCTTTAAAGTGCGACAGCTTGAATCCGTGTCGAACGGGATATGTCAGGACTTGAGGGGCGAGCGGGGACCCATGGTGGAAGGGGCACCGTGCGTTGAAGGGGCGCCACACGTTCATGGGGCGCCGCACGTTCATGGGGCACCGCACGTTCACAGGGTGGCGTCGCTCATGGGCGTACTCTTCTTCAATCATGTCCTCGATCTATTGGTGGGTGAGCCTACGGTCGCCTTGCTGGGTGTCCACCTCCATTGGCCGAGGATCGGGTTGTGGCTCTGGTCTTCGAGCGACATGCATGGAGCTTGCTTTGTCGGAGAAATCCTCGGAGGGGGGATCCTCAGGGTGAGCCGCGCCCTGAAGCGGGATGCGCTATGGTGCTACAGCTAGCGGCGCATCGTGCACATCAGCTGTGTGGGGGGAGGATTGGGCACTCCCATACCCCGTAGGAGGATGATTGCTTCATCCTGCCATTCCTCTGTTAGTCAGACACGCTCCTCAACTGGATCGACGGGAACAACAACAACGGTACTTCTGTTGGGCAGTGGAGCGTTGCTTGCGGGCGAGTTGGTTGTAGCCAATTCGGGACGCTCTTCCAGTGTTGTGACATTTGCAGTGCGCACACTCCTTCTTGCCATTATTATTAGTTTGGGGATATATAAACTTATCAGAGCTTTGGGGAGCAGCTTCTCATAGACGACGCAAACTATTGCGGGTCACCTCGTCTTTCAAAGGTTCGGATAAATCGAACTGCCTTAGCTTGGAATTGGTCTGAGCACGCAAACAGTCAAAGTAAGCATCAACAAATAACAAGATGCTTTTATGACGTGGAAAACCCGAAAAGGGTGAAAAACCACGCGGTCGGATCTATGTCGAGCCAAAATCCAATAATTTCTTTGAGTTTATAAGGATTGGGATTTGATCCCTTAGGGCGACATGTCACTTCTCTGTTATAATTACAAAGTACACAAAATGGTGCAAAATGAGCGAAGTCCTTGGAACCTCGATGGAATCGCTCCAGCCTTGGAATGTTGTTGAGTTCACGGAACCTTGGTTGGAGCATTCCGGCTGAAAAGATATTTAAGTCCACGGAGCTTTGAAGGGAGCACTCTCGAGGAGGCGGAGCCTTGATGGGAGCGCTCTCGCGAAAGCGGATGTTGTGACTAGACGCTTGTTGGAGCCATGACGCGAGAAGATGAGCAGAGCAAATTCCTAAACGGAGAATCATCCTAAGTCAACGATTTCGCCGGAAAACCTCGGTGCTATGTCTTGCCTTTGGAGTTGCTTGTCTTTAAATGAAGGCATGAAGACCTTGAAAGTGAGGATGGATACAACTCTAGAGGGGGGGTGAATAGAGTATTCAAAAATTATGACAATCTACTCAACTCCCTTAGAGTTAACTTCCCCTAGAGTCTAACATAAAGTGAGGTGCACAAGAGAAAGCTAACTGTAATTATAGTTTGAGCTTAAGTCCCGACACAACAACTAGCAATCCTAGTTAATTCTACTCACAGCCACAGTGCAGTAATTAAAATAAGCAACACAGACAACACAAGAAGATTTATAGTGGTTCCCTCTCAATAGGTACATCCACTCTTCTACCACCCTGGAAGGAATCCACTACAGGTTTTTGTTCAGGTGTCCTGCCGCCAACTGATCTGATTCAGGTAGATCAAGTAGACCCTTTGAGCTTTTGATCAGGAGCTCAAAATCCAACATAGGTTTTTGCTCAGGTGCCCTGCCACCAAGGTTCACTTTTGAAGAGAGTAATAACCCTTTATATAGAAGGTTGAGAGAGTTAGAATGTCTTCTCTTTTGTTAAACAGAATAAGAGAAGCTAGTGGATTGCATTGAGCTATAGAAAGCTCTAAAGGAATCAAAGCTCCCCCTGGCTTAGAGAATATCCAGGAAGAAGCCTTGCTTCAGGGTGCAGGTTCTCTTCAGAATTATTGACAGAAACTATTGTCTTGAAGTTCTTGAAGGAGCAGCTTGAAGAAGACTTTGAATGTGGAATGATTGTTCTTCTTCAACAGCTTTTCTTTCTTCTTCTTCTTTTGAAGCACTGAGTATGAATGTTCCTGTAAGCAGGATGAACTCAGGATTGAAGAAGAGAACTCTTAAGAGAGAGTTGATCTTCTCAGCTGTATGTAGAAAATAACTGAGAGCTGTATCTTCTTGTTCTGGTTGTATATGAATATCTGAATATCTGTGTTCTGAATGATATATCTTGAATTCTAATATTAACTTCTCTCTCTAGCACTTTATATATATCAGTCTTTTCAACAGCTTCTATCTTTCTCTTAATTTGAAACTTGTCTTCTTCTGAGATCTGCAATCTGGGCTGCAAATAATACATAGTACAAAAAGAGCCTGCAGAAAGACATCCTATAAAGAAATAAAGCTTCCTTAGAAGCTGCTTATCTATTCTGCAAAATCAAATGATATTAGAAAAAGTCACATCAAAAACAACCTCTTTACGACCAGAGAAAGACATCTATGTCTAACGGCTATAAAGGACAGCATGACAGATAAAGCAAAAAGATTATGTCAACTAATAAGACAAAAGACTTTGTCAGAAAGAACTTGACTTATGCATAAAGAATGAGGCAAAGATTACCTTGATATGTAAGCATAAAATCAATGAAATAATCTTTTAAAAAATAGGCCATATAAATAAGAAATAAATCACAGAAGAGAAAGAATATAATATCTCTAAATGCATACAAAAGATCGTCGAACGACTCACGGAGATCGTCGACCTCTCAGAGCAGATGGTTGAACTATCAGAACAGATAGTCGACCTACAAGAAATTTGTCTGGACAAAAGAAGTCGAGCAGGGCTCGACGATCGACGATGCTGAGACCACAGATCGTCGACCTAACAAAGAAGAACTAGCTCAGAGATAGTCGATCTGTTGATAGACGATAGTCGACCAACTGATAGACGATAGTCGAGCGGCGTTCGACTACAGTTGATCTAAAAAAATACTTAACCAGATTTTTACCTGGATAAACAACAACTCTACACAACTGATGAAATCTAACCTAAATCTAACCTTTGACCATAGATAAATCTTGGGTCAAGAAACTAATTGAGAAGACTTAACTCAAATCCAAACTAGGGTACTAACAATCTCCACCTATTTGGGTCAAGTCTCTCAAAACTAAAAGAATGCTATAAATAGGTATAAAAACAAACATAACCTGTTAGGATAAACATGTATCATATCATATCAATAAGCAACATTCATATCAAACAAACAGATTGTCAATACAAATAAATTTATACAATGTCAGAGTCTGGTTTAGAAGCGGAAGAAACAGGAAGAAAGGAAATTTTCCTTTTGGGATCAAGAGCATCCTTCTTTGAAGTCTTCAAGTCCTGTTCTCCAATAATTTTAGATTCTCCTTCCCTGGGCAAAACAGCCTCTGGATGCTTTTCCATATATTTAGAGGCATCAAAAACTTCTGGCCTGACTTGATATATGTCTAGTTCCTTTTCTCTGAACTTTGACATAGTTGTTAAGCCTGTTGTGTCTTTGCATTCAGCTTTAGCTTTTCTTATTTGGGCTGATCCAACTAACTCAAGAAATCTGGCCATCCTGAACTCAGGATTAAGCTCTTGGCTTTCATACTCATTTTCATCAGCTGGATCTAGAGGCTTTATAGTTCTGAACTTTATAGAAAGGTCTAACAGACCTGCAGCTGATTCTATGTCTTCTTGAATAACAAGAGATGATGGAGGAGCAACCTCTACAAATTTCTTGCTTGACTTGTCTGAGTAAATTACTCTCTTTCCTTTTAAATCTACTTGCTTGATCTGATCTGTCTTTCTGGAGGGAAGAATTTTGCTTTCCTTAGGTGAAGGAGGAGGAGAAAATGTTGGTTTTTGATAAGTCATCTCCTTCACCTGCTCTTTAGGTTCAACTACTTGTCTTTGCTGCCCTGAATGATGTCTGCCCTGATAACCTGGGTTTCCTCTTCTCTGATATGCCTGAGAAGGGGTAAATCTGGCTGAGGGAGCCGAGGGATTAGAAGATACATTCCCAGAAGCTCCTGAACTAGGAGGAGGAGGAGGAGGACCACTTGGAGTCCACTTGGGAGCTGGAGAGTCATATCTTTTGCTCTTCTTCCTCTTTTTCTGTTGATTTCTAGACAGACCCATCAAATGTTGAAAGTCCTTAGACTTGGGGTCAATCCCTTTCAATATGTAATAGGGGGTGTCATTTTCTGGATTAGGAGGAGGAGGAGCTTGAGCTTTCCTTTTCCTTTGAGCAATTTTCCTTTTCTTGGACCCTTCAGAATCCTCTGAATCTTCCTCATCATCAGAGTGTGATGACTGAGGTTGGTCATAGGGATCAATGAAATCTTGAATAGCCTTTTCTTTTTCTTTTAAAGCAGCCTTTTCCAATTCTTCTTCTATGTCATCCTGAGCCAATAGAGAATCCAGATCAAGTCCTGGAGTATCATCCCAAATAGTTGATTTTTCCGCTGACTCATCTATAACTGTCTTGGGGACCAGTTCTTCTGAGACTTGCACAAATTCCTGATCTGCTATAACAGACTCAGGTCCTTTATCTTCTGCAGTAGGTTCTGAAGCAGGTTCTTGAATATCTTGAGCTTGATCTGTAGCCAAAGGGACACAAAAGTTTTCTAAATGGTATATAAATATCCCTTCAAGGTATTCACAAATTAACATGTCAGTCAACAGGTCAAGAAATTGAGTAATTGAATTACCTGCAGAATTCCCTAACTCCCATAGATCATCTATGTAGGAGGTAATGACTCCTTCTAGATACATGACAATAATTGGAGTAGATGATTCTTCAAGACATACTCTTAAAGCAAATTCAGCCTTAGCAATAACTTCAGTTGTATCTGAAACTGCAACTGCAACTGATACTGTAACTTCTGAATTTGCAGCTGTAAGAATGTCATCTGATGGTATATCTTCTGGATTTGCAGCTGAAAGAATGACTAGAGGAAGTACTGAGACATCTTCCTGGAACATCTCCCCCTGCCTGACTTCAGTGGGTACTGAATTCAGGCCCCTAAGAGAAGAGGGCTCAGCAGAATTTAGAGGGCTGTAATGGAAGATGTAAGAGATGAAATGGAGGAAATAAGAGGGGCAATTGCTGCTTCAATCATTGTTTTGATTGAATGAGTAATTATCTCCATGATGCTTGCAATGAGAGCTGGTGTGATTTCAAAAGATGTAGATGGGGGAATCACAATAGATGGATGAACATCAGGGTTAATGTTCTCCTGATGAGATGGAGTGTGAGCTGGTGATGGAGATGCAGATGCATGAAGATCAATATGATCTTGATGTGAGATTGGTGACTGAGGTGGAGTTGGCAGTGTCTCAGAAACCAACAGATCAATGCTAAGATTGGAAATCCCAGTAAGGTGTTAAGGAGTTGGAGATGCTGGTGGTGATGCATGGAGAATAGCAGTGGATGTAGATGGTACTGCAGTAGAAGTGGATGGCAATGCAGATGTAGATGGAATTGCAGTAGAGGTGGATTGTAATGCAGATGCAGATGTAGATGTAGATGGAATGAGGGAAATGGAAGAACCTTCTTCAATTAGGTGGGGGGGGGGGTGACTATTACTGTCCTGGTGTTCTCAGATGTAAAAGGAGCAACCCCAACAGGTGAAGGCTTCTGGATGTTCCTTCTCCACTTGATGAACAGAGTGGGATCCATCTTCTTGCTTGTATTGATTGATGTTGACACTGTTCCCAGCAGCTGAGGGTATTTCTCTCTCAGAAATATCCCAATTACCCTTCCTAGGGTCACCTCTTTCTTAGAATTCTTTTTCCTGATTAAATCAAAAACTATGCCAGCCCAATTTACTGCTTTCCTGTTAGCAACAACACACATTAAGGCAAACTGCTGCCTGGTAATGTTATCATGCGCAGAGTGCTTTCCCAACAGCACTTTTCCAACTAGTTCTGCCAAGAACTTGATCTTCATCGGGAAGCTTACCTTCAGCAACTTGGAAGGAATGCCTTAAGCATGTCCTAGCTCTAGCAGCATCCTGCTATACTCCTGAGTATTTTGATCATACTCTTCTTGACCATTGAGCAAACCAAAAATCTCAGTCAAGACGGCAGGAGTCAAAATTACCTCCTCGCCGCCGATAGTCCCGGTCATCGATTCGTCGCTGGAAGACGATGTATAGACCCATTCTTTGATCTCTGGAACATTTATCTTAATCCGTGTAGACATAAGCTTCTCCAGTCCTTGATCTTTGCATAGCTGTAGTATCTCGAGAATGTTGGCATCGCAGGCACTGAAAGATTCGAAATCGACGCTAAAGCCAACGTCAAACTTCATCGCGGTCAGCAAAGCTGGAGCAATCGCCATGGATTTGGTTGGGGAAGACGAGAGAGACGAAAGCAGAAAGCGCGGGGCAGAGCTCAAGACAAACCTTTCAAGCAGGAATGAGGAATATGAAACGACGAGCTCTGTCGACTATAAAAAGCACGATCTATTAACCTAGGTCGACCATCGATTTATATTTAAACAGCAATCATCGACCTATTTCAACAGATACTAGAAACGATGGTCGATCGATCGTTCGACGATCGTTTCCTGAAGCAGAGTAGTCGAGCTATCGATCGACTATTTCTATCTTCACAAACAATCGAGCCGTCATCAACCATAGGTCGACGATAGGCTCAACCTGTTCGACTATGGTCGAACGACATTCGACGATATTTGAGCAGATTTCAACATAGGTAGAAAACTATACTTGGTCTAATCCATTTATTATACCTAGTTGATTCAAAAAGAACAGATGTTTCTGTTCATCTAAGGGCTTGGTGAAAATATCACCTCTCTGAAGGTCAATGGATATGAACTCAAGACTGATTTTATTCTTTTCCACACAATCTCTTAGAAAATATTGTCTGATCTCAATGTGCTTGGTCCTAGAGTGGTGCACAGGATTTTGGGCTATGGAAATAGCACTGGTACTGTCACATATGATTTTTGTGTTCTTGTGTGTGTACCCATAATCAAAAAGCTGGTTTTGAATCCACAGGATCTGTGAACAACAACTAACAGCTGCTATATATTCAGCCTCTGCAGTTGAAGTTGAGACATAAGCCTGTTTCTTGCAGAACCAAGAGACTAATCTCTCTCCAAGGAACTGACATGTCCCTGAGGTGCTTTTCCTGTCAACTCTACAACCAGCATAGTCAGAATCAGAGTATCCAATTAACTCAAATACTGATTCAGCTGGGTACCACAGTCCTAAATTTGGACATCCCTTCAGGTATCTCAAAATTCTCTTGAGAAGAATCAAATGAGATTCCTTTGGGTTGACCTGGAATCTAGCACATAGGCATGTGGCAAACATTATATCTGGTCTACTTGCAGTTAAATACAATAGGGAACCAATAATGGCCCTATAGTTTTTCTGATCAACTGGCTTATCCTGATCATCAGAATCTATAACTACATTTGTAGCCATGGGTGTATGCATTGCTGAAGCATCGGCCATCCCAAATTTCTTTACCAATTCCTTGACATATTTGGATTGGGAGATGAAGATGCCATCAGCATCTTGCTTCACTTGGAGACCAAGAAAGTAAGATAACTCACCCATACTACTCATCTCAAACTTAGAGTGCATCAGGTCTGAGAACCTTTTGCATAGTTTGGGATCAGTGGAACCAAAGATAATGTCATCCACATAGACTTGAACTAACAAGATTGTGTCCTTGTGATGCTTAACAAATAGGTTTCTATCAACTACTCCCCTAACAAAGTTGTGCTCTAACAGGAAACTAGCTAGAGTCTCATACAAGGCTCTGGGTGCTTGCTTAAGTCCATAAAGAGCTTTTTGCAACTTATAAACAAATGAGGGTTGAGTTGAATAAACAAACCCAGGAGGTTATTCAACAAACACCTCTTCCTTTAGCTCACCATTTAGGAATGCACTTTTAACATCCATTTGAAAAACCTTAAACTTCATATAGGCTGCATAGGCTAGAAAGATCCTTATTGCCTCTAGCCTTGCAACAGGGGCAAAGGTTTAGTCATAGTCTATACCTTCCTCCTGTCTGTAGCCCTGAGTTACAAGCCTAGCTTTGTTCCTTACAATGATTCCTTTGGCATCCAACTTATTTCTAAACACCCACTTGGTGCCTATGATAAGTTGACCTTTTGGTCTTGGAACCAAAGTCCATACTTTACATCTTTCAAATTGATTAAGCTCCTCTTGCATAGCAATGATCCAGTGGGGATCTAGCTCAGCATCTTTTATGGTGAGGGGCTCAATTTGTGAAAGGAAACAAGCATGCATCACATCCTGTCTTAATTGATGTCTTGTTTGCACACCAGCTGATATATCACTAATCACTTGAGATGTAGGATGATCTTTAAGTGTGACAATATCAGCAGGTGGGATGTGATCTTCAACAACAGTTTGGATTAATTCCTCTTGTGGAATATGATTAACTGTTGGTGGTACAACAACTACTTCCACAAAGTCTTCATCACTGTCTGAATCAGTGATATGAAGAGTTGATAGAGGGAGAATCTCTTGGGTGAGATCTTTGCATAACTCTGGTACCTGCAATGAGTTTGAGAAAGGAGAAATTTTCTTCTCCTTATAAAACATTTTTGACTCATCAAAGGAAACATGCACAGATTCTTCTATTTTTAAAGTTGATTTGTTAAACACCCTATAAGCTTTGCTTACTTGGGAATATCTAAGAAAAATTCTCATTGAAGCTTTTGCTTCAAACTTTCTAAGGTATTCTTTGTTGTTATTGTGAATGTACACTACACAACCAAAGAATCTGAAATAATTAATTTTAGGTTTCTTTCCTTTAAGTAATTCATAAGGAGTTTTACTCTTAAGCTTATGTATTAGACTTCTATTCAAAACATAATTACCTGTGCTAACAGCTTCTTCCCAATAAGAGAGAGGCATGTTAGCATCTGCCAACAATGTTCCTGCAGCTTCAATGAAGGTTCTATTTTTCCTTTCCACTATCCCATTTTGTTGATGAGTTTTAGGAGCAGAGAAGCTATGTTTGATACCTTCTTTCTCACAGAATTCTTGCATGAGAAGAGACTCAAACTCAGTACCATAATCACTTCTAATCAAGGCAACATGAGTAGAATACTCAGTCTGCACACATAGCAGAAAGTCTGTAAGAACTTTGAAGTTATCAGGCTTTGTTCTCAAAAAGAACACCCAAGTGAACCTAGAGAAATCATCTACAATCACTAAAGTGTAAAATTTCCCTCATAGACTCTGTACTTTTATTGGGCCAAAAAGGTCCAAGTGCAATAAGTACAGGATTCTAGGTGAATCACTCTTATTTACAGCTTTGAAAGAATTTTTGGTTTGCTTGCCTAATTGACAAGCCCTGCATAGGCTTTCCTTCTTGTAGGGGCAAGAAGGTAAACCTCTAACAAGGTTGTATTTAGATAACTTAGATATATTCTTGAGGTTAACATGGCTAAGCCTTTTATGCCATAAGGTGTTATTATTGGTTACTTCATTAAACAGGCAGATTTCAGATTGAGTTGAATTAAAATCTACTAAGTAAATGTTATCATGTCTAATGCCTACTAACACTACATTACTATTTAAAGTAATATTGCAAAGAGTGTCAGTGAATGATACTTGATAACCTGCATCACATAACTGGCTTACTAAGATTAAGTTGTGCTTCAGCCCAGTTACATATGCAACCCTTTTGAATGTCACTGCTCCAATGGTAAACTTACCATATTCTTCTGTTTGACCACAGCTGGAATCCCCAAAGATCACCTTTGGTCCAAGCTTGGCCTTGAAGCTTGACAGATTATTTTTGTTTCCTGTCATATGTTTGGAATAGCCACTATCCAAATACCATTTATCTTTAGTAATTGGATAGGTCTTCACCTGCAAAATAAAAAATTAGACATTGTGGACCCAGACAACCTTGTGTCCATTATTCTTCACATAATTAAAACTTGAAATGAAAGAATAAGCAGGCTGAGATTTATATCCTAAGGGATAGGATCTCCTAGGTGGAATACTCCATGCAGTTGATGGGTCAATGAACCTAGTATTTCTATTTACCTTAGTGTTTCTAAGGTTCTGATTATTATTTTGAAAATCATGTTCAGATCGTCGATCAAAGTTCGATGATCGATGCCCAGATCATCGAGTATCGGTCGACCATTGGGCCTGCGATCGTCGAGCATAGTTCAACGATTTTTGTATTTCTTTAAATTTATGTTTTCTCTTTTCTCTCTTAGCCTTATTTAAAGCTTTGTTCACTTGATTTACTTACTCAGTATTCTTTATTCCATCAGCTGAAATAAAGTTTACTGGAGTGGAAAGATGGTTTTTCAGAACCATAGGGGGTTCACTTGGTAAAGCTCCTAAGCCTAGCTTATTGTTACCTGTCCTAGTGTTTGACATGCTAGAAATCTCTAGCAGCTTAAGACTTCTACCATTAAGAGATTCTTCTAATCTTTTAGATTTGGCTAGTTCTGTTTTAAGAAATTTGATTTCTTCAGTGGATCTAGTGAGTTCAGCTTCTAGCCTTGCATTTTCACTAGATAAGGATTCTGATTCAGCTATCATATTTCTAAGCTCCTTAATCTCCTTCTCTGAGCTAATTAAATCTAAACAGAGAGATTTAAATTCAAATCTAAATTCAATAGAAGTAAAATCATAAGAAGACAATACTTGATCTTCAGTAGGCATTTCTTCTTCATCAGAACTCTCTGCAGCTGAATGATTGCTACAGGCATCAATTGCCATTAGGCAAACTTCTTTTGCCTTCTTCTCTTCCTCATCTTCATTGGAGCTTGAGGAGGAAGATTCCTCATCAGTATCACTCCAGGTTTCAGCCACAAATCCTTTCTCCTTCTTCTTGTTTTTGTAAGAGGAGGACTTGGAATGATTCTTCTAATATTCTTTGTCTTTTCTTTTCTCCTTGTTCTTTTCCTCTGGACACTCAGGTAGAATATGTCCAGGTTTCCTGCAGCCATAACATATAAGTTCTTTAGCTGGTGTTCTGTCATACCTTGGCTTGTCTTCATATCTGGAAGACTTCTTTCTGAAGTCTTTTCTGCCCATTTTGAGAAATCTTTTGGTAAAGAGTGTCATCAGCTCCGCATTTGATTGGCTTCCTTCAGATACATCAACAGCCTTTAGAGCAAGAGTTTGCTCTTTCCTTGTTGGAGTGGGAGTCTTGGCTTCAGCTTCAGCTTCCCTGGTCTTCAGTTCTTGCTCAAATGACTTGAGCTTGCCAAGGAGAGCTTCAGTTGAGATCTCAGTTGTACTTCTGGATTCTTTGATGGGCTAGATCCTAAGATCCCATGTGCTGGGGAAGCACATCAATATCTTATCATTGACTTCTGTCAATGTGATCTCCTTATCAAGGGTTCTCAGCTCATTGATGATAGAGCTGAGCCTGGTGTACATTGCATCAACTGATTCTGCTTCAGTTTTCTTGAAATTCTCATATTGGGATGTGAGGTTGGACCTTCTGTCCTTCCTCTCATCAGCTAAACCAGCTACAATATGGTTCAGTGAGTCCCACATGGCTTTTGCTGAAGTGCAATCAGCCACTTTCTGGAATGTTTCATCAGACATGGTCTGAGCCAGAATGTTCATAGTTTTTGCATCAGCTATCTTTGCTTTCTTGTAAGCATCATTGTAGTCAGGAAGTGGCACTGCACTCAGATTTATTGAAGTTGTAGCAATAGTTGCAGTAGGTGGTGTTGGTGGTCCTGTCAAAATAGAAGAGAAAATATCTTCATCAATAGAATTCATATACAGTTTGATTCTTGCCTTCCAAATGCTGAACTTAGCTAAGTTGCATACTGGAGGTCTGGTGCTAGAATAATCCTTGTACTGGGCCATGAAGTGAATATCTATAAACTTGGTATCTATCTAGATCTTGTGACTCAGGTGTTAGCATGTACAGTCAGTCAACCTCCCTCTGATACCAATTGAAAGTGAGGATATATACAACTCTAGAGGGGGGGGGGTAAATAGAGTATTCAAAAATTATGACAATCTACTCAACTCCCTTAGAGTTAATTTGCGGAATAAGTGTATAGATATATGGAACCCTAGAGCCTAACACAAAGTGAGGTGCACATGAGAAAGCTAACTGTAATTACAGTTTGAGCTTAAGTCCTAACACAGCAACTAGCAATCTTAGTAAATTCTACTCACAGCCACAGTGCAGTAATTAAAATAAGCAACACAGACAACACAAGAAGATTTATAGTAGTTCCCTCTCAATAGGTACATCCACTCTTCTACCACCCTGGTAGGAATCCACTACAGGTTTTTGTTCAGGTGCCCTGCCACCAACTGATCTGATTCAGGTAGATCAAGTAGACCCTTTGAGCTTTTGATCAGGAGCTCAAAATCCAACACAGGTTTTTGCTCAGGTGCCCTGCCACCAAGGTTCACTTTTGAAGGGAGTAATAACCCTTTGTATAGGAGGTTGAGAGAGTTAGAATGTCTTCTCTATTGTTAAACAGAATAAGAGAAGCTAGTGGATTGCACTGAGCTATAGAAAGCTCTAAAGGAATCAAAGCTCCCCCTGGCTTAGAGAATATCTAGGAAGAAGCCTTGCTTCAGGGTGCAGGTTCTCTTCAGAACTCTTGACAGAAACTGTTGTCTTGAAGTTCTTGAAGGAGCAGCTTGAAGAAGACTTTGAATGTGGAATGGTTGTTCTTCTTCAACAACTTTTCTTTCTTCTTCTTCTTTTGAAGCACTGAGTATGAATGTTTCTGTAAGCAGGATGAACTCAGGATTGAAGAAGAGAACTCTGAAGAGAGAGTTGATCTTCTCAGCTGTATGTAGAAAATAACTGAGAGATGTATCTTCTTGTTTTGGTTGTATATTAATATCTGAATATCTGTGTTCTGAATGATATATCTTGAATTCTTATATTAACTTCTCTCTCTAGCACTTTATATATATCAACCTTTTCAACGACTTCTATCTTTCTCTTAATTTGAAACTTGTCTTCTTCTGAGATATGCAATCTGGGCTGCAAATAACACATAGTACAAAAAGAGCCTGCAGAAAGACATCCTATAAAGAAATAAAGCTTCCTTAGAAGCTGCTTATCCATTCTGCAAGACCAAAAGATATTAGAAAAAGTCACATCAAAAACAACCTCTTTACGACCAGAGAAAGACATCTGTGTCTAACGGCTATAAAGGACAGCATGACAGATAAAGCAAAAAGATTATGTCAACTAATAAGATAAAAGACTTTGTCAGAAAGAACTTGACTTATGTATAAAGAATGAGACAAAGATTGCCTTGATATGTAAGCATAAAATCAATGAAATAATCTTTTAAAAAATAGGCCATATAAATAAGAAATAAATCACAGAAGAGAAAGAATATAATATCTCTAAATGCAGACAAAAGATCGTCGAACGACTCACGGAGATCGTCGACCTCTCAGAGCAGATGGTCGAACTATCAGAACAGATAGTCGACCTACAAGAAATCTGTCTGGACAAAAGAAGTCGAGCAGGGCTCGACGATCGACGATGCTGAGACCACAGATCGTCGACCTAACAAAGAAGAACTAACTCAGAGATAGTCGATTTGCTGATAGACGATAGTCGAGCGGCGTTCGACTATAGTCAAACTAAAAAAACACTTAACCAGATTTTTACTTGGATAAATAACAACTCTACACAACTGATGGAATCTAACCTAAATCTAACATTTGACCATAGATAAATCTTGGGTCAAGAAACTAATTGAGAAGACTTAACTCAAATCTAAACTAGGGTACCAACAGACCTATTTATAGTTTTCTTGAGGGATACATCGATAATTGCGTCGGGCAGAATTTGTGTTGGCAAATGACGTCGCTCCACTTCGATCACTTGGATCATAAATTTTAGCAGAATGACAGAAGCCCCCCCCCCCCCCCCCCCCCCCGAGGAGATTCGGGCGGCTCGGGCAGGGTGCCCGAAGGCGGCGGCGACCGGAGGTGGGGGCAGCCGCTCGGGGGTGCGGCCGTGGGAGGGTATGATCGCGCGGGAGTGGCCGCGCGCGCCTGCGCGGTCCCGCCGTGCGCGCGTGGGGGTGTTGCCTGTGTGTGTGCGTGGGTTTGGCCCTCTTCTTGGGTGCTTCTGGGACTTGGGGAGCGCGGCTCTACGTGTGCGTCTTGTCCGGTCGGATTGGCTTTCCTCACGCATTTTTGGTCCGAATTCTTCCGGTTTGACTTAGAGATTTCAGGGAGATCGCCTAGAAAAATAATTGTAATTTTGAAAGTTAGAGGGGTGCTAGCTATAATTATGCAAACTTCGAGGGGAGGTCCAGGTAAATAAGTCTTATTTTAAAAAAAGTTAAATATTGCTGAATTTTGAGGCATTCATGCAGACATTTATGGACGTGATGATTGATAAAAATGCATGTGATTGAAATTGGATCAATGAAAAACTTCGTTTGACTAAGCAAACTAATAAGATACAAGCTATGATCATGAAAAGAAACAAAATTGACTACCACTTCTATCACTACTGTAGCAATCCTAAGAGCGATCATTTGCTTATCCTTGAATGCATCTCGCGGCCCGTTGGGAGGGACTTGAAAAGGCTAAACACGGTTTGTAGTTTGCTAATACGAGTGACAGGAATGAGGCTCCGTCCCTACGACCAATCACGACAATATCCCGACTGTGACAGTGCACAGGAGTCAAGAGCCCCAGATGCCCCACGCGATAGTACTCCGGCCACGACATTTTCTCAGCGTGATGTGCTCTCGCCGCTCGCAAACCCCCCGAGTGCCCCACGTTGCTCATTTTTTCCTTGTGCACGGGGGTTTGCGAGCGCCAGGAAGAACATATTTTTTATTATAGGTAAGAACATATTTTTTAAATTAAAAAACATATAAATTAAAAAATAGGAATTCAAGTAATAAAAGGAGAACATATTTTTTATTATAGGTAAGAACATATTTTTTAAATTAAAAAACATATAAATTAAAAAATAGGAATTCAAGTAATAAAAGGGGTAAAATCGGAAATTCAAATGTTTGAGCAAAGAAGCGAGTGATAGGCACGGGGCTCCACTGCAACCAATCACGACAGTATCTCAACTGTGATGGTGCACAGAGGCCCCTAAGCATCGCGCGATATTATCACAACCACGACATTGTTCCGACACGACTGTTCTCCCGCCTATCGTAAACCCTTAAGCGTTATACTACGCTCGTCGCTCAATTTTGTAATGTACGGGATTTGCGAGCGACGGGGAGAACATATTTTTTTATTGTAGTTAAATGATCTTGTGTATATGATAGCACATTTTTTTAAAATATTAGAAAAACACAAATTTTAAAAATAAGATTCTTTTCAAGCTTTTAATATATTTATAATATATACTACATCTATTGTTCAAATAAAATTTAGATTCCGCTTGGCACGGCGGTGGCGGTCATGAACACGATGATTATGGACCGTCGCTCTTGAACATCGGACCTTTTCTAAGAAACTTCATTCACTTTTATGTTCAAAAATAAAAACTAGTTTTATTTTCTTGATTATGATCTTAAATGTTGTCATGTCAAACATCCATACTATTACGATGAAGTTTTTGTCCAAACTCACTAGAGCAAAAACATCATGCCAAACAGAGCCTTAAAAGTTTCTTATAGTGATAATGGATACTCGTTTTTACTTTATCACAATAATAATAAATTACCAATTTACATACAACTTTTTAATATAATGTTGAATGATAATATCAATTTATATGCAACTTTTTAATATAATGTTAATTATTTTTATTTTTAATATATCTATATATATACTATATTAAAAGGAGATATGGTGGTCTTCCAATAATAATGAAATAAAAATTCTTGAAAAAAAATTTAGCCATTAGATCAAGGAAGATCAAGATAGATTGGACTGCAAATAAAGTTCTCTTCAAAATCCCCTCCCTCAGGTCAGGCAGAAAACCCGATGCCACCGTGCCTCCAAACGCATGCCACTCGCCTGCTTATCGATAGCCCCAGCTCTCTCGCGAACTTCCTCCAGCACTTCTCCACAACGACGGTGACAGCTTCTCCTTCTCCCTCCACGGCCACGCTCTCCCCATTTTGATAGCAAATAACCCCTCTCGTGTGAATGCCCCCTCTCGCGGTTTCCCTGATCAAGACATTCGATGATCAGAGCTTCCTGATAGCCCCTCATCAACCACACAGGCCGGTATGAATTAATTATAAATTCATTGAAGTGATTCAGATCGTCAAATCTGTCTCACTACTTTTGCAGTCGCCCATTATTTAATGAATAAAAAAAACTAGGATTCTAGCTAAAATGGGGGCCCTGTAAGGCCCCCAAGCCCGGCCTAAGCCTGGACCAGGCTTTTCCCCAGCCAGGCCTCACTGGGCTTTTTTTGGGTTGGGCCCGAGTCGGCCCCTGGGCCTAGTTTTTTGAACACCACTAATATAGATAAGAGAAAAACACAAATTTTAAATATTAAAATTTATTAAGTAAAGAATGATAAAATAGAAAAATGAATGTTTAAGCAAAGAGTGTTTTTCCCTATTAATATAGATAAATTAGAGCGATTTGAAAATAATGATTTTTTTGGGGTATTTTTTTACAAAACTTTTTTGTTACGTATGCACACCTATTATTTTGTACGTGTATAAATAGCATTTTGGTGTCACGGGGCCCGCCTTTTTCCCTCTCCTGATTTCTTGATTCCCTGCTTCTACATTTGAAATAGCCGGGAAAAGCAGAGCTTGGAGGCTGGAGCTAGAAGAAGCACTCCCCTAACCTAACCTTCAGTGACACGACCACGCTTCCTCCAAGCCGGCGGAAAAGGCAGAGCCCTACCACCGACAAAATCAATAAGCACCGCGCTAGCATTGACATTACTGTAACTCCACTGCGCCGAAAAGTTAGGGTAAGTAAGCTGGCATATAACTCTCATTCGGTGGTTCTACTTTTATCTATTTTCACTCGGATCCTTCTATCTTCCATTGTCGAAGTCTTACAAGTGATCTACATCTTGGTGAGCAATAGAGGCTTTCAACAACTTAATCCTCCAGTACAGTTGCATGTCGAACATCAATATGCTATCTGGGGAGTCAAAGGAGGAGATGTCGAATGCTCCAACGAATAAGGAGATGTCAATCTGCCATCTATTGCTTTTCAACCTTATAACTATGCATACGATCATATTTAATAGAATACAGCTGTATTTCATTAAATACGATGGTATTATATGAAATACGATCATTTTTCGAAAGTATATTCCCTTATCAGGATAAACTGGGTTTGCAGGTGCCCAAAGAGGGAGTAGTTTTTCCCACAGTTCATTCTAATGAAGAGGCTTACAAAATGTACTCTGAATATGCTCCAGCGAATGAGGAGATTAACACGGTAAGATACTGTCATTTGCCAACCTTATAGCTTTGCATACGATCTTATTTAATAGAATACAACTGTATTTCATTAAGTACTATGGTATTATATGAAATACGATCGTTTTTCGAAAGTATATGCCCTTATTAGGATAAACTAGGTTTGCAGGTGCCCAAGAAGAGAGTAGTTTTTCCCACAGTTCATTCCGATGAAGAGGCTTACAAAATGTACTCCAAATATGCTCGTAAATGCGGATTTAGCATGCGAAAGCAACATGTATTTTACTAGACCCATACATGGATCATCAAGGGACGAGAGTTTTCGTGTTCGAAAGCGGGGTTTAAGATTCAGAAGCCTGGTACTGATAGTCATAAGAAATTCCACCATCGCGATACTAGGACAGGTTGCTTGGCTTGCTTACACTTCACTGCCAACGTAGAGGGTAAGAATTGGAAGATTTTAAAATTTATTGAAGAGCACAATTGTACAACCCATATTCAACGAGGATGGGTCCTACCGCAGCCAAGTCAGCGGGAGTCAAAGTCAATCAGTCAAGACAGAAGTCAACATCAGTCGCGAGCCTGTAGAAAACCTGGGCGAGTATGCCGAGCTCCCCTCGCATACTCGTCAGGTAGGCGACTAGGGCGAGATACTTGCCCAGCCCGTGCTAGCTCCCCAGGAAGTTGCCTAGGCGCAGGGGTAGGGGTATAAGCAGTGACCCCCCTCCCTTTGGATTTCGCTATAAATAGGACCCAAGGGGTACAAGGGAAGAGGATCGAAAATCTCGGATAGATACTCGCGAGCTCTTTGGATTCCTCTTCCTCAGAGAACAAGCCGCGACCTACTACCTTGTTATAAGCTCGTCTCCCTCATACCTAGCTCGGCCATTCTGGCTTTTGAGGGGCTGCTTCTTCTAAGCAGCCGGGTACGTGGTGGGACCTTCCTGCTGCAGCAACCTGGGGTCTCGTTCCTATCTCACTTCTGTTCTCGCTCCCGTGAGCCGTCTAGCTTCACTAGTCGACCAATAACCTTAGGCTGCCTAGTCTGATTCTGAGGTAGGGAATTTTTCCCGGCTTCAACACTTGGTGTGGTGAGCGTGGATTGCAGCCGAGGAGGAAAGTTTGGTGATTGAGAAAGATGGTCAATAGTGGCGTTCAGGGCGAGTTGGCGGACAACTCGGCAAGAGTTGGAACCTCGGAGCGAGGTGGTGGGTTCATGACAGTAGCTTCTTTTGAGGAGTTTGCGAAGATGATGGAGAGGGCAATACTCGTCGGGTTATCCAACCCCCCTGAGGTCACGGCGACTTCTCCCCGTCGCCTGACACCACTGGGAGAGGAAGTCCCGACCCAACGAGCAGGAAAGGATCCTGCTTGGGCGAGAGAAGAGCGACCAATGCCGTCGCGTCAGCACCCTGCGAGCAGTCAGGGCATCAGGTTCCGAGATCCTAAACTCTCGGCGAGGTATAGGGATACTCGCCGATGGAGCGAGTATGATTACTCGAGCGAAGAGGATACTCGCCGCCTCCAGGAAGGGAGGAGCCCCTTCTGCGACGGGATCCTCGCGGCCCCCATCCCCGACAATTTTAGAGAACCCTCCCTCACCTACTACTCCTGTAAAGATGACCCGTTAAGGCATCTCCAGTGGTTTGAGGATGTGGTCTCCATCCGCAATATGTCTGACGTCTTCAAGTGTCGGTTCTTCTCCATCACCTTCAAGGGTAGCGCGAGAGACTGGTTCCACCAGCTGCTAGTAGGATCCATCTACTGCTTCTTCGACCTTCATCGGGGCCTTGTGGCAAGGTTCGCGACGTCCAAGAAGCAGAAGAAGGAAGCGACGACCATTTTTAAGATCGTGCAGAGGCAGCATGAAAGTTTGGGTCACTACTGAAGGATTTCTTGTGCTATGGCGGGGCGCAAAATTAAAAAAACGTCACACCCATACGAAGCACGGGATCAGATATCCAATGTAAACGCCCTACAAGCGAAGCAAATGGAAAACCCTAACTCATCACACCTAAACATTGCAAGGAGTTAGATATGTACCTCTAGAGAACAAAGTCTCTAGGCGGAAGAGGTAACTTCGATGACGAGATTGATAGCGAATCCACCGCAATAATGAGGCTGATAGCCTCGTCTCTTGGTTCACCTTGAACCCGAACAATAGCGAATCTCTATTCCGTTGACGGGGAATAGAAATACAAGGCTTAGACTTCTCTCTTCGTGCATCGACGACTCCAAGTGGCCGAGCCACACTAGTCGTTGGGTAGAGAGAAGGAATGAGGAGAAAACAAAGCCGAGCTTCCACTGTGGAGGAGATGGAAAAATCAAGCCGCCACACTAGCCCGAGAGAGAGACTCCGGCAACCACCGGAAAGAGCGCCTCGAAGCGGCGAGTTTGCGGCGTCGGAGGAGGCAGCAGCTCGACTATCGTCGGACACGGTCCAAGGCGCGGCGAATCGCGATGGAAGCAGCCCAAGGCACGCACGCGGGATCCGGCCCTTCCGGCGTCGGAGGGAGCTACAGTGCCAATCGCAAAATGGGAAAACCTCTTTGCGGCTAGGGCGATTTTCTCCTTCTGCTCATGATGCCGAGCCTCTCATCCCTTTTATATCAAAAATATCTTATATATATATATTTATTTATATATATATATTATTTATATATATATATCTTTATATATATCTAATATACATATCTTATATATATGTAAATATTACTTATATATATCTTGTATACATATATTTATATACGTATATATATTTATATGTAAATTATATGAAAGTATATATATGTATATATATATATATGTATATTTGTACACAGATATTTATAACTCCAATTACTGTGCATCTCTACCAAAATAATTATGACGACTCGCTCCGTCATAATTTCTCCTTTTTAATAGTCGCACAAAAATTTTGTCTAAGCATGTCGAGTCACGACATTAAGCGCTCGCACTTACAATAGTATTTAGATTAACTGTTCCAAGAAATCAAATACCCCAAGTAAGCCGAACGAATAATGTTCCCGTTCATTTGGTGCGACCTTAAAGAGGAACCATGTCGTCAAGGCGATAATATAACTATCTATATTAAGGACTATAAGTGGCTTTATCACTGCATTATAGTCGCCTCAACAACATAGTAACTAGGTAACGCAATGTTGGAACACCCTATTACTATTTGGGTCAGGATGACTATATTTCTATAGAGATTTTGTGTTGTGACCTCCTTGTTGTTATAAAGGTCACATAGGTTAGTTAGAGTCGACTTCAGCTCGACGCAGAGTCGACTTCAGCTCGACGCAGAGTCGACCTCAGCTCGACGCTGAGTCGACCTCAGCTCGACGTGGAGTCGACCTCAGCTCGACGTTCCGTCAAGCCCAGTTCTGCTTTCTGAAACCACTCTCTGGCCGACGTGTGCCGTGCTCAGATCAACGTTTTATTGTGAGCTCGACGTTTTCCAGGCTCCCGTCAGTTTTGAATAGGAATTCAAATTCCTTCTATCAGAACAATTAATGCTGAAGATTTATTGGCCGTTACAGCAAATCTGGTGCATGGCTCAAGGAATTTTCTAAGGAATGTTTGCCTGACACTTCCTTTTGAGACATGGACATTTGAGGAAAGCATTTAATGCTTGCTGCCAACGGCTATCAAAGACTCAGAAGAAGAACACAGAGATATTATTCTATCAGTCAACAGAGAACAACAAGACTTCTTCTTCTTGCTCTCTGTGATATTCATTCAAGCTTACACACAGGAATTCTGATTGCTTCAGACATAACCATCCAACTTGTTTGGATCATCTTTTGCTGGAGCAGATCAGATCATTGAAGACCTGTCACCCTTGTGCAAAGCTCTCCTTCCTGAACTACTTCTTGATCTCAGGGGGAGCTTTGACAACATCAACAGATCCACTTTGCTTCTCTCTACTTATTGATAGAGAAGACAACATCAGCTTTTTCTCTTTCTTTCTGTACAGGGTTTTAACTCCCTTCAAAAGTTACCTTTAGTTTTGCTGAAACCTGGTCAAAAATCAGCCCTTTGGTTTGTGAGAACCTGGTCAAAAACTCTCTGGTGCTCAAGACACCTGATCAACTCATCTTGAAGTGGATTCCTATCAAGGGTGATAGAAGAGTGGACTACCCAAGATTTTGGGGAACCACTATAGCTCCTTGTGTATTCTGGTTGCTTGTTTTTTTGTGTTTTGCTTTGTGCTGTGATTCTCTTCTTACTTTGATTAATTGCTATAGCACCATACACTAAGTAAATCTAAGCCTTCTCTCCATACAAGTTTTAATTTGCAAAACTATTTTAAATCACTCTATTCACCCCCCCCTCTAGAGTTAGGATTGATCTTATCCCTCACTTTCAATTGGTATCAGAGGGAGGTTGATCATTCATACAGGCTAACACCTGGATCAAAAGATCTCTGATAAGATCGTTTCTCTCAAAAGGGTTATTTCTTTTAGTTTTACTTATCTTTAAAACTCATGGCATAAAACAAGGACTTTGCTAGCACCAGACCTCCTATGTGCAATCTCTCTAAGTTTGCACTATGGAAGGCAAGGATTAGACTTTACATGAATTCATTTGATGAGGACATCTTTAATTCTGTGTTGACAGATTGTCCAAGGCCTCCCACAGGAACAAGTACATCAGCTGTTCCTCCTCCTTCAGGAACTGATGCTGACATAAGAAAGTGGAAGGCAGCAGATGCTAAAGCCATGAACATCTTAGCTCAAACCATGTCAGATGACATTTTCCAGAAAGTAGCTGAATGCAATACTGCCAAAGAGATCTGGGAAAAACTTTCAGAAATTGTATCAAGTTCTGCAGATGAAAGAAAGGATAGGAGATCCTACCTCATCACCCAGTATGAGAACTTCAAAAAGGCAGAGTCTGAGTCAGTTGCTGACATGTACAACAGACTGAGTCTAATCATCAGTGAGCTTAGATCACTAGATAAGGACATATCTCTCACTGAGATAAATGACAAGATACTGACTTGTTTCCCTAGCTCTTGGGACTCAAGAATCTGGTCAATTAAAGATGGAAGGAATGTCTGTGAGTTATCCACAGAAGCTCTTCTAGGAAAGCTCAAGAGTTATGAGCAATTCATTAAGAAGAGAGAAGAAGAGCAGAAGATATCCACACCAACTGAAAAGGTTGAGAAAACCATTGCCTTCAAGGCACAGGAAGAACAACCTAAAGAAAAGGTGTTGGGAAATGAAGAGCTTATGAGCCTACTTGTCAAAAGGTTCAATAAGCTGAATAAAAAGAACTTCAGAAGATGGTCATCCAAAGACAAAGACAAGCCAAGGTATGACAGATCTACTAATAAAGATATTATCTGTTTTGGCTGCAGGAAACCAGGACACATTGTCCCCAACTGTCCAGAAAATCAAGATAAGGACAGAAGGGACAAGAAGGAAAGAAAAGATAAAAGGAAGGATAAGGAGTCAATGAAGTACCATGACAAGCCTTCCTCCAGCAACAGCAAGCACACCAAAAAAGGATTTGTGGCTGAATCCTGGAGTGACTCTGATGAGTCTGATTCATCATCTAGCTCTAGTGATGATGAGGATGATGCAGAAGAAAAAGGATTCTGCATGATGGCCATCAATGCATCTCAAAAGAATACTGATTCAGAGCTTGATGCTGACCACCTATCTGATCAGGAACTTACTGAGGATCAGGTAATAGATTCATTTGATTTTAATTCTGATGAATTTAAATCTGAGTTCAAATCTATGTGCGTTGACTTGATTGAATCTCAAAAGTTAATTATAACTCTTAGAGAACAATTGATTGAATGCAAATCCATTAACTCAGATAATCTTAGACTCTTAGAAGAGTTGAAGCAGTGTGGGGAGGAGATAGCTTCACTGAAAGGTGAACTATCTAAGGCCAAACAATTTGAAGAAACCCTTAATGGGAGAAATATCAAATTAATGGACATCACAAGTACAGTGAACTCAAGATTGAATGGTTCACTGGGCTTGGGTGCTTCATCCAGCCAACCCATAGTGTTGACAACTCCAATCAAATTTACCAGTGACAAAGGTAAAGGAGTCTTGATAGTGGCTAGGAAGAATGCTGACTTAACCCAGGAAACTGGACAAAAAGCGTCGAACGAAGCTCGACGGAGGTCGAACAGAGCTCGATGTAATCACAAGAAAACGTCGAACTCAGGTCGATGCCTTCTACCTTCTAAACAAAGCAAGACTTCGCCGTCGAATGGAGCTCGACACACTCACCAGAGTCCGTCGACCGAAGCTCGACGTGCGTCGAGCCAAGTTCAGAGCAAAAGTCAGTTCTCAGGGGTTAATTCAAGATTTAATTCCAGCTCCACATCTCATCACTTTAACCCTTATGCTGAATGGATAATACCTCCTAGGAGATATCATCCTGTAGGCTATAAGAGTCAACCTGAGATGTCTTTTATTTCAGAGTTTAAAGGATATCAAGAAAGGCCCAAGGTAAACTGGGTCAAAAACAATTGATTTGTTGTATGTGCAGGTAAAGACCTATCCAATTGAGAACCAGCAGTGGTACTTGGACAGTGGGTGCTCAAAGCACATGACTGGCAACAAGGAGAACCTTGTGTCCTTCAAAGCCAAACATGGACCCAAAGTAATCTTTGGAGATTCAAACTTTGGACAAACAAAAGGCTATGGCCAAGTCAAAATAGGGTCAATTACATTCAAGAAAGTGGCCTATGTGGAAGGACTAAAGCACAACTTAATCAGCATCAGCCAGCTATGTGATGCTGGTTATCAGGTTTGGTTTACCAACTCAACATGTAATATTGCATTAAATAACAACATTGTTTTAATTGGTAATAGACAAGATAACATATATCTAGTTGATTTCAATTCATCTAAAGTAGATATTTGTTTATTTAACTCCCTTAGCAAACCTAATGAACTATGACATAAAAGATTAGGACATGTGAACCTTAGAACCATTGCTAAGTTATCCAAAGACAACCTTGTTAGAGGACTACCTTCTGGTCCCTACAAGAAGGAAGGACTTTGCAAGGCTTGTCAATTAGGCAAGCAAACTAAAAATAGTTTCAAGTCACTTAATAAGAGTGATTCACCTAGAATTTTGTACTTATTGCACATGGACCTTTTTGGACCAATTAATGTACAAAGCCTAGGAGGGAAATCTTATGCTTTAGTAGTTGTAGATGACTTCTCAAGATTCACTTGGGTGTTCTTTCTGAGAAAGAAGTCTGATAACTTCAAGATTTTGACAGATTTTCTCAAAGGCATACAGATTGAGTTCAATACTCACATTGCCCTGATCAGAAGTGATCATGGGACAGAGTTTGATTCTCTTCTTATGCTAGAGTTCTGTCAGAAGGAAGGTATCAGGCACACTTTCTCAGCTCCGAGAACTCCTCAACAAAATGGGGTAGTTGAAAGGAAAAATAGAACCCTTATTGAATCTGCCACAACATTGTTGACAGATGCTCACCTTCCTCTAACCTTTTGGGCAGAGGCTGTGAACACCTCCAACTATGTTTTGAATAGAAGTCTGATACATAAACTAAAGGGTAAGACTCCCTATGAGTTACTCAAAGGGAAGAAACCTAAAGTAAATTATTTCAAAATTTTTGGTTGCATTTGCTTCATTCACAATAATGACAAGAAAGACCTAGCTAAATTTGAAGCCAACGCTGATGAAGGAGTGTTTCTGGAATACTCCATGATTAGCAAGGCTTATAGGGTTTTTAACAAGTGCTCTAATAAAATTGAAGAATCCATGCATGTTACATTTGATGAAACTAATATGTCTTATAACGAGAAGGAGACTTCTACCATAAGCAATTTGCAGGAACATTCAATTTCAGAAAATCTGAAGCAGCTTACCATCACAGACAAAGATTCATTACCTTCAACAATTCAACAAGACGCTGAACTTAGTGATAATGAAGAGGAATCTCAGGTTTTGGAAAGCTCAAATGGTCAACAAATTGAAGAACCAGTTGTTGTTCCACAAGAGGAAACAACAACACAGGTTGGTGCACCATCAACACCCCTTGTTGATTTAGTAACAACAAGAGATCACCCAATTTCACAAGTAATTGGAGATATCTCAGTAGGTGTGCAAACAAGGAATCAAGTTAATCACAATATTATGCACACTTGCTTTCTTTCTCAAATTGAGCCTCAAACAATACAAGATGCAGAGCAAGATCCAAACTGAATCATTGCAATGCAAGAGGAGTTGAATCAATTTGAAAGGAATAAAGTTTGGGAATTAGTACCAAGACCAAGGAACCAGCAAATTGTTGGAACCAAATGGGTATTCAGGAACAAGTTGGATGATCAAGGAATAATTGTGAGAAACAAGGCAAGACTTGTTGCACAAGGATATTGCCAAGAAGAAGGGATTGAGATTCAAGGTATATCATATGGATGTCAAGAGTGCATTTCTCAATGGAGACATCAAGGAAGAGGTTTATGTAAAGCAACCTCCAGGTTTTATCTCTCCTACCTCTCCTGATCATGTTTTTAAACTGCATAAAGCTTTATATGGTCTCAAGCAAGCTCCTAGAGTATGGTATGAGACCTTAGCTTATTTTTTATTGGAAAATGATTTTAAAAGGGGTAGAGTAGACCAAACTCTCTTTATTAGAACCCATAGGTCCCATATCCTACTAGTACAAATTTATGTAGATGATATCATATTTGGGTCTACTGATTCAAACTTATGCAAAAAGTTCTCACAACTTATGCATTCAAAGTTTGAAATGAGTAGCATGGGTGAGCTTGCTTTCTTTCTAGGATTGCAAGTTAAACAACATGTGGATGGCATTTTTATTTCTCAAACCAAGTATGCAAGAGAACTGGTTAAGAAATTTGGAATGTCTGAAGCATCTTCTATGAAAACACCTATGCCTACAAATGTTGTTTTAGATGCTGATGAATCTGGAAAACCAGTTGATCAGACAAACTATAGAGCAATCATTGGCTCATTACTTTATCTAACAGCTAGTAGACCAGACATAATGTTTGCTACATGCATTTGTGCTAGATTCCAAGTAAGCCCTAGAGAGTCCCACCTCACATTAGTTAAGAGGATTCTTAGGTATGTAAAAAGTTGTCCTAATCTAGGTCTCTGGTATCCACATGACTCAGGATTTGATCTAACTGGATTTTCAGATTCTAATTATGCTGGATGTAGAGTAGACAGGAAAAGCACCAGTGGAACTTGTCAATTCCTTGGTGATAAACTTGTCTCCTGGTTTTGTAAGAAACAAACTTCTGTGTCCACATCAACTGCTGAAGCTGAATACATGGCTGCAGGCAGTTGTTGCTCACAGATTTTGTGGATTCAAAACCAGCTCCTAGACTATGGCTACAACTTAGAGATGTCTAAAATTTTTTGTGATAATACTAGTGCAATTTGCATTGCACAAAATCCAGTTCTCCATAGTAGGACTAAGCACATAGAGATCAGACATCACTTCTTAAGGGATAATGTAGAAAAGAAGAAAATTGCACTAGAATACATTTCCACTGAACTACAAAGAGGAGATATTTTCACCAAGCCCTTGGATGAAAAGAAGCACTTCTTCTTCCTCAATCAGTTGGGAATTCTAGATGGAGACAGTATAAATTAAAACTCCAAGATTTTGAAACCCATAATTAACAGGAATAGGAAAAATTTCATTTTAAAATTCCTCTGTGGTTTCTTTGAGCTCTGAACTAAGCTCGACGCTGCGTCGAACTAAGATCGACGGTCCGTCGCCCTCAAAAGCGTCGAACGTCGACCTCAACTTCTAGTGTTGAACTAAGTTCACAGCTCCCTGGCTTCTTGAGTTTTTCTCCCTTCGGTCGACGCCTTCGTTCAACGTCGACCTGAGCTCGACGTATAGCATCAGCCCAAGCGTCGAACGTCGACCTAAGCTGCACGCTGTTGAGTCGTTTCAGTTCTCCTAGAGCCTTAGAGCGTTGACCTGAGCTCGACGTTCTTTCCATTTCTGCGTCGAACCCTAGTATAAAATCATTCTTCTCCATCGTTCGCAGTTGCGCTCTCATATTTTCTGCTCAAGCTTTCTCCCTCCAAATCCTTTACTCTTGATCTTGGAAGGTATCTATTTGCAGGATAATGGCAATTGCTGCAGGTGCATTGGCGGCAATGAAGTTTGATTCAGGTTTTGACATCGACATCGACTCCTTTGATGGATCATCGCAGAATTTTCTGGATATTCTGGAGCTATTCAAAGAGCAGCACCTGGTTAACTTCATGACAACCAGGATTCCTCTTCTAGAATCTGAAATCAAAGAGTGGATTTTTACTGCAGTGAATTCAGATAACAGTACGATGACTGGAACAATTTCAGGGAATGAGGTAGCCATTTCTCCTCAAATAATTTCAGAGGTTTTCGGTTTTGCTGTTGGAGATGATGAGATAGAACTCTCTGTGGAAGAGTTTGTTGTGATGCTAGACAGAATGGGTCATAATTCTGGTAACCCCTCTAAACTTTTAAAAGTTAACCTAGCTATTGAGTTTAGGCTGTTAGCAGATATCACAGGCAAGGTAATTTGTGCAAAGAGGACTGCACATGATGCCATTACTAGGCATCAATTTTGCATTATGGCTGCAATTTTGGATAAGAAGCATCCCAATTGGAGTTTGATTGTTTTTGATATGATTAAGAAGAAAATGGATAAGAACTTTGTCCACTTTGAAAGGGTTCTTGGTTTGATTCTGAACCACTGTTGCCCTCAGTTGCTTGTGTCCTCAAAGAAGCACATCAATGCTTCTAAGAGGCTCACTTGTGCACTGATTGGCAAGTGGGATAGGAAGATTGTGAACTCCAGGGCAGCTGTAGCAATGAGGACTTCTGCAGACACCAGGACTGTAGAGGTCACTCTTCCTCAATCTACTGGCCCAGAAGCAGGGGTTTTGCCATCTTCCTCCATCATCCTCCCATCCTCTTTCATTCCAACAACAATAATTATCTCATCCACTCAACCCATCCCTTCATCCATTTCTACTATTGCATCCTCCATTCCACCACTCATCACTTTCCATCCCCTCCACTATTTTCCTACCATGAGCTTGGACTCTTCATCTCATGAGGACATCCTTTCCCTTGACATTCATGATGAATCCTTCATGGATGCCTCTCCCTCCTCTCCTCATGACTTCCACCCTTCATCAACATTTTCAGAACTTCTCCTATCCTCCATCCATGAACCAGCTATCCCTCCCATGTCTGCACCACCAACAACATCTTCTACCTTCACCTTCTCTGCTGCTCCCTCTACCTCTACTCAAGTCCCACTTGAGCAAGTAGATCTTTTGCCTTTGGCCAATAAGCTTTTTGATATTTTGGCCCCTAGGCTCTCCTCTCTATTGGATGCCAAGCTGGCTCCTCTAGTCCTTTCCCTGAGCTCTCTCTCTGCCTCAGTCTCATCCCTCTCATCCTATCTGGCATGCCCTTCTTCTGGGGGCCTAGAGTCAGCTGCCACTGATTCTAGGCAGGGGGAGATGTCAGCAGAAGAAGAGCTGCAGCCTTCAGCAGTACAGGTAGTACAGGGTTGTTCAGAGACAGTTTCAGCAGTAGAAGTTCTGAAGACCTCTGAGGCTCCTCCTCAAGGTTCAGTTCAGATGATCAGCAGTGCCTTAGACTTTCAGTCCTTGGCATCTTCTGTCCAGAGCTTCTACCTTCCAGCACATCTTCACTTCAAAAACTACAGCCTCCTGCCTCCTCAAGAAGACCTGTCTAGGGCCATTGTCCCTTTTCAGAAGATCATTCCATCCTCCTTGGCTGTTGATGCCATGATCCTTGATGAAGCAGTGGTAGCTGTGGATCCTGCTTGTGATGATGTTGTTGTTGAAGCAGTAGTAGCTGCTAAGACTGTTCCCTCAGAAACTTCAGGTGAATTGATTGAGACACCAGATGAAGTTGAGACCATTGTCTCCCAAGTTCTTCTTGAGGAACTAGCCACCTCAGCCTCTATGGCTCCTGAGGCTATTTCCTTTCCTGCAGTTTTAGACTCCTCTTCTAAACTGTCAGTAGACCTTCCTCCAGTTACTTCTTCAGCTGCTCCAGCCCCCATCAATTTTCCTATCTCAAAGAGAACTTACATAGATCCTTATGATGAATCTCAAAGCTCAGAGGATGAATTTGCAACTGATTCTGATGACTCCTCTGCAACCATTACAAGGAAGAGGAAAGCAAGATCCAAAGCAATGAAAAGAGTTCCATTGGCTAGAGCCACAGATCATGACATCCCTTACCACATCAAGTACAACTGTGAAATCACTGAGCCCTGAATGCAATATTCTCTAAACCAAAGAAAGGCAATGAAGAAGAAAATAAAGTTCAATGAAGGCCCCTCCAAGCCTGTCCATCAGCCTCCACCTCCACCTCCTCCAGATGCAGGTGCAAGTGCAAGCCTCTCTTCCAATCTTGCCCCATCATCTCTGCATGGCAAGACCTATCAGTCAAGAAGATCCCAAGGGTATAACCAGCAAAGAGGATATAATAGAGGCAGGCAGTCCAGAGGAAGATCAGGATCTCAACCTTACCAAAGGGGAGGACCCATTGATCCAACCTCTGGTCCCTATCCTTACAGACCCAGAGTTGACTTCACTCCAAGAACTCATCAAGAACACTCTGCCAACAGATATGAACCAGCTATTCCTTTTGAAGATCCTACTAAAACTCCAGCTTACTGGAAGGCTAGGATGACTGAGATGGCTGCTCTGAATGAGATTGACAGAGCTAGAGCAAGAGGTCTGGACACCTCTCACATCAGCACCATGTCAGATCAAAGGAGAGAAGAATTGGAGAAATACAACTCAAAAAAATTCTTTGATTCTGATAAGTATATGCAGCTTCATCCTGCAGCTGTACCAGCTAGTGGAAAAGGTTAGAAATCCTTAGGTGCAGCTGAAGATTACAGATCCAAGAAGGATGCTACAAATCCTAACAGGGAAATTATCTTCAAGGGAAGTGATCAAGACAAAGCTCCAAAGGAAAAGTAATGTAAGGTGTTTTATTTCTTTTTCTCTGCTAGATACAGGACATTAAACATTATTGCTGCTATATAGTGTTATATATATGCTGCTTTATTCTGTCATATGTTTAGTTGTATTTTATTCAGCTTTGTCTTGCTTTACTTCTTTTTGAATCCCTAAATTCATGTAAATAGTAATCCTAATCCAAATAGGGGGAGATTATTGGAACACCCTATTACTATTTGGGTCAGGATGACTATATTTCTATAGGGATTTTGTGTTGTGACCTCCTTGTTGTTATAAAGGTCACATAGGTTAGTTAGAGTCGACTTCAGCTCGACGTAGAGTCGACTTCAGCTCGACGCAGAGTCGACCTCAGCTCGACGCTGAGTCGACCTCAGCTCGACGCTGAGTCGACCTCAGCTTGACGTGGAGTCGACCTCAGCTCGACGTTCCGTCAAGCCCAGTTCTGCTTTCTGAAACCACTCTCTAGCCGACGTGTGTCGTGCTCAGATCGACGTTTTATTGTGAGCTCGATGTTTTCCAGGCTCCCGTCAGTTTTGAATAGGAATTCAAATTCCTTCTGTCAGAACAATTAATGCTGAAGATTTATTGGCCGTTACAGCAAATCTGGTGCATGGCTCAAGGAATTTTCTAAGGAATGTTTGCCTGACACTTCCTTTTGAGACATGGACATTTGAGGAAAGCATTTAATGCTTGCTGCCAACGGCTATCAAAGACTCAGAAGAAGAACACAGAGATATTATTCTATCAGTCAATAGAGAACAACAAGACTTCTTCTTCTTGCTCCCTGTGATATTCATTCAAGCTTACACACAGGAATTCTGATTGCTTCAGACACAACCATCCAACTTGTTTGGATCATCTTTTGCTGGAGCAGATCAGATCATTGAAGACCTGTCACCCTTGTGCAAAGCTCTCCTTCCTGAACTACTTCTTGATCTCAGGGGGAGCTTTGACAACATCAACAGATCCACTTTGCTTCTCTCTACTTATTGATAGAGAAGACAACATCAGCTTTTTCTCTTTCTTTCTGTACAGGGTTTTAACTCCCTTCAAAAGTTACCTTTGGTTTTGCTGAAACCTGGTCAAAAATCAGCCCTTTGGTTTGTGAGAACCTGGTCAAAAACTCTCTGGTGCTCAAGACACCTGATCAACTCATCTTGAAGTGGATTCCTATCAAGGGTGATTGAAGAGTGGACTACCCAAGATTTTGGGGAACCACTATAGCTCCTTGTGTATTCTGGTTGCTTGTTTCTTTGTGTTTTGCTTTGTGCTGTGATTCTCTTCTTACTTTGATTAATTGCTATAGCACCATACACTAAGTAAATCTAAGCCTTCTCTCCATACAAGTTTTAATTTGCAAAACTATTTTAAATCACTCTATTCACCCCCCCCCTCTAGAGTTAGGATTGATCTTATCCCTCACTTTCACGCAATAGATGACCTGTGTTCATATCTTTGTCACATGATATCATAAATATTGTACGAACTGGGACCGTGCCGATTTCGCACTATATTTGTCATTCTCGGTCTCATAAGCGATGCGTATTTATAACTACATCAGTTATATTGCATGCTATACAAACTCGCTTTACCAAGGGGCCCGACAATATCATAATCCAAACAAGTTGGAGGACAAACGATATTTCGATATGTACATCCCTTACGCGTAGGTATGAACAACGAATCATAGTATTTATCACCATCAGAAGATAGTCTTCAACTATAATCACATTGCTCACACCAACGCGCTCAATCTACATATCTCATATCTACAATGCACTAGACACGTTGTAAACACTAATGACACTTAACACATTCCACTTAATGTTACAACATAAGATAGGTCAAGCTCAATATGTATGAAACCATACGCATACATACTCATGTGATTAAGCGATAACTATTGTCATCATTTGTAGAACTACAATGTACTCTAATGCACATGACAATCCAAGGTGGTGGTCAATGTCCCTCTTTGATTACCGGGATCGAGTGCATATAAAACTAAGATCATGTGATGGAATTCAAGTGTTCTACAGCTCAAGACCAAGGGCATCTTCTCGAGCCATCATGAAACATCATCAAATGATCTAGGGACAAAATGAGATTAAACATTCATCAGAACATGAACTTTAATAAAATCAAAGACAACTTTCAAAACACAAATCCTTCAATCTCCCACTTGTTTTTAAAGTTTCTAATAAAAGAAATACAAAACAAAGGAATCCTCGTCATCTAAACATCAAACCATTCTCCATGGTCTTGCAACCCCATGGACTCGAAGTGAACTTCCCCTTTGGCTTGAGACAGAGGCTTGGTGAAGGGGTCAGCTGTGTTGCTATTTGTATCAATCCATAAAAGCGCAATCTTGCCTTCTTCAATGAAGTCGCGAGTGACAAAATACTTCCGATCCATGTATTTTGTCTTGTGATGTGATTTCGGCTCCTTGATTTGTGAAATGGAAGCACTATTATCACAAAACAATTTCAAGGGCTCTTCACTAGATGTCACGACTCCCAATTCCTCAAGGAATTTCTTTATCCTGACTGCCTCTTTGCTTGCCTCTGCGGCCGCCATGACTTCCGCTGTAGTGGTTGAATCAGCAGTAGTGGATTGTTTCCAACTACGCCAACTCACAGCTCCACCATTCAGAAGAAAAACAAACCCAGATTGAGATCTTATATCGTCCGGATCTGTCATAAAGCTAGCATCCGTGTAACCTTCTACATGGAGCTCTTTATGTCCACTAAATACAAGAAACTTATTCTTGGTCCTTTTAAGGTACCTAAGAATATTCTTGACCGCCGTCCAATGTATTGGACTAGGTGAAGCTTGATATCGACTCGTCATGCTGAGAGCATATGCGACATCTGGTCTCGTACATATCATGGCATACATGATGGAACCTATGGCAGAAGCATAGGGCACATTCATCATGTATTCAATGTCTTTATGTGATGAGGCACATTGAGACTTGCCTAGCTGAGTAGACGCCTTCATTGGCACATTTCCTTTCTTAGAGTTTTCCATATGGAACCTTTCTAAGACTTTGTCAATGTAGATACTTTGACTTAGGCCAATAAGTCTACGTGATCGGTCTCTATATATCTTTATCCCTAATATATATTGAGCTTCACCCAAGTCCTTCATTGAAAAGATTGTTTTCAATGAGTTTCTTACTTGTTTCATTAATGATAAGTTGTTGCCCATTAGGAGAATATCGTCAACATATAAGATCAAAAATATAACGCTGCTCCCACTAACCTTCTTGTATACACAAGGCTCTTTCTTGCTTTGAACGAACTCAAGGGTTTTAACTTCTTCATCAAAGCGTTTGTTCCAACTCCTTGACGCTTGCTTCAACCCATAAATGGCTCTTTAAAGCTTGCATACTTTGCCGCTATTGTGAGAATCTTCAAAACCTTGAGGTTGCTTTTCATGAATACATCCTCATCTAGCTTTCCATTTAGGAAGGCCGTTTTGACATCCAATTGCCAGATTTCATAATCATGAAATGCGGTAATCGCCAACATGATCCGAATAGTCTTAAACATCACAACGAGCGAGAAAGTTTCATCATAGTCAATCCCTTGGATTTGACTAAAACCTTTCGCTACAAGTTTTGCCTTGTAGGTTGTCATGCTTCCATTCATGTCCATCTTCCTCTTAAAAATCCATTTACAGGGGATGGATTTCTTTCCATCAGGAAGGTCAACCAAGTTCCATACTTGGTTGTCATACATGGATTGCATCTCGGACTTCATGGCTTCAAGCCATGCTACGGAATCATTTCTTTCCATTGCTTCTTCATAGGTCAATGGGTCTTCTGTGTCTAGGATGAACACTTCATGAAGACCCATGTATATGTCAGGCCTTTTCTTTTCTCTGATCGACCTTCTAAGCTCCTTTGGTTTGTCTAGCTCAATGTGAGATTCTTGAATTTCCTCCACTATTTCTGGTGGAGTCAATTCATGCTCAACACGAGTAAGACTAACAGGTGGTGGTAAAGCAAGAGTTTCCTCTGCAATCATTTGCGGAGGTGGAATACTCATGCTCCCACTGACTAAAGGAACTTCTTGTGACTCTAGGTGATTATTTTGAACATCAACGCTCATCTCATGATCACTCTCTTGTAGGTTTTCTTGAGTTTCCTCAAGTGCCACCCTACGGTCACCGCTTTTGATTCTTTCAAGAAACTCTTTCTCTAAGAATGTAGCACCCTTCTTAACAAATATAGTATTTGTTGACTTGTGCCAAAAGTTATACCCTTTTGTTTCTCTTGGGTATCCAATAAAGAAACACTTATTGGCTTTGGGGTCTAGTTTGGATGATTGCATACGTTTGACATATGCCTCACAGCCCCAAATCTTGAAGAAAGAAGTGATGGGTGGTTTCTCAAACCATATCTCATGAGGAGTTTTCTCTACGGCTTTAGTTGGAACGAAGTTTAAAGTGTAAGTTGCCGTTAAAAGTGCATGGCCCCAAAAATATAAAGATAGATCGGTTTGACACATCATGGGTCTAACCATGTCCAGTAGAGTCCGGTTTCTCCTTTCGGAGACACCATTCCACTGCGGTGTCCCAGGAGGAGTTAGTTGTGGTACAATACCACACTCCTTTAGGTAAGTATTGAACTCATTGCTCAAATACTCACCTCCACGATCTGATCTCAGAACTTTGATTCTCTTATCCAGTTGGTTTTCCACTTCATTTTTATATTCCTTGAACTTGGCAAGGGAATCACTCTTATGCTTCAATAGATAAACATAGCCATATCGACTATAATCATCCGTAAAAGTGATGAAGTACCTAAAACCATCTCTGGCACACACACTCATTGGACCACATACATCAGAGTGTATCAATTCCAATAAGTTGTTTGCTCTTGCACCCTTCTTTTTAAAAGGTATCTTGGTCATTTTGCCAGTTAGGCATGATTCGCATGTCCCAATTGCATCAGGATCAAAAGAGCCTAAAAGATTAGCCTGATGTAATTTCCTTATGCGTTTTTCATTAATGTGACCAAGACGATGGTGCCATAAGAGTGTCTCACTTATGTGAGATATTTTGAGTCGTTTGTTATTAATATTTAATACTTGTTTATCATCAACAATGTTAAGCAAATACAATCCATTCGAAATGAAAGCACTTGCATAAAATAAGCCATCCTTCTCAATCCTCATTTGGGAGTTCCCAATGATAAAACTAAAACCTTCTGCATCCAAACATGATACGGAAATAATATTTCTTAAAATAGAAGGGACATGATAAACGTTAAATAAAGTTAGACATAAACCACTAGGCAAGGGGAGTTCCAAAGTGCCCACCGCAACTGCAGAAATACTAGCACCGTTTCCCACCTTCAGCACCACCTCTCCTTTGGGGAGAGATCTCCCATCCTTTAGTGACTGCACATTTGAGATTAAGTGAGCACATGATCCGGTATCAAGTACCCAATCAAGGATAGTAGTGGTTAAATTCAAACTCAACTCAATAACAAAAATACCTTTAGGAAGCTTCCTCTCGATTTTGCCTTCATCCAAGTCTCTCTTGTACTTGGGGCAGTTCATCTTGAAGTGTCCCTTCTCATGACAATGGAAGCATTCAGTGAGAAAGTTAGGAGAATTCTTCACTTTGCCTCCCTTGGAGGTACTATCCTGAGTACCTCCCTTTTTGCCCTTGAGATGAAAATTTCCTTTCGAGGTCTGGCCTTTGGACTTAACCTTATTTTTGACTATCTTCTTGCTATCAGACGCCACAGCTAAGACAACATTTCCCTTTGTCTTGCCCATGTCAACCTCAGCTGTTTTGAGTGCGTTATGGAGTTCATTTATGGTCATTTGTTTCTCACGCATATGATAATGCATGATGAAATCCTTAAACGAGTAAGGCAGTGACCCCAAAATGATATCTTCCGCAATGTCTTCAAGAATTGGAGACTTCAGTTTCTCCAATTTTTCCAAATAGCCTTGCACCTTAAGGAAGTGCACTGAGACAGACTCACCCTCCATCATCTTGCACCTTGTGAGTGCGATGGTGTTCTTATAGCGCTCTTTACGAGCACTATCGGTGAACATTTTCTCCAATTGTGCTACAATTTCCTTTGCAGGAGTATTGAGAAATTTCCTTTGCAGCTGATCGCCTATGCTGGCCAGGATCAGAGTCTGCACGACACGTTGACTGTCATCCCATCTCTTCTGTTCCTCTTTCTCAGCATCAGTTGGCTTGCCAATCTCCTTCTCTACTAGGCATTTACCCTCGAGTATAGGTAAGAGATTCTCCAAGCGCAACAAAATGTTAAGCTTGAGTATCCAGTCAGAGTAGTTTGACCCGTCGTTAGCAAGCGGGCTTTTATCAATCATGGAACGCAGAAAATTTGGCAATGTAGACATAGCTCTATATAAAAAAAAGTTAAGATCATGTTCAGAAAAATTTCCTTTTAAAAAAAATGGATCAGAGAGATCCAAAATAAAAATGCTTTAAAATAGTGAATCAAGATCCTTTTAGCCTAATGGACTCATCCACAAGATTATCAGGTAGGTACCAATCACCAATCACAACCTTTTAAGTCAACCTTAAACACTTATGATTCTTGATAGTATTATATAAACAACTATTTTAAGAACATAACACTTTCCCAAAGGACCAAGCCTAGATCTTGGTGATTTGATTAAGAAAACTCATCATGTAAGAAAACTCATGCGAGTGACATTCCAACAAAATCAGCAAGAAGTGCCTCACACAACCTACTCACTTGTGGCCTAATATCAACTCGCATAAGTGCCACCATGTCTAGTGATTGAAATCACACTCATGTTCATCCAATATCACTAGCTTAGATGGGCACCATGAGGAGGAAAGACATTCTTAAATTTTTCTTTTCACATTCCCTAAAGAATGAAGGATATACAAAATACCTAACTCACGGCATTCTAAAAAAAATATTACATCCATTCCAAACCAATTACATTCCAGAGTTGTAATAAAAAAACAAACAAGGAACAGCCAGTCGGGATCCTAACAGAGAATGGACTATGCACACAACCCAACGTGTTTCACCTAGATTATTATAAATCCAAAAAAAATAATCTCCTCATAATCCATTCAGGGGCGGATTACGGAAATATGAAACAGGTTGTGACATAGCAATTCTAAACAATAGGAAAAGCTAACTAGCAAAAGGGGCCACAAAACAATGGATATCAAACCTGGCTCTGATACCACTGAAGGATTTCTTGTGCTATGGTGGGGCGTAACATTAAAAAAACGCCACACCCATACAAAGCACGGGATCGGATATCCAATGTAAACGCCCTACAAGCGAAGCAAATGGAAAACCCTAACTCATCACACCTAAACATTACAAGGAGTTAGATATGTACCTCTAGAGAACAAAGTCTCTAGGCAGAAGAGGTAACTTCGATGACGAGATTGATAGCGAATCCACCGCAATAATGAGGCCGATAGCCTCGTCTCTTGGTTCACCTTGAACCCGAACAATAGCGAATCTCTATTCCGTTGACGGGGAATAGAAATACAAGGCTTAGACTTCTCTCTTCGTGCATCGACGACTCCAAGTGGCCGAGCCACACTAGTCGTTGGGTAGAGAGAAGGAATGAGGAGAAAACAAAGCCGAGCTTCCACTGTGGAGGAGATGGAAAAATCAAGCCGCCACACTAGCCCGAGAGAGAGACTGTGGCAACCACCGGAAAGAGCGCCTCGAAGCGGCGAGTTTGCGACGTCGGAGGAGGCAGCAGCTCGACTATCGTCGGACACGGTCCAAGGCACGGCGAATCGCGATGGAAGCAGCCCAAGGCACGCACGCGGGATCCGGCCCTTCCGGCGTCGGAGGGAGCTACAGTGCCAATCGCAAAATGGGAAAACCTCTTTGCGGCTAGGGTGATTTTCTCCTTCTGCTCATGATGCCGAGCCTCTCATCCCTTTTATATCAAAAATATCTTATATATATATATTTTTATATATATATATATATTATTTATATATATATATCTTTATATATATCTAATATACATATCTTATATATATGTAAATATTACTTATATATATCTTGTATACATATATTTATATACGTATATATATTTATATGTATATTATATGAAAGTATATATATGTATATATATATATGTATATTTGTACACAGATATTCATAACTCCAATTACTGTGCATCTCTACCAAAATAATTATGACGACTCGCTCCGTCATAATTTCTCCTTTTTAATAGTCGCACAAAAATTCTGTCTAAGCATGTCGAGTCACGACATTAAGCGCTCGCACTTACAATAGTATTTAGATTAACTGTTCCAAGAAATCAAATACCCCAAGTAAGCCGAACGAATACTGTTCCCGTTCATTTGGTGCGACCTTAAAGAGGAACCATGTCGTCAAGGCGATAATATAACTATCTATATTAAGGACTATAAGTGGCTTTATCACTGCATTATAGTCGCCTCAACAACATAGTAACTAGGTAACGCAATAGATGACCCGTGTCCATATCTTTGTCACATGATATCATAAATATTGTACGAACTGGGACCGTGTCGATTTCGCACTATATTTGTCATTCTCGATCTCATAAGCGATGTGTATTTATAACTACATCAGTTATATTGCATGTTATACAAACTCGCTTTACCAAGGGGCCCGACAATATCATAATCCAAACAAGTTGGAGGACAAACGATATTTCGATATGTACATCCCTTACGCGTAGGTATGAACAACGAATCATAGTATTTATCACCATCAGAAGATAGTCTTCAACTATAATCACATTGCTCACACCAACGCGCTCAATCTACATATCTCATATCTACAATGCACTAGACACGTTGTAAACACTAATGACACTTAACACATTCCACTTAATGTTACAACATAAGATAGGTCAAGCTCAATATGTATGAAACCATACGCATACATACTCATGTGATTAAGCGATAACTATTATCATCATTTGTAGAACTACAATGTACTCTAATGCACATGACAATCCAAGGTGGTGGTCAATGTCCCTCTTTGATTACCGGGATCGAGAGCATATAAAACTAAGATCATGTGATGGAATTCAAGTGTTCTACAGCTCAAGACCAAGGGCATCTTCTCGAGCCATCATGAAACATCATCAAATGATCTAGGGACAAAATGAGATTAAACATTCATCAGAACATGAACTTTAATAAAATCAAAGACAACTTTCAAAACACAAATCCTTCAACTACATCGACAAGTTCCAGGAGGAGGTCCTGGAGGTGGAGGAAGTAGATGGGTTCACCTTGATGGTAGCCCTCAAGTTCGGCCTGAAGCAGGGGATGCTCAACATGGAGTTGGGGCATAGGCCGCCCAAATCGTTTGAGGAGATGGTTGAGAGGGCGAACATTTTCATTCAGGGGGAGGAGAGGAATAAGGAGTTCTTGGCAAGACTGGATGGGTATAGGCCGTTGGGGGAGAATAGGGGAAGATTGCTGGAGAAGGAGAGGCGGCCGGAGAGGCGCGATGATAGGAGGCAGGAGGAGCCGAAGAAGAAGGAAGAATAAGAAAGGAAGAGAAAAGAAGAGCCCAGGAGGGTAGAGAGGAGGCAGGAGAGGCCTCGAAGTCAAGAAGAGAGGAGGCCCACCGAGGCTCCAGAAGGAAGAAGGGAGGAAAGAAGATTCCAATACCCGAGGGATCGTCCTCAGTGGAGGCGACCGATCCGGCAGGAGGAGAGGAGGAATAACAACCTGAGGGAGCAGGGAGGAGGAATAAAGAAGATGATGACTGTCGCACGACATGCCAATAAGCATCGGCGAAAGGAGCGTCAGGAGAGACGGCAGGATGCGGCGATTTCCCTCTACTGCGACATCCATTGGGTAGAGGGCATGGGACCTTGGCTTGCCCAGTGTTTTGGAAAGCAAGGAGGAGGTTGGAAGCAACGGAGGCGGAAAGAGAGTAACCAAGGCAGGAGGCCCGGGTGGGGCAAGTAGCATTCAAGGCTCCGCAGAGGAGGAGGAATGAGGATAGGGTCGACCAGGGAGGTCGAGGGAATATTATTCCCGGTCCAGGAGGCAGACACGTCAGGGTGATCAATGGAGGTGTCGGGCTTGGAGCTTCCCGCAAGGGTAGTCTCCACCAGATCTATAAGAGGAGCGTCACCTTGACATCGCAGACTCCTCCGCTGCTGAATGAGATAACCTTCTCGGAGGAGGATATGTTGTGGAATGAGAATCCATTCCACGACGCACTGGTGATACAAGCTGCAATCTAAGACTTCACCGTCGACCGGATCCTCGCGGATAACGGGAGCTCAGTTAATGTCATCTTCAAGATAACCTTCGTCGGGCTTCAGGTGGAAGCGTCCAAGGTCCAGGCTGCGGATGGACCTCTCTTTGGCTTCTCGGGAGAGAAGAAAGAGGTGGAAGGAGGAGCGGAGCTGGTGGTCACTCTCGGGGGTACTTCAATCCAATGCCATTTCGTCATCGTCGACGCACCCAGTGATTACAACGCCATCTTCGGGCGGCCCCTTATCAACTATTTTAAGGTTGTCCCATCGTCGTACCATCAGTGCCTGAAGTACTGCCGGGATTACGTCCAAGTTCGGATCTGAAGGCCTCTAAGGAGTGTTACCTGAATGTTGTTAGCACCATTAGCTGGATGGGTGACGTGGAAAGGCTGGAGAGGATGATGGATCAGGAGGAGGGCCTGCAAGCTGCTGAGGAGCTAGAGGAAGTGGAGGTGATCTCCCCGAGAGGAGAGCCTGAGCTGCTGAAGGTCGGAGGAACCTTGCCCCTGGAAGGGAAGTTGGAGATAGCTGCTTGCCTGCAGGATAATGCTGACATCTTCACGTGGAGTGCCGTCGAGATGTCAGGGATTGACGCAGATATTACCGGTTATCGCCTCAATCTAGATCCCGCGGTAGCTCCAGTTTGTCAGAAGTAGAGGAAGAGCGCCACCGCGCTGGCTGGGCCGATCCGAGAGGAAGTAGGGAAGCTGCTGGAGGCGGGGTTTGTCTCGGAGATCCAGTATCCAGGCTGGGTCTCCAACATTATAATGGTGAAGAAGTCCGGAGGGGGTTGGAGGCTATGTATCAATTTTTCTATGTTGAATAAAGCTTGCCCGAAGGATTGTTACCCCTTGCCTCAAATCGACGTGCTGGTTGATTCCGTCGTCGGGTTTCCTGTGATGAGTTTCCTTGTTGTTTTTTAGGGTATCACCAGATCAGGATGCATCCCCTAGATTGCCGCAATGTTTCCTTCATCACCAGCGACAGCTTTTATAGCTACAAGATGATGCTCTTCAGGCACAAAAATGTCGGCGCAACGTATTAGAGAATGATGGATCAAGTCTTCAAAGAGCAAAAGGGGCGGAATTTGGAGGTCTATGTGGAAGATCTTCTCGTCAAGAGCAAGAGCGTCGTGGAGCACATAGTGGATCTGGTAGAGACTTTCGCCACCATGAGGAAGTATAAGATGCGACTCAACCCGACCAAGTGTGTCTTCGGCGCGGGAAGGGGGAAGTTCTTAGGTCACCTCCTCACTCCCCTAGGGGTGGAGCCTAACCCCGACAAAGTAAAAGCCATCATGGAGATGGCCTCCCCAAAAAACTCCAAAGAAGTCCAGAGGCTGATTAGAAGGCTGGCAGGCCTTAGCCGTTTTCTCTCCAAGGCCGGAGAGAAGTGCTCCTTGTTCTTCAAGGACCTTCGGGGTAATCCGAAATTCGAGTGGACCACGGAGTGCGAGGAGGCTTTCGGAAAGCTTAAGCATCAGCTGACCCAAGCTCCTCTCCTCCAAGGTCCGCAAGGTGGCGAGGATCTTTTACTCTATCTGGGAGAAGGGGCCGAGGCGGTTATTTCAGTGTTGGTTCGAGAAGAAAGAAGGAGGCAGCTCCCCATCTACTATGTGAGTCGGGTACTGCGACAAACAGAGACGAGATATCCTATCTTGGAGAAGCTAATTTTTGCTTTGGTGGTTTCGGCTCGACGGCTCCGTCCATATTTTCAAGCTCATTCCATCAAGGTAGTCTCCGATCATCCCCTGAGGAGTATCTTAGATGGAGTGGAGCATTCTTGCAGGTTGGCCAAATAGGCGGTGGAGCTGAGCGAGTTGGACATCTCTTACTCTCCAAGGGTAGCAATCAAGGCAGTAACAGATTTTCTGGCCGACTTCTCGGCCTAGGTGGTGGTAGACGTAGGCGCTTCTCGACCAATTTCTTGGAAGATGTTTGAGGACGGGGCATCAGGCAGGCATTTTGTGGGAGTCGGAGTCATGCTGGTTAGCCCTCAAGGAACAAGGATCGAGTAGGCCGTCGAGATCCTCTTCCCGGTGACGAACAATCAGGCAGAGTACGATACCATGGTAGCTGGCCTGCGTCTCGCCAAGGAGCTAGCAATCAAATACGTCCGAGCTTTTACCGATTCGATGGTGGTCACATCCCAAATTCGGGGGGGGGGGGATTTGAGGTCCATGATCCCATCCTACAGCAGTACCTGGTTAAGGTTAAGGGTCTGATCGGGGGCTTCCAATCTTTCTTCGTCGAGCATGTGCCCCGAGAAGATAACTCTGAAGCTGACTACCTTGCCAAGTACGGTCCCCGGGCCGGGGGAATTGTTACCGAATTATTTCGGTCATCCATCGAGGAAGGAGAGATGATGGATATTGAGCAGCGGCCCTCGTTGAGATATCCGTTTATTACGTTCATGACGACGGGTCAGCTGCCCTCAGACGGGCAGGACCAAAGAAAGTTCTGATACAAGGCCGCGTACTACCTGCTGCAAGACGGCGAGCTTTATCGCAAGACCATCTCGGGCCCCTTTGCCAGATGCTTGTCAGAGATCGAGGTCCCCCGAGTTATCGAGGAGATCCATTCAGGGGAGTGTGGCAGCCACTCCGGGACTCGTACTCTGGAGCAGAGAATTCTAAGGCATGGCTACTTCTGGCCAACCATCCGAAAGGATGTTGAAGCCTTCTCCAAAAAATGCTCCCAATGTCAGCTCTTCATGCCTCTTCAGCTTCAGCCAGCTCAACGCCTCCGCTCGATCACCGCTCCGTGGACCTTTGCCACCTAGGGAATGGATTTGATCGGCCCGTTCCCTCAAGCCAATGGATAGAGGAAGTTTATACTTGTGATGGTCGACTACTTCTCCAAGTGGATCGAGGCCAGAGCCTTGTCCATGACCACCTCCCAGATCGTCAAGAACTTCATTTGGGGAGAAATTGCGTACAGATATGGGATCCCTCTGGCCATCATCACCGACAATGGGACACAATTCGCTAGCCTGGAGCTAGAGGACTTTTGCAAGCAGCTGGGAACGAACCTTCGGTTCGCTTCAGTGCACCATCCTCGGAGCAATGGACAAGTAGAGGCTGCCAACAAGCTTATCGTCAACCTGCTAAAGAAGAAGGTCACCACTCTCAAAGGGAACTGGGCTGAACAGCTCCCCTCGGTCCTTTTGGCTCGGAGAACAACTCCAAACTCGTCCACGGGGGAAACACCTTTCAAGTTATCCCACGGGTCTGAGGCACTCATCCCGGTGGAGTTCAAGGTGTGAAGTCCAAGAGTTATTGCGGCAGAAGACGGCGACGAAGAATGGCGACTGGAGAATGAGGATGCCCAAAGGCTCTCCCTGGACTACGTAGAAGAGCTTTGGGACTTGGCCTCCATACGCTAGGAGGAGATCAAGAGGCGCATGGAGAAGCACTTCGACAAAAATGTTCGCCTAAAACACTTCCTCGAAGGAGATCTGGTCATGAAGAAGGTGGACGCTGCAGGGCAGGGAGCCACCATCAGCAAGCTACATCCTAACTGGGATGGGCCCTTCATCATCCAAGAAGCCCTGGCCATGGGGGGTTATGTCACGACCCGCATTTTCCCCAAGGTTAAGAAGTATCAGAGTAAGGGAAAATACGCGTTGTGATGCCACGTCGAGCAGGGGATAACTACCGACGCTCAGACGACACACCAAAATAATAAATCACAAGTTTTAGTTTAATAGAAAACCAGTTTATTTGAAGGCCGTATCACTCGGCACAGTGGATCAGCTAGTCCACGCTAAGAAAATATGCATACTTACAGCGGAAAAATACTTTGATTCAGTTAGTTTGACACCCTAAATGAGTATAAGGGTCCACCAGATACTACATATAGAATGCACGACACCTAAGTTTTGTATAGTTATATATATTAAAAAAGGTTTTACGCTTTAAGAAACTAGTGCTTTAGTTAGAAAATATGTTATGCATGAGGTACACATAATAGTTCAGGTTTTAAAATACCTAACATGCAACCTAACATAAATCCTTCCCAGAAGCAGGAAACCAATCCCAAGAAAAAGGGCAAACACAGCAGTCTTTACTCATATTTAGCAAAACAAGTATGCCACCAGTGGGCGTCGACAACCCGACACGAACCCACCGGTGAGTGTGTATGTCTGTACAGAAAAGAAGAATAAAACTACCTCACAAGGGAAAATGGTCTGCAACTCTGCTACCCCGGAGGCTATCAGCAAGTCCCAGCAAACGAAATCAGTCGCTCAATCGGCTACAACCTAGACCTGGGGCATTCGAGAAAAGAAATGTCTCAGCAAAGGAAATAATCAAAGCAAGGAGTGTCAGATTACTCAAATCAAGAAGGGTTTTCCAACCCAGCAATAAAATACTAAACCATAGAAGCAGGAAAAGAAAGAATCATTGCTTATAGAGCAATAAAGCAAATCACACCAAGTGTGAGCACAAAAGCTACCTGCTCTAGAGAGAATCAACCTGCAGTAGAAATACATCAGCATATAAGCAGGGAAAAAAACACAAGTAGACAATAGGAAACTAACAGCCCTAAGCTTATGGGCAAATGACCGGGGTGTAAAAATAAGGGGCTAAAAGGTGTGGCCACAATGTCCAACACCAACAACCAGACCTCAAAAATACTCAAGGGTGAAACACAACTGGTGGCAGCTACAGGGTCCACACACTCAACAAGTTAGCCAAACTCAGTGGCGTTCATAGCACAGCACACCCAAATCACCCCTCAAGAGTACAAAAAACCCCACACACCCTCCAGTCATCGCCCATGAGTCGGCATGCAAAAATTAGCCGAAAACTCCCAACATCGCCCTTAGGAAGGTAGAACTTGTTGGGTACATTGGAAAATGTGTACCTGATTTGAAGAAGCCTAACTTAGCATAATGATATACATCAAGGTGTATTTGATGTTGTTTAGGTTGAATATGTGCAGGTTAAAAGTATGGAAAAATTTCTAAGTCCATGTGTCGACACTAGAAGAAGATGTGTCGACACTTCAGGAAGATTGTGTCGACACTTCAAGAAGGCTGAGTCGACACAGAGAAAATGAGTCGACATCAACTGTGTCGACACCGGGAGGCAGTGTCGACACACACAAGATTATAGTCGACATCAATTGTGTCGACACCGGGAGGCAGTGTCGACACACACAAGATTATAGTCGACATCAACCGTGTCGACACCAGGAGGCTGTGTCGACACATAGAGGCAGAAGTCAACATCAGCTAAGTTGACACTTAGAGACTGAGTCGACACCTGGCAGAATCAACAATAAGTCTGTGGCTGAAGTAATTGTGTCGACATACAACTATCTGTGTCGACAGATTCTCAAAAAGTTGTGTCAAGAAGCTGTGTCGACATCAAGACATATGTGTCGACATCACAAAGGATTGTGTCGACACTCAATCAAATTGTGTCGACACATTTTAACAATTGTCTCGACACATATTGATAGTTTGTCTCGACACTTTCTGGCAGAAACAAAGACTCCTTGGCAGTTTGAAGAGTTGACAGTTGTGGGTCTCTACAGGTTAACTGACGTGATTAACACAGACAGAAGTTTGTTAGGAACCGGACCAGCCGGTTACCAGGAATGAAGACTATAAATAGACGGATAGTGTCTGAAATAATAGAACAACAACTGAAAATTGAACACTGAATAACAAGTAACAATAAGAAGAAGATCTTTGCAGATCTAAGAAGATATTCTGATTGAACTATCAGAATCTGTCTAAGTAGAATTCAGTCAAGAATTCTGAAGTATCTTCAAGGGACTTGGATAGAGAGAGATCCAGTCAAAAGAAGGCAAGAAGAAAGCTGTCTCAGATTTCAAAGGAAACAGATTCTGAACTTATCTGTTAAGAAGATTCAGATTCAAATTCTTAAATCTAAGAAGAAAGCTGCTGATCAGTTTATGTCAAAGAAGATCAACTCAACAAAGTTCAGATTCAAGAAGCTTTGAAGAAAGCTAAGTTCCAGTTGATTTTATCCATCTGATTTATCAAGAAGCTGATCAAGAACACTGTCTTGTTTCACCTCTCTCTCCAGGAGCAAGATAAAAATATATTTTACTCAAATCTTATAGGATCTTTTAAAAGATCTGAGTTGCAAGCCTAATTTATAAAGGCTGAGTGTAGGAGAGATAATCTCTGAGTTGTAGGTCTTGAATAAAGACTGAGGTAGGGCTGAATTGCCAGAGCTATAGGAGTGTGGTATCACTCTGAGTTGTAGGAATCCATGTTGGATTCTGAGCTGTAGGATCTGAGGATCCGAGTTAAAGAAGGGAGTTTGGCTGAATCTAGCACACTGCTAGATAGGCGAAGGGGGAAAGTGGATGTACCCAGATCTTGGGGAACCACTATAAATACTTGTTGCAATCTGTGATGTGTAGTTCTAGATTGTGTGATTGTGATTGCTAAAGTAGCTTCAGAACTCATAGAAAATAGTCTTTAATTACCTAATCATTCTGCCTTAAGTTTGAAAAGAGAATAAGAACCTATTCACCCCCCCCCCCTCTAGGTGTCTAGGTAATCTTGAAAGTAAAAATATCAAAACTTTTCTAACAGCCCTAAAGAGACACACATCCCAAGGCTTAAACACTAGCCTAAAAAGAACTATGGCGTTGAGTGAGTGGACCTCATTCAACGCCTAGGCCCCTAGCCGCAAAAAAAACACCTGGCGTTGAGTGAATGGCCTTCACTCAATGCGTGGGTACTTAGAGATTTCTAAACCCGTCCCAGCTCTTCTCAACGCCAGCCAAGCAGAGCCTTGGAAAATTAATTCCAAGGCTCATGTTGCTCTCCTTAATCGACCTAGCAGCAAACCTAGCCTTAAGACACCATTAAACCTAGGCCAAAACTCCAACACTAGCTGTTAAACTTGGCACTTGCTGAGATAATTAAAAAGAAAGACAGGAAAAAAATCAAAGCAGCTCAAGATGGCTGATTTAGCTAATGAACAGGAATAAAAAAAGGAATTAAGCAAGCTTTAAAACAACAGAGTATGTAAGGGCAAGGGAGCCACTTGCCTCTAGCTGCAGCACTTCAATTCACGGGTTGGCACCAGCAGCCGGGCTACCTATGGGGAAAGAAGATCTGGAGCTTTTAGATAAGAAAAGGAGCAAACCCGAAAATTCCTACTCTCTAAAGACAGTCCTAAAGGCCAAATTAACATACCTAGGAAGCTAGCTCTCGACGAGAGCAGCTCAAATCCGCAAATTTCCGTGCAACCCGAGCTCTAAATCGCCGGAAATCACCAGCCAAGGCTACAGCTTTACCGCCTCCCGCCTCTTCCTTCCACTGGAAGCTGCTGCTCGGGTTGGGGGAGGAGATAAGGAAAAGTCTTGGGATATACCCCCACTAGCTAATATTATAATACTATCTAGCCCCACTAAGCTATTAAAATATTAACACTTAGCCCCACTAATGCTATTAAAATATTAACACTTAGCCCTACTAAGCTTAATTTAATCTAGCCTATTCGGCCACTAACAAGCTCATGCTTATCCAAAAGCTAACCCGAGCTCTGCAACAAACATCCAGCTAAACATTAATATATATATAATATATATATATATATATATATATATATATATATATATATATATATATATATTATTATTAGCCACCAAACTAGGGAAAGGCTAGCTGAAGCTGCTACCCAAGCCCCTCTGCTACTCCCAGCCAGCACACAAAAGCAAACATATATATATAAATAAATAAATAAATATGTTAACAGTCACTAAGCTAAAGAGGAGCAAAGCTGGGTAGCCAACCCGAGCCTCTGCTAGCTAAAATATATAGCATATATATTTATGCATATATATATACACATATAGATATACAGATATATATATATATATATACATTTATATAACACAGCTCACACAAAATATATGTACATATACATATATACATACACAACATAAATGGATAAACATGCTTAGCCTAAAATAAGCACCGGACTTACCAAGCTCGATCACACAAGGCCACGCACAACAAACGGGTAGCCACTACCGGCTAACAAAACGCACGTCGAAACGACGCGAAAAAACAAATGATCTCGGATTTCGACAAAACTCGCACCGTAGCTAAACACCACAACTACAAACACAACGGCGAAGTCGAAAACAACATCCGACGATCAAAACTTGGGCTAACACTTCCCGAAGCCAAACACAAGCATTCCTCGGGAGGCCCAACCGAGTCACCAAAACAGACTCCGGCTAGCTGGGGAATCTTGCAAATAGGCTACTAAAAGACCACTAAAGGAACCTAAAGAGCTATGACCACGCTCCGACAATGGCAAAAGCCGACAACGCGTCATCGTAACGCTAATTAATGATCAAACAAAACACAGAAAAGCCGGGGGCGTTACAGTCACTCCCCCTAAAAGAAAGTTTCGTCCCGAAATTTTACACACAACCCTTCTAATCGAAAGGGAAAAAACAAGCTAATCAAAAGCCATAAAGAAAGAGTGCAAACATACCAGGAATAAGCCAAGGGAACAGATAAGGGTAAGCCTCCCTCATTGCCGACTCTAGCTCCCAAGTCGCGCTTTCTACATCATGGTTCTTCCACAAAACTTTCACCATAGGAATTGTTTTCTTCCGCAACACGCGATCCCGAGCATCCAAAATGCGGACAGGCACTTCTACATAAGAAAGGTTCTGCTCTAACAGAGGCACAGAATCCAAAACCTGCCTGTCACTATGCACACATTTCCGCAGCTGACTGACGTGAAAAACATCATGTACACCAGGAAAGTTGGCGGACAACTCCAGCCTATAAGCTGCCACACCGATCCGCCCAACAACCCTAAATGGCCCCACATATCTCGGGTCCAACTTTCGGTCCTTTCCAAATCTCTTGATCCCAGTCATCGGAGAAACCTTTAAGAACACCTGGTCCCCCACAGCAAATTCTAAATCTGATCTACGCCGGTTGGCGTTCTTTTCATATCTCTCTTGGGCTATTCGAAGCTTTTCCCGAATAAGCTTCACCGAAATTTCCATCTCCTCGAGAGCCTCTGGACCCAACAACGGTCTCTCGCCAACCTCAGCCCAAAACAAGGGAGTCCTATAACGCCTCCCATATAAAGCCTCAAACAGAGCCATTTGAAAGCTTTCCTGATAGCTATTGTTATATGCAAACTCCATAAGCCGCAAACGCTCGTCCCACGCCCCACCATGCTCCAGAATATAACATCGAATCATATCTTCCACAATCTGATTTACTCGCTTTGTTTGGCCGTTGGTCTGCGGGTGGTAAGCAGTGGAATAGCTCAAATCTGTCCCCAATCCTTCCTGAAGGCTCTTCCAAAAACGAGACGTGAACCTGGAGTTTCGATCTGATATGATGCTCACGGGGACGCCATGCAGTCTGATAACCTCTTCCACATACAGCTCGGCTATCTTCCTCATCGAGTAATCAATCTTTAATGGCACGAAGTGAGCACACTTCGTCAGTCTATCCACGATCACCCATACTGAATCATGCCCCCTCGGAGACCTTGGTAAGCCTGTAATGAAATCCATCGAGATGCTTTCCCACTTCCATGTAGGAATCTCCCAGGGAGTCAGCTTGCCACCTGGTCTTCCATGATCAGCCTTTACTTGCTTGCAAGTGCTGCACTCAGAAACAAATCTGGCTATATCTCCCTTCATCCCATACCATCAGGCAATCTGCTTCAGGTCACGGTACATCTTGGTGGATCCTGGGTGGTAGGCAACGCTAGATCCATGGGCTTCCCTGCACACCGTATCCCTGATATCGCCAATAGCGGGAATACAAAACCTGCCCCGGTACCTCAAGGTACCTAAATCACCTATAGAAAAATCCGGTAGCTCGCCTTTCTCGGCTCGAACATACAACCGCAGAAGTTTAGGATCATCTTTCTGATGCAATCTCGTTAGCGCAATCCATGAAGGCTCTGCCACTGCCAGACGACTCTGTCCATCACAGCTACCCACAGAAATGTCCATCAACAGAAACTCCTCTACCAACGACTCAGCTGTGAGACCAAAGATCTTTCTTGATTTCCGACTCAAGGCGTCGGCCACCACATTGGCCTTGCCCGGATGATACTGAATCTCAACATCGTAGTCGACCACGTACTTTAACCATCGCCGCTGACGCAGGTTCAACTCCTTCTGTGTGAAGACATATTTCAAGCTCTTGTGATTAGTAAAAATCTTGCACTGCACACCATATAGTAAATGCCTCGACAATTTCAGAGCATAAATCACAGCAGCAAACTCCAGGTCATGCGTATGGTAGTTCCTCTCATGAGTCTTCAGCTGTCTCGACCCATACGCAATCACCTTTCCGTCTTGCATTAGCACGCATCCCAGTCCAATATGGGAAGCATCCAAATATACCGCATACTCTACACCTTCAGTAGGCAAAGATAGAATAGGGGCTGAACATAGCCTCTTCTTTAGCTCCTCAAAATCTTCCTCACACTTGTCATCCCAAACAAAGGCTACATTCTTCTACGTCAACCGGGTCAATGGTGCAGACAGAGTGGAGAATCCCTTCACAAATCTTCTGTAATAACCTGCCAAACCCAAGAAGCTTCTGATCTCACGAGGAGTAACAGGTCTCGCCCACTCCATAACAGCAGCGATCTTCTCTGGGTCTACTGAGATCCCCTCCTTGTTCACCATATGGCCTAGGAAAGATACTTTGGGCAGCCAAAACTCACATTTGCTCAGCTTGGCATAAAGCTTATGATCTCTCAGAGTCGTCAAAACTAGACGCAAATGCCGATCATGCTCTTCTGCACTCCGGGAGTACACTAAAATATCATCAATAAAGATAATCACGAACTTGTCTAAGTACTCCTTGAACACGCGGTTCATCAAATCCATGAAGGCCGAAGGTGCATTAGTAAAACCAAAAAACAAGAATAAAAACTCAAAGTGTCCATGACGAGAGCGGAACGCCGTCCGCGGAATATCAGACTCCCGAATCCTCAATTGATGATAGCCCGAATGAAGGTCTATCTTCGAAAATACAGCACTACCACTCAGCTGGTCAAACAAATCATCAATCTGAGGCAAAGGGTACCTGTTCTTAATTGTAACCTTATTCAGCTCTCTATTGTCAATGCATAGCCTCATCGACCCATCCTTCTTCTTTACGAACAGAACAGGTGCACCCCAGGGCGACGAACTCGGCTTGATAAAACCTTTAGCCAACATGCCATCTAGCTGGATCCGCAGCTTCTCCAGCTCTCGCGGGTCCATGCGGTACGACGCCTTAGCTATAGGGCGCGTACCCGGCTCCAAATCTATAACGAACTCAACATCTCTATCGGGTGGAAGTCCGGGAAGATCAACAGGAAAAACGTCGGGGAACTCACAAACAACAAGAATCTCTTCCAACTGCGGCACACGAACATCTGCCCCTACTAGAGAGACCAAACAAGCAAAATAGCTCGGAACAAGGAAATCGCAAGCACGTACCGCAGAAACAATCGGAGGCTCCTGGACAGGGTCGGCAAAAATGCTCCCGGTCTGCCCGTCGTCCTTCACGAAATCCAAGCGCTTACCCTTACACTGGATAACCGCATCATATCTGGACAACCATTCCATGCCTAGGATGACATCAAAGTCCTCGAGATCAATCACTAACAGATCTGCCTTGGCTAGAAAGTCTCCCAACAAGATTGGGCATCCCTGAATACCCAAGTCTGAAATCACAGAGTCACCCGAAGGAAACTTGACGTTGAAAACTCCACCAACATGATCTAGGCTCAACTGGAATCGCTTCACGAAAGCCCTAGCAACAAAAGAGTGGGTGGCGCTAGAATCGAAAAGAACGCGCGCCCAACGGTTCTTTACCTTAAATCTCCCTATACGGCAACCCACACAACTAAGGGAAAACAAAAGCTAAACTATACAAGAGGTAGAAAATTCAAGTTAGGAAGAAATCTAACCTGAAATGACCTGGGTCGAAGTCGCCGCTTCTTCTGCAGAGATAACATTAAGCTTCCCTTTGCCTTTATCCGCACGCGGGGGTGGCGGTAACGCCTGTAAAGGAACCACTGGAAGAATGGGCTGCGCCTGTGGGCACTTCGACTTGAGATGGCCCTTCTGCCCACACTGGAAGCACGCTTTATCTTTTACCCAACAACGGGCAACATCATGCCCCTTCCTTCCACACCAGGAACACACTACATCCCCTTTGGGAGCGCCCTGAATAGCATGGACTTGTTCTTTATTCTGCGCTGCCAATCTCTTGAAGCACTTCTCCAGGGGGTGGCCTGGCCGGCCGTAGAAGCTACACGTCCCCTTGGTCTTCTTCCTTGGAACTACATCAGGTTCCTGGGGGCCTCCCCCCCCCCAACAGACTTCTGCTTGTCTTGCCTCGCCTGCTGGCCTCTGTTCTTAGCATTCTCAATGGCCTCAACCTTCAAAGCAGCTTCCACCACTCCGGCATAACTGACTGCTCCATAGGCATTTGCTAACTGCTGAACGTCACTTCTTAACCCACTCAGAAACCGCTTAACCCGGTCTGCTTCAACACTCACAAGTCCAGGAGCAAACCGACTCAGTTTGCTAAACTCAATCTCATACTCACTAACCGTGAGTTTCCTTTGCTTCAAATGCAGGAAGTCATTCATCAACCGGTCCCGCTTGACCAAGGGCAGAAACTTTCTCAGTAGCATTTCCTTAAAGGTCTCCCAAGAACATCCTTCCTTCAAGCTTTCCTTTTCTCGCAACCACCAAGTCTTTGCTAGACCCTTGAGCTGATAAGCAGCGATCATCACCCTCTTATCGTCAGTGACTCCAGAATAAGAGAACATCTCCTCAATTGCTATCAGCCAATCATCCAAAACCATGAAATCCGCTTTTCCATCATAGGTAGGTTGTCCAAGTCGCTGAAATTGAGAAATAAACGTCATCTCCAGTGGCACCACAACAGGAGGTACCAGAGGAGGAGGAGGAACAGCTACACCCCCAATAGGGTCCTGAGCTCTCGGAGTCTGCCCTGCCACTACTACTACCAACGACTGGATCTGGCTTTGCATGTCAACCATCTGTCTTGTCAAGGCTTCATTACTTAACCGCAAGCTCTCAATCAGGGCCTCGCTCTGGGATCCCGAAGACTCACCCACAGATTGGGGAGTCGATCGCGTCGCAGGACGCTTCGCCATCCTATAATCGCACCAACCCTAGTTAAAACCCATCCCGACTACTAAAACAAGCCTACCCAGTACAGACAAGCATACTTAAATATGAATTGTAACTGCAAATCTCGTTATGGGATTTGTTTTATAATGATGATGTCATGCTTAACCTAAGATGGTTCACTACCATCACACTGACTCATGTGCCTACATCATGAATGCATGGATTTATATTCGTTTTGACTCAAAACCATGTGTGTACATATGTCATCATGCAAATCTTTAGCTTGGCACGTTATGCTCATGAAATGTTACGCTTTGCATGCCATGCTATGCATTCTAAGAAGGCCTTAAGTCATGCCATGGGCGGAGTACACATGAAAATGTTATGCATCCCATACTACATAACATTCCTATGCAACGAAAAAGATAAACGTGCTAGCCGCATCCATGTGGTGAGGTTATGCATCCCATACAACATAACCCTCACATGTTGCCTCCTATGGTGGATCCATATACGAACACATATTATGCATCCCATACTACATAATATGCCCCGTATACTTTTTTATGCTTATGAGTGTAGTGTTCGTGCTTCGGCCAAGACGTGCTGATGACATATCGGTGAGTGTATGCTTATGAAGCTAAACATCTAATGCAATCAAAAGGATAGGTTGCCTGACCAATTGTCAAGACAACCTCCCTTTGATACAAACTGTCACGACCTGCATTTTCCTCGAGGTTAATAAGTATCAAAGTAAGGGAAAATACGCGTTGTGATGCGATACCAACTGTCACGACCAGAATTTTCCCCGAGGTTAAGAAGTATCAGAGTAAGGGAAAATACGCGTTGTGATGCCACGTCGAGCAGGGGATAACTACCGACGCTCAGGCGACACACCAAAACAATAAATCACAAGTTTTAGTTTAATAGAAAACCAGTTTATTTGAAGGTCGTATCCCTCAGCACAGTGGATCAGCTAGTCCACGCTAAGAAAATATATATACTTACAGCGGAAAAATACTTTGATTCAGTTAGTTTTACACCCTAAATGAGTATAAGGGTCCACCAGAGACCATTTATAGAATGCACGACACCTAAGGTGGGTATAGTATATATATATTAAAAGAGGTTTTACGCTTTAAGAAACTAGTGCTTTAGTTAGCAAATATGTTATGCATGAGGTACACATAATAGTTTAGGTTTTAAAATACCTAACATGCAACCTAACATAAATCCTTCCCAGAAGCAGGAAACCAATCCCAAGAAAAAGGGCAAACACAGCAGTCTTTACTCATATTAAGCAAAACAAGTATGCCACCAGTGGGCGTCGACAACCCAACACGAACCCACCGGTGAGTGTGTATGTCTGTACAGAAAAGAAGAATAAAACTACCTCACAAGGGAAAATGGTATGCAACTCTACTACCCCGGAGGCTATCAGCAAGTCCCAGCAAACGAAATCAACCGCTCAATCGGCTACAACCTGGACCTGGGGTATTCGAGAAAAGAAATGCCTCAGCAAAGGAAATAATCAAAGCAAGGAGTGTCAGATTACTCAAATCAAGAAGGGTTTTCCAACCCAGCAACAAAATACTAAACCACAGAAGCAGGAAAAGAAAGAATCATTGCTTATAGAGCAATAAAGCAAATCACACCAAGTGTGAGCACAAAAGCTACCTGCTCTGGAGAGAATCAACCTGCAGTAGAAATGCATCAGCATATAAGCAGGGAAAAAAACACAAGTAGACAATAGGAAACTAACAACCCTAAGCTTGTGGGCAAATGACCGGGGTGTAAAAACAAGGGGCTAAAAGGTGTGGCCACAATGTCCAACACCAACAACCAGACCCCAAAAATACTCAAGGGTGAAACACAACTGGTGGCAGCTATAGGGTTCACACACTCAACAAGTTGGCCAAACTCAGTGGCGGTCATAGCACAGCACACCCAAATCACCCCTCAAGAGTACAAAAAAACCCACACCCCCTCCAGTCATCGCCCACAAGTCAGCATGCAAAAATTAGCCGAAAACTCCCAACATCCCCCTTAGGAAGGAAGAACTTTTCTAACAGCCCTAAAGAGACACACATCCCAAGGCTTAAACATTAGCCTAAAAAGAACTACGTCGTTGAGTGAGTGGACCTCATTCAACGCCTGGGCCCCTAGCCGCAAAAAAACACCTGGCGTTGAGTGAATGACCTTCACTCAACGCCTGGGTACTTAGAGATTTCTAAAACCGTCCCAGCTCTTCTCAACGCCAGCCAAGCAGAGCCTTGGAAAATTAATTCCAAGGCTCGTGCTGCTCTCCTTAACTGACGTAGCAGCAAACCTAGCCTTAAGACGCCATTAAACCTAGGCCAAAACTCCAACACCAGCTGCTAAACTTGACACTTGCCAAGATAATTAAAAAGAAAGACAGGAAAAAAAATCAAAGCAGCTCAAGATGGCTGATTTAGCTAATGAACAGGAATAAAAAAAAGGAATTAAGCAAGCTTTAAAACAACAGAGTATGTAAGGGAAAGGGAGCCACTTGCCTCTAGCTGCAGCACTTCAATTCACGGGTTGGCACCAGCAGCCGGGCTACCTATGGGGAAAGAAGATCTGGAGCTTTTAGATAAGAAAATGAGCAAACCCGAAAATTACTACTCTCTAAAGACAGTCCTAAAGGCCAAATTAACATACCTAGGAAGTTAGCTCTCGGCGAGAGCAGCTCAAATCCGCAAATTTCCGTGCAACCCGAGCTCTAAATCGCCGGAAATCACCAGCCAAGGCTACAGCTTTACCGCCTCCCGCCTCTTCCTTCCACTAGAAGCTGTTGCTCGGGTTGGGGGAGGAGATAAGGAAAATTCTTGGGATATACCCCCACTAGCTAATATTATAATACTATATAGCCCAACTAAGCTATTAAAATATTAACACTTAGCCCCACTAATGCTATTAAAATATTAACACTTAGCCCCACTAAGCTTAATTTAATCTAGCCTATTCGGCCACTAACAAGCTCATTCTTATCCAAAAGCTAACCCGAGCTCTGCAACAAACATCCAGCTAAACATTAATATATATATATATAATATATATATATTATTAGCCACCAAACTAGGGAAAGGCTAGCTGAAGCTGCTACCCGAGCCCCTCTGCTACTACCAGCCAGCACACAAAAGCAAACATATATATATAAATATATATATATGTTAACAGTCACTAAGCTAAAGAGGAGCAAAGCTGGGCAGCCAACCCGAGCCTCTGCTAGCTAAAATATATAGCATATATATTTATGTATATATATACATATATAGATATACAGATATATATATATATATACATTTATATATATATATACATATATATATATAACACAGCTCACACAAAATATATGTCAATATACATATATACATACACAACATAAATGGCTAAACATGCTTAGCCTAAAATAAGCACCGGCATTACCAAGCTCGATCACACAAGGCCACGCACAACAAACGGGTAGCCACTACCGGCTAACAAAACGCACGTCGAAACGACGCGAAAAAACAAATGATCTCAGATTTTGACAAAACTCGCACCGTAGCTAAACACCACAGCTACAAACACAACGGCGAAGTCGAAAACAACATCCGATGATCAAAACTTGGGCTAACACTGCCCGAAGCCAAACACAAGCATTCCCTGAGAGGCCCAACCGAGTCACCAAAACAGACTCCGGCTAGCTGGGGAATCTTGCAAATAGGCTACTAAAGGACCACTAAAGGAACCTAAAGAGCTATGACCACGCTCCGATAATGGCAAAAGCCGACAACGCGTCATCGTAATGCCAATTAATGATCAAACAAAACACAGAAAAGCCGGGGGCGTTACAGGTTACTACTTACAAGATCAAGTTGGAGAGCAGCTGAATGGAACCTGGAGTGAGGACGACCTGAAAAGGTTCTACCCCTAGTGGTAACACAAGTATCAGCTTTGTAAGCATATTTCTTGATATACAGTAGTAGCCAGTTTTCTCTCCTTTGTGCTAATCTACCTGCTGAGTGCTTCCAGGATCTGCCTCGCAGTCGGCTCCGATAACTAGTGGTCGGTTCGTTCCCCCTAAATAGCAAAGGGTGGGAGATCGGACGATGCTTCGGGACTTTAAGCGCACTTGTAAGACCAAGCCTCTGTATTGTTGGTCGAGATCAGCTCCCCCCTTACATGTCGGCCTATGTCTCCCCGAGTGCATCTCTCTTCCAACTGGAGGAACTACCAGGAACAAACGTGCACCCTAAAATCCCGAACTCGAAAAAGAGGCCGACCTCGTCAAGCGGTCACGAGGAGAGTTTAAATTATTGTCAGAGCAAGATAACCTGTCGAAGCAAGGGTAGGGGTAAACCCAAGGGTAAATGTTAGTTCCGAGTACATCCTCAAGGACCCTCGATGAAACATCACCCTCCGTCCAGATGCTGGCACCCGTGGCCTTTAAGCGTGGATGAAAGAAATCTAAGCTGTTAGATTGGGATGCGATTCCTCGACCCGTTCCTCCTAAATAACCCAGTACGAAGGATAGGACGATGCTTCGGGACTTTAAGCACTCTTGTAAGACTGAGCCTCTACATTGTCGGTCGAGATCAGCTCACCCCTTGCATGCCGGCCTATGTCTCCCCGAGTGCGTCTCTTGTCTGACTGCAGGAATGATTAGGAACGTTTTCGGATGTCGACTTCCCAATTCAACAGGTTTCGAGAGCATCCCTTTTAAAAAGAAAAAGTTCATCCTCTCGTCAAAACCTCGATGCAATTGATCCTTTTCGTCATTTATCATAGCCAACAGGATAACATCACAATCTAGGTAGAAGACCTCGAGTGGCAGGGTAAACATAAGTCTATGTCCCTTCACGAGCACCCCTCTTGCACAACGGCCATTGAACCTCCTCGAGGAGATCAAGTTCCTCGTTGCGAGTGATGTCGTAGCTCGTTAACTCTGTACGAGCTTCTCTCCTACAGACCGACTACTTGCCACCTCGAGTTGACTCTCCACCCCCGGTTGAGCTTGACTCCCGGCAAGGTGTCGACTCCAGATAGAAGGCCTCGAGTGGCAGGGTAAACGTAAGTCAGTGTCCCTGCACGAGCTCCCCTCCTGTACACCGACCATTGAACCTCCTCGAGGAGATCAAGTTCCTCGTTGCGAGTGATGTCGTAGCTCGTCAACTTTGCACGAGCTTCTCTTCTACAAACCGACTACTTGCCTCCTCGAGTCGACTCTCCACCCCTGGTTGAGCTTGACTCCCGGCAAGGTGTCAACTCCATATAAAAGGTCTCGAGTGGCAGGCTAAACGTAAGTCCGTGTCCCTGCACGATCTCCCATCCTGCACACCGGCCATTGAACCTCCTCGAGGATATCAAGTTCCTCATTGCGAGTGATGTCGTAGCTCGTCAACTCTGCACGAGCTTTTCTCCTACAGACTGACTACTTGCCTCTTCGAGTCGACTCTCCACCCCCGGTTGAGCTTGGCTCCCCGCAAGGTGTCAACTCCAGATAAAAGGCCTCGAGTGGCAGGGTAAACGTAAGTCTGTGTCCCTGCACGAGCTCCCCTCCTGCACACCAGCCATTGAACCTCCTCGAGGAGATCAAGTTCCTCGTTATGAGTGATGTCGTAGCTCGTCAACTCTATACGAGCTTCTCTCCTACAGACCGACTACTTGCCTCCTCGAGTCGACTCTCCACCCCCGGTTGAGCTTGACTCCCGGCAAGGTGTCGACTCCCGATAGAAGGCCTCGAGTGGCAGGGTAAACGTAAGTCTGTGTCCCTGCACGAGCTACCCTCCTGCACACCGATCATTGAACCTCCTCGAGGAGATCAAGTTCCTCGTTGCGAGTGATGTCGTAGCTCGTCAACTCTCACGAGCTTCTCCTGCGGACCGACTACTTGCCTCCTCAAATCGACTCTCCATCCCCAGTTAGGGGATCAGGTCCCTCGTTTAGAGCGATTGTCGTAGTTCGTCAACACTGTACGAGCCTCACTCCTACAGACCGACTACTTGGCCTGACGATTCGACTCACGCCACTCTAGTCAAGCTTGGCCCCAGAGAACCAACTACTCGCCACCCGCTGAGCTCAGATCCTGATTAGGCAGGTGCGAGTATGTCTCGAGCGAGCAGGCGAGTACGCCTCCAGCGAGCAGGCGAATATGCCTAGAGCGAGCAGGCGAGTATGCCTCGAGCGAGTGAGCGAGTGTGCCGTAGGCATGCAGGCGAGCACGTCCCGACGAGCATGCGATTAGGTGTTCATGAGTAAATGCGTATGCGAGTTGAACAGATACGCATCACGGGCACTCCTCCCCGAGCCTATGAGCCTAGCGAGCAACATCAGACCAGCATGCGAAGAGCAGATAGAATGAAAACTTGTATAAATTTATAACGTGTACAAATTACAAGTGTCAAAAAATTGTTACATTCACTATGACAAATATCGACGAGCAACTAAGACTCATCGTCGTCAGTATCCGGCTGATATTCCTCATTCCCGACATCTATGTCATCTTCTTCTTCCTCGCCATCGTCTTTGCTCTCGCCATTGTTGCTACCACTGCCGCTGCTACTGGAGTCGCTAGAGCCCGACGACGGGGAAGGGACGCGATCTGGCGAGATCATCCACTCGACGCGTAGCTTAGGGATAAGCTCGTCGATGGTGAGCTTCTTCTCCCCTTCGACGAGCTGTACGTTGATTCTAAGCCGCGCGAGTATCACGTTCCCCGTCGCCCGCACAATCTCACGACGGACGGACGACCTCTCCTCCCAGAGAAGGCGGGACCGCTTGACGGCCCACGTCGAATCATCCTCTAGTCGCGGCGCCTCTGGCAATGGAGCAGCAGAGCTCGCGCGCTCCTCGGCGGCGACAAGCCGCGTCTCCATCTCAGCAGCATGAACTTGGGATGCCTCCAGTTCGGCTTGCGAAGCGGCGAGCTTCTCCTCGCACTCAGATAATTTCTTCGCAGCCTCGATCTCAGCGGCCTGCGAGATACCAAACGTCAGTGCATGTCTAGACGAAATGAATCAAATGTTGTCACCTGAAAGCGACTTACCTTGAAGTCCTTCCAGCAGACCGACTGCATGCCGAGATCTATAGCCTTCTTGGAGATGACTTTCAAAGCCTCTGTCATCTCCAGCAGCTTCCTCGCCGTATAATGCCCTAACTCGGCAGATCGCGCGAGCGAGCAGGCGGACTGATGGGCGAGCTCTGACGGGGCGAGCTCTAGCATGGACTCAGCGTCAACTCGCCCATACAAGTCATGGAGGACTGTAAAGGCCTCCCCCTTGTCCTCCCAATCCGCCGACCATGTTGGAACCCTAGGTTTTGATTTGAGTTTAGTCTTCTCTTTCTGTCTCTTGACCCAAGATATATCTATGGTCAAAGGTTAGTTGATAGGTTAGATTCTCTAGTTGTGTTGAATTGCCTGTCCAGATGAAAATCTGGCTAAGTAATTTTTCGTTCGACTATGGTCGAACGCCGCTCGACTATCGTCTATCGGCTGATCGACGATCGTCTATCAGTTGGTCGACGTTCTGTCTGCGTTGATAGTTCGACTATCTGTTGATAGGTCGACTATCTGCTCTGTTTGATAGTTCGACTATCTGTTTTCCCTTGATAGTTCGACTATCTATTGATAGGTCGACTATCTGCTCTTCTTTGATAGTTCGACTATCTGCTTGGATAGTTCAACTATCTGATAGTTCGACTATCTGTTGATAGGTCAACTATCTGCTTTCTGTGATAGCTCGACTATCTGTTGATAGGTCGACTATCTGCTCTTCTTTGATAGTTCGACTATCTGCTTGGATAGTTCTACTATCTGATAGTTCGACTATCTGTTGATAGGTCGACTATCTGTTTTGCTTGATAGGTCGACTATCTGTTTTCTGTGATAGGTCGACTATCTGCTTGATAGGTCGACTATCTATTTTGTTTGGTAGTTCGACTATCTGTCCTGATAGATCGACTATCTGATAGCTCGACTATCTGTTCTGATAGGTCGACTATCTGCTGAGGTAGTTCGAATATCTTCTTTGATAGTTCGACTATCTGGATCGTTCGACTATCTGTCCGATAGGTCGACGATCTCCGTGCTTCGGTCGACGATCTCCGAGGGTCGTTCGACGTTTTGCTGTATGTTTTAAATAGTTTTGTCGTCTTCTGTGATGTGATTAATTTCATAATTATTTTGGCACATTTTATAAAAGATTATTTGAATAAATTGTGATAACATTTCCATGCAATATCTTTTCTATTCCTTATGCATGAGCTAATCTTTTCTGACAAAGTTGTTTGTCTTATAGCTGAGATATGTTTTCTGCTTTATCTGCCAGGCTGTCATTTATAGCCGTTAGACCCAAAAAAGTCTTTCTTGGCTGTAAAGAGTCTTTTCTGATGTGACTTTCTCTAGTTTTATTTCATCAGAGTAATTTGCAGCTTCTTAAGAAAGCTTTATCCTTTTATAGGATATCTGTCTGCAGTATTTGTTTTGCTTTATGCTTTTTGTAGCCCAGCTTGCAGAGTTCAGTAGAAGACAAGATTCAAACTCAAGTTAGAGTCGTTGCTGTTGCTGCTATATAAAGAACTCCTTGAAGAAAGAATTTAACTAGTTCACATAGCAAAAAAAATCAAGTTCATTCAGGAAAAAGGAGTTCAAAAGCTAACAGCTACATTCAAGCTTAAGAACTTACAGTTTCCAACTGCTCTCAGCTCATTTCACATCTAACTGAGAAGAAGTTTTAGTTCTTCACTCTTCTTCAACCTGAGTTCTCCTGCTTACAGGAAGATCTTCACTCAGAGCTTTTTGAAGAAGAAGAAGAAGAAGATAGCTGCCTGAAGAAGAAATTTTATTTCATATTATTTATCTTCTTGTAGCTTTCTCCTTCAGTATTTTCTGAAGTGTTTCTACACTGAAGCAAGACTTCACCTGGACGTTCTTTTAGCTAGGGGGAGCCTTGATTCTTTTAGAGCTTTCTAGCTCAGTGCAAGTTATTGTGCTTCTCTAATCTATTGTAAAATAGAGAAGACACCTTAACCTCCTTTCCCCCTCCTGTACATGGTTATTACTCCCTTCAAAAGTATCCCTTGGTGGCAGGGCACCTGATCAAAAACCTGTGTTGGTTTTTAGACACTTGATCAAAAGTCTAAAGGGTTTCTGGATCTACCTGAAGCAGATCTTGTTGGTGGCAGGGCACCTGATCAAAAACCTGAGTGGATTCCTACCTTGTTGGTAGAAGAGTGGACGTACCCAAGTTGTTTGGGGAACCACTATAAATTCCTTGTGTCGTCTGAATTGCTTTAATTAATTACTTGCATTATTGCTGTGATTAGATTTTAACTAGATTTGCTAGTTGCTGTTTAGGATTCCAAGCCTCAACTATAATTACGGTTGGCTGCCTTTTGTGCACATCACTTGTGTTAGGCTTTAAGGTTTAATCTCAAATATCTATAACTTTCATTCCGCAATTAACTCCAAGGGAGTTGAGTAGACAGTCAACTTTGCTAGTGTACTTTTTGATTACTCTATTCACCCCCCCCCCCCCTCTAGAGTAGTATCTATCCCCTTTTCTTTCAGACCAGGATGAAAGGTTGGTGCTCAGTGTCACCAGATGCTCCTTCGCCGACCAGGTCACCAGCGGACGACCATGGGCATCCACCACCCCTCACCCGAGGTTGTAGTTGGGGTGGAAGCGAGGTGCCCGGCCCTCCAGCGGCGACTCTTGGTCGTCAGACTGAGGCGACGACACTTTCGCCTTCTTGCTCGCAGGCCCTGGTGACCTGGCTCTCGCCTTCCCCTTGGCAATTTTCTTCCTCTCCCCGACATCAGGAGAAGGGTAAGGTTCAGAGAGAGGGGTGGCAACTTCCTTTGCCGGAGGGAGAGGCTTCTCCGGAAGCTCGTTGGCCACTACAAAAATTGCGTGATATGATTAGTGCAAGCTTCAGTAAATAAGAGCGAGCAGGCAAGCATACAACATCTCGCTCAAGCCTTACCATCGTTAGGATGGACTGCTTCCAGCGAGTTGACATTGAGCCGCCAGTACATAACGTCGAACTGACGACCCTGGAAGGATTCGAACAGCTGCTCGTGAATACCTTCCAAGATCGGCGGGAGGAAGGCGACATCGGCGGGTTGGTGCGGCCTTTCCAAAAGACCCCCGAAGTCGTCGTGCACGATCACCAGCTGCTCGCTCCAGCAGTGGACTTTGTTTACGGTCCCCACCAGAGTGCAGACATGGCTGCTGAAGAAGACGACCCCTCCGAAGTCGCAGCGAAGGCAAATACTCGGCGAAATACGAAGAGGTCAAAGGCAATCCTCTCCTCCCAGAGGTAGCAGAGGAACCCCATGATAATCGTCATCCCGTTGGGGTTGATCTTCGCGGGAACGATCCCAAAATATCGCAGAATCTCCCAAAACTAAGGACAGAATGGAAGTCGCAGGCCAGCATCAAAATTTCGCAGCGACAACACTAACGCACCCTCAACATAGGTGTTGAGTCTCTCACCGTGAGCAGGAAGCCTCGTCGAGTACCCCTCCGGCAATTGGCGCTCCCTGAAACTCTCCAGATCCTTGTCTGAAGTTATCGATTTCTTGAAAGCTGCCTCAACATAATTGATGGCGTGAGTCTGTCGGCGAGCATTAGCGTCGTCACCAACCATCTTCGCGAGCTACGTATAAGAAAAGGGGCGAGCGAAAGAAGAGAGGAAGATGAAGCGAGAAGAAGTGATACTCGCGAGATGGATTGAGAAGTTCGCAGCAGCGCACTTATGTCCTACCTACCCCTCCTATTTATAGGCCAAGGCAAAGGGGGGATGTTCATCTCGATGAGTATCAGTCTAAGTCACGTTTAAGGGACGAGGCAATACATAGGCGACATTAATCCTATCTCGCGCGACAAAGCAAAGGCGCCGCGACATCCGCCATAACCTGCATAAGTAAACTCGGCATACCGCGGAAATAAACAAGCAGGCACGGAGAAACAAGTGGCGAAATGCATAGTCGCTTATTTAAAAAGTAATAAAGTTTATTATAAGGTCGTCAATGGCAAGTTCAGCTTTAAAGAAAACAAATCTATGTCCTAGGTGGCCGCTCTGGAGGATGAGGATGTTGCCCGGCCCAGCCCATCTTGCGCGCCCGCCGGAAGTGCTCCGTCGCCAGCGCCATCGCATCATCGCCGAGCCACAGCTGCTCCTCCATCCTCATCAGCCGCCCCACAGAACCCATGCTCTCCCGGATCCCAGCAAACTCGTCGAGGACTAGCTGAAGGCAGTGGTTGTTAAATGCCAGCTGGCGATCATTCTCCTTCACCATATGGAAGCAAGCCTCATAGCTCTCTAAGGTGGTCTGGAGCTCATCCATCCTCTCCATGCACACATCCAGAGCTGAAATCTGGCGATGAGGCTCGTAGATGGCGAGCTGATCGAACTTGCTCTCCAGCTCCATGTAGGCGCGGGCTGCGGCATGACGATACTCGCTGCCCGACAACCCGATGGCATCGATGAAGGCCGCCCCGGGAGTCGTCCGGTGATCTGTCCTAGCAGGTAGACAAGTCGCACGATCAGAAGTCAACATCTAAACAAGATCGAAAGTGACAATGAAAGAGGCTCACCGCGGCGAGGAGACCGGGACCAGCGTAGTGAAGGGACGCGACCGGAGACATCTTGTCTACCCGAAGATGGGCCACCATGGTGGTCGGCTGATCTGCCCTGACCGCTACCTCCCTTCTTGCAACCTCCATAATCGGAGTCCCCAACTCGCGGCGGGAAATAACTCGGTCGCGGCCTGTCTGGCCTCTTCGGCGGGGGCGGAGCCTGCGACGAGCTCGTCGGCTGTTGTCGAGTCTTCGACGGAGGAGGCGGAGGATGTCGCTGCAAGTTCGCTTTCTGCTGGGCGGGCAAAGGTGGCGGCAGTGGCAAATCAGTGTTCGCCGCCTGATGAGAAGTCACGTCCAGAGGCGGCGGCCGCGGCAAGGGAGAGCTCGCCAATAGTAGTGTCAAATCATGCGCGGGAGGAACAACACTGCTCGCCGAGAGAACCTTGCTCCCTGGAAGGTCTTCTCTCACAGGAAGGTCCTTCGTCGGTGGCTCTTTCCTCGCCGGAGGGGTTTCCTTCGCCAGGGAAGTCCCTGACACCCTCCTCTCGCCGAGGTTAATCCAGACCGTATGCGCAGTCTGGATCGGCCTGTCAGCTGCCAGCGCGAGCAACGGAGCAGATCTCAGGGGGGCGACATCAAGGGGCGCATCCACGACATTCGGGGGAGAGTCAACACAAGGAAAATAGATCATCGAGAAGCACGCGGCGACCAACTATTAGGAACGGGGTTTGGCTGAATGGCGACCTGTCACGGTGATGACTTCGATTTGGGACGTCGCCGGCTCCTTGGCGGCTTCAGGATTCTCTGGCGGGATGAACGCGGTCGAGTTGGGAACATCGTCCAGACCAAGGTCGCTAATAAGTTTATTGATACCGGTGGAAGGTGTGAGATTAACAATCGCCGCCGCGACTGACTCAGAGACCGGAGGTGGGTCGTTCGACGTAGAGGCGGTCTGCTTGGGTTTCTTGGCCTTTTTCCTTTTTGGCGGCGGAATATCAGTGGCGACTTCTTCCTCACGCGACCTATTTTGTCTTGCGATGCTGAGGAGACCAGATAGGGCAGCAATGCTGTCTTGAAGAATCTTTGTGTTGACGTCCGACATGGATGGCGAGCTTCGGAGATCCGTCTCAGAAACCAGGACCCCCGCTATTTATAGACTTCGTCGAGTAACAGGCCAGGCGAGTAACCCAGATACTCGGTGTAACTGCTCACCGAATAAGTGTTGGATGTTTCTTTCCGAGCTCCCATGTCGCTCAAAAAGAGCGGGGATTGTGTACAACCTATATTCGACGAGGATGGGTCCTACCACAGCCAACTCAGCGGGAGTCAAAGTCAATCAGTCAAGACAGAAGTCAACATCAAGTCGCGAGCCTGTAGAAAACCTGGGCGAGTATGGCGAACTCCCCTCGCATACTCGCCAGGTAGGCGACTAGGGCGAGATACTCGCCCAGCCCGTGCGAGCTCCCCAAGAAGTCGCCTAGGCGTCGGGGTGGGGGTATAAGTAGTGACCCCCCTCCCTTTGGATTTCCCTATAAATAGGACCCCAGGGGTACGAGGGAAGAGGATCGAAAATCTCGGATAGATACTTGCGAGCTCTTTGGATTCCTCTTCCTCATAGAACAAGCCGCAACCTGCTACCTTGTTATTAGCTCGTCTCCCTCGTACCTAGATCGGCCATTCTGGTTGTGGAGGGGTTACTTCTTCTAAGAAGCCCGGTACGTGGTGGGACCTTCCTGTCGCAGCAACCTGGGATCGCGTTCCTAGCTCACTTATGTTCTCGCTCCCGTGAGCCGTCTAGCTTCACTAGTCGACTAGTAACCTTAGGCTGCCTAGTCCGATTTTGAGGTAGGGAATTTTTCCCGGCTTCAACAACAATCATCCTTTGACATTAAAGAAAGATGCACATTTGTTGAGATCGCATCGCCATGTATCTGATTGCCAAGCAGCGTTGATTAATAATATGACAGGAGTTGGGATTCGAACGGTTGACGTGTTCAACCTCATGGAGGTAGAAGCTAGAGGTGCTCAAAATGTATGGTTCATGAAAGCGAATGCATATAATTTTGTACACAGAGAAAGAAGAGCGCTCATAAAAATCAGAGATATAACTACATCATTGAAAATATTTAAGGAGAGACACTTGTTGGAAAACATGTTTTCTTTTGATATACAAACAGATGAAATGAACCGTCTGCATAATTTTTTTTGGATTGACGGCGCTGTAAAATTGGATTATGAATGCTTCAGCGATGTCATCATTTTTGACAATACATATAGGCTAAGCAAATATAATTTGGCATGCACTCCTTTTATAGAAGTGAACCTATAACATCTCATTTTGAGCTAGACCCCTCGTGCGTGTTCTGTGTCACCTTGAGTGGTTGGTAGGTTCGGACGGAATAGAGAAATCATAAGTAGACTCGACAAACTCATTGAAAGGACTCGACGAATCGTCGAGAGGACTCGGCGAACTCGCCGAGAGGACTCGGCGAACTCGCCGAGAGGACTCGGCCAACTCGCCGAGAGGACTCGGCCAACTCACCGAGTAATCTCGACGAATGGACTTAGCGAAGTTCATATATGTTGTCTTGATTATTTACGACCTGGAGAAGAGGCCGGTATGGGCCAATACAGGACTAAGGTACGTTTCGGACTTGTGCAGAACGGCGGATAAGCCTCTTTAAAAGAATATAACTAAGGCTCTATTTGGGGGGACTTATTTTCAGCATTCAAGTGGTTACGACCGCACGTACCAGGCCTTAATTAAGGTCTGGTTGCGGTCTTAACCGCTTGACCGCTGAAAATAAGTCCCCCAAACGGATCCTAAGTGTGTTCCAATAGGATACTGACACGTGGCGTGGTAGTCATTCCAAGGCATGGGAGCCATTAACCCTTAGTCAATTCAGCCTACTTATTCTCTCTCCCTATGACTTCATACGGATCAATACTTCCTCATCCGACAAAAGGATTTCTTCTTCTTCATCATCGTGTCGATTGCTCCTCCCTGAAAGAACGAAAGAATAGAGCAAGGTCATCGGAAACCGAACACACCATGCCGCCAAGAAGGGGAACTCGATCCATGGCCGAAAATATGATGAGCTTCCTATCCTCTCCCTTGGTGCTAAATCTTTAGATCGGAAATTAGGAGAGATGTCGACTCAAGAGAGTTTTACTTTGAAAGTTTAATGGAGTTTCCTAGGAGGACACGCTAGAACTTTCGTTCTAGGGCGTTGATCGCCACGAAAATATCTTCAATCACTTCCTCTCTTTAATATGAATGTGATGAACTTGATTTTGTGAAGAACGGTGTTCTATTGAGGGAAAAAAGGAGGAGAGAAGCTAAAGCCCTCTTGTATGTTGGCTGGAGGAAAAGGATGAACAGTTATTGTTCGTCTGGCTTTAAGATTCGTGCAAGAATTTATTTCTAATATTTAGACAAAATCTGTATTGTGTGTGTGACGGACTTTGAGCCCATTTTTAGGCATAATTTAGTCGGATTTAGGTCTTAGGCTCAACATGAAAGTTGTAGCCCCTAGAAAGGCCTTTCCAACGAGTGGTTGCACATTTTCTGTGGAGCTCTGTAGCTCCTAAAATTGAATTCGGAATTGTTGTCCTGAAAATAATTAAGCCGTAATTGCAGGACAGATTCTGTCAAGATCTGCGCAGCCGGGTTCAAACCTGATTTTAGGTATGATAAACTTAGATCTGGACCTAGGACTTTACATGAAAGTTGTAGGCATTAGAAATACCTTTATGGAATGGGATAAACTTAACTTTGGTGACTTGTAGCTCTGGGAAATCCAGTTTCCGTAAGTTGTGTTGTAAATGTGCAGATTTAGATAACTCGTGAATTTCTCTAAAACTATTTATCGGAAACTTTGGAAATACTTATAGATAATTGCTTGATGACGATATGAACTTCCATATTTAGTTTCAAAATTTCTCCATATATATATTTGATGAGAACTGCAATATTATGTTATAAATTATTGGGCCGTAAATTGTGGTCGTGATGATCTGAATGAGCCGAAAATGTATGTAAACGCTCGAGATGTTAACCATGACATGGGAAAGAAATATTCAAGGGATTTGGGTTGTTAAACAACTTAATTAATCACTTGTTTGAGGACTTGTTGGTGATGGTAGGAAATGTTATATCCTAAGTTATATTGTGTAAGGACACGGATGGAAGTCCTTGGGAGCTTCTTGGCTTGTTGGTATGGCAGGACTGCATAAGTGTATGTCGATACACATTTATTAAATAATCTCGAGTTAAGGATTACTTGTGGCAGGTCTTCGAGCTTACCGATCATCACACCGACGGAAGCTAATAGATAGACTTTGACCAGTTGGGCTAGCTTCTTTGATGATATCTTCCCAAAGACCCCTTTCGTGTCTGCGAGTCGGTTGGGTTGGGCTCTTTGGTGTTTATTTCCCAAAGACCCCTTCTGTGCTATTTTAGGCCAGTTGGGTTGGTCTATTGGTGCTCATCTACCCAAGACGCCTTATGTGCCATAGTACCCAGGTGCTCCGTCGTTGGTGTTGTTAGCGTTGAGGCGTATGGAGGCCTAGGCCTGGTAGTGTGTATGTACGCCTAGTAGTGGAGATGCCCGCTCCACTATCACCGTTTGTTCATGACGAGTGATGCATGGGAGGGCCGCTACCAACCGAAAAGTGGGAACTAGGGTTTATATCGACATAACAAACTGAGTGCATGTGTAAGCATGGGTGCGTCATCATACAATCATTATATTGCATTTGCACCGCATAATATCCTCGTCATATAAATTAGTATGAGCTCTTTTATATGATGAATTACTTTTACTGTACCAGACCATTAACTATAAGCTTGTATGTGCATCTTTATAAGTTAAGTTCAATTTAGTTTTATGTTTCTATCATTTGTTGCAATGCTAGCATAGCTGTACTTTATACTCTTGATGATACTCCTTGTTAATGCTTGTCTTCTTACTGAACTGATAATGTAAAATAACTGTCTGATTATTAGTACATCTGGTCACTTGTTTATTATACTACTGTGTATATTGTGTCCCATCTTTCTTCCTTCTGCTCGGTGCCTAAGAGTCGTCATGGTGAGAGGATGTGAAGCCACTTAGTCGTTATGACTAACGATTGCTACACCCATTTTTTTAAGAGGACACCCCACCGACGGAGTAACAGCAGCACCCCGTGCAATAGGGCAGCCAAGCCAGGGGGACAGGGCATGACACTACGATACCTTCACTCCCCTTAGTGATAAATGTGAGCATTTTTTAGCGTCTTGTTGTAGTCCTTCGGGCAAATTCTTGTACTCTGATATTACAAGAGTTGGTGCAGCTTCCTGTAATGTTGTACTAATTTTGGACACTTAATTTTATGTATCATGACTTCTGTGTTCTTCTCTTTTGTTGGGTTGACATTGTGATATTGGAAATTAGCTGGCAGAACAGGCAACTTGTGGTATAGATTAGCCTCTGTGCTGATGCTATCGCAAGGCGGTTGTTCTTGGCATAAGACTCCCCTCTGTCGTGTCTTATGTTCCAGGAGGGGGGTTTATAATTGGTATCAAATTGTACCGATCCTACGATAAAGAAGTCATTACATAGTGGTGTTACCCCCGCTCGATTATTCGATTTGTGGACAAACTAAATTAGTGGAAGCAATAGTATGCACATTTGTGATTCATACTAAGTATGCCCACTCGTTATCCTACATTATCCAACCTAACCCAAAATTCATCCTTTATGCGTAGATCCTGGTACATACAGAGCAAATGAAGGGCATTCCCATTCCTTCGATTCCTAGTCCCTTCCAGCAGACGGAGCTTGGGCGGACCCTAACTACGATTTTAGATGCCTTCTGGTCTCAGCAGGTCCCGGTGCTGCAATAGTCCCCGGGATCCAATTGGCTAAACATCTTCCAAGCTCTTTCTCTATATGCTTATCACGGGATAGAGTCAGCTGTTCGCACGGAGGAGTGGCTGGATTCTGTGCAGGAGTTGATGGCTGGAATTCGATGCTCAACCAACATGGATGTCACCTTAGTAGTTTTTGTCCAAGAATCGCACGCCAAGAGGTGGTGGAAGTCTCTTATGGGCTATATGTTTGAAGGACGAGAATACACTGATATCAGTTGTAATGAGTTCTCTGATGTTTTCCTAGAGCATTTCGTTCCCTCAACTACTCGTGATGAACTCAAAGAAAGGTTCCTGCAGCTGAAATAGGGATCTAAATCAGTTGTGGAGTTCCAACAGGAGTTTCAGCACCTTGCCAGGTGATGAGTCAATATTATATACCTATTTTCGGACTCATCTGGGCTAGTTTTCATACGCAAGCACTTCACTTTTAGTTCGTTATCGTTTATATTTCATCTTGTCTTCATTTCCATAGGAAGTGCACTTTTACGCCTTTGGTTGTGCAGCTCTTTTTATTTTAGTAATTGTATTTATTATCGTCGAACGCCGCCCTCGACAGCTCGATATGTTTTCCTGCAGGTACGGAGATCGCGTGGGCGTCCGGGACCGATTCTGGCCATTGTTCAGCCAAAGAGTCAAAGGTCGTGTGTTTTAAACCACGCACGACCAGAGACCCCTTTGGCGCACGATCATCGATCGTGCGCGTTCATGCCAGATTTTCACCATCCCTGTCCTGGGCTATCGCACGATCACCAGCTTTACCTCGCACGATCACCGATCGTGCGCTGCCGATCGTGCGTTGCCGATCGTGCGCGTTCACGACTCTTTTTTTTCAGTTCTGCCAACCGCTATCGCACGAGCATCGCTTCCTTCTCGCATGGCCATCGATCGTGCGTCCGTGCTAGTGCGCATATTTCTCTGACTTCTTTAGCAAGCTGTAGGTTTCCGGGTTTGCTGCGCACGATAATCGACCGAACAACGTGCATGACCAGTGGTCGTGTGTCACTTATCGTGCGCACTATTTATTTTGGCTTTCTATAAATATGCAGGTTCCGCCCTAATTTGAGATCTGCGCTTTCTTCCGCCATTTTTCGTCCCCGACGAAGGGTTCCGCCATTTCCCTTCATCCTCCACCGTAGGGAGGGGCTCCAGGCAAGCTTTCATCTCCAAATCCAAGCCAGAGCTTCCTCTCGGCCTCCTCCATTATCTCTCGGGCTGATTTTAAGCTTCAACGCCATGAACATCAAGCAAAGGGAAGCTTGCAACTATCGTCTGCTATCGTGATACGAAGAAGACGAGTCATTGGAAGGTGGTGATAACCCTTCTCTACCCCGGACACAGTTGAGGACCGAGCTTGGACGCGGATTGACAACCCGACGATTCCAACCGTGAATCCTCAGCAAGACTTCGGATTCGGTCGATCTCTTGCCTTGTTCTTCCTTTATTGTTGTTTATGTGTTGTTGTAAACTTCATTTATTGATGATGTGTGCTTAGTTGTAAAATGCTTGTACTAAATCATGTCTATGTGATTTGTATTTTCGTTATATATTGCTTGAGGTGTGCCATATTCCATCCACCATCGACCATTGTCGCACTAGCAATTGCTAGTGGCGTGCGTAGCGAAGAGGTGCTTGCGACCCTCAAATTCTAGTTCTTCCGCTTGCCTACTCGTCCATCCGCCTAGCGATTTGGTGCATAGCGGCCCGACTAGTCTTCCATCCCGCCTGGCAAAGCAGTGTATAGCGGCATTGCATAGGAATAGTTGTTAGCTTTTTACTTTATTTTCCCGCATCAATCAAAACCCCTCTTTCGTTACCGCCGACCTAAGGACTTCAATCTCAAGTCCTCCTTGAATTTAACTTCACCTTACTGTGTTCTTTGTGAGATCGATACTTGGGAAAATTCGCCCATTTTAAATTACTTGTGTGACTGGTTCACTGTCGTGATCTTTAGCATCAAGTTTTTGGCGCCGTTGCCGGGAAACACAGTCGTGTGAGTTTTGGAGAGGGAGATAGGAGATAGAAGCCCTTTTCCATTTGTTCATATCATGTTTATTCTTTGCTTTAGTTTTTAAATTTACTGCGTATTTTTCTTTGTTCCTCTGCTAGTTTTAAATATTCAGCAACAGACATTCCTTTTCTTTTATCTGCTTGTGTGTAGAAATTTTTGCTTCGAAAATTATGTTGGTGAATTATTTGTGGTTGCACCATGTATTCATATATGAATATCCGTTGTCGATGGTGCGGGGATTATAGGCATGGTAGTTATGAGTGCCCCATTGAAGATTGGGAGCATAATTCTCGTGGTTCTGTGTATAGAGCACCATCTTCCTATGGTACTTCATACACTCAACCCAGGTCTTATGGTCACTCCTCTTCTACGCATTCACCGTTTTCTTATTCCTCTACGGTCCAACACTGAGGAGTAATGGAAAACAATGTTTGTGTTTTCGAAGCACCGATCATGTGTTGAAAGATTGCGAAGAATTTTAGCGCCAGTTGGACGAGGATGACGAGCCGGATATCCGAATCGTTCCATCCATCTCTCAATCGGTTGCTCCTGCTAATTCTGACGTTGATTTTACAGTACCACAATGTTATTTTGGCGGTGTTGCGGATCGGTGTGGCGACATTGTGGTGTCGTCTCTCCCCATGCCCTTTTCCCCTATTGTTGATTCACCCCCGGAGGAACCTGCACATATTTTCTCTGATGCTATTATTCCTCCATCTTCTTTGCAAAAATTATCTACTCCATTTTTAGTGAGTCGGTTTATGATGTTATGCCTAATGGTGATTTGGAGTATGAGTTTGCATCATGGTGTGACGAGGACATTATTCTCATCAATGGAAAGTATTACGTCTTGGAACATAATGATGCATCAAGGTGTGTTGATGAGGAGATCCTTTCTGATGAGGAAGTTTCCACTTCCTTGTTGGATGAGGGGATCCAAACCACCACCGAGGAGCTCCTATTCTCAGATCCCCATCGTCATGACTCATATGACGCCGACGGTGATCATTGTTCGGATCCTGCTGGGAGTGAGACCGGGACCACTAACCCTATTGTTGATTATTTTAGTTCTTCATCTTCTTTATTTCTTGATCCCCCTTTTATATCTGAGCCCGTGCGGGTTGAGCCTTCGCAGGTGCCTCAGGAGGAAATCAAGCTTTCTGCTCAAGTCTTCGATTATAGCATCCTCTTTTGCGAGGAGGTTGATTCCTCCTCTGTTGAGGAAGCTTCATTGATTGCTTTCTCTTCCTGTCGCATCCCTGCTGTGGATGATACCTTGTAGTGCAAGGATTATTTGTGTGAGATGAGTGAGGCTTATTTCTCCTCCCCATCTTACATTCTGTTTCCTGTACCTGTGCGTCGCAGGTATTATTATTCAGGCAGAGGGGTTACTGTTCTATCACCGTATCGATACCCGTTACCGACATGGACATTAGGACAGTTGCCTATTCAATTTTCTTTTCATAGGCCCATCAGCTAGAACTGTATGTTAGTCGAATAAGTCGTTCTGGGATGACAATAACCCGAGTACTTATCTTTCATTTTCTGCATTTTATTTTTCATGTCTAGATTAGTTTTAGTATTATTTTGTATTCTTTATATTTTTCTTTTGTTTTTGTGGATCTCACCCCTGCGGGTATTCATGGACACTACGTATTGGCGTTGTTGTGATTCTTCATATGGCGGGCCTGCTTCTATTTTCCACGCGTCTTCTGGTATGCTCACTGGCAGAGCATTGGGTAACCTCTTCCCTTGTCTCATTTTGATTTAAATGTCTATGTCATATGCTGAGTAGTTTTGTTTAAGTCTGGGGGAGAGTCATTAGTTGTTACCTTTCGCGCATGCGCAGTTCTTTTGCATACTAGAAGCTTTTATATTCTTATTTTGATTAGTTCATTGCATCGCACACCACTGCACCCACATGAGCACGTGCTTAGCTGTTAGCGTGCTGCGAGTTAAACTCGTATCTTTTGTATGATTTGGAAAAATTATTGTGCTGCATAAGATTGTGAGACTGAGTAAAATGTTGGCTCATGTAGTGCTCCTAGTCGAGTGCATTCGTCTCGTGTAGAAATTCGAGTAAATTTAATTTTTCTGAATGTTTATAGTTTTATATTTTTCTATTTGCGTAAAAACTTTTTATTCTACTCAAAAGTTGGTGAATCCGGTGTGAATCAAACGGTAGTGTAGGGATTTGTGTAGCCGTCACTAGACTCGTTTTGCTCGAGTCGGGAGGAAGGATTATCTTTCTCGGTGGCTAAGAACTTGCCCCAAGCTATTCTCGAAGTATTGGTGCATGGTTAGTCTAGCATGAGCGTGATGTAGGCCATCATTTTGGCCCGGTTGAGCTTTGTACCATTCCTAACATCTTATCCTTGCTAAGCCCCGTTTTGTCTACCCCTTCCTTTGATTCAGCTTCACCATGATTTCACCAAAGCCTCATAACCGATCCTAGTCGCACACCCAAGTCGAGCTTTAGTGTTTTACATTTTCATGTTGGGGTGTTGATGTGGTGATTTTACATGTGAAAATGTGGATGTGCTCCATGGTTTATATTTGCTGAGATGAAAAAAAAGGTTTGTAAAAATAAAAAGTGAAAAAAAGAGCAAAAGTATAATTGAAGATCTTATTGGTTATGTGATTGTATTCGGAGTAGGCGGTGCACACACCTATATGTTAAAAGTTAAGTCTGGGGGTGTGGTGTACCTGCATATATTGTGGTTAGCGGTTGGATTCATTCTGTTTATGATAGCTCATTTGGGTTAGGTGCATATCCTTCCTATTTATCCTTGTTTACCTCACCGTAACCCAAGACCCATGTTTATCCTAAAGTCGTATGGATTCGTGCTTGAGTCAAACTAGTGTCGCGGAGAGAGTGTGAACGGGCAAGCATGTGGTCCCCGACATTGGTGGATTCCTTTGGAGGTGATCCTGAGCCCCGATCTTTGGCAAAGCTCACCTTAGTGGCCTGCCTACTTTCTTCCTAAGAGTGACCAGATGATTCACCGCGATTTAATTTTTGAGTAGTAATAAAATTTTGATACGCATTGTGAAAATTATAAACTATTCTGCATACTTAGAAATTTTCTCTATTGTCTTTTTACTCACGCAAGCATGGGACTTTGCATGGTACTCTGTTTTTCAATTTCTTTGTTAGTTAGTATTTTTCCCTATCGGCTTAGATTTTATTTGCTCGGGACGCGCAAACAGTTAAGTCTTGGGGTGTGATGAGTCCATATTATTTACCTATTTTCGGACTCATTTGGGCTAGTTTTCATATGCAAGCACTTCACTTTTAGTTCGTTATCGTTTATATTTCATCTTGTCTTCATTTCCATAGGAAGTGCACTTTTACGCCTTTGATTGTGCAGCTCTTTTTCTTTTAGTAATTGTATCTATTATCATCGAATGCAGCCCACAACTAGAAAAATGGCTTTTAGCCACGATTTTTTTCCTCACGGGGGAAAACCGTGGCTAATACTGAAGTATTAGCCACGGTTTTTATTTCGTTGCTAATAAGCTAGTATTAGCCACGAATAACTAATCCGTGGTAAATAACCCGACTTTTTGCCATGGTTTGCCTGTTTCGTGGCTAATAATCTAGTATTAGCCACGGAACCCTAATCCGTGGCAAAAGGTTGGGTTTTTTTAGTCCCACACCGCTAACAAGAAGCTCGATTTTGGGTTTATATAGCTCATTCAATCATCCTTATTTGTAATAAAATCGGCGCGGCTGCGGCCGCCGGGAGGCAGCGGAGGCCGGCCGGGCTGGCGGCGGCGGCCGAGCGCACGGCGGCGGAGACCGGCCGGGCGGGCGGCGGCGGCCGAGCGCACGGCGGCGGCGGCCGAATATTTTTTATGTTAGGTTTATTACATACCCTTTAGCCATGGCAATTGAACCGTGGCAAATGAGGAACTTTTAGCCATGACAATTGAACCGTGGCTAATAACTTATTAGCCACGGATTCAGCGTGGCTAATACTATTAGCCACGCTAGCATTTCCCACGCCCATTTTCTGTGGGTAGGCCGTGGCTAATAGTTATTAGCCACGGTTTTGGACTTTTAGCCACGGAAATCTGTCGTGGCTAAAAGTCTTTTTTCTAATAGTGGCCCTCGACAGCTCGATATGTTTTCCTGCAGGTACGGAGATCGCGTGGGCGTACAGGACCGATCCTGTCCATTGTTCAGCCAAAGAGTCAAAGGTCGTGCGTTTTAACCCACGCACGACCAGAGACCCCTTTGGCGCACGATCATCGATCGTGCGCGTTCATGCTATATTTTCACCATCTCTGTCCCGGGCTATCGCACGATCACCAGCTTTACCTCGCACGATCACCGATCGTGCGCTGCCGATCGTGCGTGTTCACGACTCTTTTTTTCCAGTTCTGCCAACCGCTATCGCACGGGCATCGCTTCCTTCTCGCACGGGCATCGCTTCCTTCTCGCACGGTCACCAATCATGCGTATGTGCTCGTGCGCATATTTCTCTGACTTCTTTGGCAAGCTGCAGGTTTCCGGGTGTGTTGCGCACGATCATCGACCGAACAACGCGCACGACAAGTGGTCGTGCGTCACTGATCGTGCGCACTATTTATTTTTGCTTTCTATAAATATGCAGGTTCCGCCCTAATTTGAGGATCCGCGCATTCTTCCGCCATTTTTCGTCCCCGACGAAGGGTTCCTCCATTTCCCTTTATCCTCCACCATAGGGAGGGGCTCCGGGCAAGCTTTCACCTCCAAATCCAAGCCGGAGCTTCCTCTCGGCCTCTCCCATCATCTCTTGGGCTGATTTTAAGCTTCAACGCCATGAACATCAAGCAAAGGGAAGCTTGCAACTATCGCCCGCTATCGTGACACGAAGAAGACGGGCCATTGGAAGGTGGTGACAGCCCATCTCTACCCCGGACGCAGTTGAGGACCGAGCTTGGGCGCGGATTGAAAACCCGACGATTACAACCGTGAATCCTCAGCAAGACTTCAGATTCGGTCGATCTCTTGCCTTGTTCTTCCTTTATTGTTGTTTATGTGTTGTTGTAAACTTCATTTATTGATGATGTGTGCTTAGTTGTAAAACGCTTGTACTAAATCATGTCTATGTGATTTGTATTTTCATTATATATTGTTCTAGGTGCGCCATATTCCATCCACCATCCACCCTTGCCGCACTATAAATTGCTAGTGGCGTGCGTAGCGAAGAGGTGCTTACGACCCTCAAATTCTAGTTCTTCCGCTAGCCTACTCGTCCATCCGCCTAGTGATTCAGTGCATAGCGGCCCGACTAGTCTTCCATCCCGCCTTTCGAAGCAGTGCATAGCGACATTGCATAGGAATAGTTATTAGCTTTTTACTTTATTTTCCCGCCTAAATCAAAACCCCTCTTTCGTTACCGCCGACCTAAGGACTTAAATCTCAAGTCCTCCTTGAATTTAACTCCACCTTACTGTGTTCCTTGTGAGATCGATACTTGGGAAAACTCGCCCATTTTATATTACTTGTGCGACCGGTTCACTGCCGTGATCTTTAGCATCAAGTTTTTGGCGCCATTGCCGGGGAACACAGTCGTGTGAGTTTTTGGAGAGGGAGATAGGAGATAGAAGCCCTTTTCCATTTGTTCATATCATGTTTATTCTTTGCTTTAGTTTTTCAAATTTACTGCGTATTTTTCTTTGTTCCTCTGCGAGTTTTAAATTTTCAGCAGCAGACATTCCTTTTATTTTATCTGCTTGTGTGTAGAAATTTTTGCTTAGAAAATTCTGTTGGTGAATTATTTGTGGTTGCACCATGTATTCTTATATGAATATCCGTTGCCGATGGTGCGGGGATTATAGGCATGGTAGTGATGAGTGCCCCATTGATTATTGGGAGCATAATTCTCGTGGTTCTGTGTATGGAGCATCATCTTCCTATGGTACTTCATACACTCAACCCAGGTCTTATGGTCACTCCTCTTCTACGCATTCACCTTTTTCTTATTCCTCTCCAGTCCCACGTGGACCGAGGAGTAATGGAAAACGATGTTTGTGTTGTTGCAGCACTGATCATGTGTTGAAAGATTGCGCAGAATTTCAGCGCCAGTTGGAGGAGGATGACGAGCCAGATATCCGAATCGTTCCATCCATCTCTCAATCGGTTGCTCCTGCTGATTCTTACGTTGATTTCGCAGTACCACCATGTTATTTTGGTGGTGTTGCGGATCGGTGTGGCGATATTGTGGTGCCGTCTCTCCCCATGCCCTCTTTCCCTATTGTTGATTCACCCCCAGAGGAACCTGCACATATTTTCTCTGATGCTATTATTCCTCCGTGTTCTTTGCAAAAATTATCTACTCCATTTTTTAGTGAGTCGGTTGATGATGTTATGACTGATGGTGATTTGGAGTCTGAGTTTGCTTCATGGTGTGACGAGGAAATTATTCTCATCAATGGAGAGTATTACGTCTTGGAACATAATGATGCATCAAGGTGTATTGATGAGGAGATCCTTTCTGATGATGAAGTTTCCACTTTCTTGTTGGATGAGGGGATCCAAACCACCACCGAGGACCTCCTATTCTCAGATCCCAATCGTCATGACTCATATGACGCCGACAGTGATCATTGTTCGGAGCCTGCTGGGAGTAAGACTGTGACCACTCCCCCTATTGTTGATTTTTTTAGTTCTTCATCTTCTTTATTTCTTGATCCCCCTTCTATATCTGAGCCCGTGCGGGTTTAGCCTTCGTAGGTGCCTCAGGAGGAATTGGAGCTTTCTGCTCCAGTCTTCGATGATAGCATCCTCTTTTACGAGGAGGTTGATTCCTCCTCAGTTGAGGAAGCTTCATTGATTACTTTCTCTTCCTGTCGCCTCCCTGCTGTGGATGATACCTTGTAGGGTAAGGATTTTTTGTGTGAGATGAGTGAGGCTTATTTCTCCTCCCCATCTTACATTTGTTTTCATGTACCTGTGCGTCACAGGTATTATTATTCAGGTAAAGGGGTTACTGTTCTATCACTATATCGGTACCCGTTACCGACACAGACATTAGGACAGTTGCCTGTTCATTTTTCTTTTCATAGGCCCATCAGCTAGAACTGTATGTTAGTCGAATAAGTCGTGCTGGGATGACAATAACCCCAGTACTTATCTTTCATTTTCTGCATTTTATTTTTCATGTCTATATTAGTTTTAGTATTATTTTGTATTCTGTATATTTTTCTTTTATTTTTGCGGAGCTCACCCCTGCAGGTATTCATGGACACTATGTATTGGCGTGGTTATGATTCTTCGTATGGCGGGCCTGCTTCTATTTTCCACGCGTCTTCTGGTATGCTCACTGGCTGAGCATTGGGTAACCTCTTCCCTTGTCTCATTTTGATTTAAATGTCTATGTCATATGCTGAGTAGTTTTGTTTAAGTCTGGGGGAGAGTCATTAGTTGTTACCTTTCGCGCGCGCGTAGTTCTTTTGCATACTAGAAGCTTTTATATTCTTATTTTTATTAGTTCATTGCATCGCACACCACTGCACCCACATGAGCGCGTGCTTAGCTATTAGCGTGCTGCGAGTTAAACTCGTATCTTTTGTATGATTTGGGAAAATTATTGTGCTGCATAGGATTGTGAGACTGAGTAAAATGTTGACTCCTGTAGTGCTCCTAGTCGAGTGCATTCGTCTCGTGTAGAAATTCGAGTAGATTTAATTTTTCTGTATGCTTATAGTTTTATATTTTTTTATTTGCGTAAAAACTTTTTATTCTACTCAAAAGTTGGTGAATCCGGTGTGAATCAAACGGTAGTGTAGGGATGTATGTAACCGTCACTAGACTCATTTTGCTCGAGTCGGGAGGAAGGATTATCTTTCTCGGTGGCTAAGAACTTGCCCCAAGCTACTCTCGAAGCATTGGTGCATGGTTAGTCTAGCGTGAGCGTGATGTAGGCCATCATTTTGGCCTGGTTGAGCTTTGTACCATTCCTAACGTCTTATCCTCGCTAAGCCGCGTTGTGCCTACCCCTTCCTTTGATTCAGCTTCGCCATAATTTCACCAAAGCCTCATAGCCGATCCTAGTCACACACCCAAGTCGAGCTTTAGTGTTTTACATTTTCATGTTGGAGTGTTATGTGGTGATTTTACATGTGAAAATGTGGATGTGCTCCATGGTTTATATTTGCTGAGATGAAAAAAAAGGTTTGTAAAAAGAAAACATGAAAAAAAGAGCAAAAGTATAATTGAAGATCTTATTGGTTATGTGATTGCATTCGGAGTAGGCGGTGCACACACCCATATGTTAAAAGTTAAGTATGGGTCTGTGGTGTACCTGCATATATTGTGGTTAGCGGTTGGATTCATTCTGTTTATGATAGCTCATTTGGGTTAGGTGCATAGCCTTCCTGTTTATCCTTGTTTACCTCACTGTAACCCAAGCCCCATGTTTATCCTAAAGTCCTACGGATTCGCGCTTGAGTCAAACTAGTGTCGTGGAGAGAGTGTGAACAGGCAGGTATATGGTCCCCGACATTGGTGGATTCCTTTGGAGGTGATCCTGAGCCCTGATCTTTGGAAAAGCTCACCTTAGTGGCCTGCCTACTTTCTTCCTACGAGTGACCAGATGATTCACCGTGATTTAATTTTTGAGTAGTAATAAAATTTTGATACGCATTGTGAAAATTATAAACTATTCTGCATACTTAGAAATTTTCTCTATTGTCTTTTTACTCACGCAAGCATGCGACTTCGCATGGTACTCTGTTTTTAAATTTCTTTGTTAGTTAGTATTTTTTCCTATCGACTTAGATTTTATTTGCTCAGGACGCGCAAATACTTAAGTCTGGGGGTGTGATGAGTCCATATTATATACCTATTTTCGGACTCATCTAATCTAGTTTTCATAAGCAAGCACTTCAGTTTTAGTTCGTTATCGTTTATATTTCATCTCTTCTTCATTTCCATAGGAAGTGCACTTTTACGGCTTTGGTTGTGCAGCTCTTTTTCTTTTAGTAATTGTATTTATTATCGTCGAACGCCGCCCTCGACAGCTCGATATGTTTTCCTGCAGGTACGGAGATCGCGTGGGCATCCGGGACCGATCCTGGCCATTGTTCAGCCAAAGAGTCAAATGTCGTGCGTTTTAACCCACGCACGAACAGAGACCCCTTTGGCGCACGATCATCGATCATGCGCGTTCAGGCCAGATTTTCACCATCCCTTTCCCGGGCTATCGCACGATCACCAGCTTTACCACGCACGATCATTGATCGTGCGCTGCCGATCGTGCGCGTCCACGACTCTTTTTTTTTTCAGTTCTGCCAACCGCTATCACACGAGCATCGATTCCTTCTCGCACGGTCACCGATTGTGCGTACGTGCTCGTGCGCATATTTATCTGACTTCTTTGGCAGGCTGCAGGTTTCCGGGTGTGCTGCGCATGATTATCGACCGAACAACGCGCACGACCAGTGGTCGTGCGTCACTGATCGTGCGCACTATTTATTTCTGCTTTCTATAAATATGCAGGTTCCGCCCTAATTTGACGATCCACGCTTTCTTCCGCCGTTTTTCGGCCCCGACGAAGGGTTCCACCATTTCCCTTCATCCTTAACCGTAGGGAGGGGATCCGGGCAAGCTTTCACCTCCAAATCCAAGCCGGAGCTTCCTCTCGGCCTCCTCCATCATCTCTTGGGCTGATTTTAAGCTTCAACGCCATGAACATCAAGCAAAGGGAAGCTTGCAACTATCGTCCGCTATCGTGACACGAAGAAGACGGGCCATTGGAAGGTGGTGATAGCCCTTCTCTACCCCGGACGTAGTTTAGGACCGAGCTTGGAAGCGGATTGACAACCCGACGATTCCAATCGTGAATCCTCAGCAAGACTTCGGATTCGGTCGATCTCTTGCCTTGTTTTTCCTTTATTGTTGTTTATGTGTTGTTGTAAACTTCATTTATTGATGATGTGTGCTTAGTTGTAAAATGCTTGTACTAAATCATGTCTATGTGATTTGTATTTTCGTTATATATTGCTTGAGGTGCGCCATATTCCATCCACCATCCACCCTTGTCACACTAGCAATTACTAGTGGCGTGCATAGCGAAGAGGTGCTTACGACCCTCAAATTCTAGTTCTTCCGCTTGCCTACTCGTCCATCCGCCTAGCGATTCAGTGCATAGCGGCCCGACTAGTCTTCCATCCCGCCTAGTAAAGCAGTGCATAACGGCATTGCATAGGAATAGTTATTAGCTTTTTACTTTATTTTCCCGCATCAATCAAAACCCCTCTTTCGTTACCGCCGACCTAAGGACTTCAATCTCAAGTCCTCCTTGAATTTAACTCCACCTTACTGTGTTCCTTGTGAGATCGATACTTGGGAAAACTAGCCCATTTTATAATACTTGTGCGACCGGTTCACTGTCGTGATCTTTAGCATCAAGTTTTTGGCGCCATTGCCGGGGAACACAGTCATGTGAGTTTTTGGAGAGGGAGATAGGAGATAGAAGCCCTTTTCCATTTGTTCATATCATGTTTATTCTTTGCTTTAGTTTTTAAATTTACTGCGTATTTTTCTTTGTTCCTCTGCTAGTTTTAAATTTTTAGCAGCAGACATTCCTTTTCTTTTACCTTCTTGTGTGTACAAATTTTTTCTTAGAAAATTCTGTTGTTGAATTATTTGTGGTTGCACCATGTATTCTTATATGAATATTCGTTGCCGATGGTGCGGGGATTATAGGCATGGTAGTGATGAGTGCCCCATTGAAGATTGGGAGCATAATTCTCGTGGTTCTGTGTATGGAGCACCATCTTCCTATGGTACTTCATACACTCAACCCAGGTCTTATGGTCACTCCTCTTCTACGCATTCACCTTTTTCTTATTCCTCTCCGGTCCCACCTGGACCGAGGAGTAATGCAAAATGATGTTTGTGTTGTCGCAGCACCGATCATGTGTTGAAAGATTGCGCAGAATTTCAGCGCCAGTTGGAGGAGGATAACGAGCCGGATATCCGAATCGTTCCATCCATCTCTCAATCGGTTTCTCCTGCTGATTCTGACGTAGATTTCGCAATACCACCATGTTATTTTGACGGTGTTGCGGATCGGTGTGGCGACATTGTGGTGCCGTCTCTCCCGGTGCCCTCTTCCCCTATTGTTTATACACCCCCGGAGGAACCTGCACATATTTTCTCTGATGATATTGTTCCTCCGTCTTCTTTGCAAAAAATATCTACTCCATTTTTTAGTGAGTCGGTTGATGATGTTTTGCCTGATGGTGATTTGGAGTCTGAGTTTGCGTCATGGTGTGACGAGGACATTATTCTCATCAATGGAGAGTATTACGTCTTGGAACATAATGATGCATCAAGGTGTGTTGATGAGGAGATCCTTTCTGATGAGGAAGTTTCCACTTCCTTGTTGGATGAGGGGATCCAAACCACCACCGAGGACCTCCTATTCTCAGATCCCCATTGTTATGACTCATATGACGCCGACGGTGATAATTGTTCGGAGCCTGCTGGGAGTGAGACCGGGACCACTCCCCCTATTGTTGATTATTTTAGTTCTTCATCTTCTTTATTTCTTGATCCCCCTTCTATATCTGAGCCTGTGCGGGTTGAGCCTTCGCAGGTGCCTCAGGAGGAATTGGAGCTTTCTGCTCCAGTCTTCGATGATAACATCCTCTTTTGCGAGTAGGTTGATTCCTTCTCTGTTGAGGAAGCTTATTTGATTGCTTTCTCTTCCTGTCGCCTCCCTATTGTGGATGATATCTTGCAGGGCAAGGATTTTTTATGTGAGATGAGTGAGGCTTATTTCTCCTCCCCATCTTACACTCTATTTCCTGTACCTGTGCGTCGCAGGTATTACTATTCAGGTAGAGGGGTTACTGTTCTATCACCGTATCGGTACCCGTTACCAACACGGACATTAGGACAGTTGCCTGTTCATTTTTCTTTTCATAGGCCCATCAACTAGAACTGTATGTTAGTCGAATAATTCGTGCTGGGATGACAATAACCCCAGTACTTATCTTTCATTTTATGCATTTTATTTTTCATGCCTAGATTAGTTTTAGTATTATTTCGTATTCTGTATCTTTTTCTTTTGTTTTTGCGGAGCTCTCCCTTGCAGGTATTTATGGACACTACGTTTTGGTGTGGTTGTGATTCTTCGTATGGAGGGCCTGCTTCTATTTTCCACGCGTCTTCTGGTATGCTCACTGGCTGAGCATTGGGTAACCTCTTCCCTTGTCTCATTTTGATTTAAATGTCTATGTCATATGCTGAGTAGTTTTGTTTAAGTCTGGGGGAGAGTCATTAGTTGTTACCTTTTGCCCGCGCGCAGTTCTATTGCATACTAGAAGCTTTTATATTCTTATTTTGATTAGTTCATTGCATCGCACACCACTGCACCCACATGAGCGCGTGCTTAGCTGTTAGCGTGCTGCGAGTTAAACTCGTATCTTTTGTATGATTTGGGAAAATTATTGTGCTGCATAGGATTGTGAGACTTAGTAAAATGTTGACTCCTATAGTGCTCCTAGTCGAGTTCATTCGCCTCGTGTAGAAATTCGAGTAGATTTAATTTTTGTGTATGCTTATAATTTTATATTTTTCTATTTGCGTAAAAACTTTTTATTCTACTCAAAAGTTGGTGAATCTGGTGTGAATAAAACGGTAGTGTAGGGATGTGTATAGCCGTCACTAGACTCGTTTTGCTCGAGTTGGGAGGAAGGATTATCTTTCTCGATGGCAAAGAACTTGCCCCAAGCTATTCTCGAAGCATTGGTACATGGTTAGTCTAGCGCGAGCGTGATGTACCATTCCTAACATCTTATCCTTGCTAAGCCTCATTGTGCCTACCCCTTCCTTTGATTCAGCCTCACCATGATTTCACCATAGGCTCATATCCGATCCTTGTCGCACACCCAAGTTGAGCTATAGTGTTTTATATTTTCATGTTGGGGTGTTGATGTGTTGATTTTACATGTGAAAATGTGGATGTGCTCCATGGTTTATATTTGCTGAGATGAAATAAAAAGGATGAAAAAAGGTTTGTAAAAAAGAAAAAGTTAAAAAAAAGAGCAAAAGTATAGTTGAAGATCTTTTTGGTTATGTGATTGCATTCGGAGTAGGCGGTGCACACACCCATATATTAAAAGTTAAGTCTGGGGGTGCGGTGTACCTGCATATATTGTGGTTAGCAGTTGGATTCATTCTGTTTATGATAGCTCATTTGGGTTAGGTGCATAGCCTTCCTATTTATCCTTGTTTACCTCACCATAACCCAAGCCCCATGTTATCCTAAAGTCCTACGGATTCGCGCTTGAGTCAAACTAGTGTCGTGGAGAGAGTGTGAACGGGCAAGCATATGGTCCCCGAAATTGGTGGATTCCTTTGGAGGTGATCCTGAGCCCCGATCTTTGGCAAAGCTCACCTTAGTGGCCTGCCAACTTTCTTCCTACGAGTGACCAGATGATTCACCGTGATTTCATTTTTGAGTAGTAATAAAATTTTGATACGTATTGTGAAAATTATAAACTATTCTGCATACTTAGAAATTTTCTCTATTGTCTTTCTACATACGCGAGCATGCGACTTCGCATGGTACTCTGTTTTTCAATTTCTTTGTTAGTTAGTATTTTTCCCTATCGGCTTAGATTTTATTTGCTCGGGACGCGCAAACAATTAAGTCTTGGGGTGTGATGAGTCCATATTATTTACCTATTTTCGGACTCATCTGGGCTAGTTTTCATACGCAAGCACTTCACTTTTAGTTCGTTATCGTTTATATTTCATTTTGTCTTCATTTCCATAGGAAGTGCACTTTTACGCCTTTGGTTGTGCAGCTCTTTTTCTTTTAGTAATTGTATCTATTATCGTCGAACGCTGCCCTTGACAGCTCGATATGTTTTCCTGCAGGTACGGAGATCGTGTGGGCGTCCGGAACCGATCCTGGCCATTGTTCAGCCAAATAGTCAAAGGTCGTGCGTTTTAACCCACGCACGACCAGAGACCCCTTTGGCGCACGATCATCGATCGTGCGCGTTCATGCCAGATTTTCACCATCCCTGTCCCGGGCTATCGCACGATCACCAGCTTTACCTCGCACGATCATTGATCGTGCGCTGCCGATCATGTGCATTCACGACTCTTTTTTTCTGTTCTGCCAACCGCTATCGCACGAGCATCGCTTCCTTCTCGCACGGTCACTGATTGTGCGTCCGTGCTTGTGCGCATATTTCTCTGAATTCTTTGGCAAGCTACAGGTTTCCGGGTGTGCTGCGCACGATCATCGACCGAACAATGCGCACGACCAGTGGTCGTGCGTCACTGATCGTGCGCACTATTTATTTCTGCTTTCTATAAATATGCAGGTTCCGCCCTAATTTGAGGATCCACGCTTTCTTCCGCCATTTTTCATCCCCGACGAAAGGTTCCGCCATTTCCCTTCATCCTCCACCGTAGGGAGGGGATCCGGGCAAGCTTTCACCTCCAAATCCAAGCCAAAGCTTCCTCTCGGCCTCCTCCATCATCTCTTGGGCTGATTTTAAGCTTCACGCCATGAACATCAAGCAAAGGGAAGCTTGCAACTATCGTCCTCTATCGTGACATGAAGAAGACGGGCCATTGGAAGGTGGTGACAGCCCTTCTCTACCCCGGACGCAGATGAGGACTGAGCTTTGACGCGGATTGACAACCCGACGATTCCAACCGTGAATCCTCAGCAAGACTTCGGATTCGGTCGATCTCTTGCCTTGTTCTTCCTTTATTGTTGTTTATGTGTTGTTGTAAACTTCATTTATTGATGACGTGTGCTTAGTTGTAAAACGCTTGTACTAAATCATGTCTATGTGAATTGTATTTTCGTTATATATTGCTTGAGGTGCGCCATATTTCATCCACCATCCACCCTTGCCGCACTAGCAATTGCTAGTGGCGTGCGTAGCGAAGAGGTGCTTATGACCCTCAAATTCTAGTTCTTCTGCTTGCCTACTCGTCCATCCTCTTAGCGATTCGGTGCATAGCGGCCCGACTAGTCTTCCATCTCGCCTGACGAAGCAGTGCATAGTGGCATTGCATAGGAATAGTTGTTAGCTTTTTACTTTATTTTCCCGCATCAATCAAAACCCCTCTTTCGTTACCGCCGACCTAAGGACTTCAATCTCAAGTCCTCCTTGAATTTAACTCCACCTTAATGTGTTCCTTGTGAGATCGATACTTGGGAAAACTCACCCATTTTATATTACTTGTGTGACCGGTTCACTGCCGTGATCTTTAGCATCACCAGGTTTGCTGACTCTTATGACTTGGATGATCGTGGTTACTCGAAGCAATTCTACAAGGGTTTGCAAGACCTCCTGTTAGAACTCGAGTCCGGGCGATTAGTCATTCTAGTCGTAGTGGCCTATCTGGTCAGCGATTTGGCGGTTTGAACCAGCGGCCTATCTGGTCAGCGGTTTGGCGGTTTGGATCAGTGGCCTGTTTGATAGCCTTCCTAGCGGCTTGGTTAGAGTTTGCAGCAGCAGCCTGTTGGCTATCCGCAGCAACTGACTAAAGGTTTGTCGCAGATACGGTCTGGAGGATTGCCACAACAGCGGTATGAAGGTTAGCCATAATAGTGTTCAGGTGGGTTGCCGTAACAGCGGTCCAGAAGTTCGCCATCATAGCGGACTGGGAGTAAAGCACAGCGGCCTGTTGTTAACTGCTTAAGCAGTCTGGGTGTTAGCCGCTGCGGGTGTTCAGAGGTTGTGTCGTGTTGTATTCTTTGTATAGTTGGGCAATTTGACTATGTCAAACCGCTCTGGCCACGCAGCTTGTATTTAGTCCCACATTATTTGTTGTTTTCTCTCATCTTCCCCTTTTTCTATAAATAGAAGGCATACCTATGTAATAATTATCTTTTTGGAGCAATAAAATTTGCCTTTATTTAGCTCTTTTTCACATGGTATCAGAGAGAACCATCCTTTGATCCAAAGAGATAGCGATTTGTTTGTCTAACCATTTCTGGTTAGCTTCTTCCGTTCTGCTTCCGGTCTGCTTCTTCTTGCCCTTCCCTCCCTTCTTGTCATTGTTTCTGCGACTTGTTTCCTTGCGAAATTTTTTATTCGCGCGGTCTTCTTTGCTCGCCGCTCTGTGTTGCTCTTTCTTGCTTGTGGATGCTTATTCGCGCGGCCTTTGGGGATTTTTTGCTGCACGACTTCTTTGCTAGTCGTTATTCTTTGCGACATGTTGTGTTCGCGCGGCTTCCATGCTGTTCACACATCTTTCTTTCTTTTGTGCTTCGCGCGGGTTGTTTTTTCTACTCGCGTGTCTCTTTTTTTCTCCAAGCTGTTCTTCCGGCTTTTCTCTCAACCGTGCGGTTTGAGTTTTTCTGCCAACCTTCTTTTTTTGTTCGCATTCTTTCTACAACCTGTTTGCCGATTGGTTAACATGTCTGCTCTTTTGTGACCTGCTCTTTTTCGGCTTGATCGTTTCTTGGTCGCCTGTTCGTGGCCCTTTGTTCGCGCGGTTTGTTCTGTAAAACCGTGCGGTTTGTTGTTGTTCTCAATGGCCACTCCTTCTTCTTGTCTTGCTACTTCTGATGCTGCTCAGTTGTCTACTACAGGGAGGTAGCTCATTGATTTTGGGACAACTAATCATATGACGGGGAATTCTCATCTTTTCTCTTCTCTTGATAGGAATAACTGGTTGCTTCTGGTTCTTATTGCGGATTGTACTCTGTCTCCGATTTCTGGGTCTGGTACGGTGCATGTTACTCATTCTTTAGAGCTTCGTGGCACTCTTTTTGTCCCGAGTTTTCCTTATAATATTCTTTCTATCACTGCTCTTTGCAAACAGTTAAACTGTGAAGCTATTTTTACTGTTTCTACCTATTTTTTTCGGGTCCCTCACTCTGAGGAGTCGATTGCAACTGGAACTGCAAGTGGTCGATTGTTCTATCTTGATACCGCTTCTGTTTTTTCATCATCTTTTTTACTTCAGTGGCATCTTCGCCTTGGGTATCCTCGTCCCCGGATTCTTTATCAGCTTCTGTCTGATTTATCTCGAGAGACTTCTTCTCTTAATTATGAGGCTTGTCAATTTGTCAAACATCACCGATTTACTTTTCCCGCTAAGTAGGGTCATAGTTCTTCTCTTCCCATTGACCTTGTTCATTCGGATGTTTGGGGTCCTGCTCCTCTTCCTACTGTTAGTGGGGGTAGCATGTATTTTGTTACTTTTATTAATGATTTCTCTCGGTGTACATGGTTGTATATATTACATGACTGCTTTGAAATATTTTCTATTTTCACAACGTTTTATAATGAGATTCGTACACAATTTGATATCCCTATTAAAATTCTTCGCACTGATAATACTAAAAAGTATCTCAGTCATCCGTTTAAGTCATTTTGTGTGGATCATGGTATTGTCCATCAAACTACTTGTCCATACACTTATCAATAGAATGGCATTGCCGAATGCAAGAATCGTCATCTTCTCGATGTGGCTCGTAGCCTTCTCACTCATATACATGTTCCCCGGTCTTATTGGGGTCATGCGGTTCTTCACTCTTGTTTTTTCATTAATCGAGTTTTGTCTTCGGTTCTCAATGGAAAGACTCCATTTTCTATCATGTATCCTGATGGGACTCCGTTTCCTTTACCTCCTCGAGTCTTTGGATGCACAACGTTTGTTCGCTCACCTTCTACTGGTCGTGATAAAATCTCTCCTCGCTCCATTAAGTGCATTTTTTTGGGTTATTGCCAGACACGGAAAGGATATAGGTGTTTTGATCCTGTTCTCCGGAAACAATATGTTTCTGCATATGTCACTTTCTTTGAGGATGCCCTGTTATTTTCTTCTCCCTCTATTCTTCCTTCTTCTACTAATTCTGTTTCTTTTCCTCTTGTGTCGGCACCTCTTCTAGAGCCTGCACTTCTTCCTTCTCTTTCTACTTCTTATTCTCCTACTATCTCTGATTCCTCTACTGAGCTGATGCCAACAACTCTTGAGCTAGTTGTCTCTCCTTTGAGTGAAACTAATATAGTCGACAGGACAGACCTTGATCTTCTAATTGCTCTTCGAAAATGTATTCGATCTTGCACTCAACATCCCCTTCGGGATGTGGTCTCTTATGCGCAGCTATCTCCTCCATCTAAGAGCTTTGATCTTGCTCTATCGGCAAATGTTCTTCCTGCCACATATCAAGATTCTCTTGTAATTCCTCATTGGAAAGTTGTTATGGATGAAGAGATAAAAACTCTCACTGAACATGGTACTTGGACTCTTGTTCCTACCCCTCCTGGAGCTAATGTTGGATGCTATCGTTAGGTCTTTGTCATCAAATTTCTTTCTGATGGTTCTATTGATCGTTACAAAGCCCATCTTGTTGCCAAAGGATTTACGCAAACTTATGGTGTGGATTTCTTTAATATTTTCTCTCCTGTTGCTAGGATTACTACAATCTGCGTTCTCTTTTCTGTGGCTGTCAACAGAGACTGGGAAATGTCTCCGTTGGATGTGAAAAATGTTTTTCTTTATGGTGATTTGCATGAGACAGTCTATATGGAGAAACCTCCTGAGTATGTTTCTCAGGGTGAGTCTTAGGTCTGTAGATTGCGAAAGGTTATTTATGGTCTCAAACAAAGCCCGAGGGCCTGGTTTAACAAATTTAATGAAGTTATTTCTGTTGTTGGATTTGTTAAGAGTGTTGTAGATCATTCTTTGTTCATTCGCAAAACCTTGGCTGGCCTTATTGTTCTTACAGTATACGTGGATGATATTCTTCGTACTGGGGATGATACAAACGACATTGATATGACAAAGATGCATCTACTTCAGTATTTTTTTACCAATGATATGGGGTCTCCTAAATACTTTCTAGGGATTGAGATATCACAGAAACCTGGTTCTATTATTTTATCACAGCAGAAGTATGTCTTAGATCTCTTGAAAGAGATAGGCCTTCTTAGGGCTAAACCCACTCGGTCTCCTATGTCTGTTAGAGATGACAAATGCTGGAGTGAGAATTCTCCAATTCTTGAAGATATCACTAGATACAGATTTCTTGTGGGTAAACTCATTTATCTGACAGTCACAAGATCAGATATTTGTTATGCAGTAGGGAAAGTGAGCCAATTTATGCAAGTCCCTAGAGAATGTCATCAGCAGTCAGCTCGAAAGATCTTAGAGTATGTAAAAGGTACACCGAGAAAAGGGTTCTTATTTCAGAAAAAAGGATATTTGAAGGTTGAGGCTTATTCTGATACTAGCTACGCAGATGAAAAGGAAGATAGGAAGTATACCTCTGGTTTCTTTACTTTTATTGAAGGTAACCGAGTCAGCTGGAAGAGTAAGAAATATACTGTAGTTGCCAGGTTAAGTGCAGAAGCTGAATATAGAAGCATGACTCAGACTACTTGTGAGTTGAAGTGGCTAAGGACACTCTTGCTGGATCTGGGAGAGGTATATAATCATCCACTACCTATGTTTTGTGATAATAAAGAAGCTATATATATTTCAAGAAATCCAATCTTTCATGAGAGGATGAAGCGTATCGAAGTGGATTACCATTTTATCAGAGAGGAGATATTGAAGAATCAAATATATACTCCATTTATTACAACTGATAAGGAGCTTGTTGATTTCTTCACAAAGCCAGTTACCTCATTCTCGGAAGTTTGTAGCAAGCTGGGCATTGTTGACATATATGCTCTAGCTTGAGGGGGAGTGTTGGAACCCGAGTCTGGGCGGTTTGCCATTTTAGTTGTAGCGGCCTGTCGGTTCAGCGGTCTGGCCGTTTGAACCAGCGGCCTGTCTAGTAAGTGGTCTGACAGTTTGGATCGGCGACCTGTTTGATAGCCTTCCCAGAGGCTTGGTTAGAGTTCGCAGTAGCGGCCTGTTGGTTATCCGTAGCAACGGTCTAAAGGTTTGTCGTTGATGTGGTATGGAGATTTGACATAGCAGCGGTCTGGAGGTTAGCCACAGCAACAGTCTGGAGGTTAGCCACAGCAGCTTCAGTCAACTACCACAGGAGCGTTTGGATGCGGAACCTTCGTCGGAGCATAGATTTGGAAAGCACTCGTCGAGATCTATGCATGTGCGGTGAGTATTTCAAGTTTCATGAATTTTTAGGGTTGGAGTTTATATCCCTAACCTTCCTTTTCATCTGAAACCTTTCAGAAATTTATTGTCGTGGGTTTCTATTCGCTGATCCTTGACGTGGAGGGCTTTGGAGGCCATAAATAGGAGATTTTTGAGGCAAGTGGTGGTTTGCTCTCTTCTCCACATGCCTGTTTTTATTCTTCTCTTTGGAATGAATTAATTTCTTCTTTGTTGTCCAAGCTTAAGTTAGTGATGAATAGGAGTGTTAAGAAATTTTTTTGTCAAATCGAAGTAGTGGTTTTTGTTGAGTCGCTGAATTTGACTAATTAGATTCGTCGAGTGATCTCGGAAATTCGTCGAGTAGTTGTGTGAGAATCCGTCGAATTCGTCGAGAAGTTCGATAAGTTTGTCGAGTGTTAAAGTGTAATTCTTCGAGTGTTCAATTGTAATTTTTTGAGTGTTCAAGTGTAATTCGTCGAGTGTTCAAGTTGATTCATCAAGTAGTTGAGTTAATCCGTTGAGTGTAAGTCAGGTTCGTCAGATGGTCAAGTTGAATTTGTCGAGTGATATCGTCTAATCCGTCGAGTGTTCAAGTAAAATCCGCCGATTGTTCAAGTATAATTCATTGAGTGGTTACATCAAGTAGTCAGCATGATTCGTCGGGTAATCTTAATGAATTCGTCGGGTAATCTCGACAAATTCGTCGGGTAATCTCAACGAATTCATCGAGTACTTGTCTCATTCGTCGAGTGGACTTGAAAATTTTCATGAAAGGTCGGCTTTGCCGATGTGATGGCCAGTTTGCATTGATCCTTCTTCACTTTATCATTGATGATTTTCCGAAGTCTTGTGCTAATTAAGTGTCATATTTGGGCACGTTTTTCATGAGAGTCTAATCGTATCCTTGGCCTAAATAATTGTGCATGTGTACCATGTTGATATTAATAGACTGTTAAAATTTTTCCTTATTCCTGGAAATTTTATGACTGCTGATGTGTGGAGGAGGTGACCACCATCGCAGGTGTCGGTTATTCCCCGGTGTTATGATTATGGGTGTGTGGAGAAAGGAGGCCACCACCCTTGGGCCTTTAAGAAATTTATGACTGTTGGTGTGTTGGGTAAGAAAGCCACCACCACAGGAACCGGCTGTTCCCAGGAGTCAATGCTTGCTCAATGATGAGCTGATCAAATTATTCATAATTCTTTTGTTTTTGTCTATTTTTTTAAAATCCTTTTTTTCAGTCATCCTTATACTAAGTGTCCTTTGTTTTTGTCCATTTTTTTAAAATCCTTTTTTTCAGTCATCCTTATACTAAGTGCAAGCTTATACTTGCATATGTTCAGTGCTGGATTGATGTCAGCTACTGTTTTCTTGCACGTGGGTGCTAGAAGTTTTTATTGTTAAAACTTGTGCCTTACTACAATATTATTAGTTCCTTTTCCCGCCACTTGAATTCTCTTGCCGAGGTGTTCTTTTTCTTTTGAATTCCCCAGGCTTGGAGAAGTAGATACTTCTACTAGCGTAGTTCCTGACTTAAGGTATGTTGTTGTTGTCATCTTTGTTCCTCTCTCAGTTAGAGGTGGTATGTTGTTTTGCTGACTTCGTAGTTTTTCTCGGACTTATGTTGTGTAGGCTATGGGTTCGTGTCAGATTGTTGGCGCCTATTATCACAACCTGTATTTTCTCAGTATTAAATAATATATATCAGAGTGAAAGAAAATACGGGTCATGATGTCACATCTTGCAGGGGACAACCGAGTCCGCAGGAGCTGATGTCAGGACCTTGATGCCTCTCTTGTGTCTCTGAATGAGAGGTATGGGGGCCTATTTATAGGCTTGAGGAGGTAACGGTCTTGGTAACGTCACCCCCGGTGAGTCGGTAAGCTGTGTGAGTACAATGCTGAGTCCGCGGAGTCCGCGCTAGGCCGCGCGGTCTGGGACTTGTCTGAAGCTTGTCTTGCTATTGGCGGACTGGGACGAGTCCTCCCCTACTGCTGAGCGAGCTCGCGCTGGGCTGTGCGAGCTGAGGAGGAGTTCGCCCATAGCTGGGAAAAAGCGGACACCGGGAACTGAAGGGCTAGCTGGAGGACTGCAGAACGAGTACACCCAGACCTCTGCGGAGAGGTGGAGCGATTTGGCTGCTGAGCTGGGGTAACTCTAGCAGACTGCGCAATGAGTCCACCCAACTTGTGGTGGACGGGTTGGGCAGGCCACCTCCTGCTGGAGGCTTGTCGTCATTGCTTGGCGACAAGGACTGCCGACTTGGTGGACTGAAGAGTCCAGGTCACGCCTATTGGCGAGAGACGCTGTTGACCGGTGGCATCCTTTGCTTGGGGACGAGGGTTAGCGACCTGGCGGACTAAAATCAAGTCCGCCTATAGTTGGCGGACATGAGGGTTGGTCGCCATCTGGATGTGCGGGCTGGAAAGCTGGTGGGAGGAGCGAGTCTTCCTCCCTTAGGCGGACTGAAGACTGAGTTTTCCACCTTCTGCCGAATAGAAGGAGCAGGTCACCGCCTCTAGCTGAGAATCTAACGAGCGGTCTGGACGGATAGGAATTCGATTCCATCACTCAGTTGAGTAGTTCTCACCCGAGGAAAAATGAACTACTATACGGTTAACCGATCTAACCGCGCGACCTAGGCAGTCAGACCGGGGAGATTGCCCTAGCCGCGCGGACTGAGAGGTCAGTCCGCCCACCCTTAGAAGAAAAGGTAGACAGGTCGCGACTTCTTGGAGCAGGCCGCGACTTGAGAGCTGGCTACCTTGGGAGGGATCACCGATTTCGGGTTTAACATAATCCCCACACTTTTTCAAGTTTCGAAGAGAACTTCGAAAAAGTAGGAGACCCACGAAAATCGTGATCCTTCCCTCGAGAAAAGGAAGGGGTAAGGAGAGATGGAACCTGATGTCTCTCCTCAGAAAAAATTTGCTAATGCTTGTCTTTTTCCTGTGAAGAAAAGAATTAACATAGGCGGAAACAGGTACATCTTATGCGTACCTGGGTTGCTTTTGCAAAACATGGAAGACATGAATGTATCCTAATGGGCTCTGCAAAATAGTGATGAGAGGAAAGCATAGAAGAATGATAACTTGCAAGTACCTAAAGGAGGCTTACAAGCACCTGTTAATTTCTGCAAAAAGAAGAGTGAGTGGCAGATATGAAATAAGACCGAGTTGCAAGTACCTGAAAGGAACTTGCTAATATCTGCTAATTTCTGCAAGAGAAGAGTAAGCAATAAATATGATAGAAAAGTAAGCTGCAAGTACCTGAAGAAAACTTGCTAATATTTGCTAATCTCTGCAAAAGAAGAGTAAGCCGCAGATGTGATAGAAAAGTAAGTTGCAAGTACCTGAAGGGAACTTGCTAGTATCTGTTATTCTCTACAAAAGAAGAGTAAGCCGCAGATATGATAGAAGAAAGAAAACTAAGTCGCAAGTACCTGGATGAAACTTGCCAATGTTGATTGTTGATGTGATAAGATATAATTGGATAGCAGAAGAGATACCCGGCAAACTCTGTTATTAACTGAATAAAGATCAAACCGTGATAATGATTGTCTCGCGTGATCAAGCATGATGTTGTATACATGAAATCCAGATCAGCAAGATGGAAACATCTTGATTAAACTTCAATAGCATAGCTTGTCAATCAAGGAGAACCAGATACTTTGATTAAATTATTCGTGTTGCTAGAATCTGATAAGAGAGCTTATGGATAACCATCTGATAGAACTTTATGCAGGCAGCGCATATAAGATGATCATAAGCCAAAAAGATATTGTCAATCCTTAGAATAGGTTGAATTTAACCTTCCAACCTGCAAGAAGGAAGAAAGACAAAGGAGGGCTACACCTCGAAGATGATCGAAAAGACAGGATGCTGACATAGGTATTCCCCGTGGGCATTATGCATCGCTTGCCTTAAGAAGAAATCACCCGGGGTGTAGTCCTACCTAAAGCGGGCTAGCCGCGCTCTCTCTGAAGAGCACAAAAGACAAACAAGCACAAAAATTCTTGAGAAGGAAACGATAGATACACTGCTCTCATGCCTCGGGTTACAAGCATCGCTGATCAATTAGACTAGTTGCACTAAGTGGCCTATTGCTCGTCTGCGAATTGATCAGCGGAGTTGTGGGCCCTGCGAAGGCACGGACTGAGAGTACCAAAGGGTGTTCGGCCATCACAGTTGTGAGATGATTTAAGAGACAAGGCTACACTTGATCGTCATTGCTTGTCACACAAAGATCATCGTAACTGTAACGTATCCTTTAACGAAGCAGAGTAGAGCTAACACATGGGTCCTCCCTGGAAACGCACTCTATGTTAGATGCCGGCCAGGACCCGAAGTCCTGTCATCCTCCACACGAGAGTTGAACGGCCCCCCACTGCACATATGCGAAAACTCCCTGTTATATGTGGTCGTTGTGGTCATACGCCAGAGAACAACCTCGAGGGGGCCCTGAGTAAGACTTGGCGATATCTCAGTGGTTCAGTGATCTCTTTGGCAAAGAGAAAAATATGGAGGAGAAGCATCACAAAAAAGGAACTGTGTCAGTATGAGATCTCTGACGTAAGCTTTATTGAGATGAAAATGAAACACTTATAAGTGTTGAAAAAGAGATTGTTTAAAAATATGCAAGATACAGTAAGAGTAACCGTTATTGGTTGTGTAGAGCTTTGAGGAGCTGCGATTGGTCATAACTGATGACGAAAGAAATGTGCCCTCTTTGCTTTAGAATAGTCTTCCAAGGGCACCTTCGTCAATGACATTAATGCACTCAAACCGAACATCGATAGGCCCCAGACGGCCTACATCCTCTATCTACGCACACTTCATCTGAACTTCAGCCACCTCCTTGCCCTTGGAGGTGGAAGGCTTCGAAGAATCAATTTTCTTGACCAGGTCGTTTATCTTTCCCTCGGCAAGAAATCTTTCAACCAATCGTCAAAGGGCCTTGCAGCCTTCAGTTAAATAACCTTTCTCTTTGTGGAATTCACAAAACGGATCTGAATCTCTTGATCTCTGATTCACCAACTAGTAAGACCTTTTGGAATTTGCCATATCCTTCATGATATGGCAGGCTTCTAGCATGGCCTCATTGAGTCTAGAGCATGATAATTCATTATCTTATGACTGATGCACAGAAGCTATTTGTAGAGGTGGGGCTGGTAGAGGTAGCAATTGTTTGTGGGCACGATCCTGGCCTGGGAAGGGGTGTCGATGATGATGTTGGAACTTCTTTATTTTCCTAGAGTGAGATGGAAAATCTTTCCGAGGAGACCTCGGAGGTTGCTTGTAAGGTGGAGAATTTTTCTCTATTACAAGCTTGGAGACGAAGTTGGGATTGCTTTTCTCACCGCGGATGTATGAGTTGGCTAATTCAATCAACTCTTGATATGTCCTCGGTTCTCGGACGTTAGACTCGAACTTGAGTGGTCCTTCACGCAGACCGTGAATAAGAGCAACTCGATACATTTCTTGATCAATGATCACAATGTCTAAGATTTCTTTTTGGAAATGATCCACAAAATGAGACCAAGTCTCAATCTCTCGCTGCTTGATCTTAAAGTGGGCTTCTGGACCGCCCTTCCTCTTTGTAGAAGTAGAAAATTTGAGCAGAAACTCTCTTCGCAAATCAGCAAAGGAAGAGATGGACTGAGGACGTAGTCCATAGAACCAATCCCTTACTTGACCATCAAAGGTCGTCACAAAAAGTTTGCATTTGGTATCATCTGAAAGAGTCTTGAGAGCTACGGCTGATTCAAAGGCTTGAAGATGTTTGACTGGATCAGTCTCTCCAGTGTAAATGGGCAACCATGGCTCTCTGATGTTAACTGGAGTTGGTTCATGCCGAACATTCTCTATAAACGGTGATTGCTCTTCTTGCTCTCCTACAACATAAGGAAAAAAGGGAACATAAGTTGTAGCTGCACAAGGAGCTGGAGGATAGAAGGGAAAAGTTGCTACGGAAGGAGTAAAGACAGGAGTTGAAGAGTATAGATGACTTCCATGAAAATTTAGGAATCTTGTAGGACTTCCTCGGGCAGGTTCTCGAAAGAAGTTCTGACGAGTTACGAATTCATCATTCTGAGACCCCAAAGGGGTTGCAGGCCCTTCCGGAAAGGTTGGAGTGTAAAGAGGAGGATAGACCGGCGGATAGGCCGGTGGGTAGACTTGAGGAGTCTCAGATGCTGGTGCCGGATTGATTGGAGGAGCTGGTGCTGCTGAAGATTATGTTTCCAGTCGTTGAGTGATAGCAGCTAGAGTACGGTTGATCTCTTGAAACTGTTGTGCAGTTTCTCTGCCAGATTGCTCCAAGGACTCCCAAAGAGAATCCTCACTGGGATTTGGAGCAAGGCTCTCGGCTGGTTGATGGTCTGTTATGAGTAACCACTGACTTCACTGTCTATTCGAGATCTGAAGGTCGTGTGTTAACTGTTGATGCGTGAAATGAGACACCGCCTTAGTTAACGGGTTGTTCGATCTCACAAGCAAGGTGAGTAGAGAAGGTTAGGGGGATTAGCTGAGAAGTTTGATGGAGCAAGGGAGAAGCTTGCTCGAGCAGAGAAGAAGCTTGATTAGGAGCTGTCGAATAGACGTTACTTTGGCGGTTGGGCTCTGATGGTTAGACCGAGAGAGGAAAAGAAGAGATGGGGCCGCTTGTAGTGGCAATAGCAGACTTCGCCCGCCGCGGCCTGAATGCCACTCTTGCGGTGGGCTTTCTTTTGATTAAGAAGCAAGTTTGCAGTTTGCTATTGTACCTTTACACAGAAAGCCGAATAAATGGTACAAGGGGGGAAGCTGGCGGCTAAGGAGAGGAGAATGCCAAAGGTCGCGTGGACTGACCAGAGAGGTCGGCAGACCGCGCGGTTTGCTGATCGGGCAGCTCGTTGGACTAAGCCGGGCGGACTGCTTGATCAAGTAGAGAGAAGGGGAGCAGGTCGCGCGGACTAGGAAACTGAGTCCGCAGGAGCTGATGTCAGTACCTTGACGCCTCTCCCGTGTCTCTGAATGAGAGGTATGGGGGCCTATTTATAGGCCCGAGGAGGTAATGGTCTTGGTAACGTCACCCCCGATGAGCCGGTAAGCTGTGCGAGTATAATGCTGAGTCCGCGGAGTCCACACCAGGCCGCGCGGTCTGGGACTTGTCTGAAGCTGGTCTTGCTATTGGCGGACTAGGACGAGTCTGCCCCTGCTGCTGAGCGAGCTCACGCTGGGTTGTGCGAGCTGAGGAGGAGTTCGCCCGCTGTTGGGCGGAAGCGAACACCGGGAACTGAAGGGCTAGCTGGCGGACTGTAGGACGAGTCCGCCGAGACCGCTGCGGAGAGGAGGAACGATTTGGCTACCGAGCTGGGGTAACTCAGCGGACTGAGCAACGAGTCTACCCAACTTGCGGTGGACGGGTTGGGCAGGCATCCTCCTACTGGAGGCTTGTCGTCATTGCTTGGAAACAAGGACTGCCGACCTAGCAGACTGAAGAGTTCAGGTCGCACCTATTGGCGAGAACCGCTGTTGACTGGTGGCATCCTTTGCTTGGGGTCGAGGGTTGGCGACCTGGCGGACTGAAATCGAGTCTGCCTACCGGTGGCGGACATGATGGTTGGTCGCCGTCTGGATGTGTGGGCTGGAGAGCTGGTGGGAGGAGTGAGTGTGCTTCCCTTAGGCGGACTGAAGACTGAGTCTGCCACCTTATGCCGAATAGAAGGAGTAGGTCACCGCCTCTGGCTGAGCATCTAGCGAGCGGTATGGACGGATAGGAATTCGAGTCCTCCACTCAGTTAAGTAGTTCGCACCTAAGTAAAAATGAACCACCACACGGTTAACAGATCTAACTGCACGGCTTGCAGGAGCGGACTGAGGAAGCAGTCTGAAGCCCCTGCAGAACGAGCGGCTACTGCGCAACCTGGGCGATCAGACCGGGGAGACCGCCCTAGCCACACGGACTGAGCGGACTGAGAGGTCAGTCTTCCCACCCTTAGAAGAAAAGGCCGACAGGCCGCGACCTCCTGGAGCAGGCCGCAGCTTGCGAGCTGGCTACCTTGGGAGGGATCACCGACTTCGGGGTTAACACTAAAAGAGCTTTTACGTTCGTTAAAATAGAGTGACATTTGATTTAAAGAGAAGTTATGAGTATGAGGTAAGGATATTGATCTTTCTATACTTTGGAAAATAACTAACATGCAATCCTTGCATAAATCCATCCCAGAGAGCAAGTTGGCACAACAAACTAGCTAGAAAATAACATAGCAACTAGCAAATAGTCTAACATCTACAATAATTCACTGTGGGCGTCAACAACTTGACACGAACCCACAGAACAAAGTGTATGTCTGAACTAAAATCAGAACGACAAACCTACTTCACGAAGAGGAGGTAAGAACCACTGCTACTACAGAAAGCCTGAGACCACCAACTCTAGCTACTCAAACTGATACTGCTTCGAGCCTGAGGCATTCAAAAGAAAAAGCACCTCAGCAAGAATGAACTAGTGGCAGAAATAGATCAAAAGTAAATAAACAAGATGAGTCAAAGGGTTGCCAACCCAAGATAGAATAACTGTCAAACAACAGTATCTAGATAATAAAATAGTAAGCATTTAAGAGTTCACGAGGTTAGATATGTAAAGTTGCACCAGGTGCGACTAAGAGCTATACTTTATTAACATCTGCAAAGGTATGCTTATTAACAGATGGATATACATATAAGAAAAGACTGATCAGTTGTAAACCGTGAATCATTAACACCGGTAAAAGAAACACGGTACTGAGGCGGTGGTCATATTGTTCAACACAAACCATCAGACCAAACAACTCGAAAAGGTACTGTGGGGGTGGCAACATTGTCCAACACAACCCAACAGTTCAGAAAAAAAACCATCATGTGTAATGATTCACAAACCGGCACTGAGATGGTGGTCCTTTATCCACTGCCAATCCTGGTTCACAAATGAACATCCAAAAATACTGATAATGAAAGAAAAATCCAAGACTTAGTATCAAATTTCCATAACGACACAAAGTAAAAAAGTCCAGAAAATTTGTAAAGGTATACTCGAAGAATTGGATTCCATCAGACAAAAAAATTATAAGTCCACACCGATTCGTTGAGAATACTCGACGAATTCAAAGTCACTCGATGCTTTTCTGCTCCACTCAACGCCTTTTGACTCCACTCAACGCTTTTTGACTCCACACAATGCTTTTGACTCCAAGACTGGTTCACTCGACACCTAACTGGAATTACTCAACGCACTCGATGCCAAAGGCAGCACTCGACAAAATTTGACTCCAAGACTGATTCACTCGACGCCTAACTTGAATCACTCGACGCACTCAACGCCAAAGGCAGCACTCGACAGATTTTACTCCAAAACTGATTCACTCGATGCCTAACTAAAATCACTCAACGCACTCGATGCCAAAGGTATAATCACTATACAACCTCGTATCCGGCGAGTGGTGTCAGCAAGGGCCGGTCCAGCGATTTTGGCGCAATCTAAGTTCCCGGCGAGTCAGAAGGGGGCCGAGTACCTTTGGGGCTACCCGACTCGCCTGGGTTGGGAGTAGTATAGAAGGTGCGAGTAGAGCAGGCGGGCTCGCACTCGCCCCTGGCATCTCGGTAGGTGGCCGACGAGTGGGGATGGCCAGGCCCGTACTCACCCTGGCCTTCGAGGAGGTGGCGAGTGTCAGCCTCATCAGGCATTCGCCACCCCAGGCGAGTGAAATTTCATGGACAACTCACCCAGCGATGTTTTTATCCTTTTACCATTACAGGGCAGCAAATAGCCGTTTAGAACAGCGGAGGTTGGCTGTTGGCAGGCCATTTTTAGAAAAACTATAAATATACCCCAGGGGGTACCTCAGGAGGCATGTTTACTTATGCCCTGGTCTTCTTGCGCTTTCTGAGGTATCCTTAGCTCAGCACTTGGCTAAGGAGAAGAAGCGCTCTAAGATCTTCCGGGTGTATTGTGGGACCTCCATGTTGGAGCCTTGGGTATGTTCCTTGTGCTAAGTATTTGGTCGTTTAGCTTGTGAGAGAGAAGTAAGTGTCTGATCACCCCTTTCTCAAGGGTCGAACTCCATAGAGAACGATTTTTTGGTTTCAACAATCACTTGATGCACTCGACGCCCAGATGGTTTCACTCAATGAACTCGACGCCAAGGTATAATCACTCGACACCCAGGTATATTCACTCGATGCACTCAATGCCCAGGTATATTCACTCGATGCACTCGACGCCCAGGTCAAATCCTGCCAGAAAATTTCCTATCTAACCAAAGATTATTAGACTTAGAAGTTTTGATAACATGAGAACCCTGACCAAGAATAAGTCCCAGAAAAATAAAATAAGAGTGAGATAGACAAGACAGGAGTCCAAACATAGATAAAAGAATCCCAACAACAACACAGCAAGAAGAAAGAGAATTTACTACTATTCTTCATAAGGTAAAGCTAGGAGTAAACAAGAGAAGTAACATGAAAATATAAAAACTAATAGTAGGATTGAAAAAAATTTAAAGAATGAAACATAAGAAATTTGTAAGAGGCTAGGCAAGGGAGCAAACCACCACTTTGCCTTAAACCTCCTTGTCTCAACCTTCTGAACACTCCACGACACAGATCGACCGAAAAAGAAAGTGTGGAGACGAAATCAAGAGAGATTTGGACAAAACGAAAGTTTAGGGCCACACACCCCAATGCCAAAAGTCCACGAAAACAAAAATACCTACAGCCAACGCGTAGATCTCGGCGAGAGTTTTCCGGATCTATGTTCCGCTGAAGATTTTGTCCACCGGAGCTCCCGAAACGGCTGCGGGAAGGTTCGCGATGAAAGCCCCTTGCCTCTCTCACAACTCTCTTGATCAGGCCCTTTTGGGGAAGAAAGATGAATAAGATTTTTGTTTTATAAGTATATATATATTATTAATATAATAATTAGAAAAACTCAAATGACGAGGGTGACAGAATCACCACGGTTTTCGATGAAATTCGCACCAAAACTAAATGTTGCCGCTATGAATCCAATGACGAAGTCAAAATCGGGATCCGACAAACCAAACTCGGGTTAAAATTTCCCAAAGATACAACAAAACATCCTTATAAAATCCCCCGAGACTTCAAATTGGCCTGGATCGCCACGAAACTTTACATACACGACTGGGATTAAATACTTTAATTTCAAAAGCTTAAAACCCCAATTCCGATGAGTCTAAAATCTAGCCAACTCGGTCTAACGGATGCAACTACGCACTAATGACGACGCACCGTTAATTACGCATCAACGTAACGCCATTTCGTCATTAATATGCCACTAACGAGATTAAAAAAATTATAGAAAATTCAAGGGCGTTACAACCACTCCCCATAAAAAGAAGTTTCGTCCCGAAACTTGATATACAAATCGAATCCAAAATAGAAAAGAAAAAAGGCAAAGGTTACCGGATAGAAATACTTACCGAAGGGAACTAGGATAAAAGGTGAGGATGAGACTCTCTCATAGCTGATTCCAACTCCCAAGTCGCGCTCTCGACGTCTTGGTTTCGCCAAAGAACCTTGACCATGGGAATCGTCTTCTTCCGCAACACCCGATTATGAGTCTCCAGAATACGAACTGGCTCTTCGATATAAGAGAGATTATGCTGCAATTTGGGCACCAAATCACGGACATGACGATCACTAAGAACACACTTTCACAGTTGGCTCACATGAAACACATTGTGAACACCAGGGAAAGTAGTGGGAAAATCCATCCTATAAGCTGACACTCTGATGCACTCAATAATCTAGAAAGATCCCACATACCTGGGATTCAACTTGTGGTTCCTTACAAATCTCTTAACACCTAGCATCAGAGAAACCTTCAGAAAAATCATGTCCCCAATTGTGAATTCCAGATCACCCTTCGTCGATTATCATACTTATCGTAATGCTTCTGAGCCACACAAAGCTTCTCATTAATATGCGTCACAGAAATACTCATTTCCTTTAAGGCATTTGGACTCAACAACGGTCTCTCACCAACCTCAACCCAAAATAAGGGGGTTCGACAATGCCTTCCGTACAAAGCCTTGAAGGGATCATCTGCAAACTTTTCTAATAACTGATACTATAAGCAAACTCCATCAGTCCAATACACTCGTCCCAGGCTCCACCATGGTCAGGGATATAACACCTAATCATATCTTACAAAATCTGATTAACTCTCTCCGTCTGACCATTGATCTGCAGATGATAAGCGGTTGAATACCTGAGATCAGTGCCCAATCCTTCTTGCAGACTTTGTCAGGAACGCGACATAAACCTAGAGTCTTGATCTGACACAATACTTATCGGCACTACATGTAGTTTGATGACTTCATCCAAATACAATTCCGCCATCTTCTTCATGGAATAGCCTGAAAGTGAAGGGATAGATACTACTCTAGAGGGGGGGTGAATAGAGTTATCAAATTTTGCACTAGACAAAACTTAATAGTCTACCCAACTCCCTTGGAGTGAAATGCAGAATGAAAAGATTATAGATAAGGAGATAACCCTAAAGCCTAACACAAGTGTTGTGCACAAACTCAAGCTAACTGTAATTATAGTTAAGACTTGGAAAACCTAATCAGCAACTAGCAAACCTAGTTATATCTAATCACAGCCACAATGCAGGAATTAAATTAAGCAAGCCAGACGACACAAGGAATTTATAGTGGTTCCCCAAACAACTTGGGTACGTCCACTCTTCTACCAATAAGGTAGGAATCCACTACAGGTTTTTGATCAGGTGCCCTGCCACCACAAGATCTGCTTCAGGTAGATCTAGAAACCCTTTAGACTTTTGATCAGGTGTCTAAAAACCAATACAGGTTTTTGATCAGGTGCCCTGCCACCAAGGGATACTTTTGAAGGGAGTAATAACCCTGTACAGGAGGGGGAAAGAAGGTTAAGATGTCTTCTCTATTTTACAATAGATTAGAGAAGCATAAAGACTTGCACTGAGCTAGAAATCTCAAAGGAATCAAGGCTCACCCTGGCTCAAAGAATGTCCAGGTGAAGTCTTGCTTCAGTGCAGAAACTCTTCAGTAAAAACTGAAGGAAAAACTACAAGAAGATATAAAATAATAAAATAGAGATCTTCTAGCAGCTATCTTCTTCTTCTTCTTCAAAATAACTCTGAGTCTGAACTTCCTGGAGGCAGGAGAACTCAGGTTGAAGAAGAGCAGAAGAGCTTAACACTTCTCAATTGAATGAAGATTGCTGAGAGCAGTTAAACTTGGTCTTGATGAAAGCTTGAATGCTAATTGAATAACTGGTTAGCTAGCTGAAATCCTTCTCCAAAGGATTCCTTTTATAGCAGCAACAAGCAACGGCTCTTTTCAATTTGAACTGTTTGTCTTCTTCTGAAACTTGAAATCTGGGCTGCAAATATCACAAAGACAAACAAACTCTGCAGCAAAATATTCTATAAAAGGGATAAACCTTTTTCAAGGAAGCTGCAGGAAGCAATCTGATAATAAAGGTACTAAATAAAATCACATCAGAGATAAACTCTTTATAGCAAAAGGAAGACTTTTCAGTCTAACGGCTATAAAGGACTGAAAGCAGATAAAGTAAAATACACTGTCAGCTAATAAGACAAACAACTTTATCTGAAAAGATTTGACTCAGGCAAAAGGGATGGAGCAGATATTGCCTGGAAATATTATCATAAAACAACTGAAATAGATGCCAGATAATGTATTAATTAATTAAATAGAATAAATAAATACAAAATAAAAAGGCAAACAGAAAACGTCGAACGACCCTCGGAGATCGTCGACCGACGCACGGAGATCGTCGACCTATCGGGCAGATAGTCGAACGATCCAGATAGTCGAACTATCAAAGGAGATAGTCGAGCTATCACAACAGATAGTCGAACTATCAGAAGATAGTTGAACTATCAGATAGTCGACCTATCAACAGATAGTCGAACTATCAAAGCAAAACCGATAGTCGACCTATCAACAGATAGTCGAACTATCAACGCAGAACAGATAGTCGAACTATCAACAGATAGTCGAGCTATCAGATAGTTGAACTATCAAGCCAGATAGTCGAACTACCAAGGGAAAACAGATAGTCGACCTATCAGCAGATAGTCGAACTATCAGAAGAGAGCAGATAGTCGATCTATCAACAGATAGTCGAACTATCAAACAACGCAGATAGTCGACCTATCAAACAGATAGTCGAGCTATCAGATAGTTGAACTATCCAAGCAGATAGTCGAACTATCAAACAAACAGATAGTCGAACTATCACAGCACACAGATAGTCGAACTATCAACAGATAGTCGAACTATCCTCGCAGACAGAACGTCGAGCAGCTGATAGACGATCGTCGATCAGTTAGTCGACGATAGTCGAGCGGCGTTCGACTATAGTCGAACGAAAAAACTACTTAACCAAATTCTTCATCTGGAAAAGCGGGGACTCTACAACTAGACCACTAACCATTGACCATAGATATTTCTTGGGTCAAGGGACTAAAAAGACAAGACTAAACTCAAATCAAACTAGGGTACCAACAATCTCCCCCTATTTGAGTTAAGTCTCTCAAAAACTAAAAGACAGAACTAGCTATAGAACAATAAAATCAATACAGGAAATAGTTAAGCAACTAACTAGCAATTAACAATCAGTCAGATATATATAACAGCAGTCAATCAAAATTAAGAATCTACCGAATCAGGTTTGGGATCAGAAGAGCTAGGAACAAAAGAAACTTTCTGCAAGGGATCAATGGCTTCTTTCTTAGACATCTTCAAATCTTGCACACCAATAATCTTCAGTTCTGCAGCCCTTGGAACAACTACTTCTGGGTGCTTTTCCATATATTTAGAAGGGTCAAAAACTTCAGGACTAACCTTGATTTTATCGAGTTCCTTCATTCTGTACTTTAACATTGTAGAAAGCCCTGCAGAGTCCTTTCCTTCAGCCTTAGCTTTCTTTATCTGGGCTGATCCAACAAGTTCTAGAAATCGAGCCATCCTGAAATCAGGATCTAACTCTTAGCTTTCATACACATTTTCAGATGATGTATCAATAGGCTTCACAGCTTTAAACTTAACAGATAAATCTAATAAACTTTCAGCTGTATCTTTAACTTCTTGAATAACTAAAGATGATGGAGGAGCAAACTCAGCAAACTTCTTACTGGATTTTTCAGAGAAAACAGTTCTTTTACCTTTTGAAATATCCTTAGCAACATGAACTGGTATAGCAGGAGAAACCTTTTTCTTGGGAGAAGGAGGAGGTGAAAATGTTGGCTTTTGATATACAACCTCCTTTACTTGCTCTTTAACCTCAGTATCATGCCTTTGAGTACCAGTATATGATTTGCCTTGGTTGCTTTGAGAACTTTTCCTTGAATGAGGCTGAGAAGGAGCAGATTTTGCAGATGGAGCAGATGGATTAGCAGATAAATTGCCAGAGGCTCCTGCACCGGGAGGTGGAGGAGGAGGACCTCTGGGAGTCCATCTGGGAGCAGGACTATCATATCTCTTAGATTTCTTTCTCTCCTTTTGCTGGTTCTTGGAAAACCACATCCACTGCTGAAAGTCTTTCGACTTAGGGTCAATCCCTTTCAATATGTAATAGGGAGTATCATTGTCTCGATTAGGAGGAGGAGGAGCATCAGCTTTCCTTTTTCTCTTTGCAGCTTTCTTTTTCTTAGAGTCCTCAGACATATCTGAATCATCTTCATCTTCAGAATGAGATGAGGGAGGATGATCATAAGGGTCATAGGCTTCTAATACAGCCTTTTCCTTTTCTTTCAAAGCAGCTTTCTCTTTCTCTTCTTCCAAGGCATCCTGTGCCAGAAGAGAATCCAGATCAGGTCCTGGAGAGTCATCCCATACAGTAGATTTTTCATCTTGCAAAACTTTTTCTTTCTCTTCCAAAATATCTTGTACTCTTTGCTGCCAGGCAGCTCTTGCTTTCTCTTCTTCTAAACTCAGTACTGGGGTCTTTTCATCTTGACTTTTAGATTCAACATCTTCTATATCAGCTAAGAAAAGATCCAATTCTGGATCTATTTGTACATCTGACTGAGCTGGTTGAGCAGACTCAGTATCTTGAGCAGCAGGCAAAAGATCAGCTGGAACTTCTGGAGAGGGTTCTGATACTGTCATTATGACATCTGGAACAACTAAAACATCTGAAACAGATTCTCGAACAACTACTTCTACTTGAGCAGCTATATCTTTTTGAATATAATCTGTAGATTCATGAACACAAATCTGCTATATAAGCTAAAAACATCCCTTCTAGGTATTCACAAACTAGCAAATCAGTTGACTCGTCAATAAAACGGATGAGTGAATTACCTTCATACTTTACCAACTCCCAGGATTCATCTAGATAGGATGTAATGACTCCTTCTAGGAATTGAGCAACAAAAGGAGTTAAGGCTTCTTCCAGATAAACTTTTACAACAAACTCAGACAACATTATTGCATCAGATATTTCTTTCTCTTTGTCAGATGGAGGAGGAGCTGAAACTTCTGCTACTTTTTCTGATACTGCAAGTTGAGCTGCTGGAGGGGAGGCTGGGAGCTGCTCAGAGACATCTTCATTGAACATCTCCCCCTGCCTGATTTCAGTGGGAACTGAAACCAGGCCCTGGATGAAGAGGGCTCAGCAGAGTTGGAGAGAGTTTTGATGGCATCAGACAAAGAAGCAATGGAGGAAGCAAGTGGAGCAATTGCCTCTTCAATCATGATTTTGATTGAAGGGGTAATTAACTCCATAATGCTGGAAATAAATTCTGGAGTTATTTCAAAAGATGGTGGGGGAACTGCAGAGGATGGAAGATCAGCAGGAGGAATGTATTCCTGATGAACTGGAAAGCGAATTGGAGATGGAGAAGGAGAATGATGTGGAGATGGAGGAGGAGATGGAATGGGAGAATGAACTGGAGAAGATATTTCAGAAACCAATAAATCAAAACTGGGTTGAGATGTCCCAGCCAGATGAGATGGTATAGGAGATGCAGGAGGAGAAGGAATAACAACCGTGGTTGTATCTCGAACAGGAGAAGCAGAAAGTCGTACTTCAGCTGAAGTTGATGGAACTTCAACTGAAGTAGACTGCAGAGCAGAAGAAGATGATGGAAGAGAAGGATGAGCTGAGCCAGCTTATAGAGGGTGAGGAGTGACTGAATCAGTCCTTGTGCTCTCGGATGCCGCTGGAGCAACCCCTGTGAGAGCGGGCTTCACAAATGTCCTCTTCCACTTTGAGAACAAGTGGGGATCCATCTTCTTGCTGGCATTGATGGTTATAGCAGTTGAAATCAGTAGCTGGGGATATCTTTCCTTCAGAAAAATCTCAATAACCCTTCCTAGGGTAACCTCTTTCTTACTGTTCTTCTTCCTTATCAAATCGAATAAAACCCCTGCCCAATTAATCCTTTTCTGATTTACAATTGCACACATCAGTGCAAATTGTTGTCTAGTAATGTTGTCATGGGCGGAGTGCTTTCCTAGAAGCACTTTTCCAACTATTTCTGCAAGGAACTTGATCTTGAAGGGAAAATTCACCTTGAGGAGCTTGGAGGGAATGCCTTCGGCATGTCCCAGCTCTAAAAACATTCTTCCGAACTCTGGAGCATCTTGCTCAAATTCTTCTTCACCATTTATCAATCCAAATAAATCAGTCAGAATGGCGGGAGTCAAAATAACCTCTTCTCCGCCAATTGAGTCGGTCATCGATTCATCGGTGGAGGACGAAGTAAATGCCCATTCCTTAATCTCGGGAATATTTAACTTAATCCTTGTAGACATTACTCTTTCTAACCCTTGATCTCTGCATAACTGGAGGATTTCCACAATCCCTGATTCACAACAGCTGAAGGCATCGAAGTCGACACTGAATCCTGCGTCGAACTTCACAACTGCGAGCAATGCTGGAGAAATCTCCATTGAAGGAGCTCGAGAAGGCGCGAGAGAGACGGAGAAGACGAAACGGTAGAGAATCGCAAGACACGGAGCAAGCGGGAAGACGGAATGCGAAAGGACGCTCTCCGTCGACGATAAAAGCAAAGATCTTTTAACCTAGGTTGACTATAGGCTTTATATTAGACCGGAGATAATCAATCTATTTAAAAGATACTGGACGCGATGGTCGAACGGTCGTTCGACGATCAGTCCAGAAGCAGAGTAGTCGAGCAATCGTTCGACTATTTCTGGCTTCTCAAACAACAAGCTGTCGTCATCCAGAGATCGACGATGAGCTCGACTTGTTCGACGATGGTCGAATGCCGGTCGACGATCTTCAACCAGGCAAGCTTTCATCAACCATAGGTCGACGATGGGCTTGACCCGATCGACTATCTTCGAACGTCGTTCGACTATCTTCAAACAAGTTTCAACATTGGCAGATATAGTCACGCTTAGTCTCTTCCATTGATCATGCCTAGTTGAACCAAAAAGAACAGATGCTTCTGTTCATCTAAGGGCTTGGTGAATATATCACCTCTCTGAAACTCAGTGGATATGAACTCAAGACAAATCTTGTTCTTTTCCACACAATCTCTCAGGAAATGGTGTCGAATCTCAATGTGCTTCGTTCTAGAGTGGTGCACTGGATTTTGTGCAATTGAGATAGCACTGGTACTATCACACATGATTTTGGTGTTCTTGTGTAAGTAACCATAATCCACAAGCTGGTTTTGAATCCATAGGATCTGTGAACAACAACTGGCAGCTGCTATATATTCAGCCTCTGTAGTTGAAGTTGAGACAGAAGCCTGCTTCTTATAGAACCAAGAGACTAATCTCTCTCCCAGGAACTGACAAGTTCCTGAGGTGCTCTTCCTGTCAACTCTGCAACCAACATAATCAGAATCAGAATATCCAATTAATTCAAAATCTGACTCAGCTGGGTACCAAAGTCCTAGATTTGGACATCCCTTCAGGTATCTCAGGATTCTCTTGAGAAGAATCAGATGAGATTCCTTGGGGTTGACCTGGAATCTAGCACAGAGGCATGTAGCAAACATTATATCTGGCCTACTTGCAGTTAGATATAATAGGTAACCAACAATGGCCCTATAATTCTTTTGATCAACTGGCTTGTCGTGATCATCAGAATCAATAACTACATTAGTAGCCATAGGTGTAGGCATTGCTGAAGCATCAGCCATCCCAAATTTCTTTACCAATTCCTTGGCATATTTGGATTGGGAGATGAAGATACCATCAGCATCTTGCTTAACTTGGAGACCAAGAAAGTAAGACAGCACACCCATACTACTCATCTCAAACTTAGAGTGCATCAGGTCAGTGAACCTTTTGCAAAGTTTGGGATCAGTGGAACCAAATATAATATCATCCACATACACTTGAACTAACAGGATTGTGTCCTTGTGGTGCTTGACGAAAAGGGTTATATCAACTACTCCCCTAGTAAAGTTGTGCTCTAAAAGGAAACTAACTAGAGTCTCATACCAGGCTCTGGGTGCTTGCTTTAGTCCATAAAGAGCTTTCTGCAACTTAAACACGTATGAGGGTTGAGTTGAAGAAACAAACCTTGGTGGTTGTTCAACAAACACCTCTTCCTTAAGCTCACCATTCAGGAATGCACTTTTGACATCCATTTGAAAGATCTTAAACTTCATGTAGGCTGCATAGGCCAAGAAGATCCTTATTGCTTCTAACCTTGCAATAGGAGCAAAGGTTTGGTCATAATCTATGCTTTCCTACTGTCTGTAGCCCTGAGCTACAAGCCTAGCTTTGTTCCTTACAATAATTCCATTTGCATCCAACTTGTTTTTATACACCCACTTGGTGCCTATGATCAGTTGGCCTTTAGGTCTTGGAACCAAGGTCCAAACTTTACATCTCTCAAACTGATTGAGTTCCTCTTGCATAGCAATGATCCAGTGGTGATCTAGCTCAGCATCTTTAAAGGTGAGGGGCTCAACCTGTGAGAGGAAACAAGCGTGCATCACATCCTGTCTTAATTGGTGTCTTGTTTGCATACCAGCTGATATGTCTCCTATCACTTGAGATGTGGGGTGATCTCTAAGTGTGACAATATCAGCAGGTGGGATGTGATCTTCAGCAATAGTTGGGATTAATTCCTCAGGAGGAATTTGATCTACTATTGGTGGTACAATGACATCTTCTGCAATGTCTTCATCACTGTCTGATTCAGTGATCTGAAGAGTTGATAGTTGAAGAATTTCTTGAGTAGCATCAGGTACCTGCAATGAACTGGAGGAAGGAGAATTTTCCTTCTCCTTGTAAAACATCTGAGACTCATCAAAAGATACATGCACAGATTCTTCAATTTTACAGGTTGATTTGTTATAAACCCTATAAGCTTTGCTTACTTGGGAATATCCAAGCATAATTCCCATTGAAGCTTTTGCTTCAAACTTTCTAAGGTATTCTTTATTATTATTATGAATGTACACTACACAACCAAATATTCTAAAATAATTAATTTTAGGTTTCTTTCCTTTAAGCAACTCATAAGGAGTTTTACACTTAAGCTTGTGTATCAGATTTCTATTCAAGACATAATTGGCTGTACTAACAGCTTCTGCCTAATAGGAAAGAGGCATATTAGCATCTGCCAACAATGTACTAGCAGCTTCAATGAGTGTTCGATTTTTCCTTTCAACTATCCCATTTTGTTGGGGAGTTCTAGGAGTTGAGAAGCTATGTTTGATACCTTCTCTCTCACAGAATTCTTGCATGAGAAGAGAGTCAAACTCAGTACCATGATCACTTCTGATCAAGGCCACATGAGTAGAGTACTCAGTCTGCACACATAATAGAAAGTCTGTAAGGGCTTTGAAGTTATCAGCCTTAGTTCTCAAAAAGAAAACCCAACTGAACCTAGAGAAGTCATCTACAATGACTAAGGTGTAATACTTCCCTCCTAAACTCTGTACATTTATTGGGCCAAAAAGGTCCAGATGTAATAAATACAGGATTCTAGGAGAATCACTTTTATTTACTGATTTAAAAGAATTCTTGGTTTGCTTGCCTAGCTGACAAGCCTTGCATAGGCTCTCCTTCTTGTAGGGGCAAGAAGGTGAACCTCTAACAAGGTTGTGTTTAGATAACCTAGATATATTTTTAAGGTTAACATGACTAAGCCTCTTATGCCACAAAGAATTATTATTAATTGTTACTTCATTAAATAAACAGATTTCAGAATGAGTTGAATTGAAATCTACTAAATAAATATTACCTATTCTAATGCCTACTAAAACAACATTATTATTTAAAGTAATATTACAAGAAGAGTTAGAAAATGAAACCTGGTAGCCAGCATCACATAGCTGGATGACTGAGATCAAATTGTGCTTCAGTCCTGTCACATATGCAACTCTCTTGAAAGTAACATCTCCAATTGTGATCCTGCCATAGCCTTCTGTCTGACCACAGCTTGAATCTCCAAAGATAACCTTTGGGCCGAGCTTAGCTTTGAATTTTGACAGATGATTTTTATTTCCTGTCATATGCTTGGAGCATCCACTATCCAAATACCACTTATTTTGAGTGATAGGATAGGCCTTCACCTGCAAGACATTCATTTAGACATTGTGGACCCAGGTAACCTTGGGTCCCTTGTTTTTCACATAAGAAAAGCTAGAAATAAATGAAAATGCAGGCTGAGGGTGATAGCCTAATGGGTGAGATCTCCTAGGTGGGATTCTCCATGCAGATGATGGGTCAACAAACCTAGGGGTTCTATTTTCATTTAGGTTTCTACGGGTTTGATTATGATTTTGAAAATCATATTGAAAACGTCGATCGACGTTCGACGTTCGACGATGGGCGCTCAGATCGTCGAGCTTCGTTCGACCATTGAGCTTCCGATCGTCGAGCAGCGTTCGACGCTCTTTGTATTTCTTTAAAAAATTTCTTCCTCTTTTCTCTCTTAGCTTTATTTAAAGTTTTATTAACTTGGTTTACTTGCTCAGTGTTCTTCATTCCACTAGCTGAAATGAAGTTCACTAGAGTTGAAAGATTATTTTTAAGAATAACTGGGGCTTCACTGGGAGAAGCTCCTAAGCCTAGTTTGTTATTACCTGACCTAGTGTTAGTCATGCTGGTTATCTCTAACAGCTTAAGGCTTCTACCATTTAGAGATTCCTCTAACCTTTTAGACTTAGCTAACTCTATTTTAAGAAATTTAATTTCTTCACTACAAGTAGTGAGATCTTCCTTTAACTTAATATTTTCTGTAGCAATTAATTCTGAGTCAGCTAACTTATTTCTAAGTTCTTTAATCTCTTTTTCTGAACTAATTAAGTCTAAGCATAGGGATTTAAAATCTAATTTAAATTCTTCAGAAGTGAAGTCATAAGAAGATAGTACCTCATCTTCTGTTGGCATTTCTTCTTCTGAATCTGAACTCTCTACAGCTGAGTGATTGCTGCAGGCATCTATTGCCATCAGGCAAACTTCCTTTGCCTTCTTCTCTTCTTCATCCTCACTGGAGCTTGAGGAGGAAGATTCTTCATCAGAATCACTCCAGGTTTCAGCAATGAAACCTCTCTCCTTCTTCTTGTTCTTGTAGGAGGATGGCTTGGAGTGCTTCCTATGATGTTCCTTTTCTTTCCTCTTATCTTTGTTCTTCTCCTCTGGACAATCTGGTAAGATATGTCCAGGTTTCCTGCAACCATAGCAGATAATTTCTTTAGCAGGAGAACGATCATACCTTGGTTTGTCTTCATAGCGTGAAGACTTCTTTCTGAATTCCTTTCTCCCCATCTTGAGAAACCTCTTGTCAAATAATGCCATTAGCTCCTCATTGGATTGGCTGCCTTCAGAAGCATCAGCAGCCTTAAGAGCTAGAGATTGCTCTTTTCTTGTTGGAGTAGGGGTCTTTGCTTCAGCTTCTGCTTCCCTTGTCTTCAGCACTTGCTCAAAGGATTTGAGCTTGCCGAGAAGAGCTTCTGTTGAGATCTCTGTTGTACTTCTGGCTTCCTTGATGGGCCAGATCCTTAGATCCCATGTGCTAGGGAAGCACATAAGAATCTTATCATTGACCTCTGTCAATGATATGTCCTTGTCAAGGGTCCTCAGCTCATTGATGATTGAGCTGAGCCTTGTATACATGGCTTCAACTGATTCAGCATCAGTTTTCTTGAAGTTCTCATATTGTGAGATAAGGTTGGACCTTCTGTCCTTCCTTTCATCAGCTGAACCAGCTACAATCTGGTTCAGTGTATCCCACATAGCTTTTGCTGAGGAGCAGTCAGCAACCTTTTGGAAAACTTCATCAGACATTGTCTGAGCCAGAATATTCATTGCCTTGGCATCTGCTATCTTTGCCTTCTTGTACTCATCATTGTAATCTGGAGGGGGCACTGCACTCATATCAGATGATGAGGCAGTAGCAGCAGCAGGTGCTCTTGGGGGTCCTGAGAAAATAGAAGCAAAGATACTTTCATCAATAGAATTCATATATAATTTTATCCTTGCCTTCCAGATGCCAAACTTAGCTAAGTTGCATGCTGGAGGTCTGGTGCTAGAATAATCCTTGGACTGGGCCATGATAGTGATAGTGAATATCTATAAACTTTGGTATCTATCAGGATCTTGTGACTTAGGTGTTAGCCTATTCAGTCAGTCAACCTCCCTTTGATACCAATTGAAAGTGAAGGGATAGATACTACTCTAGAGGGGGGGTGAATAGAGTTATCAAATTTTGCACTAGACAAAACTTAATAGTCTACCCAACTCCCTTGGAGTGAAATGCGGAATGAAAAGATTATAGATAAGGAGATAACCCTAAAGCCTAACACAAGTGTTGTGCACAAACTCAAGCTAACTGTAATTACAGTTAAGGCTTGGAAAACCTAATCAGCAACTAGCAAACCTAGTTATATCTAATCACAGCCATAATGCAGGAATTAAATTAAGCAAGCCAGACAACACAAGGAATTTATAGTGGTTCCCCAAATAACTTGGATACGTCCACTCTTCTACCAACAAGGTAGGAATCCACTACAGGTTTTTGATCAGGTGCCCTGCCACCACAAGATCTGCTTCAGGTAGATCTAGAAACCCTTTAGACTTTTGATCAGGTGTCTAAAAACCAACACAGGTTTTTGATCAGGTGCCCTGCCACTAAGGGATACTTTTGAAGGGAGTAATAACCCTATACAGGAGGGGGAAAGAAGGTTAAGACACTACAACAAACTGCACCTGTTGTAAGGACTGAAATATAACTAAAACACAGTTTGTTACTAATAGCTATATTTAGTAACGAATTTTTTCTGTTGTTACCAAAAAGTACTTTGTGTAACGAATATTTTATAATTTGTTACAATAAAAATTAATTTGTTACTATAAATATAAGTATTTGTAACAACATTAATGTTACGTTACAAATAGTAATTTTTTCTCACAATATGTTTGGTCATTTTTAGTCCCACACCGCCAGTTAAAACATCAATTTTGGATTTATATAGCCAATTCCACAATGAATTTTTGAAATATGCTGGGCTCGTGGGCTCGCGGGCAGGTGCGCCGGCGGGCGGCGGCCGGCGGCCGGCGGCCGGCGGAGGCCGGCCGGGCGGCGGGCGGCGGCGGGCAGCGCCGGCGGGCAGCGGGCGGCGCCGGCGGGCGGCGGGCGGCGCCGGCGGGCGGCGGGCGGCGCCGGCGGGCGGCGGGCGGCGGCGGGCGGGCGGCGGGCGGCGGCGGGCGGGCGGCGGGCGGCGCCGGCGGGCGGCGGGCGGCGCCGGCGGGCGGCGGGCGGCGCCGGCGGGCGGCGGGCGACGGCGGGCGGGCGGCGGGCGGCGGCGGGCGGGCGGCGGGCGGCGGCGGGTGGCGGTGGCCGGCCGGCCGGCAGCGGCCGGCGGGCGGCGGGCGGCCGGCGGCGGGCGGCGGGCGGCGGCCGGCCGGCGGCCGGCGACCGGCGGGCGGCGGCCGGCCGGCGGCCGGCCGGCGGGCGGCGGTGGCCGACCGCCGCCGGCCGGCGGCGGAATCTTTTTTACTATTGTAGCTAATTTATTGTAACGACACACATATATTCGTTACAAGAAGTATTAGCGTCGAGCTTTAGAGGACGACCGTTACATAAAGTTTTTTTTCATTACCAACGAGTTTTTGTAACGATTTTTGATACTTATTGTAACGATTTAGGTCCTTACTATAAGTGCAATTTGTTGTAGTGAGATGTCTTCTCTATTTTACAATAGATTAGAGAAGCACAAAGACTTGCACTGAGCTAGAAAGCTCAAAGGAATCAAGGCTCCCCCTGGCTCAAAGAATGTCCAGGTGAAGTCTTACTTCAGTGCAGAAACTCTTCAGTAAAAACTGAAGGAAAAACTACAAGAAGATATAAAATAATAAAATAGAGATCTTCTAGCAGCTATCTTCTTCTTCTTCTTCTTCAAAAGAACTCTGAGTCTGAACTTCCTGGAGGCAGGAGAACTCAGGTTGAAGAAGAGCAGAAGAGCTTAACACTTCTCAGTTGAATGAAGATTGCTGAGAGCAGTTAAACTTGGTCTTGATGAAAGCTTGAATGCTAATTGAATAACTGGTTAGCTAGCTGAAATCCTTCTCCAAAGGATTCCTTTTATAGCAGCAACAAGCAACGGCTCTTTTCAATTTGAACTGTTTGTCTTCTTCTGAAACTTGAAACCTGGGCTGCAAATATCACAAAGACAAACAAACTCTGTAGCAAAATATTCTATAAAAGGGATAAACCTTTTTCAAGGAAGCTGCAGGAAGCAATCTGATAATAAAGGTACTAAATAAAATCACATCAGAGATAAACTCTTTATAGCAAAAGGAAGACTTTTCAGTCTAATGGCTATAAAGGACTGACAGCAGATAAAGTAAAATACACTGTCAGCTAATAAGACAAACAACTTTATCTGAAAAGATTTGACTCAGGCAAAAGGGATGGAGCAGATATTGCCTGGAAATATTATCATAAAACAACTGAAATAGATGCCAGATAATGTATTAATTAATTAAATAGAATAAATAAATACAAAATAAAAAGGCAAACAGAAAACGTCGAACGACCCTCGGAGATCGTCGATCGACGCACGGAGATCGTCGACCTATCGGGCAGATAGTCGAACGATCCAGATAGTCGAACTATCAAAGGAGATAGTCGAGCTATCACAATAGATAGTCGAACTATCAGAAGATAGTTGAACTATCAGATAGTCGACCTATCAACAGATAGTCGAACTATCAAAGCAAAACCAATAGTCGACCTATCAACAGATAGTCGAACTATCAACGCAGAACAGATAGTCGAACTATCAACAGATAGTCGAGCTATCAGATAGTTGAACTATCAAGGCAGATAGTCGAACTACCAAGGGAAAACAGATAGTCGACCTATCAGCAGATAGTCGAACTATCAGAAGAGAGCAGATAGTCGATCTATCAACAGATAGTCGAACTATCAAACAACGCAGATAGTCGACCTATCAAACAGATAGTCGAGCTATCAGATAGTTGAACTATCCAAGTAGATAGTCGAACTATCAAACAAACAGATAGTCGAACTATCAACAGATAGTCGAACTATCACAGCACACAGATATTCGAACTATCCTCGCAGACAGAACGTCGAGCAGCTGATAGACGATCGTCGATCAGTTAGTCGACGATAGTCGAGCGGCGTTCGACTATAGTCGAACGAAAAAACTACTTAACCAAATTCTTCATCTGGAAAAGCGGGGACTCTACAGCTAGACCACTAACCATTGACTATAGATATTTCTTGGGTCAAGGGACTAAAAAGACAAGACTAAACTCAAATCAAACTAGGGTACCAACATAGCCAATCTTAAAAGGCACGAAGTGAGCACACTTTGTCAATCTATCAACTATGACCCAAATAGAATTCTGCCCTCGGGGAGACCTCGACAAACCAATAATAAAGTCCATAGAGATGCTCTCCCACTTCCAACTAGGAATATCCAAAGGCATCAGCTTGGCGCCATGCCTTCTATGATCTGCCTTAACACGCTTGCAGGTGAAGTACTCAGACACGAATTTATCTATATCATTCTTCATCCCATACCACCAAATGATCTACTTCAGATCTCTATACATCTTTATAAAGCCAGGGTGGTAGGAAACACTAGAACCATGCACTTTACTACATATCTTTGTTCGGATATTCACAACAGCGAAAATATAAAATCTGTCGTAGTACTTCAAGGTACCCACATCATCAATCGAAAAGTCTGGTAATTCCCCTTTTTTAGTCCTACTCTGGATATGCTGCAAATTGGGATCATCCTTCTGATGTAGCCTTGTAAGCGTAATCCACGAAGGCTCTGCCACTTCCAAGCTACTCGGCAAGTCGCTACTCCTAACAGTTATTTTCATTAAAAAGAACTCCTCTACCAAGGATTACACAAAAAGGTTAAAGATCTGCGCGGTCGTTCTACGTAAGGCGTTGGCTACCACATTAGCTTTGCTCGGATGATAAAGGATATCGACCTCATAATCAGCGACATATTCCAACCATCTACGCTGGCGTAAATTTAGCTCCTTCTGAGTGAAGACGTACTTCAAGCTCTTGTGGTCTGTATTAATCTTGCACAACGCGTCATACAACAAATGTCTCCAAACCTTCAGGGCATAAATTACCACCACAAACTCCAAATCATGTGTAGGATAATTATTTTCGTGAACCTTCAATTGTCTCGACCCATACACAATCACTTTTCCTTCTTGCATCAAGACACATCCAAGCCCAACATGCGATGCATCTATATAATTAGTATACTCCACTCCTTCGGTAGGTAAAGTCGACATTGGAGCAGTGCATAATCTCTTTTTTCCAATTCCTGAAAGGCTCCTTCGCACTCATCACTCCACACAAATGTTGTGTTCTTCTGTGTAAGCTTAGTCAGAGGTGCCGATAATATAGAGAATCCTTCCACAAACCTTCTATAATAGCCTGCCAACCCTAGGAAGCTTCTTATCTCCTTAGGTGTGGTAGGTCTTTGACATTCCATCACAGCAGCTATCTATTCTGGGTCCACCAAAATTCCATCCTGATTCACAACATGACCCAAAAAGGATACTTGTGGTTGTCAAAACTCACACTTACTCAACTTCACATACAACTTATGTTCTCTTAAAGTATACAGAACTAAATTCAAGTACTTGGCATGCTCCTCAACACTTCCGGAATATACTAGAACATCGTCAATGAAAATAACTACAAAATGATCTAAGAAATCTTTAAACACTCTATTCATCATGTCTATGAAAGTAGAGGGTGCATTTGTCAATCCAAAGGACATCACCAAGAACTAAAATATCCATGTCGAGAACGAAAAGTAGTACGCGGAACATCCGACTCACAGATTCTCAGTTGATGGTAGCTTGAACGAAGATCAATCTTTAAGAACACCGTACTACCACGCAACTGATCAAACAAATCATCTATCCACGGCAATGGATACTTGTTCTTGATGGCTACCTTATTCAACTCCTTATAATCAATGCACAACCTCATAAAACCATCCTTCTTTTTTACAAATAGGACTGGTGCAACCCAAGGCGAAGAACTTGGCCTGATAAAACCACATTGCAGCAATTCATCCAGCTGGGTATTGATGCAATCTCGGCAAGTGCACCGATCGTCATCAAGTAATAAACTGGGGGAGTTATCCTCCGAGTATCGAATCTATCGAGGAGTGCAGATTGGGAGTGTGATCTTCCTCGTTAGAAAGTAATTGCAAATGCAACAAAGGTTTGGGGTGGAGTTTTTGTTTCAGAATAACTAAAATTAATTACGAGGTCACCTTCACTGCTTCGCAATGGTGGAATACTCTGATGAGTATTAGGGCGTGTGTCATAAGCGTTGAGGGTCGAAAACACCTCTTTGCCAAGCCAGCCCCTAACACACGTTAGTGCAGCGTATCACCAAGCAACAACCCAAAGCTAGCAAAGGAAGTAAAGCCAAACTATGAACTACAACAATAATTGCAATAGTAAACCACCATGAACATTGTTAAGAGTTCCTAGCAAGTTTAGCCAACATCCAAAGCATGGAAACAACATCCAAATGAGAGTAAAGAGGAGATTTACAACTAACTGCATGGAGGCTAGCCACGATTCTAGGCCGAAGTCAAAGGTTGTCAGTCTTCGTCCGGGCTCGGTCGGTGGTTGATGTCCGAGGAAGCTTGAAGTGTTGTCACCTACTTCAAAGGTGTCTTCTCCGTCTTCTTCACGATCCTTGAAGGCTGGTAGTCACCGGAAATCTCTCCAATGGCAGCGAGAAGGAGCTCCAAATGCTCATCTTGAGATGGATATGAAGAAAACAGCGGAAGATCTTCGCTTGCGGTGAAGTTTGGAGGAAGAACAGTGGCCGAACGAGCTCTCTAAGGAGGAGAGAGGAAAAAATGGTTGGAGGAAGATTTTCCCGCTCAGAGGAGTGGAAATGGCGGGGGCCTCCTTGCTCCAGTCAACTCCTGAGCTTAAATACTAGCAGGTCAGAAAAATGGTCACGCACGGTTTGGCGCACGACCGTGCGTTAGCCGTGCGATATTAACTTCCAGGAAAAATCTTGTGTAGGAAGATGAGTTGACCCATGCATTTTACTCGCGCACGGACACTTCCGCCCGTGCGTGAAGGAAAACACACGGGTAACCACAGAGAGATGAAATTCCCAGCAAGCAGGTGGAATCGTGTGTTTTACTCACGCACGGACACTTCTGCCCGTGCATGAACAAATCACACGATTAACCACAGAGCGCTATAAAACTAGATAGCTACAGGAAAACTGTAAGTTTCCTTCGCGCACGGTTCAGAAGAAACCGTGCATGAAGAAATCGCACAGGTTGGTCAATCCTTCAGAGAAACCTGCAGAAAACGCACGATTTTGTAGAAAGCGTGCGCTAAGTAAACGCACGACCGTGCGTTTTCCACAAGTCAGAATTCCTGATTTGGGGAAAAACTTACCACCTGCACAGCAAAAACCATAGTTTGAGCAAAAGATCCCAGCACGAATATACAATATAAAATAACCAAATCCACATGGAGAGTACCCCAGTACTTACCCCGACATCCCGGTGCAATTCACAAACCAAAATGGGCCGAAATAGTGCAACAATGGCTAAGTGAAGCCCTAATCAAATATACAACTTTTCCTACTGAATTAGTAGTGCACATGTAGGATAATAAGCCCAGATGAGTCCAAAAACCCTATATAAATCGGACTCATCACACCACCCGACTTGAACATTTGCTCATCCCAAGAAAATCATCCCTAACGCGGACGAGAAAAATAGCATAGCTGGCCTATAACTGCGCAGCGGAGTACCATGTCAAATCTCATGTTCAGGCTCATAGAAATACCGTAGAAGGAATTTCTAATTATGCACTAATAGCGTATATATTTCTAAAGGCGTATCAAAATACTATTACTACTCTACTATAGTATCGAGGGGAATCATTCCGTCACGCGCAAGGAGAAAGCAGACAATCACTGAGTTGTGTATTGCCAAAGCAAGGGATCGAGATAACCTCCAAAGGAATCCACCAATATCGATGACCATAAGCTCGCTCGTTCACACTCTCTCCACGACACTAGTTTTACTCAAGCGCGAATCCGTAGGACTTGGAGTATAATGGAGGCTTAGGCGAAGGCGGGGTATACAAAGATAAACACGACGGATACGCACACCCAAAATGAGACCGCCCGAAAACACTCACAGCTATACGCAACAACAAACACGAGCATTGCACCACCAGACTTGGAATTTTAACGGTGCGTGCATGCCCATAACGAACGCAATACAACAAAATTTCACAACCATAAAAACACAACTCTACAATAATTTTCTTCTTTTTTCTTTTATTCCACATTGGGATTTTTCATTTCCAATTCATTTCATTTATTTTTTTTATTATTATTTTTTTTCTTTTATTTAACCAAATAACCAAAACGAGCCGAAAACACGACAACACCACAAGCGGCACAAAGCTCCCGCATAACAGCCACACAAAACGGATACAAAACCACACAAAAACAAACCAACCGAGCGACTACATTCGGGTGTGCGAGTAGGAAGGGCTATATGGATTTGGTAGCGAGGCGTAGGGGTGCCAAATGAAGGGATAGGCTCAACGGGGATAGCAATGGATAGACGTCAGGAATGGTACAAGGCTCAAACTAGAACAAAGTGACGGCTTACATCACGCGCGCACTTGACTAATCATGTACCCATACTTCGAGAGTAGCTAGGGGCAAGTTCTTAGACATCGAGAAAGACAATCCTTCCTCCCGACTCGAGCAATATGAGGCTAGCGATGTCGACACACATCCCTACGCTACCGTTTGATTCACACTGGATTCGAAGTAGGCGAGTAGAATAAACAAGATTTATGCCAATAGAAATAAAATACGCTATGAGCATAAAAAGAATCTAATTCTGCACGTAATCCTAAATGAGACGTGACACTCGATTAGGAGCACTCATGGAGGCAACATTTTACTCCTCCTCGCAATCCTAGGCCAGCGCCGAAATTTTCCAAATCGCACAGTAGTGACGAAAAAACTCACGACGTGCTCCTGTTCAAGCATGCACTCAAGTGTGGTGCAGTGGTATGCAATGCCAACAATCATAGACAGCAAATGAATATATTCTTTTAGTATGAGAATGGTTTAATGCACGTGCGTGAGTACCCCGCATAACTCTCCCCGCCAAACTTAGCCTAAACATCCTAACACTACAATGTGATCGTGAAATTAAAAAGCAAGTAAGGATAAGGGGTTACCCAATGCTCAGAAATGAGCATACCAGAAGATTTGCGTTAATTTCTGTTGAAAGTCCACGGCCCGAATTAACTCCACCTGCAAAAGAAAATACCTCCAAGCACAACAATCCATATTAAAGAATATACAAAAAATAAAAACAAAATAATGGGTTGTCTCCCAGGAGCCACTTTTCTTTACCGTCCTTAAGGTGGATCAAATACATGTATTAGCAGTTTTATATATAGTTCAAGAGCATAAGTGCAGTACACAATTATTAAGTCTAAAACTTCACACACAACATTAAGCAAAAATTATACTAAAAGGGGGGGGGCGGAGATCCTTCACATCTCAGCTAACCGCTGACTTGTGATAGATCCCCCTGACACACGAGACGAGGGAGAAGCGTAAGCTTTAGGGCCCAGGGAAGACAAATCTCCCCTGCCCCTCGCCTCTTCCTTCTCGTATCGGCGAGCAAAATCCAGCACCTTACGCATTCGCAGTTCTTTTTTTCGTAATTCCACAGATGGAGATTGCCATGGTGGTACAACCACTCCATCCAATTCAGAGGTAGCTCTAGCTTTTCTGTCCGGAGGCATCCTTTCCTCACCTGCTGCGGGTGATAGATCAGCCCATGTAACCTGTTTTATAGTTTTACACAAATCATTTGGCTCTCTATAAGTTTTTTATTCTAATTTATGCACGCTTTAAACAGTCGTGCTCCTCTCCTTAATCTCAGCAACGTGCTTTTCACTCCGCTCACTACCCTTCTCATCCGCAACTTGCTGCACTCCAAGCAACTCCGCTTTTGTTTCCCCTTCATCTATCTTCAGCATTTCTGCTACTTTCACCGCTCTGTCTTCCCCTTTCTGCAGCACATCTATCTCAACAATACTAGGCAAATTGTCAGATAACACAACATTCAAATCCTGCAGTTTTCCGAGTTCATTTGGAATCATAGGGGGAAGGGACAGCAGTAAAGGCAAATCAACCTTGGATGCCAAGGTGATTCTGCTCGCGCTAAAATGCAACGTCGTCCCACTAGCTTTCAAGATGGGGACCCCTAAGATGGGTTTTGAAGCATTCCCCATTGGTCCCAGCACCAGAAAATCAGCGACAACCACAGCCCCGTTCAATATCACTTCCACCACCTTTATCTCACTGTCGGTCTTCACTACCGACCCGTCGGCTAGCACGAGTGATTTTCAGACATTCGACTTGATATTTAAATTAAATTTTTCAACATCTTGGAAAGCAAGAATGTTGCAAAAAGATCCGGAATCACAAAGGGCCACTGTCTCTACCTCATTTATTTCACACTTCGCAGCCACTTAATTTTTAATACACTAAGCTGTCTCCCCAACACACTTCCCTTGCTCACAGGGATTTTGTTGGAACCTCTGTTTGGCTTTGTGTTAGGTTCACTCTTAGGTTGTTTAGACCCTCTTGTATAGTCAGGGTCTCTGTCTTTAGTCTTAGTTAGACCCACTTTAGATCAGGTTTGGGCAGACCATCTTTGCATTGGACTCAGATTCAGATTCAGAATATGTTGAGATCCATCTATAACAGTTCAACTATAGTCGAACTCTGCTCGACGATCGTCGATCTCCCATCGACGATCTCAGAGTCTCCTACTCTGAACTGAGCTCGACGATCCCAGAGCTCAGGTCGATGATCTCTTGTTTCTCTCCAGTAATCGAAGCTCGATGATCTCTTATCTCTGGTCGACGATCTCTGATCTGAGCCTTACGATTTTATGTTGTCTTCTTCTATCACTTTTTCAGATCAGTCAGAAGTCTTTATTTGGTATGGCTATAGTCAATTGTTTTAAGGCAAGATATATTCTGATAATAAATGCTGATACTCCTAAGGATGATAGCTGTATTTCTTGAAGCATTTATTATGACATTCACAGAATATTGTATAAAGACAATTATGGATTGTATTTATGACTGTCAGCCATTCTAGCCGTTTGGGCTCCTTATTTCTTGCAGTAAATTATGCCTTGCCTTGGGAATTCAAATTCAGGCCATTTTTCTTCTCACTAACAGAACATATATCTCAAGATAAAGAAAAAAAGGGAATCAGATAGTACACAAGTCAAAAATCAAACAAAAAGAAAAGGATCCTTTGCTCTCAGTGGATACTGCATGTTTAGCTAAGAAGAAGAAGAAGAACTCTCTCTAAACAATTTTTCTCCAGTCTTCTTCTCTCTTCAGTCTTCAAAGATTCACAGAGAATCTCAACATCAACCACTGTTATCAGATTCAAAAAGGGCTCTACAACCTTTTCACTTTGAAGACCTACACCCAGGGCCAAGCTTCATCTTCCTGAATTCATACAATATCCCAGGGGGAGCTTGGATTTTTTATTTTAATCCACATAATCTTCTCACTTGTTTGAGAAAGAGAAGATTCTCATATAATTTTTCTTTTACCTCCATCTGTACAGGGTTATCTCTCCCTTCAAAAGTGAACTCTTTGGTGATAGGGCACCTGATCAAAAACCTATTGGATTTTGAGCTCCTGATCAAAAGCTCAAAGGATTTCTAGATCTACCTGAAGCAGATCTTGTGGTGATAGGGCACCTGATCAAAAACCTAAGTGGATTCCTACCTGGGTGGTAGAAGAGTGGATGTAACCAGTTTTTGTGAACCACTATAAATTTTCTTGTGCCGTCTGTGTTGCCTTGTGATTTTTTTATGTGTTGTATTGCTGTGGTAGTCCTTCTTTTTCTGTTCTCTAGTCTCTTTTATTAGTATTTCTATTCCGCAGTTAAATTTTTAAATAATTTTAAATACTCTATTCCCCCCCCCCCTTAGAGTAAGAACCTATCTATACCCTCACTTTCAATTAGTATCAGAGGGAGGTTTTTGTTGAAGGTTGTACTGGCTTACACCTGAACTTAAGATCTCTGATAGATATTTTATTACTCTATTCCTCTTCGTTATACCATGGCTCAGTACAAGGATTTTGCAAGCACCAGACCTCCAGTTTGCAACTTGCAAAAGTTTGGAATCTGGAAATAAAGAATAAGATTTTATATGAACTCTATTGATGAAGATATTTATGCCTCTATCTTAACAGGAGTACCTTTTCCACCAGCTGCCACTCCAAGCACTTCCACAAATATGACTGCAGTACCTCCTCCAGACTACAATGATGCATATAAGAAAGCAATAATTGCTGATGCAAAAGCCATGAATATACTGGCACAAACAATGTCTGACGACATATTTCAGAAGGTAGCTGAATGTTAATCAGCTAAGGCCATCTGGGATTCCTTAAACCAGATGGTTGTAGGATCAGCAGATGAAAGGAAGGATAGGAGAGCTCATCTCATCTCCCTATATGAGAATTTTAAAAAGGAAGAAACAGAGCAAGTTTCAGAGATGTATAATAGACTCTGTATCATTGTTAATGAATTGAAAACCCTTGACAAGGACATCTCAGTCACAGAAATAAATGACAAGATTCTCATGTGCTTCCCCAGCTCATGGGACTCTAGAATCTGGCCTATCAGAGAGACCAGAAGCACACATGAGATGTCCACTGAATCAGTCTTAGGAAAGCTGAAATCCTATGAACAGTTGTTGAAGACAAGAGAAGCTGAGCAATAAAAGAATGCTACACCAACAAGGAATGAATAGAATATTGCTTTCAAAGCTTCAGAAGAATCAGAAACTTCTCCATCAAATGAAGAACTGATGAGTCTCTTTGCAAAGAGATTCTTCAAGATGGGGAGAAAAGAATTTAGAAGAAAATCATCAAGGAGTGATGATAAACCAAGGTATGATAAAACTCCTTCTAAAGAAATCATTTGTTTTAGTTGAAGAAAAGCTGGACACATTCTTCCAGAGTGTCCAGAAAACAAGCACAAGGAAAGGAGAAAGGAGAAAGACTCCAAGAAGCACTCCAGCAAACCATCCTCTTATAAACACAAAAAGAAGGAGAGAGGATTTGTTGCAGAAACATGGAGTGATACTGAAGAATCATCTTCCTCCAGCTCTAGTGAATATGAAGAAGAAACAAAGGCCAAGGAAATGTGCTTAATGGCCATCAATGCTTCAGGAAATGTCTCAGAAGAAGAAGAATCTGAAGAATGTTCAGATTGTGATCAGGTATTGGAAGATTTTGACTTTACCTCTGAAGATTTTAAATCAAACTTTAAATCTATGTGTAGTGATCTAATTAGGTCTTAGAAGGAAATCAAACTTCTCAGAGATAGGCAAGTTAACTATGACACTTTAGTATCAGAAAACAACAAATTAAAAAATAAAATAGACTTGTATAGTAAACCAATCATTTTTCTGAAAATGGAATTAATTAAGGCAAAACAGCTAGAGGAATTATTAAATGGAAGAAGTAAACAGCTAGAAGAAATAACCAGCACACTAAATGCTAGGCTTAATAAAAGTAAGTTGGGATTAGGTGCATCATCTAGTGAACCACCAGTCATCTAGAAAAATCATCTCTCATAACCCATAAAGTTTATTTCAGAAAAAGGCAAGAAAAATACAAAGCAAATTAAAAAGGTTAAAAAGGTTCTAAAACAAATTGAGAAAAATAAAGAAAAACAAACAACTAAGTCTCAACAAAAAATGTCGAACCAAGATCGACGATCTCAGCATTATGTGTCGAACGCCGATCGACGATCTCAGAACCCAGAGATTGAGTTCAAACAATCTACAAACTGTGATCGATGATATCACTATGTATCGTCGACCAGAGATCGACGATCGTGGAACCCAGATAATAGCTATTATTACTCTGAGAACCGAGATCGACGACATCAATGTTGGTCATCGAACGCAGATCAATGATCTCAACCTAAATCGTCGAACTCAGAACAGAGTTATCAAAACTTTAATTTTAACAGAAACAGAAATCTCAATAAGAACCCTAACTCTAAATCATTTCATCCCTTAACTAACTATATAATACCACCTAGGAGATTTCATCCCTTAGGCTATAAATATCAACCTAAATATTCTTATATTTCAAGTTTTAAGTATGAAAAGAAGCCAGGACCCAAGGTTACCTGGGTCCAAAATGTATAATCTGCCTTCTTGTAGGTGAAGACCTATCCTACCATACAGGATAGATGGTACCTGGATAGTGGGTGCTCCAAGCACATGATAGGAAACAAGGCCAACCTAAATAACTACAAGGCAAAGCTGGGTCCAAAAGTTGTATTTAGTGATTCAAGCTTTGGCCAAACAGAAGGATATGGAGAATTCACACTTGGAGATGTCCCATTCAGGAAAGTGGCATATATAAGTGGTCTGAAACATAACTTGATATCCATAGGTCAACTATGTGATGCAGGTTATGAGGTATGCTTTACTGATTCAAAGTGCAATATTTCTTTAAATAACAGCAATGTGCTGTCAGGATATAGGTTAGGCAATATTTACTTAGTTGATTTTCATTCTGCTTTTTCAAAAATCTATTTATTTAATCAGGTTAGCAATAATAATACTTTATGGCATAACAGGCTATGGCATGTAAACCTTAGAAACATTGCTAGGTTATCTAGGGACAACCTTGTTAGAGAATTTCCCTCTTGCCCCTACAAGAAGGAAAGCCTTTGCAAGGCTTGTCAAGAAGGAAAGCAAACTAAAAATAGCTTTAAATCAGTTAATAAAAGTGATTTACCTAGGATTTTGTATCTGCTTCATTTGGACCTTTTTTGACCAATTGTTGTACAAAGCCTGGGAGGGAAGTTCTATACTTTAGTCATTGTAAATGACTTCTCTAGGTTCTCTTGGGTTTTCTTATTGAGAAATAAGTCAGATAACTTCAAGGTTCTTACAGACTTTCTAAAATGCATAAAGATTGAGTACTCTACTCAAGTTGCATTGATCAGAAGTGATCATGGCACTGAGCTTGAATCTCTTCATATGCAAGAATTCTGTGAGAAGGAAGGTATCAGACATTGCTTCTTTTCTCCCAGAACTCCCCAACAAAATGGGGTAGTTGAAAGGAAAAATAGAACACTCATTGAAGCTGCATGCACATTGCTTGTTGATGCTCACATGCCTCTATCCTATTGGGCAGAAGCTGTAAGCACAGCAAATTATGTCCTAAACAGAAGTTTGATACACAAACTTAAGGGCAAAACTCCCTATGAATAACTCAAAGGGAAGAAACCTAAAATAGATTATTTTAGAATTTTTGGCTGCATTTGTTTTATTCACAATAACAACAAAGATTACCTTAGAAAGTTTGAAGCCAAAGCTACAATGGGAATTTTTCTAGGATATTCCCAAGTTAGCAAGGCATATGGTGTTTTCAATAAATCATCTTTGAAAATTGAAGAATCTGTTCATGTTACTTTTGATGAAGCTAATATGTTTTACAAGGAGAAGGAAGCTTTTACCAGTAATCTCTTGTAGGTACCAAATCTATGTGAGAAATTGGATAAATTGAATATCACCCAAAAGGTGATATCTCATCCCTCTCCACAGATTGATGAAGATAGTGAAGAAGAATCTCTAGAAACTGCTGAAGGCTCTCCAACAGCAAACTTAATTCCACAAGAGGAATTAATTCTTGATGCTGCTATTGTTGATCAAACTCCACCTCCTGACTATGTTACACTTAGAGATCATCACATATCTCAAGTGATAGGTGACATGTCAGTGGATATGCAGACAAGGCATCAACTCAATGAAGACATGATGCATGCCTGTTTCTTATCTCATATTGAACCCTCATCCATTAAAGATGCAGAGTAAGATACACACTGGATTATTGCAATACAATAGGAGTTAAATCAGTTTGAAAGATGCAAAGTTTGAAATTTGGTTCCTAGACCCAAAGGACAGCTAGTAATTGGAACTAAATGGGTCTTCAAAAATAAATTGGATGCTCAAGGCATAGTTGTAAGAAACAAAGCAAGATTAGTAGCACAAGGCAACAGGCAAGAAGAAGGTATTGACTATGATCAGACCTTTGCACCTGTTGCAAGGCTTGAAGCTATCAGAATTTTCTTGGCATATGCTGCTCACAAGAAATTCAAGGTATATCAAATGGATGTCAAAAGTACCTTTCTCAATGGGGAACTTAAAGAAGAAGTATATGTGGAACAGCCATCAGGTTTTATCTCTTAAACTCACCCCTCCCATGTTTTCAAATTGCATAAGGCTCTCTATGGTCTAAAGCAAGCTCCAAGAGCTTGGTATGAAACCCTAGCTAGCTTTCTTTTAGAGCATAAATTTTCTAGAGGCACTGTAGATAGGACTTTATTTGTTTGACATCATCATGATAGGATTCTATTAGTTCAAGTATATATTGATGATATTATATTTGGATCTACTGATTCTAAACTTTGCAAAAGGTTTTTTGACCTTATGCACTCCAAGTTTGAAATGAGTAGCATGGGTGAACTCTCTTACTTTCTTGGTCTTCAAGTAAAGCAAGCTCCTGATGGCATCTTCATATCCCTGTCCAAATATGCTAAGGAATTAGTAAAAAGGTTTGGGATGGTTGATGCCTCAGCTATGAAGACACATATGTCTTCTAATACAGTAATTGATTCTGATGAAAAGGGCAAACCTTTGATCAGAAAAATTTTAGGGCCATTGTTGGGTCCCTATTATATCTTACTGCAAGTAGACCTGATATAATGTTTGTAAAAAGTCTTTATGCTAGATTTAAAGTCAATCCTAAAGAATCTCATTTAATTCTCCTCAAAAGAATTTTAAGATATTTAAAGGGTTGACCTAATCTAGGACTTTGGTATCCCACAGAGTCAGAATTTGAATTAACTGGATATTCTGATGCTGACTATGCTGGATGCAGAGTTGACATAAAAAGCACTTCAGAAACCTATCAGTTCCTGGGTGATAGATTAGTTTCCTGGTTTTGCAAGAAAAAATCTTTTGTGTCTACATCACCTGTAGAGGCTGAATATATAGCAGCTGGTAGTTGCCGTTCACAGATCTTGTGGATTCAAAATCAGCTACTGGATTTGGGTACTCTCTCAAAGATTCCACCATATTTTGTGACACTACCAGTGCCATATCTATTGCACAAAATCCAGTCCTGCATTCTAGAACCAAGCATATAGAAATAAGGCATCATTTTCTTAGAGACTGTGTTGACAAAAACAAGATTAACCTCAAGTTTATCTCCACTGATTTGCAAAGAGGAGATATTTTTACCAAGCCTCTGGATGTGCAAAAACATGTATTCTTTTTGAATCAGCTTTGAATGATAAATGGAATGGATTAATCCTGAATTTTGTCTGTGTGAAGATGTGGTCAACGATCGTCGAACGAAGATCGACGATCTTCGAACTCATCTTGAGCTCAATCATCGACCTGAGATTGACGACAGCTCTGTGTTGTAAGAACCCCCTCCCGGAACACAAGACACGGTACGAGAGGGGTCTTATGCCCAGAACAGTCGCCTTGGGGTAGCACTAGCACACGAGCTAGCCTGTACCACAAGATGCCTATTCTGCCAGCTACAACCAATATCAACATATATATGTCAACCCAACCATAATAATAGGAAGAAGTAAATCCACAAAAAGTCATGAGTCCAAAAGTACAACAGTTGAGAAGCTAAAACATGCTTCTATATAGTCAGAGTGCAGTTATAAAATTGCCCTGAAGGGCTACAACAAAACTCTCATCACTCACATCTGTAACAGATGGTAGCGATGACACCATCCCTTCAGGCCCTATCATCCTGGCCTGGCTGACCGGCCCCATAACCTGCTGCTCCACCTGCGGGGTTTCCTCCTAAAATGGAAGACATAGCAACCGTTAGTCATAAAGACTAAGTGGCTTCACATCCGCTCCCCCCGACGACTCCTTGGCACCGGGCGGAGAAATGGATAGGGTACAATATAAGTATAATAGCAGGAGTATAACAAGCAAGTGGTATAAAAAGTAATAAGAGATTCTAGCAGTTCTACCATCTATCACAGCATATGAATATAGAGTTATAACAGAAAGTAACTCAACTTATATGGGTGCCCATACAAGCATATAAGTTGAGGATCGTTCAGCAATAAGTAACTCATCGTATAGGAGTGCCCATAGAAACTTATACGATGAGGGTCTTGTGTATGTAATGAGGTGCAATGTTATGTATGTGATGCAATGACACGCCCATGATCACGCACATGCAATCGCTATGTCGACACAGACTGGTAGTTCCCACTTTTCGAGCTGGTAGCTAACCTCTCAGGCGTCATCCATCGTGGCCAGACGGTGACAGTAGAACGGGCACTTCTACTACTAAGTGGGTATCCACACTACTTCACTTAGGCCTCAGTACGCCTCTACGCTAAGAACACAACAGCGGAGCCCATGCATACTACGGCCCAGCGGGTTCTCTTGGGTAGATGTGCACCAAGATCCTAGCCCCGAACTGGCCTATGCGTGACACGGAGAGCCTCGGAAATTAGCACGAGTACCAAACCCCACCGTTCACTTGGCACGGAAGGAGCCTCGAGACGTGAACACCGAGGACCAAGCCCAACCACCCAAGGTTTATCTGTCAACTCCCATCGGTGTGACGATTGGCGAGCCCGTAGACCTGCCACACTATCCTTAACCCGGGATTACGACACCGCATGTCGACTCACACCGCATGTAATTCCACAATACCGTGGCATGGAAGGAGCCTCGGAAAAACATGAGGACCAAGCCCAACCATCCATTTAACACGGAAGGAGCCTTGGGACGTGAACACCGAGGACCAAGCCCAACCATCCAACTTTACTCATCTAAACATCATCCCAGCTAGTGACGGCCAACTCCGCACTTGCTAACTTCCACAATGCTACCCGTAGGGAGACGACACTCTAAGCATTGGACTACTAAATTTCCTTCTATCAAATCAACGTATACTATGGCCATAGTTTAATCATCTACATGCCATTCCAAATGATTTCAACGTGATATAAACAATGCGCATAAATGATCGTCCACCAATTTATATCCAACCCTTTCGTTCAATTAAGCTTGCTCACAATTCGTTGTATGAACTCAAATTTATAAACATCATCCTTCATATCACTATGATGATTATCCCAAAAGAGTTCCCTTGGACCTCGAGTTAGATTGCAACATTAACTCCACCGGATCAAAATCCATATTATACACAACCCAGAATTTTAGGTGCAGAATAAATCTTGACAGCAACTTCAACCAAGGATTCCCAAGGCTACGGGAATACGATGAGTACGTGTAACCTATCGATGGAAAGGTATTTCTATCGGATACAATTTTCCTGTTCATCGTGTAACCCAGATCAGACTAGAACTCACATGAAATTTGCTCCAAAGCCTGCAGCATACAGAATACAAATTCTGTGCGCTTAGTTTACATCCCAAACTTCGATTAGACATTCCCGTGGCTACAGGATTCACCTGAAGGCGTGTAACCACTCATTGAAAAGGTAATTCCAAGGGCTACAACTTTTGTGTTTAGTCGAAATCCCAGATCTGACCCTTTCTTTCTTGAACACAGCCAAGAAGGTCGCTGCGTGCAGAACACAGATTCTGTACGCATCTTGAAGCAGAATGAACGACATCGGTTCATCTTCCTCCTCAAGGAAATTTCCCCAAATCACAACCAAAGGCTCCTCCACCCTTATTATCCCTCTCAAGGCCATTCCTCCTCACGAAGCCACCCCCATCATAACTTTGAAGAGGGGGAGGTCGAAGATGTCTAGTCTTTAGAACACACGTTCTAGCAAGGCCCTTCCTAAAGAAATCTCCATCTCCCATGTCTAGACTCTCTTGAGTCAACATCTCACCTAGATAACTACAGATCTAGCACCAATTAATGGGATAGGAAGCTCACCTCATTTACAGCAGTAACACCATCCTCGACCATGGATCTTGTCATCCTCCTCCGCGGCATCACTTTTCCCTTGACGGCGATGGCGTTTCTCCTCCTCCAAAGCTTACTCCAGTCGTTCTCTTCCTCCAGGAATGTTCCCTCCAGAAATTAGTGCTTGGGAAGAGAATGAGGATGATATGGCTTCACTTTTTCCTTTTTATGCAGAAGTAACACGGGTAGGAACACGGTCGTGTCCTTACCCATGTCCTACTCTGGCGAAACGACTTGACCGCCGTTTTGTGCTCCTACACGGGTACTGACACACCCGTGTAGGTACCCGTGTCCAGGTGACGCAGCCGTGTCATCTCCCGTGTTAGCACCCGTGTGGTTCTCGGGGCACAACTCGTCAAGCTGGGCTTAAAGCACACGGGTAGGGACACGCCCGTGTCCCTACCCGTGTCCTTCACGGGACGAACCACTCAAAGCCGTTTCACTCAAAGCCATGGCACTCAACGCCATGGCACACAGGTAGGGACACGCCTGTGTCCCTACCCGTGTCCTTCTCGGGACACCCCACTCAAAGCCGTTTCACTCAAAGCCATGGCACTCAACGCCATTGAACACGGGTAGGGACACGCCCGTGTCCCTACCCGTGTCATGCTCAACTCCAGTTTCTAGCCTATTTTCTTACTTCCCGCAAGTGCGCACCTGATCACATGCACCCCCCTTGAGCCTACACAGCTCTCTCGACACCAAAACATGCACAAGGGGCCTAGCGCGAATCGGGACGTTACATGTGTGAAGACAAAATCGTTGACCGGAGATCGACGACTTTGCTTCAAAAAACTAATCGTCGACCTCAGCACGATGATTGATTTTCCGACTAAGATCAGAGACCAAAGATATTATTTGCTTATAAATTAAATCTTTGACCTAAGATCGACGTTTTTGTTTTTATCGTCGGCTAGAGATCGTCTCTTCATATTCCAAAAACCTATATGTAGATTTCTTCTCGATCTCTGTCCCGCGCTTTCTTATTTCCCCTCTGCTCTTGATTTTTGCTCTCTCTAGTTTACAGGTTTTCCATGGCGATCTCTGCAGCAGTTCTCGCAGTGATGAAGTTTGACACAGGATTTGATGTCGACTTCGGCTCCTTCAGTCATTGTAATGTTGTGTTTCAGGAAATGCTGCAGCTTTGCGACGATCAGGGGTTGAAGAAACTTATGTCTACAAGGATAAAGCTATCTATTGCTGAGATAAAGGAATGGGTTTACACCTCCTCTGTCAATGATTCTTCGATGATTGGTTCCATCTCGGGACAGCGGGTTACTCTAAACCCTTCATCTCTTACAGAAATTTTTGAGCTAAAGAATGGAACATATGATTTGGATCAGGACATTGCAGAATATAGCAGGATGCTTCTGGAGATGGGTCATGCCGAGGTCATTCCATCTAAGTTATTAAAGAAAAACCTATCTGTAGGGTTTAAGTTTCTCACGGATATAGTGGGCAAGGTTCTGCTTGGCAAGCACTCGGCCTATGATAATATCAACAGGCAGCAGTTTGCCATAATGTCTGCTTTAGTAAACAAGAAGGCCATTGATTGGGCCAGTTTGTTTTTCGATTTGATTAAGAGAAAGAATAACAAAAAGGAAGTCTGTCTAGGAAGGATTATAGGAATCTTCCTTCAACAGAAAGCCCTAGAGCTTTTGGTTTCTCCAACCACAGCTATTAATGTCAGCAAAAGGATGGATTCATCTTTGTTCGGGAAGTGGGAGAGGTCAATTCAAAAACCCTCCAGGTCAGGAACCTCCTCTCGCACATCTGAGGACACCAGGGCTGTCACAGCCACTTCTCACCCTACTGATGAAGTTGCCTCCCTTCCTCCTCCACCCCCTGCATCTCTAACCATCCCCAATGTTTCTTCTCACCCTACCTCTGCCTTTCCAACTCCTCCTTCATCTCATCCACTCTTTCCTCTCATACCCAACACCATATTACATCTCAACTCTTCTCCAACTTGTCATCTCCAAATTTTGATCTGCTCTCTCCTCACTCTTCCCCTTCTCGTCAACCTAATTCACCAATAAACATTGAAGCCTCTCCTCACAACTCTCCTCAAAATTCCCCCATCCATTTCCCCAGAATCCCTCCAATCTGGGATGAAATCATGACAGATTTCACTCCTCCTCCCTCTCATACTTTTGTATCCACTAAGACTCCAGCTGACTTTCTTCAAGATGATCATATCTCTCTCTCTCTCTCTCATATTCTGGAACTTCTCACTCCTACCCTAAAATCCCTGATAGCATAGGTAATTTCACCTCTTGCTCAATCTATTTCCTCTCTTTCTTCCCTCATCACTTCTTCTCTCTCTACTTCCTCTGTCCCTTCATCATCTAGGGGCCTGGTTCCAGTCCTCACTGAAACCAGGCAGGGGGGAGATGTCCCATGAAGATGCTGCAGGTCTAGTATCAGCAGAACTTCAGGTTCAGATTCCTCCAGCAGAATAGGAAGAAGAAGCTTTTCAATAGTTTTGTACAGACATAGCTCTATTTTCAGATTTGCTGATGACAGATGAGGACACTGATGTGTCAATCCCTGAGATCTCCAGTGGTTATTATTTTATTAACCCATCTATTGATTTGAAAATTCTTTTATATTCATTCTCTTTGTTCAGAGCAGTTTTGTTTTCAGATGAGGTTATTTCTTCAAGGGCTATGGTCTGTTATACCAGACCCATAAGTCCCTATGTTATGAAACATCTTTTACAGAATAAATCAGCTCCAGCTTGTTCAGACACTCTATCAGTTACAGAATGTACAGATATGTCATCCTCTATGGATGTTGAGTTTTTGCTTTCTTCAGAAAAGAAGAATGAGAATGATGCTCTCTCAATTGCTAATGATTTACTTGATCTAGTGGCCTCAGAAAATTTGGCTTTAGCCCTAAAAACAAGTCTAATCAGTCTTTGTGAGCCTATTAGTCCTTATCCCTCTTTGGATGATTTGACTGCTAATGACATTCTGGAAGAAGCCAAAGAAAAGGCTGCTAAGAAGATTAATGACAAGCAAATAAAGGAAATAGATGAATTATATGACAATACTCAAGTTTTATCTGATGATGATGATTCAGATGATAGTGATTCTAAGAAAAAGAAAGCCTCAAAGAATAGAAAAGCTGCTCCCCAGGCTGCTCCTAAACCAGGAAATACTAATGATACACCTTATTATATTTTGAAACAAATTACCAAATACCCTGGCATGGAGAGCTAGATATGGCTATCCAAGAATGAGCAAAAAGCAAGGAAGAAGAGCAGGAGATATTCTCCACCTCCTCAAAAATTCAGAAAAGGTCCTCCTCCTCCTGCTACTGCTGGTGCTTCAGGTGCTATCTCTCGAGCTTCTGGTGCATCTTCCCAGCCTTCCTCTTATTCAAGATCATCTCAAAAGCAGGACAGATCCTCTAGAACTCAGTTTCAGGGAAACAGTCAGCAGCACAGAAATCAGAGCTCCTCAGAGCATGTGAAAGAAGTAATTTATCAGAATCCTTCATCTTCTCCTTCTCTCCAACAAATTGCTTCAAAGACTCAAATGATAGCTACTTACCCAGTCAAAAGACATGATGTATCTCTCAGATCTAAAGGAAAATATAATGAGGCTACCCCTCCTAGTTCTCTCTACTCCCAAAATGATGAACAGCTTAATTCAACATGCTTTCAAGCTCAATCCACTCAGTTCAAAGCCGTCACTGTATTGCCTCCTCAAGAAGATCAGCTACCTGTTGAATAGGAACTTGACCCAAACTTCAGGATGGCTAGACTCAAGGAACTGATTGGCCTTTCTCAGATCAGAAAAGTTGTACAAGAAGGGAAAGATCCATCTTCATTCTCTACTATGTCATCTTTCAGAGAAAAGGAGCTGGATAAACTTCAAGTAAGAAAGAAAGTCTTCAATCCAGCTGATTATATGGCTTTGCATCCAGAAGTAGTTGTGCCCGGAGTCTATAATCAGACATCTCTTGGTGGGCAAGACTTGATGACATCTAAGAAGAATGTACCAGACCCAAGCAGTAAGATAATTTTCTCAAAACCTTCATCTGACTCTTCTTTTGATAAACCATAGTTTATGTTATTTGTTTAATGACTAACTGAATATGTACAATGTACTGCTATAACATATCTGTTGATGGTATTTCATTCCTTTAGATATTTATGGTTTTTGCATTTCATTTCTTTTCAGTTTTATTTTTGAGTGACCTCACACAAATAGGGGGAGATTATTGGAACCTCTGTTTGGCTTTGTGTTAAGTTCACTCTTAGGTTGTTTAGACCCTCTTGTATAGCCAGGGTCTCTATTTTTAGTCTTAGTTAGATCCCCTTTGGATCAGGTTTGGGCAGACCAGCTTTGCATTGGACTCAGATTCAGATTCAGAATATGTTGAGGTCCATCTATAACAGTTCGACTATAGTCGAACTCTGCTCGATGATCGTTGATCTCCCATCGACGATCTCAGAGTCTCCTACTCTGAACTGAGCTCGACGATCCCAGAGCTCAGGTCGACGATCTCTTATTTCTCTCCAGTAATCGAAGCTCGACGATCTCTTATCTCTGGTCGACGATCTCTGATCTGAGCCTTACGATTTTATGTTGTCTTCTTCTATCAATTTTTAAGATCAGTTAGAAGTCTTTATTTGGTATGGCTATGGTCAATTGTTTTAAGGCAAGATATATTCTTATAATAAATGTTGATACTCCCGAGGATGATAGCCATATTTCTTGAAGCATTTATTATGGCATTCACAGAATATTGTGTAGAGATAGTTATGGATTGTATTTATGACTGCCAGCCATTCTAGCCGTTTGGGCTCCTTATTTCTTACAGTAAATTATGCCTTGCCTTGGGAATTCAAATTCAGGCCATTTTTCTTCTCACTGACAGAACATATATCTCAAGATAAAGAAAAAAAAGGGAATCAGATAGTACACAAGTCAGAAATCAAACAGAAAGAAAAGAATCATTTGCTCTCAGTGGATACTGCATGTTTTGCTAAGAAGAAGAAGAAGAACTCTCTCTGAACAATTTTTCTCCAGTCTTCTTCTCTCTTCAGTCTTCAAAGATTCACAGAGAATCTCAACATCAACCACTGTTATCAGATTCAAAAAGGGCTCTACAACCTTTTCACTTTGAAGACCTACACCCAGGGCCAAGCTTCATCAATTCATACAATATCCCAGGGGAAGCTTGGATTTTTTATTTTAATCCACATAATCTTCTCACTTGTCTGAGAAAGAGAAGATTCTCATATACTTTTTCTTTTACCTCCATCTGTACAGGGTTATCTCTCCCTTCAAAAGTGAACTCTTTGGTGATAGGGCACCTGATCAAAAACCTATTAGATTTTGAGCTCCTGATCAAAAGCTCAAAGGATTTCTAGATCTACCTGAAGCAGATCTTGTGGTGATAGGGCACCTGATCAAAAACCTAAGTGGATTCCTACCTGGGTGGTAGAAGAGTGGATGTAACCAGTTTTGGTGAACCACTATAAATTTTTTTGTGTCGTCTGTGTTGCCTTGTGATTTCTTTATGTGTTGTATTGTTGTGGTAGTCCATCTTTTTCTGTTCTCTAGTCTCTTTTATTAGTATTTCTATTCCGCAATTAAATTTTTAAATAAGTTTTAAATACTCTATTCACCCCCCCCCCCTCTAGAGTAAGAACCTATCTATACCCTCTCTTTCATATTTTTTCCGTATCACTCGGGAGGGCGCCGCGAGTACGCTTAGAGAACACATGGGCCAGTTTCCCCAGCTGCATCTCCAAGTTTCTCATGGAGGCGGTCTGAGTGGCCATGTTGGATTGAGCCATCTCCAATAAATTTCTCCATCATCTCTTCTAACGCACTCTTGTACGTCCCCTGCGCGTTCTGATTATAACCCAATTGTGACGATCGCTGCTGGCTATTAGAAGCTTGAGCATCAAACTGATGTTGGCCTCCCTTGTAACACCCCAAAATGTTGTAGGAGCGACGGGGATTGATTTTAGTTCCAGGAGAAAGTCGGATGATTTCTCGCATTCGGGTTATAAGCATTGTTATAAGGAGCAGCACAGTTCTGATTATTTATAAAGTTCACACTCTCGTCAGTAGATATACCTGAGGGATCAGCAAAAGCTTCTCCAGCTGGGCACTCATATATATGATGGCTGTGGTTTCCACAACCCTGGCACGAAATAGCCATCACCTGAGCTGGAGGAGGGGTCGATCTGGTCAGCAACATCATTCCATCCATAGTAGGATGGCTCGCCTCAGCTTGCGGCTGCACCGCATTTACCTCGAACAAATTTCTCACACCCCTAGGTGCATTTCTTCCAGCAGTCTAATACGTGTTATGAGAAGCGGTGTCACGAAGGAGCTGCAAAGCCTCGTCGAGAGTCAGGTTCATGATAGAGCCTCCAGCCACCGCATCGATCATGGCCATGTAATTAGGCTCAACATCAAAATAAAATATTTCAACCAAATTCCACAGCTCACAGCCGTGTTGGGGGCATCGATGCTGCAGATCAGCAAATCTCTCCTAGGCCTCAGATAATGTTTCCTGTTCCAACTGCCGGAAGGTGGTTATCTCCCTTCGGGCGTTCACTATTTTGTCCATCGGGTGGAATTTGGCTAAGAACTTCGAGGAAAGAGCCTCCCACGTAGCCGCAGTCCCGGGAGCAATAGTGTGGAGCCAGGTTTCCGCCTTGTCCCTTAGCAAAAATGGGAACAACCTTAGCTTCACCACGTTATCTGTAATGTTGGCGTAGCGGAAGGTGCCACAGATCTCTGAGAATTCCGCTAGATGGAGCTGCAGATTCTCACTTGGCGGGCCCAAAAACTGTGTGTTATTGCGGATCATGTTGAGGATGGCGGGCTTTATCTCAAAGTGGTGGTTCACGATGGCCGGGCCAAAACCGGGGTAAACACTTCCCGCGGTAGGGGTCGTGAGGTCGCGCATTGTACTAATGCGGGGTCGGACCTCCTCCTAGTCCTCACCAACCCGTTCACTGAGGCCATTTCCTCCTTAACCTAAATCTTTCATTCTTTCTCTTCCTTTAGCAGCAGCAGCACGCCGGTGGGCTCGCCTCGCTCGTGCGATTTAAAGATCAACTCCAAGATCTTCGCCTCTATCCTTGGGGTTTGGATCTATCATACAACACACAAAAACCGATCAAAATGCCAAAAAAACTTGAAACAACTTTTCCAATAGAAAAATGCACACAACTGTTACACTCCCTGGCAACGGCACCAAAAACTTGATGCAATCTCGGCAAGTGCACTGGTGGTCGTCAAGTAATAAACTGGGGGAATTATCCTCCAAGTATCGAATCTCTCGGGGAGTGCAGATTGGGAGTGTGATATTCCTCATTGTAAAGTGATTGCAAATAAAAAAAGGTTTGGGGGTTGAGTTTTTGTTTTAGAACAACTAAAATTAATTACGCGGGTCGCCTTCACCGCTTCGCAATGGTGGAATACTCCGATGAGTATTAGGGCATGTGGTCATAACCGTTGAGGGTTGAAAACACCTCTTCGCCAAGCCAGCCCCTAACACATGTTCGTGCGGTGTATCACCAAGCAACAACCCAAAGCAAGCAAAGGAAGTAAAGCCAAACTATGAACTACAACAACAGTTGCAATGGTAAACCACCATGAACATTGTTAAGAGTTCCTAACAAGTTTAGCTAATATCCAAAGCATTGAAACAACATCCAAATGAGAGTAAAGAGGAGATTTACAACCCAACGCATGAAGGCTAGCCACGATTCTCGACCGGAGTTGAAGGTTGTCGATCTTCGCCCGGGCTTGGTCGGTGGTTGATGTCCGAGGAAGCTTGAAGTGTGTCACCTATTTCAAAGGTGTTTTCCCCGTCTTCTTCACGATCCGTGAAGGCTGGTAGTCGCCGGAAAGCTCTCCAATGACAGCAAGAAGGAGCTTCAAATGCTCCTCTTGAGATGGAGATGAAGAAAATAGTAGAAGATCTTCGCTTGCGGTGAAGTTTGGAGGAAGAACGGTGGCCGAACGAGCTCTCCAAGGAGGAGAGAGGAAAAACGGCTAGAGGAAGATTTTCTCGCTCAGAGGAGCGGAAATGGCGGGAGCCTCCTTGCTCCAGTCATCTCCTGAGCTTAAATACGAGCAGGTCAGAAAACTGGTCGCGCACGACCGTGCATTAACCGTACGATATTAACTTCAAGGACAAAGCCTGTGGTGGAAGATGAGTTGACTCGTGCATTTTACTCGCGCACGGACGCTTCCGCCCGTGCGTGAAGGAAAATGCACGGGTAACCACAAAGCGCTAAAATTCCCGGAAAGCAGGTGGAACCGTGCGTTTGACTCGCGCACGGACACTTCTGCCCGTGCGTGAACAAATCGCACAATTAACCACAGAGGGTTATAAAACTAGACAGCTACAGGAAAACCGTGCGTCTCCTTTGCACACGGTTCAGAAGAAACCGTGCATGAAGAAATCATACTGGTTGGTAAATCCTCCAGAGAAACCTGCAGAAAACGCACGATTTGGTAGAAAGTGTGTGCTAAGGAAACGCATGACCATGCGTTTTCCACAAGTCAGAATTCCTGATTTGGGGGAAAACTGACCACCTGCATAGCAAAAACCATAGCTAGAGCAAAATCTCCCAGCACCAATATACAACATAAAATAACCAAATCTTCATGGAGAGTACCCCAGTACTTACCCCCGACATCCCGGTGCAATTCGCAAACCAAAATGGGCCGAAATAGTGCAACAATGGCTAAGTGAAGCCCTAATCAAATATACGACTTTTCCTATTGAAATAGTAGTGCACATGCAAGATAATAAGCCTAGATGAGTCCGAAAAACCCTATATAAATCGGACTCATCAAGTATGCAACTCTTCCAGCTCTCGCGGAACCATACGGTACGGTGCCTTAGCAATAGGGAGAGTACCCGGCTCAAGATCAATGACAAATTCTATGTCTCTCTCAGGCGGAATACCAGGAAGACTAATTGGGAAAACATCAGGGAACTCTCATATCATAGAAATATCCTCGATGTGCGGCAAACTACTGACAGTTTCCAAAACAGAAACCAGTTAAGCAAAACAACCTGAATCCAAGAGTTTCTGAGCACATTTCGCTGAAATAATCGGGGAATCCTGGCGTGGAAAACAATACACACTCCCGGAGTGGTCGTTGTCCATCTTGAAGTCCAAACACTTTACCTTGCATTGGATAACAGCATCATATGTGGACAACCAGTCCATGCCCAAAATCACATCGAAGTCCTCTAGGTCTAGCACCTTCAGATCGGTAAAAGCTTGGAAGTCACCCAAAAGGATAGGACAACTCTTGATTCCCTAGTCTGACACCACCGAGTTACAAGAGGGAAACTTAACGCAAAATGGATCGCCAACTTGATCGAGAGTCGAACGATGATGTTCTATAAAAGTCCTAACTACGAACGAGTGGGTAGCACCAGAATCTAAAAGAACGTGTGCCCAACGGTTCTTTACCTTAAACTCCCGTATAAAACTGTATACATAAGTTGCCGAATCAACAATGAAACTATAGCTAAAAGCTGAGAACTAGTTTAGAATCTAACCTGGGATCACTTGGGTGAAAGTCTTCGATTCTTCTATGGTCACAACATTCAACTTGCCCTTCCCTTTATCCAGATATTACGGCGGTGGAGACAAGGCTTGGAGTGAAACTGGCTGTAGCGGGGGCTAAGACCGCGGGCACCTAGACTTCAAATGCCCTTTCTGCCCATACTAGAAGTAAACCTTATCCTTTGTCCAATAATGTGCAACATCATGCCCCTTTTGCTTACACGAAGCACCGGCCAGGTCTCCCTTGGGTGTGCTCTGAATTGCAAGCACTTGTTGTTGCTTCTGAGCTCCCAACCTCTTGAAACATTTCTCGAAGGAATGGCCTGGCTGGCCACAGAAACTACACGCTTCCTTGCTTCCTTTCTTCAAAGCAGGGCCAGATGCCCGAGAGCTTCTACTGTCATAAGACTTTCTCTTATTCTTCCTTGCCTGTAGCCCATGATTCTTTGCATTGTCAATAACCTCGACCTTCAGAGAATCTTCTACTACTTCAGCATAAGTCTCTAATATGTACGTGATATCCAACTACTAGATGTCGCTTCGAAGTCCTCCCAGAAATCGCTTCACCCTACCTGCCTCAGAGGCTATTAAATCTTGAGCAAACCTACTCAACTTACTGAATTCTATCTCATACTCACTAACTGTGAGTTGTCTCAATTTTAGGTGTAGAAAATTGTTCATTAGACGGCCTTGCTCGACCGATGGTAGAAATTTATTCAGCAACATCCCTTTGAAAGATTCCCACAAACATCCCTCTGTGAGCCTCTCTTTCTCCCAGATCCACTAGCTCTTAGCAAGGCCCTTCAGCTGGTAAGTGGCGACCATTACCTTCTTTCCGGCAGAAATTCCCGAATACAAAAACATCCCTTCAATGGCAATGATCCAATCATCTAAAGTAATGAAATCAGACCTCCCATCATAGGTAGGAGGTCCTAATCGCTGAAAGTGCGAAATGAAATTCATCTCCTGTGGATAACTGGAGGCATCATAGGAGCAGGAGGAACAGGTAAATTCTGACCCACTGTAGGGTCCTACACCCCAGGCTGCTGCCCTAAGGAGGCAGGCAATAATTCCTAGATCTACAATTGCATCATAACAATCTGCCTTGACAGAGCCTCATGGCTCTGTCGCAGCCCTTCAATCATGGACTCACTTTACGCACCTGACAACTCACCCTTAGACTCGGGTGTCGACCTCGTCGTAACATGCTTAGGCAGCATTCCTAATAATACAATGAATAACTCATCAAAACCTAGCTTAAGGCTAGAACTACTCAACTTAGTTCAGATCATATAATTATAGATACTTGCTCTTGTTGTTACCTTGCTCAGGGATTTTCAAAAGTGATGATATGCTTTAACTTAGGATGATATAGCATCATCCTACTGACTCATGTGCATATAATATGAATGCATGAATTCTTATTTTTTTTTGTTTTAAAACCATGTATGTACGTATTTCATCATGCAGCTCTTAAGTTTGCACGTGTGTTCATGTCATGTTATGTTATGCATGCAATGATATACATTCTAATAAACACCTTAATGCATAATATGAGTGGCGTACACATGAAATATTATGCATCCCATACTACATAATATTGCATGTAATGAAAAATTAAATCTAATGGACATCCATGTGATGATTGTTATCCATCTCATACTACAGAACAGTCACATGTTGCTTCCAATGAGGATTCATATACAAACACATATTATGCATCCTATACTACATAATATGTCTTGTATACTTCTTATCATGCTTATGAGTGTAGTGTTCATGCTTCAGCCAAGACGTACTGATGACACGTCGGTGTGTGTGTGTGTGTGTGTGTGTGTGTGTGTGTGTGTGTGTGTGTGTGTGTGTGTGTGTGTGTGTGTGTGTGTGTGTGTGTTGTGAATGCAATGAGACAAGACAACTAAAACTTTACTAGAGATAGCATTTGACCAACTTGTCAAACAAACCTCCCTCTAATACCAACTGTCACAACCCACATTTTCTAAGCATTAAATAATATATATCAGAGTGAGAGAAAATATGTGTCATGATGTCACGCCATGCAGGGAACAACTGCAGATGCTCAGACAAGAACCTACTCCTAATACTTTTCATGAATCCTCAAGTTTGTTATGATGTAAATATAGTTTGAGTTTAAGTTTTGATAACCGTGTCCCTCGGCTCAGTGGATCAGCTAGTCCACGGTGTGAAAGTATATATATACGTAGCGGAAAATACTTTGTTTAGTTCATTTATTATCCTATATGAGCATGAAAATCTACAAGAACAATTCATGATATGCACACCTCTAGATTTAATATAAGTACTAAAAGAGCTTTTACGTTCGTTAAAATAGAGTGACAGTTGATTTAAAAAGATGCTATCAGTATGAGGTATGGATATTGATCTTTCTATACTTTCAAAAATAACTAACATGCAATCCTAGTATAAATCCATCCCAGAGAGCAAGTAAGTACAACAAACCAGCTAGAAAATAACATAACAGCTAGTAAATAGTCTAACATCTATAATAATTCACTATGGGCGTCAACAACCTGACACGAACCCACAGAACAAAGTGTATGTCTGAACAAAAATTAGAATAACAAACCTACTTCATGAATGGGAGGTAAGAACCACTACTACTGCAGAAAGCTTGAGGCCACCAACTCTAACTACTCAAACCGCTACTGCTCCAAGCCTGAGGCATTCAAAAGAAAGAACACTTAAACAAGAATGAACTAGTGACAGAAACAGAACAAAAGTAAATAAATAAGAGGAGTCAAAGGTTTACTAACCCAAGATAGAATAACTGTCAAACCACGGTATCTAAATAATAAAATAGTAAGCATTTAAGAGTTCACGAGGTTAGATATATAAAGTTGCACCAGGTGTGACTAAGAGCTATGCTTCATTAACATTTACAAAGGTATGCTTATAAACATATACATATATATAAGAAAAGATTGATCAGTTGTAAAGCGTGAATCATTTACACCGGTAAAAGAAACACGATACTGAGGCGGTTGCCACATTGTCCAACACAAACCAACAGACCAAACAACTCGAAAAGGTACTATGGGGTGGCCACATTGTCCAGCACAACCCAATAGTCTAGAAAAAAACCACCAAGTATAATGATTCACAAGTCAACACTGAGCTAGTGGTCCTTTATCCACTGCCAACCCCAGTCCACAAATAAACATCAAAAAGTACTGATAACGAAAGAAAAAACCCAAGACTTAGTATCAAATTTCCATAATGAGACAAAGTAAAAAAAATCCAGAAAATCTATAAAGGTATACTCGACGAATTGGAGTCCATCTAACGAAAAAATTCTAAGTCCACACTGATTCGTCGAGTATACTCGACGAATTCAAAGTCACTCGATGCTTTTCTGCTCCACTCAATGCCTTTTGACTCCACTCAACGCTTTTTGACTCTACTCAATGCTTTTGACTCCAAGACTGGTTCACTCGACGCCTAACTGGAATCACTCGACGCACTCGACGCCAAAGGCAGCACTCGATGAAATTTGACTCCAAGACTGATCCACTCAATGCTTAACTGGAATTACTCGACGCACTCGATGCCAAAGGCAGCACTCAATGAATTTGACTCCAAGTCTGATTCACTTGACACCTAATTGGAATCACTCGATGCACTCTACGCCAAAGGTATAATCACTCGACACCGAAATAGTTTCACTCAACGAATTTGACGCCAAGGTATAATCACACGATGCCCAGGTATATTCACTCGACGCACTCGATGCCCTGGTATATTCACTCGACGCAGTCGACGCCCCAGTCAAATCCTGTCATAAACTTTCCTATCTAACCTGATATTATTAGACTTAGAAGTTTTGACAACATGAGAACCGTGACCATGAATAAGTCCCAGAAAAATTAAATAAGAGTGGGATAGACAAGACAGGAGTCCAAACATTAATAAAAGAACCCCCACAACAACACAACAAGAAGAAAGGGAATTTACTGCTATTCTGCGTAAGATAAAGTTAGGAGTAAACAAGAGAAGTGACATGAAAATATAAAAACTAACAGTAGGATTGACAAAAATTTAGAGAATGAAACATAAGCAATTTGTAAGAAGCTAGGCAAGAGAGCAAACCATCATTTGCCTTAAACCTCCTTGTCTCAACCTTCTGAACACTCTATAGCACAGATCGGCCTAAAAAGAAAGCGCGACAACAAAATATGGATAGAGTTGGACAAAATGAAAGTTTAGGGGCACACACCCCAATGCCAAAAGTCCACGAAAACCAAAATACCTACCGCCAACGTGTAGATCTCAGCGAGAGCTTTCCGGATCTATGCTCCACTGAAGATTTCATCCACCTGAGCTCCCCAAACGGCTGTCAGAAGGTTCACGATGAAAAGCCCGCCGCCTCTCTCAAAACTTTCTCGATCAGACCCTTTTGGGGAAGAAGGATGAATATGGTTTTCATTTTATAAGTGTGTATATATATATTATATTATATTATTAATATAATAACTATAAAAACTAAAATGATGCAAGTGACCAAATCACCACGGTTTTCGATGAAATTCGCCCCAAAACTAAATGTTGGCGCTAGAATCTAACGGCAAAGTCGAAATCAGGATCCGACAAACCAAACTCATGTTAAAATTCCCTAAAGATACAACAAAACATCATTATAAAATCCACCGAGACTTCAAATTGGCTCGGATCACCACGAAACTTTACATGCATAACTAGGATCAAATACTTTAATTTTCTAAATCTTAAAACCCCAATTCTGATGAGTCTAAAATCTAGCCAACGTGTCCCAACGGACACAACCATGCACTAACGACGAAGCACCATTAATTACGCACCAACGTAACACCCTTTCGTCATTATTACGCCATTAACGAGATTAAAATAATTATAAAAAATTCAGGTGTGTTACACCCATAGCGTAGTTCCTTTTTGTATAGACTGCATACTTGTTATTTCTGCTGCTACTAACTTTGTTGTTGATACGTTGCTCTATGGGAAGTTTTTATGTTATGATGCATACTAGCTATTTTATATAAATAAAAATCTACATATTACACATACTCATGACAATATTTCCACTAATCATCACCTATTTCGAAGATCATAAAACCCTTCTTCCTACTTATACTAAATTTAGAAACATGCATATATATCATTAGCTGGTTGTTGGAACTTCATGCTCATGTTGGATGAAATGAAGTAAAACTTATATTTTCCGCTACGCATATATTTTTTACTCATGGACTAGCTGATCCGCTAAATCGAGGGACATGGTCTTTGAAGCTTAAACTTAAATCTTGTTTTTCAACATAAATTAATTTTGCCTTTACAAAAACGAATGAAGAGGCGGAGCTGCCTGAGCATCTGCAGTTGTCCCCTATACGCCGTGACATAATGATGTGTATTTTCTCCCACTCTGATAATATATTTGTATATTGAGAAATGCGAGTTGTGACAATTGATATCAAAGCGAGGTTTGTTTAGTTCATTAGACGGGTTAGTCGAGCGAACATTTATTTTTAGAATCTTATTTCATTATATACGCACATCAAAGTGTCATCAGTATGTCTTGGTTGAAGCATGAACATTACACTCATAAGCATGACAGAAGTATATGGGGCATATTATGGAGTATGGTATGCATAATATGTGTTTGTATATGGATTCTCATAGGCATAGCAACATGTGACTGTTAAGTTGAAATTGGTGACTTAACATTATCACATGGATGCTCATTAGAATTTAATTTTACGTTATATGTGATACTATATAGAATGGGATGCATAATATTTCATGTGTACATCGTTCATGACATGCATTAAGATTTTTTTTAGAATGCATGACACAACATGCACAACATAACATAACATAACATAAGCACACATGTCAAGTTAAGATTTATATGATGACACCCGTATACACATGATTTAAAATGAAGATTTAAATATTCATGCATTCATATTATATGCACAAGAGTCGAGGGATGATGGTATATCATCCTAAGTAAGCATAACATGATTCATAGAAAATCCCAGAGAAGATAGTAGCAAAAGTAAATGTTTGCACGTTTCTGGTTTGATCTTAGTTGGGTAATTCTAGCATAAGGCTAAGTTTTGATGAGATATTCATTTGTAATCATATAGAATGGCTCTGAAACATAATATATTGAGGTTGGCTCCCTAGTCTAAGGGTGAGTCTTCGAGTGCGCATAGTGAGGCCATGATCGAGGAGTTGTGTTAGAGTAATGAGACTCTGTCAAGGTAGATGGTTGCGATACAAGCACAAATACAGGAGTTGTTGACTGCCACTTTAGGGCAGTAACTCGGGGTGCAGGAACCTACGGTGGGTCGGGCTATTCATATCCCTCCTTATCCCTTGGTGCCTCTTGTTCTATTGTCGCCTGAGATGAATTTCATCTCGCATTTCCAGCATTTAGGACCCCCGGCCTATGATGGTAGGGTTGATTTTGTGGTGCTAGATGATTGGATCATCGCAATCGAGGAGATGTTCACTTATTCTAGGATCTCTGCTGACCAGAAGGTGATGGTTGTTGTCTATCATCTAAAGTGCCTAGCAAAAGGCTGGTGGACTAGAGAAAAAGAAGGCCTCACCAGCGGGTGATCTTGGGAGAGGTTTAATGAGATGCTGAAGAAGTTCTTGCCTTCAGTTGAACAAGACAAGCAAATGAACATTTTTCTGCATCTGAAGCAGAGGAAACTCACTATTGGTGAGTATGAGATCGAGTTCAGCAAATTGAGCAGGTTTGCTCCGAAGTTGGTAGCCATTGAGGAGGGCAGAGTTAAGCATTTTCTGGGTGGTGTTCGAAGTGGCATCTAGCAGTTAGCTAGCGCTTACCGATCTGAGAATTATGCGAAAGAAGTGCAAGCTACATTAAAGGTCAAGGCTATTGATAACGCTAAGAATCGTAGCATGATGCTGAAAAAGGAAAAGAGAAAGGCTAAAGATAGTGGAAGCCCTTGGGCATCTGGCCCTGCTCCAAAGAAAGGGGGCAAGGAGGCATGTAGTTTTTATGGTCGTCCAGCCACCCCATTGAAAAATGCTTCAAGAAGTTGGGTGCTCAGAAGCAGCATCAAGTGCTTGCAATTTAGAGCACACCTAAGGGAGATCTGACATATGCTTTGTGTAAGCGGAAGGGGCATGATGTAGCCCACTGTTGGTTAAAGGAAAAGACCATCTTCAAGTGTGGGTAGAAGGGACATGTGAAGTCTAGGTGCCCGCAGTCCCAGCCCGCATTGCATCTGGTTCCACTTCAGGCTTTATCGCTACCACAGCTGCATCAACTGGATAGAAAAAAGGGTATACTGAATGTGGTGACCAAGGAAGAGACTCAGATTTCCACCCAGGTGATCTCAGGTTTGATTTTGATCTAGCTTCTAGCTTGTAAATTTGGGTTTAATTTTGATCGTATTAGTTATGTGTATGATTTTATAGGCGAGTTTAAGGTAAGGAATCGTTGGGCACGTGTTTTTTCGATTTGGGTGCCACTCATTCCTTCATGGATAGAAATTTTGTAGACAGACATCGTTTGGCCATCGATCGAGTTGGCGATCCGCTTTGTGTTAAGTTTCCATCTGGCGATTTGGTGGAGTCAAATCAGGGTATCCAGAATTGCCCTATTTTTTAGATGGATGCCTAGTGTTTGTCGATTTGAAGGTGCTAGATTTGGAAAACTTCGATGTGATCTTGGGTATGGATTGGTTATCCATATATGATGTTATCATTCAATGCAAGGTCAAGCATTTGGATTTCAAAATAGACAATGGCCAACCCATGAGGGTGTATGGCTTTCCACGCCAGGACTCCCCGATCGTATATGTGGTACATACTCAGAAATTTTTAGAGCTTGGTTGCATTGCTTACCTTATTTATATTTTGGAAGATGCTCATGATTCGTCGTGTGTCGAGTATATTTCTATGGTACAAGAGTTTTCTGATGTTTTTCCTATTATCCTTCCTGGTCTCCCTCTTGATAGAGGTGTAGAGTTTGTTATAGACATTGAGTCTGGTCCTCATCCTATTGCAAGAGCACCTTACCATATGGATCTGTGTGAGTTGGAAGAGTTGCGTACTCGGTTAGACGAATAGTTGTAGTGTGGTTTTATTAGGCCTAGTTCTTCGCCCTAGGGTGCCCCTATTCTTTTGTGAAAAAGAAGGATGGTTTCATGAGGTTGTGCAAAGATTATAGAGAGTTGAATAACGTAACTATCAAGAATAGATATCTTTTGCCTCGGATTGATGATTTGTTTGACCAGTTGTGGGGTAGTTCTATGTTCTCGAAGATTGACCTTCGTTTAGGTTACCATTAGTTGAGGATCCTTGAGTCGGACGTTCCGTGCACTACTTTTCATTCCCGATATGGGCATTTTGAGTTATTGGTAATATCTTTTGGATTAACGAATGCACTCTCTGCTTTTATGGATATAATGAATGGAGTATTCAAGAATTTTCTAGACCATTTTGTGGTTGTTTTCATCGATGACGTCTTAGTGTATTCTAAGAGTGCTAAGAAGCATGCTTTGTACTTGCGATTGGTGTTGTCTACCTTGGGGGAGCATAAGTTGTATGAAAAGTTTAGCAAGTGCAAGTTTTGGTTATCTCAGGTGTCCTTCTTGGGTCATATTATGAGTAAAGATGGAATTTCTATGGACCCAGCGAAGATAACCACAGGTTTAAATTGGAAGAGGCCTACAACGCCTAAGGAGATAAGGAATATCTTAGGGTTGGCAGGTTACTATAAGAGATTCGTGCAAGGATTTTCAGTGTTGTCTGTGTCGTTGACTATGCTTACGTAGAAGAGCGCAGTTTTCATTTGGAGTAGTGCTTACAAAGAAGCTTTTTAGGAGTTAAAGAAGAGGTTATGTTCTGCCCCAGTCTTGGCGTTGTCTACCAAAGGAGTAGAGTATGTTGTTTATGTGGACGCATCAATAGTTGGACTGGGATGTGTCTTGATGCAAGAAGGAAAGGTGATCGTGTATGAATTGAGAGAGCTGAAGGTTCATGAAAGGAACTACCCTACGCATGACTTGGAGTTTGTTGCGGTCATTTATGACTTGAAGCTGTGGAGACACCTGTTATATGGAGTGTCGTGCAAGATCTATACAGATCATAAGAGTTTGAAGTATGTCTTTACTCAAAAGGAGTTGAATTTGCACCAGCATAGATGGTTAGAGTATGTCGCGGACTATGATGTTGATATCCTTTATCATCCGGGCAAGGATAATGTAGTGGTCGATGCCTTTAGCAGAAAGGTCGCGCAGGTCTTCAACCTTTTTGTGCAGTCCTTGGTGGAGGAGTTTTAATTAATGAATATAACTATCTAAAATAGCGATATACCGTCCAGCTTAGAAGTTGGAGAGCCTTCATGGATTACGCATGCAAGGATATATCAGAAAAATGATCCAGATTTGCAGCACATTTGATGTAGGACCAAAAAGGGAGAATCGTCTAATTTCTCAATTGAAGAGGTTGGTACCTTGAAGTATCTAGGTAGATATTGCATACCCACTGTTGAGGATATTCGGGCAAGGATTTGTGAAGAAGTGCACGGTTCTAGTACTAACTATCATCCTGGTTCTACGAAGATGTATAGAGATCTGAAGTAAATTGTTTGGTGGTCAGGTATGAAGAATGATATATCAAAGTTCGTATCGAAACGTTATACCTGCCAGCGTGTTAAGATAGATCATAGGAGGCCAGGAGGTAAGTTGACACTGTTGGATCGTGTGACCAACCTTAGAGGGGGTGAATAAGGTTTTAAGCATTAATTAAAAATTTGAAATATTTTGATCAAGAAGAACTAGTTCTGGAAGCTATCACGGGGCGCTATCTTGCTAGCGCATGATAGTAGATCACAGACCTCGTTTTCCTGGGAAAATTTATCCTTGGAGAAATACATCCCCTTCAGAGATCTACTGGAGAACAACAAGGACATTATATGCAAAAATTAGAACACAAATAATTTTATTCAATCAAAATCAAAAAGTGTTTTACAATTACAAAATTTTGATCTCCGTGACGCCGGAGATCGGAGGCGGTGAAGGAAGAAACTCTTTTGGTTTTTTATATCGACCCATTACCCGTACTGGTTGGCTCTCTCCCTTTCCCTCCAAGAAAGGTCTTTGAGCCGGCTCTTCACCTTCATACAAGGAAGTGTCTTAGAGCCTCAGTAGATCGCCCGATCTAGACATCCCTTCCTGAGGACGATTTCTCATGGAATCCTCCCCGGATTCCGACGACCTTCACCGGTTGATTTTACTCACCACAATCACATAGAAAAGAGAAAATTACAAAAAGGAATAAAGAAGGTTTAAGATTGAATCTCCCTCAAAAGAATTTCTCCATTGAGCAATGTGTGACCGGCGCTAACGATCTTCATTTGGTTACAATCGATCAAACTCCTCATAGTTATTGTAGTCATTGGCTCGCCGTAGATTTTCATGTGCGAATAGGAGGGAGGCGACTTTCTCTTTCTTTGACAAAGATGGCAGAATGGTGCTCAGAGGCGGCTCCCTAACCCTAGAGAGAATTCCTGTCTGTCTTGATTCGTGCAAGGAACGAGAAAATGAAAGCCTTTTATACGTCTTTGTAAAAATAGGCTACCGCCGGCGGTAAGGCTAGCGCCCGGCGGTACGTCATTATGCATCGATGTGACAGCTGTCCGACATATTTGGAAAATATTCAAAAAGATTATTTTCCATTTTTCTTGCTAGCGCGGCGCGGTATCCAGTTATCACCTGGCAGTAGCCCGCTATCACCTGGTGTTAGCTCAAGCGTCTCGATGAATCAAACGCGACGATCGTTGAGTGAGCAAGCGCTGCGCGGTAGCTGCCAGAGTGCCTGTTTAGATTAAATCCAAAAGCTAGCGTGGGCAGTAGTTCTAGCACCATGTTGTAGGTTCTAGAGCGCTCATTGGGGTTGAAACAAGGCTAGCACTCGGTGGTAGAGCGCTAGCACGCGGCGGTAGGCCACCGAATGGAGTTCCTCGCTTTGATTGAACCTATAAACCTACACATTATACCAAACACAAGATGTGATCAAATATAACATAGGAATTGATATTATCAAACTAAGGATATGTGAACTATTGGCTTTAACAGACACCTTTGGATATTCCAAGCTAGAAGTGGGAGAGTATTTCTATGGATTTCATTACGTGTTTGTTGAGGTCTCCCCGAGGGCATGATTTTGCATGGGTCATTGTTGACAGATTGACGAAGTGTGCTCACTTTGGGCCCTTCAAGATTGACTATTCTATGGAGAAAATAATAGAGCTTTATTTGGATTTGGTCATTAGATTGTATGGTGTGCCAGTAAATAGTATATCATATCAGGATTCCATATATATGTCTCATATTTGGCGAAGCTTGCAGGGAGCTTTGGGCATTGACCTTAGGTATTCTACCGCCTATCATCTGCAGACTAATGGTCAAACAGAGAGAGTGAATTAGGTTTTGGAAGATATGATTAGATGTTATATTCGGGACCATGGTGGAGCTTGGGACAAGTGTCTTGGACTTATAGTGTTTGCTTACAGTAACAATTACATGGAGATTTGCAGATGGAGCCCTTTGAGGCTTTGTATGGGAGGCATTGTCGAACTCTCCTGTTTTGGGCTGAAGTTGGTGAGAGACCGTTGTTAGGTCCTGAAGCCTTAGAAGAGATGAGAATTATTGTGTCGCATATTTGTGAGAAGCTTCATGTGGCTCAAGAGCATTACAAAAAGTATGCAAATCGGCGAAGGGTTGATCTGGAGTTCGCAGTTGGGGACATGATATTCTTGAAAGTTTCTCTGGTGCCAGTGTTAAGAGATTTGGAAGGAACCAAAAGTTGAATCCCAGGTATGTGGGACCTTTCCAGATTGTTAAGCGCATCAGAGTGTTTACTTATAGGCTGGAATTGCCTGCTACTTTCCCCGGTGTTCATGATGTATTTCATGCGAGCCAGTTGCTAAAGTGTATGCTTAGTGATCGTCATGTACTTGACTCTATGCCCCAGTTGCAACTCAATCTTTCTTATGTCGAAGAGCCTGTCCATATTCTGGAGACGCATGATCGAGTGTTGCGAAGAAAGACGATTCCTATGATTAAGGTTCTTTGGAAAAATTAGGATATCAGAAGCGCGACTTGGGAATTAGAATCTGCCATGAAGGAATCTCATCTGTATCTTTTCTCCTAGCTATCTTCGGTGTGTATTTCTATCTGGCAAAAAATCCTAATTTGTTCTTTTTATCTCTTTGGTTCGGATTGCGTTTCAAGTTTCGGGACGAAACTTTCTTTTAGAGAGGGTGACAGTAACGCCCCTGAATTTCGATAATTATTTTAATCTTATTAGTGATGTAATATTGGCATAAGGGTGTTATGTTTGTGCGGAGTTTGCCGGTGCGCTGTAATTCGTGCGATTTATGTGTCTGTTCGGTCAATTTGATTGTGTTTTGAATTTTGTCAGAATAAAGATTTTGGACTTTAAAAATTAATCAGATTAATTTTGAGCTTTTTCGTGAAGTTTCGTTGTGACCTAGGTTATATTGAGAACCCGGTGAAATTTTAAAGATTTCCTATTATTATTATTCTTATTCCCAGTATAAAAGCCAAACCTCCCCCTTGGATTAGGTTTTTGGTCTTCTTCCGCCCACCAAACCAAAGTCGTGTGAGAGAAGGAGTTCGGTGTCTTTGGAAGCTTCAGTCGGCCGCCGCGGGAGCGTTTGGGTGCAGAACCTTCGTCGGAGCATAGATTTGGAAAGCTCTCATCGAGATTTGCGCGTGTGCGGTGAGTATTTAGAGTTTCATGGATTTTTGTGGTTGGAGTGTGTAACCCTAACTTTTATTTTCGTCTGAAACCTTTCAGAAATTTGTTGTCGTAGGTTTCTATTAGTAGATCCTTCACGTGGAGGGCTTTGGAGGCCGGAAATAGGAGATTTTGAGGCAAGTAGTGGTTTGATATCTTATCCCCTTGCCTGTTTCTATTCTTCTCTTTGGAATGAATTAATTTCTTCTTTGTTGTCCAAGCTTAGGTTAGTGATAAATATGAGTGTTATGAAATTTTGTTGTCAAATCAAAGTAGTGGTTTCTATTGAGTCGCAGAATTTGACAAAGTAGATTCGTCTAGTGATCTCGAAAATTTGTCGAGTAGTTGTGTGAGAATCCGTCGAATTCGTCGAGAAGTTCGATAAGTTTGACGAGTGTTCAAGTGTAATTCGTCGAGTGTTCAAGTGTAATTCGTTAAGTGTTCAAGTGTAATTTGTCGAGTGTTCAAGTTGATTTGTCGGGTAGTTGAGTCAATCCGTTGAGTGTAAGTCAGGTTCGTCAGATGGTCAAGTTGAATTTGTTAAGTGATATTGTCTAATCCGTCGAGTGTTCAAGTGAAATCCGCCGATTATTCAAGTATAATTTGTCGAGTGGTTACTATATTTTGTTGAGTAGTCAGTATGATTTGTCAAATAATCTTGACGAATTCGTCGGGTACCTGTCCAATTCGTCGAATAGACTTGAGAAATTTCATGAAAGGTTAGCTTTGTCGATGTGTTGGCTGGTTTGCCATGATCCTTCTTCACTTTATCATTGATGATTTTCCAAAGTCTTGTGCTAATCAAGTGCCATAGATGGGCATGTTTTAATTGAGAGTCTAATCTTATCCTTTGACTAAATAATTGAGCATGTGTACTGTGTTGGTATTGATAGGCTGTTTAAATTTTTCCTTGTTCCTAGAAAATTTACGACTACTGGTGTGTGGAGTAGGAGGCCACCACCGCAGGTACCGGTTATTCCCCGGTGTTATGATTGTGGGTGTGTGAAGAAAGGAGACCACCACCCTTGAGCCTTTAAGAAATTTATGGTTGTTAGTGTGTTGGGGAAGAAAGCCACCACCACAGGTACTGGTTGTTCCTCATAGTTAATGTTTGCTCAATGATGAGCTGATCAATTTATTCATAATTTCTTTGTTTCTTTATTTTTAAAAAAAAATCCTTTCTCTTGAGGTTATCCTTGTACCAATTTCAAGCTTATGCTTTTGTATGTTCAGTGTTGGACCAAAGCCAGCTGCTATTTTCTGGCACGTGGATGCTAGAAGTTTTTATTGTTAAAACTTGTGTCTTACTATATTATTATTAGTTTCTTTTTCCTACCACTTACATTCTCTTGTTGATGCATTCTTTTCTTTCGAATGCCCGGGGGTTGGAGCGGTAAAGACTTCTGCTAACATAGTTCGTGACTTCAGGCATGCTGTTATTGTAGTCTTTGTTCCTCTCTCAGTTAGAGGTAGTCTGTTGTTTTGCTGACTTCATAGTTTTTCTCAGACTTATGTTGTGTAGGCTATGGGTTCATGTCAGATTATTGGTGCACATAGCGTAGTTCCTTTTTTTGTAGATTGTGTTCTTGCTATTTCTGTTGCTACTAACTTTGTTGTTGATACGTTGCTCTTTGGGGAGGTTTTATGTTAGAATGCAAACTAGCTATTTTATATGAATAAAAATCTGCATATTACATATACTCATGACTTTATTTCCACTAATCGTAACCTATTTCTCGTAAAACCCTTCTTCCTACTTATACTAAATTTAGAAATATGCATATCATTAGCTGGTTGTTGGAACTTCATGCTCATGTAGGATAAAATGAAGTAAAACTTGTATTTTTTGCTGCATACAAATTTTTTTCTCGTGGCTAGTTGATCTGCTAAACCGAGGGACACTGTCTTTGAACCTTAAACTCAAATCATGTTTTTAACATAAATTAATTATGCCTTTCCGAAAACGAATGAAGAGACAAAGTTGTCTGAGCGTCTGCAGTTGTCCACTGCATGGCGTGGCATCATGACGCGTATTTTCTCTCACTCTGATAATATATTTATATATTGAGAAAATGCGGGTTATGACAGCGGTATTGATGCAGCACGGGCATGTGATTGCATACGCTTCTAGATAACTTAAGAAGCATGAAGTGAATTACCCAGTGCATGACTTAAAGCTGGGAGCAGTGGTCTTCGCTCTAAATATTTGGAGGAACTATCTATATGGCGTCCACTACAAGATCTTTTCAGATCATAAGAACTTGAAGTACATCCACACCCAGAAAGATCTGAACTTGAGATAGCGACGGTGGCTAGAGTTTCTATGTGATTATGAGTTAGCATTGAACTACCACCCCGGGAAGGCGAACCAGGTGGCGGATGCACTAAGAAGGAAGACACTCGCGTCGAGCCCCGAGTCTCGATTAATGGCTATGAATTTGGCCCGAGTACTTGAAGAGTTGGAGATTATGCTGGTGTCTAAGACTTGTCCTAAGTCCTATACGGAGTACCTAGACACCATGAGTATAGTTTGTGACATTCGAAATCGGATTCGGATAGAGCAAAGGAAGGATGCTGCTTTGGCCCCCGTGTTCCAAGCAATCATGGGAGGATCATCCAAGGGGTACATTTTAAAAGAAGACGTCATTCATTTCCATGACAAACTTTACATTCCCGTAGGTGGTGAGATTTGGGAAGACATCTTGAGAGAGGCCCATTGACCCAAGTATTCAATGCATCCTGGAATTGCTAAGATGTAAACTAACTTACGGAGGACCATGTTTTGGCCAGGAATGAAGAGAGATGTCACGTACTATGTTACACACTGGGAGTCTTGTCAAAAGATGAAGGTGGAGTGCAAGATCCCTGGTGGATTATTGCAATCATTGTCCATCCCCGAGTGGAAGTTCCATGGATTTTGTTCACGACCTCCCCCGATCTCGCTCTGTGAACGATTCAGTTTGGGTAGTAGTAGATTGCTTGAGAAAGGTTGTCAGGTTTATCCTGATGAGGAAGGAGGCGCATGTTGATATGTTGGTGCGTCTCTTTGTGGAGCAGTTCGTTCGATACAATAGGGTGCCCAAGACAATAGTTTCAGACTATGATGGTTGGTTCACCTCTAAGGAATGGAGGGCAGTAAAGGCATATTTGGGCTCTCGTTTTTACCTTCAGCACGACCTTTCACCCTCAGACTGACATCCAGTCTGAGAGAACAATCAAAACTATGAAGGACTTGTTGCGGTTATGTGTTTTGGATAAGGGAGGGCCGTGGGAGAGACTTCTACTGTTGGTAGAGTTTTCATATAATAATAGTCACCAAACAAGCATCGGAATGGCGCCCTATGATGCACTATATGGTAGGAGGTGAAGAACGCCTTTATCGTGGGTCCATGATGAGGATCCTAAGGCATTGGGGGTGGAGTACATCGATGACACCGACATTATGATTGGTTTGATCCGGGACCGCATGCTAGAGGCTCAAAGCCGGCAGGCAAGGTACTATAATGTGAAACACAGGTTGGTGGAATTCCAAGTGGGTGACAATGTATTCTTGAAGATTAGTCTGATGCATGGGATGTCACGTATTCGTGGAAGGAAAGAGCTCAGCCCGCGATACATGGGAGTGGATCGGTCCCTTGGCTTATAGGCTGGACTGACCACAGGAACTGGAAAACTTACACGATGTCTTTTATGTGTCTTCCCTTCGGAAGGCACTACTTCGGCCTGAGTAGTTTGTCATTGCTACGTCTGGCCTTGTGGCTTCTAATAGATCTATCCTGCTAGAGCCTGTGCGAATATTATATACTGAAGTACGAAGACTGAGGCAAAAAAGTGTTCCTTTGATAAAGTTCTTGTGGTCCAACCATAGGAAAGAAGAGTACACTTGGGAGCCTATGAATCTTATGCAGCAATGCTATTCAGGATTGTTTTCCCAAGGTAAATTCAAAACTTACCTTGTATACCTCGTACTTTGTTAACCGCAGACTTAACCTCAATTTCGGGGATGAAATTTTTTTATTTGTTTATAGGATTTATAATGTCTCATTTTGAGCTAGACCCTCATGCGTGTTCTGTGCCATCTTGAGTGGCTGGTAGGCCTGGATGGAATGAGAGAGATCCTAAGTATACTTGACGAACTCATTGAAAAGACTTGACGAATCGTCAAAAGGACTCAACGAACTCATGAAAAGGACTCGACGAACTCGTCGAAAGGACTCGACGAACTCGTCGAAAGGACTCGACGAACTCGTCGAAAGGACTCGACGAACTCGTCGAAAGGACTCGACGAACTCGTCGAAAGGACTCGACGAACTCGTCGAAAGGACTCGACGAACTCGTCGAAAGGACTCGACGAACTCGTCGAAAGGACTCGACGAACTCGTCGAAAGGACTCGACGAACTCGTCGAAAGGACTCGACGAACTCGTCGAAAGGACTCGACGAACTCGTCGAAAGGACTCGACGAACTCGTCGAAAGGACTCGACGAACTCGTCGAAAGGACTCGACGAACTCGTCGAAAGGACTCGACGAACTCGTCGAAAGGACTCGACGAACTCGTCGAAAGGACTCGACGAACTCGTCGAAAGGACTCGACGAACTCGTCGAAAGGACTCGACGAACTCGTCGAAAGGACTCGACGAACTCGTCGAAAGGACTCGACGAACTCGTCGAAAGGACTCGACGAACTCGTCGAAAGGACTCGACGAACTCGTCGAAAGGACTCGACGAACTCGTCGAAAGGACTCGACGAACTCGTCGAAAGGACTCGACGAACTCGTCGAAAGGACTCGACGAACTCGTCGAAAGGACTCGACGAACTCGTCGAAAGGACTCGACGAACTCGTCGAAAGGACTCGACGAACTCGTCGAAAGGACTCGACGAACTCGTCGAAAGGACTCGACGAACTCGTCGAAAGGACTCGACGAACTCGTCGAAAGGACTCGACGAACTCGTCGAAAGGACTCGACGAACTCCTCGAAAGGACTCGACGAACTCCTCGAAAGGACTCGACGAACTCCTCGAAAGGACTCGACGAACTCGTCGAAAGGACTCGACGAACTCGTCGAAAGGACTCGACGAACTCGTCGAAAGGACTCGACGAACTCGTCGAAAGGACTCGACAAACTCGTCGAAAGGACTCGACGAACTCGTCGAAAGGACTCGACGAACTCGTCGAAAGGACTCGACGAACTCGTCAAAAGGACTCGACGAACTCGTCGAAAGGACTCGACGAACTCGTCGAAAGATCTCGACGAACTCGTCGAAAGATCTCGACGAACTCGTCGAAAGATCTCGACGAACTCGTCGAAAGATCTCGACGAACTCGTCGAAAGATCTCGACGAACTCGTCGAAAGATCTCGACGAACTCGTCGAAAGATCTCGACGAACTCGTCGAAAGATCTCGACGAACTCGTCGAAAGATCTCGACGAACTCGTCGAAAGATCTTGACGAACTCGTCGAAAGATCTCGACGAACTCGTCGAAAGATCTCGACGAACTCGTCGAAAGATCTCGACGAACTCGTCGAAAGATCTCGACGAACTCGTCGAAAGATCTCGACGAACTCGTCGAAAGATCTCGACGAACTCGTCGAAAGATCTCGACGAACTCGTCGAAAGATCTCGACGAACTCGTCGAAAGATCTCGACGAACTCGTCGAAAGATCTCGACGAACTCGTCGAAAGATCTCGACGAATCCTTCTAGTTATTGTTGGAGTAATTTGCCAGCAGGACACGTGTGTGTGGGACCGACCTCGTGGCTTTCCCCATCGCGTTCCATGTCTGGGTGTTGACCCCGGTGGGCCCTCTGTGGGGGAATATCCCCGCGGTCCTGTGGTTAGGATTAGTCCCACATCGCTCGCAGCGCTCGCTCCTCCGTGTTTATATACCCCGCCACCCTTCATCACAATACCTGGGTTTTGAGATGTGATATGGGCGGGCAGGTTATCACATGGTATCAGAGGGAGGTTGTCCTACTGCGGGGGTGTGTTGGAGTAATTTGCCAACAGGACACGTGTGAGTGGGACCGACCCCGTGGCTTTCCCCATCGCGTTCTTGGTCTGGGTGTTGACCCCGGTGGGCCCTCTGTGGCGGAATATCCCCGCGGTCCTGTGGTTGGGATTAGTCCCACATCGCTCACAGCGCTCGCTCCTCCGTGTTTATGTACCCCGCCACCCTTCATCTCAATACCTGGGTTTTGAGATGTGATATGGGCGGGCAGGTTATCACAGTTATCTCGACGATTCCGTCGAGTAATCTCGATGAATCATTGAGAGTACTCGACGATTCGTCAAGCGAGAGTACTCGACGAATGGACTTGGGGAAGTTCATCTGTGTTTTCTTGATTATTTACGGCCTGGAGAAGAGGTATGAGCCGATCCAAGACTGAGGTACCTTTTAGACTTGTACAGAACGACGGATAAGCCTCTTAAAAAGAATAAACTAAGTGTGGTCCAATAAAAGAGTTACACGTTGCGTGGCGGTCATTCCAAGGCATGGGAGCCATTAACCCTTAGCCAATTCAGCCTACTTTTTCACTCTCTCGATGACTTCATACGGATCAATACTTCCTCATCTGACAAAAGGATTTATTCTTCTTCATAGTGCCGAGTTCTCCTTCATGAAAGAACGAAAGAATGGAGCAAGGTCATCGGAAGCCGAACATGCCATGCCGCCAAGAAGGAGAACTCAATCCATGACCCAAAATCTAGTGAGCTTCCTAAGTTCCTACCCTCTCCCTTGGTGCTAGATCTTTAGATAAGAAATTAGGAGAGATATCGATTCAAGAGAGTTTGAATTTGGAAGTTTAATAGAGTTTCCTAGAAGAAGGTCACGCTAGAACTTTTGTTCTAGGGCGTCGATCCCCACGAAAATATCTTCAATCACTTCCTCTCTTCAATACGAAGGAGACCGACTTGATTTCATGAAGAGAGGTGGTCTATTGAGGGAGAAAAGAAGGAGAGAAGCTAAAGCCCTCCTGTATGTTGGCTGGAGGAAGACGATGAATAGTTACTGTTCGTCTGACTTTAAGATTCGTGCAGGAATTTATTTCTACTATTTATACAAAATCTGTATTGTGTGTGTGATGGACTTCAAGCTCATTTTTAGGCATGATCCGGTCAGATTTAGGTCCAGGACTCGACATGAAAGTTATAGCCCCTGGAAAGACCATTCCAAGTTCCAACAAATGGTTGCACATTTTTTGGGGAGCTCTGTAAATCCATAAAAGTGAATTCAAAATTGCTGCCATGAAAATAATTAAGCCGTAATTGCAGGACATATTTTGTCCAGATCTGCGCAGCCGGGTTCAAACCCAATTTTAGGAATGATAGACTTAGATCTGGACCTAGGACTTTACAGGAACATTGTAGTCATTGAAAATACCTTTCTGAAATGGGGTTGAACTTAACTTTTGTTGGCCTATAGCTCTGGGAAATCCAGTTTTCGTAAGTTGTGTTGTAAATATGCAGATTTGGATAAATCATGAATTTCTCTAAAACTATTTATTGGAAGCTTTGGAAATACTGATAGATAATTTTTTGATGACGATATGGACTTTCCAATTTAGTTTCATAATTTCGATATATATATATATATATATATATATATATATATATATATATATATATATATATATATATATATATATATATATATACTTGACGAGAACGGCCAATATTATGTTATAAATTATTGGGCAGTAAATAGTGGTCGTGATGATCCGAATGAGCTGAAATTGTATGTAAACCCTCGAGATGTTAACCATGACAAAGGGAAAAAATATTCAGGGAATTTGGATTGTTTAACTACTTAATTAATCACTTGTTTGAGGACTTGTTGGTAATGGTAGGATATGTTAAGTTATATCCTAGGTTGTATTGTGTAAGGATGCGGATGGAAGTCTTTGGGAGCTTCTTGGCGTTGTTAGTAGGTGCTCCGTTGTTGGTGTTGTTAGCGTTGAGGCGTACGGAGGCCTAGGCCTGGTAGTGTGTATGCCCTCCTAGTAGTGGAGATGATCGCTCCACTATCATCGTTTGGCCACGACGGGTGATGCCTGAGAGGGTCGCTGCCTCTCAAAAAGTGGGAACTAGGGTCTATGTTTATATAGCAAACAGAGTGTGTGTGTAAGCATGGGTGTATCATCATACAATCATTACATTGCATTGTATTGCATTTGCACCGCATAAGATCCTCATTATATAAATTAGTATGAGCATTTTGATATGATGAGTTACTTTTACTATACCAGACCCTTAACTTATAAGTTTGTATGGGCATCCTTATAAGTTAAGTTCAATTCAGTTCTTACATTTCTGTCATTTGTTGCAATGCTACCATAGTTGTACTTTATACTCTTGATGATATTTTTTGTGAATGCTTTTATTCTTACTGAATTGATAATGTAAAATAAATGTCTGATTATTAGTACATTTGGTCACTTGCTTGTTATAATACTGTGTATATTGTGTCCCCTCTTTCTTCCTTCTACCCGGTGCCTAAGATTTGTCGGGGTGAGAGGATATGAAGTCACTTAGTCTTTATGCCTAACGGTTGCTACACCCACCTTTTTTTAGGAGGACACCCCACCGACTGAGCAGCAGCAGCACCCCGTGTAGGAGGGCAGCTAGGCCAAGGGGACAGGGCCTGACACTACGATACCTTCACTCCCTCTGTGACAGATGTGGGCATTTTTGAGCATCTTGTTATATCCCTTCGGGAAAATTCTTATATTCTGATATTACATGAGCTGGTGTACCCTCCTGTTATTTGTACTAATTTTGGACACTTACTTTTATGGATCATGACTTCTGTGTTCTTCAATTTTGTTAGGTTGGCATTGTGATATTGGAAATTAGCCGACAGAATATGTGACTTGTTGTACATATTAGCTTGTGTGCTGATGCTACTGCAAAGCGGCTGTTTTGGGCATAAGACTCCCCTCGGCCGTGTCTTTTGTTTCGGGAGGGGGTTTTACAAAACCACCATTGACAGAATGTTTTTGTAGGCTGCGCATTTGTAGCACATGAGACGATAGACTCCTTATATTGGGTATTTGAGTCCTTCTTAAAGTTTGTTGGAGGTAAGCAACCAACCACCATTAAAACACTGTTTAAGATACCAACTTTCAATCAGGATAAGCGCGGTAGATCTTTATTTTATACTTGTATGAGTAAATGTGATACTGAAATGGAGTTTGAGCTGTATTGGAGAGAAATGATAACCAAAGGAAATTTGCAAGAGAATCGATGGTTAAATGTTCTTTACATATTTGATATCGACATTTTATCCACCCAACGTAGTGAATCGGCAAATAGTAGTCTGCATGGGTGCTTGAAGGCTACAAGTTCACTATTTGAATGCTTCCTTGGGATGGAAAAACTGATTTATGTTTGGCAAATAAGTGAACATGAGGAAGACTTTAAATGCAAACAAGGTACTATCACTCTAAAATTCAAAAATTGTTCGATTCCTAGATAAATGTCAAAGATATATACTAGGAAAATATATTCAATGTTTGAGCATGCATTTATAGAGATGGCAGTTGGGTTGATGGTGGTCGGGCAATCTATATATGACCGAGATACGATTGCATACAACATACGCCTTTGCGATGTTGGTGGTCTTGAAAAGCAGTGGATTATGACAGTAGAGACGAATAGCAATGATATAGAGTGCTCTTGTAAGGGTTTCCAAACAAAGAGTTTATTGTGCGAGCATGCATTGCACGTGTACAATTTTTGTAATGTACAAAACATTCAACGAAATTACATATTAAGGAGATTTATAGTGTAGGCTAAGAAGCGAAACAATTTTTCAATGCCAACAACCACAAACCACCAGGAGTCAAACTTAATTTTCTGAAATCATATGATGCAGTGCATATATGACTTATGCCAACGAATTGAAAATTGTTAAATTGCAAAGGATTACATTGTGAGTGTAATAGATGATGTTGGTCAAGTTTTACAAAATATGGTTTACAATGACGAGAAAAAGATAAAGGGATTTGTTGGTGACATACAAGACGGTTTGATAGATCCACATCTATGCGGCCAAAAGGAGCACCAAAGACTTGTTTGAAGAATTATTGGGATTCTACCTCCAAAAAACCAAGTATGATTACATAATTTATTTTTATATTCATTGAAAATTTATGAAATTAATTTTATTGGTCTCTTTATTTTGTTAAACAGAGAAGTCACGTGTAGCTAAAAGGGCTCGTCTACTTTTGATGTTGTTGAGCAACCGAAGGAGCATAATTTCATGCACATTACTTTCGAGATGTATTCAAACTCATTCCATCAAATGACGATTTGAATGATGCATTTTCTATGAATGATGACCTATCAATTAATATACCATTAAACTTTTCATGTATTCCTAATGTGTTCAAAGGTGAACTATTGTTAATGTATAAGTTATTATGTTTTCAAACTATTACTAATTTTGCTGAAATGCAGCTCTTAAATTCCCATATACGGTAGTATCTGTACTGCATCCAATCTGAATATCATCAATACGCGATATTAGTAGTGAATATGTTATTATACAGTAATAGATGACTAGCTTAAGTAACTACTATCTCAATACATGCATAAACAACAATTGAAACCAACAGCATTGTACATAGTGTATAAAATAATTTACAATAAAAAAATATTGTATTATATCATTCGGTTATAATTGTGCATATTATATACAATAACAATAACAAAATATTTTTATAATTGTTTCCCTCATTACGAAAATTTAATAAAAACATTGTCTTATGAATTCATTCGGTTAACTCCAATAGAAATCATCTATCTTCCTGGACAGAATTCTGCCACCTAAATTCGTTGTAATCACGTTTTGGTGTATGCTTATGCTTTAACAAACAATCCAATCTATCTACCTACAAAAAAAATGAATATGTAATCATTAGAATCCGATAGGTACTGTGATGAGCCAAACGTAACCGATAATGAAATTAATGCTTTACTCTTTAAATCCGCATTTATTTGCAGAAATACAACCGTATTATATAATATTATGGTCATATTATATAAGGATGGGGCTATATTTTTGAAATCCAACCTTATTTTAATTATACACAGAACAGAGAAATATTTCTGCTACAGAAACAATAGGATTAAACAAGCACAATATGACGTTATATTGTCTACAAACAGTAGTATAGTACTGGATATGGAATCATTTAATAAAAACTATTTATGGAGTATTTTAAAACACTTACTCATTGACTTGTTAGGAAATGTCTCCAGCATGTCTACTGCAATCTCAGCCCGGATTTTCCAAATTTCTTTTCCCCAGTTTTAATGCTTAGCCCAATCAATTTTGGTCTTCTCGACAATGGTTTTCATATACATCATAATAAAAACACCGTAATCACATGGGCTTTCCTGTGTTGGATTTTCCTTAATATAGAAGAGTGACCATTCATGGATATTTTCTGTAAGGACTTCACTTAAATCTTCCTCAAAAATATTCAACTGCATGACGAAAGGAAAAATTGCACATTACCCTCACATAACATGGTCTATTATTTTCTAAATTTTTTTACTACTATGAAAAGACTTTCATATCACTTTTTTGAAGCTTATTGTAGTTTGACATCTTAAACAACGAATCATAATATTGTCAACACCCATCTTTAACATTCCTCATAAGCAAAGCCCAATGATTGATATGATGTGATAGAATTAGAATGAATTCTGTGAACTTCAGCGAATTTGGGGTGAAGTGGCTGACTAGGCTTTATCACTCATTCGATTTCTCTTGAGATTCTGCATGAAAAAAATTAAGCACAATATTAGTTAGCCTAACAGAGATTGCACGTTTATGGAAAAGATTATTCAGAGAATATATACTAACAACATGATTTGGTGACACATATAAGAAGTACTTATATTTTCTAGGATACTTTGCTTTTTGCATAATTAAAACTATATTGTAAGCATCTAGGTGGACATCATTAATCCAGCCATTTTCTAGAAGATCATCCATGTGTGATCGATACAAAACTATATTACCACCTTCAATCACAATATTATTTATGCACTAAATCATTATCTTGTTAGAACATAAAATCACGGATTATAAATTAAAAAATTATGAAAAAAAAATCAGATAAAAAAATTTCTAACTTGTTAGGAAACTAAAACATAACATGCTCTATTATAATTCATTTGCTTTTGGGAATGCTTAATATTTCTGGAAATGCTACTTGAGAGGATGACTCGGGAAATTTAGAATTTGTCTTCCGATCACGCCGCCCTTTAAAACACTTAATCAAACTTCTATCACTCGGCCTCTTATTTGAAGGTAGAAGCACAACCACTAAAGCATTTAAAATATCACTTGTTGATTGGTGAACTTCATCATTAACAATTGGTGGTTGTTTCAGTGATGACTGATTGGAGCGTGTTGGTGTAGAATGATGGGAGAGGTTTGATTCATCATATGTAGCTGATGGGTGACGATTGAAGCCATCTAAAATGATGGTAGTTAACAAATCAAATCTCCTATCTATGTGACTCTGTAATTTATTCAACTCTTTCACTACGAAGTCATGAAGTTTTTTGAACTGTTGTTTCTCCGCACTCTTAACTTCCATATTCCCATCTAGCTTTACATCTCTTTCTCTTTTAACCGCTCTGTTATCTTCCTCCTTCTGGCTTATTATCAACTTCTCTTTCTCCTCACTCTTTCTTTTCTTTCTATGACTTTGTTCTTTTTTCCCATATATTTTTTAACCTTTTTCCTCAAATACCTCTTCATTTTCTATTTACTTGTTTCCTTCTGCCTCGAAATTACATCCTCTCTTTTTTGTTTGTTAGAGTCTTGTTGTGTCCATTGATCACAATGTTCTAGATTTGAAAAAAGCCCACAAGTTAATGGTATACACATGAATGTATCTAATGTATGTTCAAAGTCCATTGTCTGCAGGTTGTATATTGTTGCATTGATTAGATAGGTTGTCTGGGTCACAATGACAGTTGGACTCAAGACAGGTTACTGGACAAGCAGAAAATATGCTAAGTACAGAAGCATTGAGTGAACTCACTTCACTCAATGTCAGGAGCCTAAAAGCGTTGACAGAAGATCCAGCAGTCAAAGCCTCAGTGTTGCTGATTAGAAATCTGTCTAAGGGCATAAGCGTTGAGTGAAGACAGTTTACTCAATATCTACTCAACAGGATTTCTGCTTAAGTATAGAAGTGTTGAGTTAAGACAGGCCACTCAACGCCTCATCAAAAAGTCAGACAAAGTCCAAAAGCATTGAGTGTAGAAGGATCACTCAATGCCTTCATGCAGGAAAATTCTATAGAGTCCAAATGCGTTGAGAGATGAAGGGTCACTCAATGCCTTAACGGTTAGACTGCAAATGTCAAATGCATTGAGTGTTGAAGGTTCACTCAACACCTCAAGATGCAGATTTTCTACTAAGTATTTCTGCGTTGAGTGACAAGGCGTCACTCAACGCCTATGCAGATTATCTAGAAATTGCCAAGTCCACAAGCGCTGAGTCATGCTGACGTCATCAATAATTCAAATGTTGCGGGAATTGCACGCTAGATGACAGAAGGCGTTGTATGCCTTTATTACAGCAATAAATGCAAAAGATATGTAGCAGTTACCAATTCCGGTTGGTTCGTACTGCACATAAAGTCGTTGGATGATGAGTAATAAAAGGAACTTTCTGATAAATCAAAAAGGAGCTTTTTGGTCATCTTCTTCCTCTCGATCAAGCAGAAGATTTCCTGGAACTCATTCTTACAGCAAGTCTGTGAACCACAGATAGAAGTTGGCTGGTTGAAGAAATAAAGAACTGAAGAATCATTCTATCTTCAACAGCAAGATCAGAAATCTAAATTTTTTAAGTAATAAGAAGAAACAGAGAAAACTTAAGGTTTTGTTAATCTTTAAGGCCACTACACTCAACACTACTAATCAAAGACTTGATGAAGCAGTGCTCTATAGTTGTCTTCTAAGCACAAGAAGGAACTACCTAAAGATATACTTTTTTGGTGATGTGAAGAAGTTAGGGCTGAGTAAACTCAGTTCAGGAAGAAGACTCATAGAATCATTTCTCTAGATTCAATCATGAACATACATCTACTCTTTCTGTAGGATCATTATTGATCTGAGTTGTAAGCCGAAAATATAAAGGTTGAGTGGCAGAATTCTGTTGAGAATCTGAGGTAGGGCAAATGTGTCTGAGGTAGGATCTGAGTCAGGTCTGAGGTCTGAGATTTATTGTCTCTGAGTGTAAGGCTATCCTTCTAGCCTGAGTTGTAGGGTTTCTTGTTAAGCCTGAGGTAGGTGATCTGGAGGATCACTGAGCTGTAGGAGTAAAGTTTACTTTGAGTGAGTTGGGATGTGGCCTAAGGTAGGGCTTGGAGGAAGCCTGAGAGATCTTGAGAGATCTGTGTTGTAAGCTCTTTGAGCCGAGTTTGAAGAAGATTGCCTTGTCTAACACACTATTAGAAAGGTGGGAGGGAAAGTGGATGTACTCATACCTTGGGGAATCACTATAAATTCTAGTGTGCTATTTTTATTCTTGAAAGCTAAGATAAAATCAATCACACAACTCACCAAAGACAAAGAAAATACAAAAAGACTAAAAGACCTATTCACCCCCCCCCCCTAGGTGTATAGCTACTCTTGAAACAATGACATTCAAGTGGTATTAGAGGGAGATTGTTCAAAAAAGACTCAACAGTCTGAACAGATCTCCAAGAGTAGCTCAAGATAATCCTTATGGGTTCAGGTGAGAACCATAAGGAGTTGAGCTCCATGAAGCTCCCCATTTGTAGAAAAGAGAACTTTAGAATTTGGAAAGAAAAGGGTTAGGCTATTCATGGAAGCCCCAAACCCAAGGATCTTCATCACAATTCAAGAAGGACCTTTCATTCCCATGAAGGTCTCAGTCATTGATGCAAATGCCCAAACTCCTAAGAAGTACACTGAAATGACCAAAGATGAAGTCATCTTGGTAACTATGGATAAAAGGGCTCAAAACATCATTGTCAGTACCATAAATGACTCCACCTTCCAGAACCTTTTCCATTGCAAAACAGCTAAAGAGATGTGGGATTCTCTCATTGTTTATATGGAAGGGAAAGAGGAAGTGAGGGATGACAGGAAGTCCCTCCTGAATTAGCAATATGAGGCCTTCAAATAAGGCAAGAAAGATTTCATAGTTGAATGATATGAAAAGTTCTTCATAATAGTAAACAGTCTGATCACCTATGGCAGATAGTTCAGTAATTATGAGCTGAATGATAAGTTCTTGAGATCCCTAAACAAGGAATGGGATATCAAGATCTGTGTCATCAGAGAAGTTGGCAACTTGGCCAACACTTTACCCCAAAACTTGTTTGGGAAGCTGATATCCCATAAGATGCAGCTGAACTCCAGGAAGGCAGAAGAAGATGTTGTCAAATATCTCAACAAAGAGAATACTGTGGCCTTCACAGCTGAAGCCACAAGGAGTAGGGAAAAGACTCCTTCACCAATGAGAGTTATAGAGTCAGAGAGCTCAGATCCCAGCTCCTCAGGCAGTGAGCTGTCAGATGGAGAACTGACACTATTCTCAAAGCAATTCAAGAAGATGCTAAGCAGGAGAAGATAGTGGATGAACAAGGGCTCTTCAAGCTCCACATCAAGGAAGCCCTATTCCAGCAAGGACAAATCCAGAAATGACCCCTATGGAGAAAGGTATGACTCCAAGCAGAACAAACATGTTAAGACTAATGTTGTTTTCTACTGTTGCAATAGGAGTGGACATATCATTGCTGACAGTCCAGTTAAGAGGAAGGAGCACATGAAGTCTGAAGGCAAAAAGCATCATAAGGACAAGAAGACTGAAAAGAGCTTCTTGGCCAAAAATAAAGTCAGCCTATTAGATCGTGATTCTGAGTCTTTAGAATCACATGAAGAGGAGGCCTACATTGGCATCATGTCCATTGAAGAAGAGGCCGATCATCCAACTTCCCCATCTGGCATAAGGTCCCCACTGTCCTATATTGACAGTGATTTTGAAGAGGATGAGGAGTTCAGTCTCATGGCCTTATCAGAAGACAATCAAGACAATCCTATTCCTGATGAGGTACACTCTATCCCTAGCTCTCCCTCTGTTTATGAGTCTGGCTCAGACTATGAAACATCCACTTCCTCCAGTGGGTATGATGGTTAAAAATCTGAAGATGATGTCAATCAATTAATTAACAAGTATGGTGCAATTCTGGATGCTTTGAAGAAAAGCAAAAAGCTTGTCAAGAGACAAGCTGAGGAGATTTCCACTCTTCAGCAAGCAGCTTCCCTGCAGCCTTAGTCAGCACCCTTGCTAGCTCAGATGAGGAGGGAAGTTAGCCAACTTAAGATATTCTTAATTATCCAAATTGGTACCATTATTTAGAAGAACAATATCATCATGGATCTTGAAGAAAAGCTTCTCAAGGAGAAGAATATTGTGGCTGATTTCTCTAAGCCCAAAACTATTTTGCCACTGAATGACTCCTTCACCGCTCAAAAGAATAAGAGTGGTTTGGGGTTCAAGTAGAACTCTAGAGCTTCCCATTCCAAAGGGAAAGGCAAAGCTCTTGTAGTGTCTTAGTCCACCTTTCAAAAGGTAATCCTCCCTTCCAACAGGTATGACCAGGACAGCATGTATAGTCACTGGAAGAATGGGAACCCTTCTTGTAAGATTACAAGGTTATCTTACAATGGAAGGAGAAAGGGCATGGGTTTGAGTGCACTGAATGCTCCCCATGAGAAAATCCAAATGGCCTACTATAGACCATTTGTATTTGGTGCTCCAGCACCCACACTCAAGGATAAGGCAGTGGCCTATTCTCAAGTTCCCTCAGTAAAAACTTTGACTAAGGCAAGTCAGTCAGTAAGCTATACCTGGCAATTTCTGATGTCATCAACTTCATGTCAGCTGCAAAGATGACATCTATTGGTGCTACTTAGAATAATCCAAGTGCATCCACTAGAAGACTCACTTTCAGTCAGATACTTGCTGAAGAAATAGAAAGAAGGTTGCTGCTCTCCCCTCTGAACAGGCAACTATTGATAGCTTGCACTCTTCAAAGATTGTTCAGAAGAGGAGATACAACATTCATGAGTGTTGGTGCTATGGTAAAATGGGTCACTTTGCCATAAACTGTTGGCACAACCCTAGTGTGCCAAGGGTAAGGGTGAGACTTTCTGTCAGGGTTGGTGTAGGTAGACATGTTCATTTTTTGGCTAATATGAACCAAGAACCCAATCCCTTTTGGGTTCCTAAGGTAAACTAATATGTGTTTGTAGGATAGTCCAAGTACCCATATAATTCTAATATGGTACTTGGATAGTGGATGTTCCAGACATATGACAAGAACAAGGTGCCACCTTAAGGATTATACTCCAGTGAGGAATTGACCTAAAGTGATCTTTGGAGGTTCAGACAGAGGAGTTTCCAAGGGCTGTGGTATGATCACCAATGGCATAGTTTTTATCACTAAGGTAGCTTATGTGGAAGGATTGCAGTACAATCTGATTAGCATAAGCCAACTATATGATATTGGCTATGTCATTGTCTTCCACAGGAATGAGTGTCTGATTAAAAGGTCAATTGACCAAGAGGTCATTTTGATTGGCACTAGGAGTAGAAATATTTATTGTTTAAACTTCTTATGTCTAAGTAAATACTCACCAGTATGTCTGGTAGCAAATAATAAAGTCTCTTATTGTGTGTAATAGTACATGAGGCTTGGTCACTTGAACTACAAGATAATTTGCAGGCTCTTTAGTGAAGGGCTAGTTAGAAATCGACCCAATATGAGATGCACCAAATAGGGAATTTGCTCTGCATGCCAAAAGGGCAAGTAGACAAAATCATCTTTTAAGAGCATTGGGACCAAGGATTCTGAGAGGTGTTTGTACCTCTTGCATATGGACATGTTTGGCCCTATGCCAGTTCATAGTCTAGGTAGGAAAGTTTATATACTTGTGATAGTTGATGACTATTCTAGATTTGCTTGGGTTTTCTTTTTAAAGAAAAAGCCTGAAACCCTTAACATCTTTGTAACCTTTGTTAGGCAAATTCAGAATAAAAAGGACAATTCTGTGGTCAAAATCAAAAGTGATCATGATACTGAATTTCAGTCTAAAGGCATGACAAAGTTCTGTGAAGAATAATGGATTCATCAGGAATTTTCTTCTCCAAGAACACCCCAACAAAATGGGATTGCTGAGAGGAAAAACATGACTCTCATAGAAGCTGGCAGGACACTACTCAGTGACACTTCTCTCCCAGAGTACTTTTGGGTTGAGGCAGTGAACACTGCTTGTCATTTCCTGAATAGAGCTTCTATCAACAAGTTTCACAAGAAGACTCCCTATGAGATTATGAAAGGCAGAAAACCAAATCTAATCTATCTCATGATCTTTGGAAGCAAGTGTTTTGTGCTCAATAATGGGAAGTCCAACTTGACCAAGTTTGCTGCCAATTCCTATGAAGGAATTTGTGCTAGGTACGACAACCATATCAAAGCCTATATAGTCTACAACTTGAAAAATCAAGTTGTAGAAGAGTTTGTGAATGCAGTATTTGATGAATCATCTATGATTAACAGTAAGCTGCCTAGATCCTCTACATCTGCAGGTGTAAAGTTGAAGATGGAGAATCTGACCATAAAGGACACTCCTCCAACTGCCCAAGAAGAAGATGATGGTGTGCTCATTCCTGAAGAAGACCCACATGCACAGGACATGGGTGGAGAATAGCAAGATCCATCCATTAAAGTTCAAGATGCTGAGAATAGAATGCCAACAGCTGTCAGGCATTTGAGGGATCATCTAGAGATCAAATCATAGGAGATGCAAGCAAAGGTGTTACAACAAGGAGCAGAAGCCTCAACATTGCATTGTATTCAAGCTTCCTGTCTCAAGTTAAACCAAATAGATTTGAAGATGCCAACATAAACCCATTTTGGATTATGGCTATGCAAGAAGAACTGAACCAGTTCAAGAGATGAAAGGTCTGGAAGCTGGTTCCCAAACCACATGGACATAACATCATTGGTACCAAGTGGATCTATAGGAATTAACTTGATGAGAATGGAGTTATCACTAAGAATAAAGCTAGACTGGTTGCCAAGGGATATAGATAAGAGGAAGGTGTTGACTTTGATTAAATATTTGCACAAGTTGCTAGACAGGAAGTTATAAGACTGTTCCTTCCATATGCTGCATATAAAGGATTCAAGGTCTACCAAATGGATGTAAAGTCAGCTTTCCTAAATGGTGACCTAAAAGAAGTGGTCTATGTTGAGCAACCCCCAGCTTTTGTTAACTCTAACTTTCATGATTATGTATTTAAGCTTAGAAAAGCTTTGTATGTGTTGAAGCAAGCCCCCAGGGCATGGTATGAAACTCTATCTAGCTTTCTTACTGAGAACAAATTCTCAAAGGGAAATATAGACATGACATTATTCCTTAGGGAAGTCAAGAGTAAGATCATTCTTGTCCAAATTTATGTAGATCACATAATTTTTGGGTCTACTGATGATGAACTCTACAAGAAGTTTGCTAAATTTATGCAAGGGCAATTTTAGATGATCAGCATGGATTAACTCAAGTATTTTTTGGGCCTCCAAGTTAGACAGTTAAAGGACGGTCTATCTATCTCTCAATCTAAGTTCACCAAGCAGCTAATTAAAAAATTTGGAATAGAGAGTGCCTCCATAATGAAAACTCTTATGGGATCAAATTTGTCAATAGACAAGGATGAGACTAGGAAACCTGTTGATGAAACCGTGTATAGTGGCATAATTGGCTCCCTCCTTTACCTAACTATTAATAGGCCAGAAATCATGTATGCTACATGTGTTTATGCTAGATACCAGGCTAGCCCTAAGGAGCCTCATTATTCTGCAGCAAAAAAGATTCTGTGATATCTTAAGGGGACACTTGATCTTGGCCTATGGTACCCTAGGAATAATGACTTTGAACTAATTGGGTATTCAGATGCAGACTTTGCAAGTTATAGAGAAGATAGGAAAATCACCTCAGGCACCTGTCAATTTCTAGGAAGAAGATTGTTCTCTTAGAGCAGCAAGAAGCAAATAAGTGTTGTCATCTCAATAGTATATCTCAGCTGGAAGTTGTTGTGCACAGCTACTGTGGATCCAGCATTAGCTCCAAGACTACAATCTCAAGCTAAGCAAAACTCCAATGTTATGTGATTCTTCTAGTGAAATCTCTATTGCTAGAAATCCTGTGTCTCATAGCAGTACTAAGCATATAGAGATTATATATCATTTTATTAGGGAGTATGTAGAAAAAGAAGACATTTATCTTGAGTTTGTCCCCACAGACAAACAGGTGGCTGACATTTTCACTAAGCCACAAGATGAAGCCAACACCTTCAAAATTGAGTTGGGCATGTTGAACTTAGTATAGCTTCAGTGTTTTTCATGCATATGTGTTGTAGGAAGAATTGACTCTTGCAGGATATCAAGGTAGATATGGACTAAGTGACCAAGCGTAGAATGCGTCGAGTCTAAGTGTCTAGGTGTCGAGTGCGTTGAGACAACATCAGGCATCAAGTTCCTGAGTCTAAGTGACCAGGCATCGAGTGCACTGAGACTAAGCATCCAGGCGTCGAGTGTGCTGAGACAAATTCAGACGTAGAATGTGTCAAGTGTGCCGAGTCCACTCAACGAATTCTTCCAGGAACTTCTGATTACGGCTATCTTTTGGGATTAATCTCAGTCATTGATCTTATCGTGATTATCATGACAGGTACGCGCCACTCCACATTCTCAAATAAGAGGTAAGTATAAAAAGAAGTGTGTTGATGCAGGCTACATCTCCTGACGAACTGCAATGAACAAAAGACACCGAATTGTTCTCACTCGTTCCAATTCTACGCTCGCACAATTTAAATACAACACACCCGATTCACAATAATATCAATCTAATGCTAACGCACGGGTTCGCTTGTAACACCCCTATCCGTCGCATAGCATATAGCAGTAGGTCCGGCCGGGGCCCGACGCCATATACTGCGGACAGACCGGTTGGTTACGCGTTGAAACCATACAACCAATCACCAACGTCCTACACAGAGTCATTCTAGCGGAAGCAATTTCTTAAGTTGCACAAATAAAAGAACCTTGCCAAGCACGAATGTCCACTACTTAGATAAAATAGAAATGATTAATATAAAAGTACCGGCCTTATGGCCTTACAATAGTTCTCTCAACAAGAGTGTCTTTCATACTTCGGCTCGCAGGCCGGCCATACATGAGATAAACGGAAAACATAAAGAAAGGTAGGCCTTCGAGGGCCAGCACCGCAACATGGGCTTTAGCCCGCTATTTCTCGCTCGGCTCCGCAGCACCTGCAAGCCACAATCCACCGCCCGGTGGTAAACAAAAGCAACGGACAGCTATGCTGACCAAATTATAGCGATCCCGCCCCCGTAATCGGGGTGGCGATGCTCTTTCCCTGCACTTTATTAGTATAGCATCAATATAGTGTAAACACACTTCAACACAGGCGTAGGCTCGCACGGCCACACACCTCGTGCACACAGGGCACATTCACGGTGAACCGGCCAACGTCACGTCAATTCAAGCCATAGACGTTCCCGTTCCACCACCGCCCTTTGGACGGCCAACCATATGAGCATTTTGTCTTCTTGGCCTTGGTCACGACAATTTAAGCCATAGACCGTCGAAGACCCTCATCCATGCCAACGGTTCCACCGAACGATATAGATCGGGTACGGTTCTGCCTGACCTGTGCTCATATCGCAACGGCAATTTAAGCCATATGCGCAGGTCAAGACTCACCGAGTCTCGTTTCCACCACAATAATCACATAACCCGGTTATGTTCACGTTGGCTCCCCGGCCACCATGTTGGCAAAACCAGCTTTTGCCCAGTTTTCCGGGTGCACCTTGGAGTTAATCTCCAAGGCTCCTTGCTGCAATCTACCACGTAGAAAACCCGAAAAACGCCCAAACACCCGGGGTATTCCCCGGTTCATATGCAATGCAACATCACCGATCCGGCTCTACATGTCCGGATAGGCTTCACACACAATGTCTATGCCCGTTTTCGCATACAGACTCTATACAAGGGGGACTTTACATATCTACCCCAAGGAACGCTCCAACTCTTCGCTCACTCGCGAGAGAGGGCTTCCTATGCAAAGGGAAAAAGGGCTTCACATGCCCAAGGATGAGAAATCGTTACCCTTGCGTTCTTCCGCGGCGCCATGAAAAACTATGCGGTTGGAAAGCACCGCAACGGCGTCACCTCCGCGGATCTGGACTCGGATCGCGATTCGGAGCTCCGACTCTCCACCGGCGGCCGGATCTTGGTCTCCAACCTCTCACCTTGCTCTCCCTTCTCTCTAGGATTTAGAAAGAGAATGCAAAAAGAGAATGAGGGTTTTGAAACCCTTATCCCGGCTAAAACCACCCAGGAGCAGCCCCCCACCGTCGGATCCAAAGCCAAGGAAAAGAACGGCCACGATTAGGCCTCAAATTAGAAAATCTGGGCCGAACACGGGTTGCAACACGGCCGTGTGCATGGCCGTGTCACCCATTCGCCATCCCGACTGACTCGAAAACCAGCACACGGCATTCGACACGGCCTCCGACACGCCCGTGTCACCTGTGACACGCCCGTGTCGAGACCCGTGTCACTCCCCCCGTGTACAATCGGCCAGCTTTCCCAACCCGAGAAGTACACGGCCTGCGATACGGCACCCGACACGCCCGTGTCGCATGTGACACGCCCGTGTCTGGGCCCGTGTCATGGCCCGTGTGCCTGAAACAGAAAACTTCCCAAAGTGGCACTCCCTGGGACACGCCCGTGTCCCAGGCCGTGTGCCTCAACTCGACGATCTCCGATCGTCAAAACGTCGACCACATGACCTGTGGCCTAACACCCCTATATCACGCCCGTGACACGCCCGTGACACGCCCGTGTCACGCCCGTGACACCTGCTCCAAAATTCAGACTGGGCTTAAAACGTCACTCGTCCCTCTTTTGAGTTTTGGGGTGTTACAACTCTCTCCCCCTTAAAAGAATTTCGCCCACGAAATTTACTAAAGGAAAACCATAGGAACTTAAAACTTTTAACGGTACCTGAGCGGAATAACTCCGGGTACTCCTCCAGCATAGTTTGCTCCCGCTCCCAAGAGAGTTCCTCCTGACTGCAATTATCCCACCGGACCTTAACCATCCGGATCTCCTTGTTACGGAGCCTCTTGACCTCAGCGTCTTCGATACGAACGGGCTTGACCCTAGTCGTCAACCCTTCGTCCACCGGTACTTGATTAACTGCAATCACCTGCGAAGGCTCTTGCACCGCCTTCCGCAATATAGAGATGTGAAATACATCGTGTAGCCCACTTAACTCCTCTGATAGCCTCAAACGGTATGCCGCTTTGCCGACTCGCTCCAGAACCTCAAAAGGTCCAAGGTATCTTGGGCTCAGCTTCTTCAAGCGTCTCACCCGCGAAACCCCCTTGAACGGCTTCACTTTCAAGTATACCCAATCGCCTACCGTGAACTCCACGTTCCGGTGCTTGGCATTGTAATACTTCGCCTGCCTGTCCTGAGCGATCAACAAGCGCTCCCGAATGATCCGAACCAACGAGGTAGCACTCTCCACCTCCTACTTCTTGTACAACCTTGCCTCACCCGTTTCTAACCAAGACAACGGCGTGCGATATTTTCTACCATATAGGGCCTCAAAGGGCGCCATTTGGATACTCGCCTGGTAGCTATTGTTGTACGCGAACTCCACCAAATACAGGTGGTCCTCCCAATGCTTCCCGAAGTCTAGAACACACATGCGGAGCATGTCCTCCATCGTTCTATTGACTCTCTCGGTCTGCCCATCCGTCTGCGGATGGAAGGTTGTGCTGAACTTCAACTTTGTCCCCAGCATCTGTTGCACCAACCTCCAATCATTGGATGTTAAACGCCCATCGCGATCACTCACAATGCTGCGAGGTACACCATGCAATCTAACCATATTATCCACATGTAGCTTCGCCAACTTCTCCACCGAGTCGTCCTTCCTATGCGGAATGAAATGCGACACCTTAGTTAACCGATCTACCATCACCCAGATGGCGTCGTTCCCCTTCTGCGACCTTGGCAAACCATGCACAAAGTCCATAGATATGTCGTCGAACTTCCACTCCGGTATAGGCAAGGACTTCAGAAATCCTCCCGGCTTTTGGCACTCCGCCTTCACCAAGGCGCACGTTTGGCACTTAGCCACAAACAACGCTACGTCTTTCTTAAGCCCCAGCCACCAAAACAGCTTCTTGAGGTCACGGTAAATCTTTGTGCTCCCTGGGTGGATCGAGTACTTGGTATGATGAGCCTTGTACATCAACTCCACCCGTAGGTTACTCCCGCTTGGGACGCACAACCGATGATCCTTCCTTAACAACCCATCTTCCACTGAAAATTGGGAATTTGACCCATCCAACGCTGCCTCCATAAGCTCCTTCATGGAGTCATCTAACTCCAATGCCTGCCGAACCCGGTCAGCCAGGTCATACTGGACCTCTGTCCAGTTCAACATTGCTTTGGCGCTCGTCTGCTTGTCAATGCAACAGATCTCAAGCTCCTCCAACTCCCGTATCAGCCACTCATCATGCACCGACAACCAGTTGTCTTGGGCGGGAGCCCTGCGACTCAACGCATCAGCAACTGCATTGCCCTTCCCGGGTACATAATGAATCTTGAAGGTGTAGTCCCCCAGGAACTCCATCCACCTCCTCTGTCTCATGTTAAGATCCTTCTGATCCAATAGGTACTTCAGGCTCTTGTGATCGGTATATATATCGACCCTTACGCCGTATAGGTAGTGCCTCCACAGCTTAAGTGCAAATATCACGGCCGCCAACTCCAAGTCGTGGACCGGATAGTTCCTTTCATGCACTTTTAGCTGAGGTGATCCATAAGTTATCACGCTCCCATGCTGCAACAGCACACAGCCCAACCCACTACCCGAGGCATCACTATAAACCTCAAAGCCCTCGGTCCCACTCGGCGAACTAAGCACTGGCGCCGTGGTCAACCGTCTCTTCAGCTCCTCAAAAGCTTGCACGCACTCCTGCGTCCACAAGAATCTCTGATCTTTCCTTGTCAACTTCGTGAGAGGTAGCGCTATCCGCGAGAAGTTCTCTACGAAGCGCCTGTAATATCCGGCAAGCCCGAGAAAACTACGAACTTCCGCGACAGAAGACAACGCAGGCCACTCCCGTATCGCAACGATCTTCGTCGGATCCACCGTTATACCTTCCCCACTAACAATGTGACCAAGGAACGCTACTGAGGGTAGACAGAACTCGCACTTGGAGAATTTCGCATACAGCTCATTCCTCCTCAAAGTCTCCAACACCAGATGCAAGTGCTTGAAGTGATCTTCTTCGCACTGCGAGTACACCAATATATCGTCAATAAAGACGATCACAAAGCGATCCAGGAAATCTCGGAATGTCCTGTTCATCAAGTCCATAAACATTGATGGCGCATTCGTCAGTCCAAACGGCATGACCGTGAACTCGAAATGCCCATACCTTGTGCTGAACGCCGTCTTCGGGATATCACATTCCCTTATCCTCAACTGATAGTACCCCGACTTCAAGTCCAACTTAGAATATACCGACGATCTGACTAACTGATCAAAGAGATCATCAATCCTCGGGATCGGGTACTTGTTTTTCTCCGTCAGTTTGTTCAACTCTCTGTAGTCGATACATAGCCGCATACTACCATCCTTCTTCTTAACGAAGAGGACCAGTGCGCTCCAAGGCGACGAGCTTGGACGCACATAACCTTGCTCCATCAACTCCTCTAGCTGAACTTTCAACTCTGCAATCTCCTTAGGCGCCAACCTATACGGAGCACGTGACACCGGTTTGGCCCCCGGTACGAGCTCGATGGTGAAATCAATCTCCCGCTGCGGTGGGGCTCCGGGAAGACTATCCGGGAACACATCGGGGTATTCACAAACCATGGGGATGCTATCCAACATGGACTTTGGCTCCACAGCCCCCACTATTGCGAAGAACAGCTCTGCACCAGCACGAACTGCCTTTACCACCTGAAGAGCAGACATCAGCGTCTTGCTCGACCCCTTGAGTCCCTCGAATGTTGTCCCCCTCCCAACACCCAGCTTGACCTCCTTCCGGTCGAAGTCAATCCAAGCTTTCTGCTCCGAAAGCCAATCCATTCCAAAGATAACATCGAACTCTACTAGCGGCAGCAATGACGCTAGCAATTCGAACTCTTGGCTCCCAATGTGAACCTTTACGGCGCACACTCTGTCCGCACGCATCGAGCACCCATTTGGTAGCAGCACATCCAACTTGTCCTTCGCCATCGAAGAAGGGACTCCGATGCGCGATATAAAATTTTCGGACAAGAAGGAGTGTGAAGCTCCCGTATCGAACAGTGCCCGTGCCGGACTATCGCTAATCAAAACAAAGCCTATGTAAACCATATTAGGCTAACAAGCAATAAACAACAGTATCTAAGTTAACTTGTTATAAATTAACTCGTACCTGTCACCACATCCGCTTGTTTAATGGCCTCCTGCTGCACCAAGTTATAGACTCTAGGCTGAGTCGGAGCATAGTGGGACGCGATTGACTCCACCGCCTTGCCCTTCTCTTCATAAGTAGCTCCTTGTTTTCTCTCGGACTTTGGGCGTCCGCTCCAGCAATCGCGGGCAAAGTGCCCCGTCTTTCCACACGTGAAACAAGCGCCCAGGGTTCGATTGGTAGTTACCCCCGAGGCACCTATAGAAGAAGCTGGACTTGACGTCCTAGCCTTCTTATAGATTCTTCGATAGCCCGACTTCGACGTAGTCGACGCCTTGAACTCTGATTTCTTCCCACCAGATTCCTTCTTAGCTTGCACATTTCTCATGTCCTTCTCTAAGGACCGGGCCGAGTTGACCAAGGTTAGGAAACCCTGCGCCATGGGCCCTGACAGTAGCAACCTCAGCTCATCTCTTAACCTTTCATAGAAGCGGTTAGTCTTTCGCTCCTCATCGGCAAAGGTAGCGCTAGCATATCTCCCCAATCGAGTAAACACGTGGAGGTACTCGTCTACAGTGCTATCTCCTTGCACCAACTTTTGGAACTCGTTCTCTAGTGCGATCCTCTGCGCTGAGGGGAGATATCGAGCCATGAACAGTCTCGAAAATTCCTCCATAGATACTTCGGCCAACGTCCTTCCCCTAACCTGGTGTAGCTCTATACCTTCCCACCATAACCTTGTGTCCCCATCCAATAGGAACATCGCTATTATGGTCTTCTGCCACTCTTCCGTTTCTGTTACTGTCATCACCCTATTGACTCTTGAGAGCCAATCTTCGGCCTGGGTCGGGGTTCCCGTTCCCGAGAACACCGGTGGGTGGAAGCCCATCACATGCTTAAGATGTCTCTCAGTTGCTCTTCGAGGCAACTCCGGCTCCACCGCCACCTGCTCAACCCTTCTAGGCTCCGCCGCTTGGAGCGGCACTTGCTCCTCCGCAGGAGCAGGCTGCTGCACCTGTCTTGCAGGTTGCGCATTAATCATTGCCATGACAGCTTCTGCCACCAACCTAATGGTCTCGGTAGACAGAGGTGTTGCAGGCGCTTCACTTGGCGAACTGCTTGCCTCAGAACCTGGCCGTTCTGACGGCCCAACACCACTTCTGGTCACCTATAATCGTGCAAAACACCGATAAGCGACCAAATATTATTGCAAACAGCAATTATAGGAACACACAGGTTCCTCAAACATATGTATTTTCATTCCTAAGTGGACATTCATGGGTTCTTTTCATGTTATAACGATGACGCACACACATGTGCTCACCACCCCTTAAAGTGAATTCGCCCACGAATTCATTTAAGTTTGACCGAAACCAGTAGTCTAATACCAATTTGTAACACCCCTATCCGTCGCATAGCATATAGCAGTAGGTCCGGCCGGGGTTCGACGCCATATACTACGGACAGACCGGTTTGTTACGCGTTGAAACCATACAACCAATCACCAACGTCCTACATAGAGTCATTCTAGCGGAAGCAATTTCTTAAGTTGAACAAATAAAAGAACCCTGTCAAGCACGAATGTCCACTACTTAGATAAAATAGGAATGATTAATACAAAAGTACCGACCTTATGGCCTTACAATAGTTCTCTCAACAAGAGTGTCTTTCATACTTCGGCTCGCAGGCCGGCCATACATGAGATAAACGGAAAACATAAAGAAAGGTAGGCCTTCGAGGGCCAGCACCGCAACATGGGCTTTAGCCCGCTATTTCCCGCTCGGCTCCGCAACACCTGCAAGCCACAATCCACCGCCCGGTGGTAAACAAAAGCAACGGTCAGCTATGCTGATCAAATTATAACGATCCCGCCCCCGTAATCGGGGCGGCGATGCTCTTTCCCTACACTTTATTAGTATAGCATCAATATAGTGTAAACACACTTCAACACAGGCGTAGGCTCGCACGGCCACACACCTCGTGCATACAGGGCACATTCACGGCGAACTGGCCAATGTCACGTCAATTCAAGCCATAGACGTTCCCGTTCCACCACCGCCCTTTGGACGGCCAACCATATGAGCATTTTGTCTTCTTGGCCTTGGTCACGACAATTTAAGCCATAGACCGCCGAAGACCCTCATCCATGCCAACAGTTCCACCGAACAATATAGATCGGGTACGGTTCTGCCTGACCTGTGCTCATATCGCAACGGCAATTTAAGCCATATGCGCAGGTCAAGACTCACCGAGTCCCGTTTCCACCACAATAATCACATAACCCGGTTATGTTCACGTTGGCTCCCCGGCCACCATGTTGGCAAAACCCGCTTTTGCCCAGTTTTCCGGGTGCACCTTGGAGTTAATCTCCAAGGCTCCCTGCTGCAATCTACCACGTAGAAAACCCGAAAAATGCCCAAACACCTGGAGTCTTCCCCGGTTCATATGCAATGCAACATCACCGATCCGGCTCTACATGTCCGGATAGGCTTCACACACAATGCCTATGCCCGTTTTCGCATACGGACTCTATACAAGGGGGACTTTACATATCTACCCCAAGGAACGCTCCAACTCTTCGCTCACTCGCGAGAGAGGGCTTCCTATGCAAAGGGAAAAAGGGCTTCACATGCCCAAGGATGAGAAATCGTTACCCTTGCGTTCTTCCGCGGGGCCATGAAAAACTATGCGGTTGGAAAGCACCGTAACGGCGTCTCCTCTGCGGATCTAGACTCGGATCGCGATTCGGAGCTCCGACGCTCCACCTGCGGCCGGATCTTGGTCTCCAACCTCTCACCTTGCTCTCCCTTCTCTCTAGGATTTAGAAAGAGAATGCAAAAAGAGAATGAGGGTTTTGAAACCCTTATCCCGGCTAAAACCACCCAGGAGCAGCCCCCCACCGTCGGATCCAAAGCCAAGGAAAAGAACGGCCACGATTAGACCTCAAATTAGAAAATCTGGGCCGAACACGGGTTGCAACACGGCCATGTGCATGGCCGTGTCACCCATTCGCCGTCCCGACCGACTCGAAAACCAGCACACGGCATTCGACACGGCCTCCGACACGCCCGTGTCACCTGTGACACGCCCGTGTCGAGACCCATGTCACGCCCCCCGTGTGCAATCGGCCAGCTTTCCCAACCCGAGAAGGACACGGTCTGCGACACGGTACCCGACATGCCCGTGTCGCATGTGACACGCCCGTGTCTGGGCCCGTGTCATGGCCCGTGTACCTGACTCAAAAAACTGCCCAAAGTGATACGCCCTGGGACACGCCCGTGTCCCAGGCCGTGTGCCTCAACTCGACGATCTCCGATCGTCAAAACGTCGACCACATGACCCGTGGCCGAACACGCCTGTGTCACGCCCGTGACACGCCCGTGTCACGCCCGTGACACGCCCGTGTCACGCCCGTGACACCTGCTCCAAAATTCATACTGGGCTTAAAACGTCACCCGTCCCTCTTTTGAGTTTCGGGGTGCTACATCGCTACACCCTTTGAGATTAAATAGAGGCGATGAACCAATATTCTCTCAAGCGAAATGGATCGACCCGATCCATTCGAGCGTGTATTGTACCAAAAGAGATCCACCGAAAATAAACGATTCGAAAAGTGGTAGATCTCTCCCAACAAAAAGAAAACGAGGTCCGCCAATCCTCACGAATATAAATAGATCAAAAGAAAATAACAAAGTCATTAGGATCAAACCACGTTGAATTCAAAGTTCGTAGGCAACGCCAAAGAAAACCACCTCAAGAATTAATCTAGGAGAGAAACACTCAAAAAGGTAGAAATTTCGTTACCCCAATCGGAATGGATGATTCCGATTAAAAAAAATGGTTCGCTCTTCTACAGCTCCCCCGGAGTCGCCTGAATGGAGAGAAACTCGTCCACCTTTCTTGCTTCACGCCAGAGATAGTTCCACGAAACCACGGAGGGCCTTACACCTTGGCCGAAATCCACCAAGATTGAACTCCTTGGTTGGCTGAAATCTTCAAGGGAAAGATGATGGGTTGTCTGAATCCTAGAGAGAGATCCAAGGCTAGGCTGAATTCCTTCAAAGGGGAGAAGTCACTTTTGCTTGTTGCAAATCATTTACAGAGGAGAGGGAGAGTTAAGGTGGAGAATAGAGGAAGGAAAGGGGGGAAAAGGTGACCGAACCACAAGGGAAGGGGGAAGGAGGTCGGTGGCCAAAGAGGGAAGCAAGAGAGAAGGGTGGATTTCAATTTGAAATTTTAGGTTTTCAATTTTTCATTCATCAATCTACTAAATCCTTCATAAACATGACCTTTTATAGCCTACATCACTCAATCTTCTCCATTCAAATAAAATAAACACAAGATGGTTATATGCACTCATCATAAACATGACATAACAAATACAATATTTAAATGAATGAAATAAAAACTCTCAAATTAAAATAATGCAACAAGGAAATAAATAAATATAATAAATTATTATAATTATTAGATTATTATCGCGGCGATGGCGTTGTAGCGGCGATGGCGTTGTAGCGAAATTATTGTCGCGGCGATGGCGTTGTAGCGGCGATCGTGTTGTAGCAAAATAATTGTTGCGGCGATGGCGTTATAGCGCCGATGGCGTGCATCAAAATTATTGTTGCGGCATCGTCCATCCGAGTCTTCAAACGTACGATTGCGGCGGCGACCAACATAATGCATGGACCCGACGTCGTCATAGAGCTCGCTAAAGAACTCGTCAGCACCATCTGTAACGTCATCACGAACAAGTGGCGGGACATCATCGCCACCAATCAAACGGTCACGATCATCGCGAGCAATTGGCGGGACAACGTCGTCATCAATCCTCCTCCACACAAAACTACTCATCACCGATGAGTGGCCTGTGAGGGGAGAACAGTCGAAAGCAGCAGCAACATGGGGCAAATATGGCCCCACAACCCAAGTCATAGTAGAGTAATCATGCCCCATCAAATAGCACTTGTTAGGAAAAAAGAAGGTCTTCGGGAACCTTGGAAAAGCATTAGTCAAAGAAGGTGAAAAAGTTTCAACATCAACATTCAACATACCTCCAGTGAAAACCGTAAGAGAGAGCGATCCAGGACCCAGCTCACCCCTCAACCCATTAGAAAACATAGTGGACGAAATAAACGGAGAGGCAGATAATTCAAGTGATGGAGAAACATAAGGCGTTAAATCCGAAACATTGAAAATGGGGTATATACCCCAAACAGTGGGTATCTCCAAAAGATATGCATTTTCTCCTAACCTCTTTAAAATTCGGAAAGGACTGGCTCGCTGATTCGCTAACTTTTTATGGAGCCTGAAGGCAACCGTTCAGGGATGAGACGCACCAAGACCAAATCATCAACATTAAAGTGAGACACTCTTCTATGTACATTAGCATGAGAATTATAAAATGTATGTTGGGCGACTAACGTTTCATGAATGTGCTTATGTAAATTGTGAATTTGGAGAGCGAATTCTTATGCAAAATCACTTGATTTATACGTTGGAGGTAACAGAACTAAATCAGGTGGCACCGGTGCTAAATGGTTTAATCGATTTAATTTATATTGAAAGTTTAGCAAACGCAAACCAATGGGCACACCCGTCACGAAATCTGAAATGGGCACAATAGACGACCTCATTGTAAACGTAAAATCAGAGAATTGATTATTCATAGGAAGTCTAGAGGATACAAAACTACAAAAATTTATGACGAGACTGAACACGAATTCTATCAACTCACTAATACTTATCTTACGAGACATGTCCAACGGAGGGGTTACTAACATAGACAACACCAAATGGCTTGGACTAGTTATAACAAATTCATGTCCTAAAATATGTGCTAGTCGGGTCAATGGAGCGAGATGGAGGGTTGTTAAAATCACACCCGAGAGAGAATCAAAATCATCTTGAATTTCATGCAATGGAGACAACATCAAAGGACGTTCATACAGGTCTGCATCAATAACGTCATCCAAAAGTACAACTCCCTCGCTAGGAAATTCTTCCAACATACTGGATACATCATCCAATTCAGAATCAGTAAAAGTCTCAGAAATGGGCAAAATCGAACCCGACAAAATTTCTAATTCATATTGAGTTTCAGACAATGGTGATAACATCAAAGAAATATCTTTCGGGTTCTCAGCGCTAAATTCATTCAAAAATAATCTTCCCTCATAAGGTAAATCTTCCAACACCGTAGGTACATCTACTAACTTAGAATCATCGAAATATTCCTCGGCTACCATAGGTGACGTATTGGGAATAAAGTCGAGGGTAGATTGAGTAATCCCATGGGGTGGCACTTCAGAGGGGAGTTCCACTTCCATGTCACTGGGGTAACCAAACTCCTCATCGTCACTAAGCTCATCATTTAAATCGGCCTCACCCTCAGTGGCGGGCTCAGTCCTAGACACAGCTGCAAACTCATTAGGAGAGTTAACGACTAGATCAGGCAGCTCAGGGGGAGACTCAAAAAGGACTACTGGCATATTCGGAATAGGACGCACAATACAACCAAGATCAGATACGCCACTAAACTCACATGTCGTAATCGTCTGTCTGCCCCTACAGATAGAACTACTCTCACCATGCGGGCTCATGGCAGTCCTAGCAGTCACTTGTACAGAACTAGGGATAGGGGACCTCATCTTTTCCTTTCCTCCATAGGTGGGTGCAGGTATGCTATAGGTAGCTCTACAAACCTGGGGAAAGGATCTATCCTGAGGGAATATGTCACTCATATCATCAGATACGGGTCTAGTGCCCTGGCGTAATGTAGCCACTTCATCGAACATCCATGTGGGAGCGTACTGATCAGTGAGGAGGCTCTTCATGATCGGCCAACCTATAGGAGACCCAATACGTCTTTCCTCGTTGAACTAGAAAGTCTGGGCTCGACCCACTAACTGCTTGCTTGCAACTGGTGAAAGACTTATTTCAAGAGCCTAAATACCTAGAGGGGGGTGAATAGGTTCCAATTATCTTTAAGAATTTTAGGCAAATTAACTAGTATTACCGCAGCACAGACCATACAATCATAGCACAGAACATACAATCACAGCACAGCAAACACCAGATTTATAGTGGTTCCCCAAGGTATAGGTACATCAACTTTCTCCCTTCGCCTATCCAGTAGAGAACTGGATTCAGCCCAACTCCCTTCCACTTTCTCAGATCCAAGATCTTACAACTCAGAACAAGATGGTTCCTACAGCTCAGACTTATACAAGTCCTACCTCAAATTCTTCATAAGAATCCCACCTCAGGCCACAGCCCTACCTCATCCTTTATAACTAGGCTTACAACTCAGACTATCAAAAGTCCTACACCTCAGGTACACAGCCCTACCTAAGGCTTTATAATTATATGCTTACAACTAAGATCTAACAAAAGATCCTACAAGAATTTGAGTATTTAAGAGATACAGAAATATCACCAGATAGATCACTCTATAGGTGAGAGCTTCTTGATCAGATCTTGAATGAACTGAATCTTCAAATCCAACCTGACTTAGCTGTTTCAAAGCTTCTTGATAGAACAAAATAAGGTTGAACTCTTCTTGATGTAGAAGTTGATCTCATGTCAGCTCTTTCCTTGAATTCAGAATAAGATCTGAATCTTCTCTACAGACTGTTCAGAATCTACCGTCTTAAGGGTCACCCTTTTCTTGTTGTGAAAATCTTTCTTTGGATAATTCACTTTTTTATCTCTCTATCTGTTGTTGTAAGTTGTCACAGATCAGTCCTATATATAGAGATTTCTCCTTATTACCGGCTGATCTGGTTTGTAACAACCTTCTGACAGTTCTGACAAAGGTGTCAGACCTGTTGGTAATGACAGCTGTCGAGTCACCAGTCATGACAGTTGATTCCTTAAAGATTTTATAAGTCAGCATGAACCACTCAGCAGACTGCTTCATATGTGTCGACACAAATATACTAAGTGTCGACACAAGTCTTGGTGATGTCGACACAATACTCCAAGTGTTGATATAGTCATACTTCTACTACTTGACACATCTTTTGTTAGTATGTGTCGACACAAGTCCTGTGTGTCGACACAACTGCTCTTGGTCTCGACATAACTGATGTAGACAGATGGCATTGAGTGTATGTCCAGCCGTCGTTGAGTGTGTGACGACACAACTGCTTTTGGTCTTGACACAGCTGCTGCAGACAAATGGCGTTGAGTGTATGTCTAGCTGTCGTTGAGTGAGTATCGACACAAGTCCTGTGTGTCGACACAAGCATTCTGACTCAGAATAGCTGTTGTTGTAAGATGGCGTTGAGTGTGTGTCTAGCTACCGACACAAACCTTCTTCAGGTGTCGACACAATTCCTGAGTGTCGACACATACCTTTCTTTTGGTGTCGACATAACTTCTGGGTGTCGACACAATGTTGGGTACATTGGAAAATGTGTACCTGATTTGAAGAAGCCCAACCTAGCTCAATGATATACATCAAGGTGTATTTGATGTTGTTTTAAGTTGACATGTGCAGGTGAAGAATTGACAAAGTATGCAGAAAAATTCTAAGTCCAAGTGTCGACACAGAGGAAGCAGTGTCGACACATAGAAGAAAATAGTCGACACAACACTGGGAAGCAGTGTCGACACATAGCAGTTAGTCTACAACTACACTGGGAAAAAGTGTCGACACAGAAGAAGTAAGTCGACACATCACTGGGAATTTGTGTCGACACAGAAGAAAAGCGTCGACCTCAACATTGGGAGAATGTGTCGACACAGAAGAGTATAGTCGATCTCAAGATTGTCGACATCAGCTGAATGTGTCGACACAGAAGAAAATAGTCGACCTCAAGTTTGTCGACACCAGCAGAATGTGTCGACACATTGTGATTAAGTCGACACATTAAAGCAGATTTAAGAAATGAATGTGTCGACACCTGAAGGCTAAGTCGACACTTACTAAGTTATGATTCTACAACAACTGTGTCGACACACAGGACTTGTGTCGACACACTGAAGAGTCAAGACCAAGTTATTTTCAGAAGAAGCTGTGTCGACTCAAAGGCAACTTAGTCGACATCACTGAAGACTGTGTCGACACCAAAGTCAATTGTGTCGACACAGATAGACAGATGGTCTCGACACTTTCTGACAGACTGTTTCAACAACTTGTGGTTCAAGACTAAGGCACAGGACTTGTTTGAAGACTTGACAGCTGTGGGTTACCACCGGTTAACTGAAGTTGTCAGACTTGTCAGAAAACGGTTAGAAACCGGATCAGCCGGTTACCATGAAGAATGTCTATAAATAGACAGATTCAGAAGGAGAAAATATATACAACACAACAGATAGTCCTTTTGAATAACTTTGAATCAAAAAGGAAGAGAAGGATCATAATCCAATTCATTTCAAGAAAGTGCTAGTCACTTAAGAAGATCTTCTCCGGGAGATCTAAGAAGACTATCTAAGGATAGATCTAAGAAGAGTTCTAATCAGAATTCAGAAGAATCTTTCAAAGTGCTGGATAGAGAGAGATCAAGCCAGAATTAGAAGAAGAAGAAAGAAACCACCAGTGGATTCTCAAGAAGCTGTTTGGAATCAACTCAGCTAAGTTCATTTTCAAGAAGCATTGAAGAAGGCTCAGATACAGTTGATTGCATCAGCTGATCAAGAATTGTCTTGACCTTTCTCTCTCAACTTTGGCAAGACAGTTTAATAATCTTTTCTATATTTCTGTAGGATCTGTTTACACAGATCTGAGTTGTAAGCCTATGTTATAAAGGCTGAGTGTAGGAGTGTTGAACTCTGAGTGGTAGGGCTGTTTGCCTGAGTGTAGGAGAAGGATATTCTCTGAGTTGTAGGCCTTGGGGCAAGGCTGAGGTAGGGCAGTTGTGCCTGAGTTGTAGGAACCAGTTGGGTTCTGAGTTGTAGGATCTATTGATCTGAGATAAGTGGAAGTTTGGCCGAATCTAGCATACTGCTAGATAGGTGAAGGGGGAAAGTGGATGTACCCAGACCTTGGGGAACCACTATAAAACATTGTGCAATCTGTGATGTTTTATTTTCTGTGATTCCTGTGCCAATTGTGTTAGCTATTGAATTGAATTCTGCCTAGAAGTTTTTATAAGAAAAGCAGAACCTATTCACCCCCCCCCCCCTCTAGGTGTTTAGGCTGCCTTGAAAGTTAAACTATCACACAACTTCTGCTTTAGGTGTCGACACAATTCCTTCCTTAGGTGTCGACACAATTCTGGGTGTCGACACAACTGCTTCTTCAGGTGTCAACACAGCTTTGCTTCTAGTGTCGACACAACTTCTGGGTGTCGACACAACTTTGCTTCTAGTGTCGACACAACTTCTGGGTGTCGACACAACTTTGCTTCTGGTGTCAACACAACCTCTTCTAGGTGTCGACACAATTCTTCACAAGTGTCGACACTTGTACTTAGAAAATTTCTTTGCAAACCTTATACATGCACAATGAAACTCAAACATACATCAAATACAAATTGATGTATATCATTGAGTAAGATGAGACTTCTTCAAATCTGGTACATATTTTTCAGTGTATCCAACAACTGGGACCTTGTGGAGGTCCCACAGACAAAGACACTCAAAATAACGTTCTATCTCAACAACCTAATTAAGAAAGATCTGAGGACCTCCCAACCCATCGTATGTGGGAGCAACGCTCCTAGATGACCTAGATACGTCACCCTCTCGCTTAGGGCGACGATCTTGATGATGGTAGGGCTGCCTAGGGGATGGTGGTGTCGCTTGGTTAGTCGTTAGTTGCCTAAGCAAGTCCCTAATTTCACCCATTATAGGTGAATGAACTGGTTTCCTAACATTCGACATGGATGCAGAAGATTTGAATCGGGAAACGTTAACATTATGGTCCATTTTAGTGGTGACGAGACAGAAAATTTTATACTCGAATCTGGTACACATACAATGGAATAATGACTGATCCTATAAAATTGTAACAGATGGAATAATGACTCTGATCCTATAAAATTGTAACAGATGGAATTGTTCCCGCTAAACCGCTAAGGAAATAAATATATTTTTTGTATTTTCTTGCTAAAAATAAATAGGAGATTATTAAAAAAAAAATTGAATTTTGTTTGCAGAAAAATAAAAATTTAGGCCGCTATTGGCAGACCAAAAGAAAATTTTTAAAAAAAAAATTTGACAAATAAACTTGCAAGACAAGTGCGTGTTGATGTCCTAAGAAAAGGGGGGTAATAATTAGGAAATTGATGTGAACCTCCCTCTGATACCAAATTGATGCAGGCTACGTCTCCTGACGAACCGCAATGAACAAAAGACACTGAATTATTCTCACTCATTCCAAATCTACGCTCGCACAATTTAAACGCAGCACACCCGATTCACAATAATATCAATCTAATGCAAACGCACGGGTTAGCTACACCCTTAGAGATCAAATAGAGGCGATGAACCAATATTCTCTCAATCAAAATGGATCGACCCGATCCGTTCGAGCGTGTGTTGTACCAAAAGAGATCCACCGAAAATAAATGATTCGGAAAGTGGTAGATCTCTCCCAACAAAAAGAAAATGAGGTTCGTCAATCCTCACGAATATAAATAGATCAAAAGATAATAACAAAGTCGTTCGGATCAAACCACGTCGAATTCAAAGTTCGTAGGCAACGCCAAAGAAAACCACCACAAGAATTAATCTAGGAGAGAAATGCTCAAAAAGGTAAAAATTTTGTTACCCCAATCGGAATGGATGATTCCGATTAAAAAAATGGTTCTCTTTTCTACGGCTCCGTCGGAGTCGCGCTGAATGGAGAGAAACTCGTCCGCCTTCCTTGCTTCATGCCGGAGATGGTTCCACGAAACCACGGAGGGCCTTGCACCTTGGCCGAAATCCACCAAGATTGAACTCCTTGGTTGGCCGAAATCTTCAAGGGGAAGATGATGGGTTGGCCGAATCCTAGAGAGATCCAAGGTTAGGCCGAATTCCTTCAAGGGGGAGAAGTCACCTTTGCTTGCTGCAAATCGTTCACAGAGGAGAGGGAGAGTTAAGGTGGAGAATAGAGGAAGGAAGGGGGGGAATAAGGTGGCCGAACCACAAGGGAAGCGGGAAGGAGGCCGGCGGCCAAAGAGGGAAGCAAGAGAGGAGGGGCGAAATTTCAATTTGAAATTTTAGGTTTTCAATTTTTCATTCATCAATCTACTAAATCCTTCATAAGCATGACCTTTTATAGCCTACATCACTCAATCTCCTCCATTCAAATAAAATAAACACATGATGGTTATATGCACCCGTCATAAACATGACATAACAAATACAATAATTAAATGCATGAAATAAAAACTCTCAAATTAAAATAATGAAACAAGGAAATAAATAGATATAATAAAACATTATAATTATTAGATTATTGTCGCGGCGATGACGTTGTAGCGGCGATGGCGTTGTAGCGAAATTATTGTCGCGGCGATGGCGTTGTAGCGGCGATCGTGTTGTAGCAAAATAATTGTCGCGGCGATGGCGGTATAGCGCCGATGGCATGCATCGAAATTATTGTTGTGGCATCGTCCATCAGAGTCTTCAAACGTACGATTGTGGTGGCGATCAACATAATGCATGGACCCGACGTCGCCATGGAGCTCGCCAAAGAACTCATCAGCACCATCTGCAACGTCATCACGAACAAGTGGCGGGACATCATCGCCACCAATCAAACGGTCATGATCATCACGAGCAAGTGGCGGGACAACGTCGCCATCATGTGTGTGCTTAGAATAAAATATATTATTCCTAGCCCTTCTCGACCTTCTGCCTCCCTGCAACGAAAGCTCGAGAAAACTTCAGAAATTCAAAGGATTCGTGGCGCCAAAAGGAATGGATTTCCTGTTTGAGGTTTCAGAGTTGGTGAGAAACGGATTCAAGGATACTCCGAAGGAGGTACAACTCGTTCTCCATTTATTGTAGGTCGTTGACCTAGAATACGTCCTATCGGAGCCAAGCTCGATATGGAAGAGAGGAGTGCTTGAACTATATTCAAATTCAACTGTAGACTCATCCTCCAATAAAATCAAATCATCCATCAGTGGGCATAATATCGAGATCACTCCCAGAAGATTGAGCAAAGCCCTGCATCTGCCCAAGTTCAGGCCGTCTGATGAAGAAGAAGAACTTTATCAGGATGATATGAAATCTTCCCTCAAGTGGTGTGGGCTTTCAAAGCATACCACTGGATCAGTTTTAAGAAAAGAAATGAATCTCAAAGGAAAATTTCTAGCTGATTTGATTGGCAAAGCACTGATTTGCAAAACAGGGTCATATGATAAGATATCTAGAAAAATATTTGAGCTCATGACAAGGGTAATTCTTACCAAGAGAATTGACTGGGGAAATGTGTTGTTTGACAGAGTTGTGGAATGTGTTCCAAAGCCTAACCTGGGAAGAATCCTGTCCATGTACTTGCATGTTATTATTCTAGGGATCCTCAATGTGAGGCTAGGAACTAAGATCCATCACATGAGGAGGATGGACTCAAAGATGTTTGACAAGTGGGATAGAGTGTTGCTGCCACATAAACAAACAAGTGAGGAGAAGAAGAAAGTTGTACTTATTACATAGGAAAGCACACAAAGCAGCTCTTTTGAGAGCAGTGAGGAAGAGCTACATGATCCTCAGCTGTCTGACTCTATTGAGGAAATAAGAAGAGATATGAGTGCTCAGGTTTTAATATCCTCTGAACCTACAGCAAAGACTATCCAAGCCAGTGGCTCACAATCTGAAGACATCCCAGCAGAGGTAGCTGAACAAGTGACTGAAGGTATTGTGGACAGTATCTGTGCAGACATTGAGGGGGAGACTACCCAGATGGTTGCACCTGTTGTGGGAGAGATAGTTCAATCAATTCAAGACTAGCTTGATGCCTTCATTGAAAATCTGCAGAAAAGGATTGATCAAACTCCAGAAGGTCTTGAGGTCATACTCTTCTATCCTCAAGTTGAGGGGGACAAACTTCCTGATACAGTGATTGAAGATGCTTCAGCCATAGTTGATATAGAGCAACAAACTCCAATGAGGAATGCAGAGGTTGAGGAAGAGATTCCAACAGAGCTCCATGCTCAAACAACTGAAAAAGTTATTGATATTTCTGAGGATGGTGAACCTGCAGTTGATGAGCAAAAGAGTGATGTTGCTGATCATTCTTTTGAATACATGAGAGCTGACTCAAAGATAAGGGAAGAGACAAGGAATGAGGATAAGGATGTCTGTGATCAAGGGACATCTCATCAAGCTGATCAGATGTCATCAACATTCCTGGCACAATTGAAAGGTCTGTTGGATGACCAGAGGAGACAACTTGAACACTTTGTTGATGACTCCATCAAAGAGATGAGAAAGGATTTGTCTATAGAAATAAAGTCCATCAGATTTGAAGTAAACCTGCTTAAGGCCAACATAGTGTCATTCTTCATGAGAGCTGCCCCAACTATCACTTACACTGAAAGCAAGCTTGAGGAAATCTGGAAGACAGATTGATATTATTGAAAATCAAAACATCACTGCCAGCAACAAGGAAATTGTCTATAATGTATAGAAGACACTGATGGATGCACACAAGATAGTTCTGGAAAGAAGGATGGATGCATGCACTCAGTATCAAGATGACCACTGTTGGAGGTTAAGAATCATGTTACTAAGGGAGTCAATTTTCTAGATGAAAGACTCTCTATAGCCAAGGACTCCCTGACTGCAATTGTTAGTGAAGAAGTCATAAAGAGGGAGAAGGCAATGGTTAAAGCCAACACTGAGAATGTTGTTTGGGTCACCAATGTGATCAGAGGTTCACTGGGGCTTGGAAAATATTCATATGATAATATTGTTCCTGCTCCTATTTTAGAAGGACAGACAGATGGAAATCAGTATGATAATCTGCAAGATGAACAATATGGTGATGAACAGTGTGGTGATCAGGTTGGTGCTCAGTGGGTTGAACCCTCTACTCTGCTGAAATTCCTACCTTCAGCCCCACTGTTGATCAGATAGTAAGAGCAAAAGGCAATTCTGTTGCTGAAGAGGAGGAAGAGGTCAGGATCAACAAAAAGAGGTATAGAGAAGAGATGAAAACTTGGTCAGACTTTGAAAAATGGAGTCCTCAATCAAGGACTATCATCTTATCTGTCTGGGATCAAATCAAAGAAAAAAAAACTAAAAGGGGAAAACTGTATAGCTCCCTAGAATGGGCTAAATTAGAAAAGAATTAAGAGGCCATGAGGAAGTTCGGGAGAGACAAGAATACAGTTGCAGTGCCACCAGATGCTCTTGAGGCCAGCAAATACTTCACAAAGCCTTACAGTAACTTTGAGAGACAAAAGCAAAAGAAGACTGAAGCTGATGAAAAGGCTACAAAGAAACCCAGCAGGGGTATAGCTATTAAGGAACCTGAAACATGAAGGCTCCGTTCGTTTCGTAGGAATTGAAATTGACATCAATTCCAATTCCCATAGAAATTGGAATTGAAGTCAATTCCAATTCTGTCGTTCGACTAAATGCAGGAATTCTATCACGGGAATTTAAATTAATAATTCTACTGCTCCACTCCATATTAGAATTTTTCCGCTCGAGCGCGCATTTTTTGCCCGGGCGCGTATTTTTTCCCCGGGCGCATATTTTTTCGCCCGGGCGCACATTTTTCACAGGGCGCGCAGTTTTCGCCCGACCGCGCATTTTTTCGCCCGGACGTGCATTTTTTGCACGGGTGCACATTTTTTCGTCCAGGAGCGCAATTCTGTCTTTCAACAAAAATGCGAGCCACCGCGAAAATTCCGTGCCCGCCGGACGAAAAATGCGCGCCCAGGTGAAAAATGAGCGCCCTGGCGAAAAATGTGCGCCCGGGAGAAAAAATCGGGACCGGGCGAAAAATTCAGGAATGGGAGAAAAATTTGCGCCCGGACGAAAAATCGCACCAGAACGAAAAATGCGCGGCCGGGCGGAAAATGTGCACTCGGGCGAAAAATTCGCGCCCAAGCGAAAATTGCGCGCTCAGGGAAAAAATGGGCGTCCTGGCGAATAAAATCGCATTCGGGCCAAAAATTCGCGCCCGGGCGAAAAATTCCCGGTGGGACGAAACATTCGCGCTCGGGCGAAAAAATACGCACAGGCAAAAAATGCGCGCCCAGGAAAAAAATGAGCGCCTAGGCGAAAAATGGGCGCTCGGGAGAAAAAATGCGAGCCCGACCGAAAAATGCGCCCCCAATCGAAAAATTCATGCCCGAGCGAAAATTGCGCGCTCAGGCAAAAAATGGGCGTCCTGGCGAATAAAATCGCATTCGGGCCAAAAATTCGCACCCGGGCGAAAAATTCCCGGTGGGACGAAACATTCGCGCTCGGGCGAAAAAATACGCGCTCGGGCCTAAAAATACGCGTCCGATCGAAAAATTCGCATCATGGCGAAAAATTCGCGCCCGGGCAAAAAATGCGCGCCCGGACAAAAATGCGTGCCCGGACAAAAATGCGCGCCCGGACGAAAAATGCGCGTCCGAGCGAAAAATACGCGATCGAAAAATACTCCCCCGGCCGAAAAACGTGCCGCCGGCGAAAAATGCGCCGCCGGCTGAAAAATGCTATCTTGGGCAAAAAATGCGCACCCATGCAAAAAATGTGCGACTGGTTAGAAAAATTCGCGTTCGGGCAAAAAATTCGTTCCCGGGAGAAAAATGCGCACCCGGGAGAAAAAAATCACGCCCGAGCGAAAAATGCGCGCCCGGGCGGAAAAATTCGCGATTAGTCGAAAAATTAGATCTTAGGCGGAAAAAACGTGCACTGGCGAAAAAATGCATGCACGAGCGAAAAAATGCGCACCCGGGCGAAAAATACGTTCCCGAGGGAAAATACGCGCCCGGGCGAAAAATGCCTGTCCGGACGAAAAATGCGCTTCCGGACAAAAATGCGAGCCCGAGCAAAAAATCCGTGTCCGAGTGAAAAATCCACGTCCGGGTGAAAAATTCGCGCTCGGGCGAAAAATTCGCTCCCGGGCGAAAAATTCGCGCCCCGGTGAAAAATGCGTGCCCGGGCGAAAATGCGCGCTCGGGCAAAAATGCGTGTCCGGGCAAAAAATGCGCTCACGGGCGAAAACTTCGCGCCAGGGCAAAAAATGGTCGCCCGGGCAAAAAAATCTGTGTCTGGCCGAAAAATGCAGGCTCGGGCGAAAAATGCATGCCCAGGAGAAAAATGCGATCCCTGACAGAAAAATGTGTGCCCCGTCGAAAAATTTGCTCTTCGGTGAAAAATGCGGTCCTAGCCGAACAACAGAATTTGCGTTAATGTTTTTTGAGAGAATCGGGAACGCGCTGGTAGTGATGGGAATCACGAATGAAGATCTCGTGAGGTAAGAATTGAAGGAGTCATGTTTCTTCTATAATCAATTCCCATGGGAATTGAATGGAGAATTCAATTCCAAAGTAGATTTATGGTTGTCGAACAGTCACAATTGGAATTGGCAATTGGATGTCAATTCCAAAGCCCTAATTCCATCGAAACGAATGGAGCTGAAATGTTTTTGTATTCCTTAAAGGGCTTTAGAATTTTGAACATTATTATAAGCACATTGTGTATTTATAATTATCTCTTTAAATGATAATCATATTTTTGATTATGTGTCATCTATTGCTCTTGATTGTTGTGAATGTTTTTTTATTCATATGGTAGTGTATATCATTGACTATGATTCTGACTTCTTAAAATATGGGAAGATTGTTGGGTCCATTGATCATAATGTTTTAGATTTGAAGAAGGTCCACAAGTCAATGGTACACACATGGATGTATCTAATGTATATTCAAAGTTCATTGTATGCAAGTTGTATACTATTGTATTGATTAGACGGGTTGTCAGGGTCACAATGACAGTTGGACTCAAGACAGGTTGCTCGACAAGCAAAAAATAGGCTAAGTACAGAAGCATTGAGTGAACTCACTTCACTCAACGCTAGGAGTCTAAAAGCGTTGATAGAAGATCCAGCAGTCAAAGCCTCAGTGTTGTTGACTAGAAATCTGTCTAAGGATAGAAGTGTTGAGTGAAGACAGTTCACTCAACGGCTACTAAACAGGATTTCTGATTAAGTATAGAAGTGTTGAGTGAAGACAGACCACTCAACGCCTCATCAAAAAGTCTGGCATAGTCCAGAAGCGTTGAGTGTAGAATGATCACTCAACGCCTTCATGCAGGAAAGTTCTACCATGTCCAAATGCGTTGAGTGATGAAGGGTTACTCAACGCCTTAACAGTTAGACTGCAAATGTCAAATGCGTTGAGTGATGAAGGGTTACTCAACGCCTTAACAGTTAGACTACAAATGTCAAATGCGTTGAGTGTTGAAGGTTCACTCAATGCCTCAAGATGTAGATTTTCTGCTAAGTATTTCTGCATTGAGTGACAAGGCCTCACTCAACGTCTATGCAGATTGTCTGGAAATTGCCAAGTCCACAAGCGCTAAGTCATGCTAACACCATCAATAATTCAAATGTTGCGGGAATTACGCGCTAGATGACAGAAGGCGGTGTATGTCGTTGGATGACGATTAATAAAAGGAACTTTTCGAGAAATCAAAAAGGAGCTTTTTGATCATCTTATTCCTCTCGATAAAGCAGAAGATTTCCTAGAACTCATTCTTACATCAAGTCTGTGAACTACATATAGAAGTTGGCTAGTTGAAGAAATAAAGAACTAAAGAATCATTCTGTCTTCAACAGCAAGATCAAAAATCTCATTTTCTGAGTTTAAAAAAAAGTAGAGCAAACTTAAGAGGTTGTTCATCTTCAAGGCCACTACACTCAACACTACTACATCGAAGGCTTGAAGAAGCAGTGCTCTGTAGTTGTCTTCTCAGCACAAACAGGAACTACCTGAAGATCTACTTTCTTGGTGTTGTGAAGAAGTTATGGTTGAGTCTACTCAGTTCAGGAAGAAGACTCGGAGAATCATTTCTCTGGAGTCAATCATCAACATACATCTACTCTTTCTGTAGGATCATTATTGATCTGAGTTGTAAGTCTAAAATGTAAAGTCTGAGTGGTAGGATTTTGTTGAGAATCTGAGGTAGGGCATGTGTGCCTGAGGTAGGATCTGAGTCAGATCTGAGGTAGGAGATTTATTGACTTTAAGTGTAGGACTATCCTTCTAGCATGAGTTGTTCTTGTTATGCCTGAGGTAGGTGATCTGGAGGATTATTGAGCTATAGGAGTAGAGTTTACTCTGAATGGGTAGGGTTGTGGCCTGAGGTAGGGCTTGGAGGAAGTCTGTGAGACCCTGAGGGATCTGTGTTGTAAGCTCTTTGAGCTGAGTTTGGAGAAGATTGTCTTGTCTAACACACTGCTAGAAAGGTGAGAGAGAAAGTGGATGCACCAATATCTTAGAAAATCACTATAAATTCTGGTGCATTGTTTTTATTCTTGAAAGCTAACATAAAATCAATCACACAACTCACCAAAGTCAAATAAAGTACAAAAAGACTAAAAGACCTATTCACCCCCTTCCTCTAGGTGTATAACTACTCTTGAAAAAAAGACTTTCAAGTCTGATTCTTTAAAATCACCGTCTTCTGACGCTACACCTCGTAGTAAAAGCTTCCCGATTGGCAATATATTCTCGAAACCCTCTTTTACCTGTACAATGATTTGATGGTCATGCTATTTTATTCGGCAAGTTGCAATTTAATCAAAGTGCAAATATTTATTAGAAATTATATCGTACCTTCCCGCAGACACTTAACTCCAAAGATAATTCTTTACAAAATTTACCACTAAAAGTAAACTTAGGAGGCCACCGACAAATTCGGGGTCTCGCTAAGTCGTCATCAATAAGTAGAAAGGTAGTGTACTCATAAACCACACCTGCAATTATGAGATTTAACATTAAACAAATCATTTAGTGCTCAAAAGTAGTGTTCGGCTAGAAATGTGACTCACCACTAAGAGGACTGAGCAGCCTTCCATGTACCCTAAGCTCTCTTCAGGTTTCTTTTTGGAGGCCATAAAACTTAATGCTCAGAACTCTAACTGCAAAAATGTATGAATAACGTCAGGTCAGTTATATTTCTTAAATTCCTCCAAACCCCCAAATGTATGTAGACACCTAGGTATATTCATTATCTTTAGGGGAAAAAATAGCTTGCATATCACATACTTTATAAGGGCCTCAACTCTAAGAGCCTCAACTTCTTCACTCCATTCAACAATAAATAGTCATAACAACTCGGCTGCCAAATCATTTTGTTGGAAGTTTGCTAGAGGCGTCCTATTAAACATGAAATGTTGTCCTCTGTTTGGTAATTCAAGCATTAGTGCAATCTCATTAACAGTTATTTTTTAATAATTTTTCCTAATAGGAAAGCCCAATTCTTTTTTGAGAAAGACCTTAGCAATGTCGTAAGCAGATAAATATTCTGGTTAATGCTCGGGATAGAAAACAAGGGAAGATTCCCGCTGCCTGTAAATCATACCTTGAATTTTCAGTCAACACACTCACTACAGGTTGTGCTTTATCCTTAAATGAAGTGATGACACAGGCAATTCAATGTTGTAGAACCTGTCATCTGCAATAACATTCAGTATCTACATATTGCAGATACGGTTGTATCTAAGCAATTAAAATGTAACGACAACAATAAAAAAAACTATATACGATCGTATTTTCATAGTTCTTCAATAAATGCGACTATATTACACAGACTACTGTCGTATTATCACAGCATTTAATAAATACGGACCATATTATAAGAGCACAGTGAACATACCAACATTACCTACCTATATTTAGACAGCATCCATTCTGGAATGATTACACAAACTATGACTGTATTATCAGAGCAAAGTGAGCACACAACCTTATCTACCTGTATTACACAAACTACGACTTGGATAGGAATGGAATAAGGTTGTACATATGTATTTTACGGGCGTATTTTAACATACATCGTTTTGTAATGCATAAATATCCTTTGACATTACGGTCGTATTATCACAACATTTTAACAAATATGAAGGTATTAGTCCAACCCTACAATAATATACAGACACATTTTAACTGTATCTATATTGAAAGTAACTTATAACTTACATACAACAATATATGGTCTGTATTACGGTCATAAAAAATTATTTGCACAAACATTCTAGAGCATTACGGTCGTATTATCACAACATTTTAACATATACGGACGTATTTTAACAACACTTGAACAATATATCGTCGTATATACACATGATCTTTACCATTGCGGGTAGTAATACAATATAATTTGGAAGAACGCTGAAGGAAGCATATATTTTTTAGTGTTCATCTAAATTATATTGTATTACTACCCGCAATGGGTCCGTTCAGCGCACAGATATTGGTTTTCTGGAATTGACTTTGATCAGAAAATCAATATATGCAGGAATAGGTTTTGTGTAGAAAACTAATTCTACTGTTCGGCTACAGGATGATATTCAGTGAATATAATTGATATTGATACCTAAATGTTGTTCGGCTGCGCAAAAGAATTGATTTTCTGAAATTGTAATTTTTAGAAATTAAATTTTTTAATATTTAAGCATCAAGCACACGACAGCAAAACAACAGAACAAAAAAAATTTCCATGCCCAATGAATCTCACAATGCTAATCGGAACTCAAACTGGAATCAAATACATAGAAAATCTCCAAAATCATTCATCAATAGAAGAAAATGAAGATTCTACAGGGACGAGATCAGTATGCTCCAGAAAAGGGAAAAAAAGTTTCACAAAGGGATCTGTATGCTCAATGCTCCAAAAAAAGCTTCAAAATGCATCAAGAAAACGAAGATGAAAACACAGATCTTCACCAGATATGTATGCTCCGAAAAAGGGGCAAAAAACAAAGAAGGAAACAAAGAGGAGGTTAAGGATCGGGAGCAAACCTGGTACATGAAATAAGCTACCAGCGGAATAGGAGCCGAAGAATACCTGCCAAAAAAGGAAGACATCGAGGAAGAAGAATACGAAGTCAAGGAAGAGGAAATATGGTCGGGATCGGGAGCTTACCAGGAGGGGAAATCGGGATCACGATCATGGAAGGAGGCGGAGGCAGAAGCAAAGCGCGATTTGGGCGAATTTCGGAGTAAACCGGTGCGGGAGGATAAATATTGGGGAATCATTTTTTTAGGTTTATATGAAAACCGGTGGTTTTCCACGGAAATCCAATGCCCATCTAATTGACGTGCGCCGAATAAGAGAATTAGCTTTCTGGAAGGCAAAACCAATTCCAGAAAGCCAAATCCTGTGCGCTGAACGGGCCATTAGACAAGAAGAAAGGTTTTAGTCGGGAAATTTTTTTTCGCAACCATATTTCCACCTAATGCAAGCAAAAAGCGGCATAGGGAACATGAATGTACCTTCGTTATCATCGTCGATGAGGATGCTTTTTGCCACTGGACGATTCTCCGAGTTCAACCCATTAATTTAGAGGCTGTCGAGAAATTTTTAGGTCGTCAATGACATCTTTTGCAAGAAGTGAGAAGTGTTTTAGGAGCTGTGCAGCATTTCAAAATTATGAGAGGAAAGAGGGGGTCCTCAATGAAAAAAGACCTTTATATACGCAGACATTAATATGTACCCATGCGTCCCAAAAAGGACACATTTTTTGATTGGCTAAAATCCAAACGTTAAAACTAAAAACTCTCCGGCGGGAAGACCTAGCCGATCCCCTTCCACTCTCCCGAAGCCAACTACCCTAGCTCAGACGCCGCCTCTGGAGGCCTCTCTGGGGACGGAAAACCACTCCTCTGTCACTGCCGGGAGATTCTTCGAGCTTTCTGTTGTTCTCCCCCTTTCCCGTCGCCGATAGACGCGCCGTCTGGACTCTCCGCCGCCTTCCCACTTCACGGGACCCCTGCTCTCAGTCCTTCCATGTCTTCCAGCGGGATCGACTCCATCCAGTAGCTTCTCATCCAGCCCGTTGCTTCACTAAAGGGATTGTTCGAGTCTATATAATCTTCCATCCCGCCTGGCCTCTATTCTACTATATACTATTTTCTTAGTAACAGTAATTAGTATCAATATTGCAACAGTCTATTTGTTGTGCAGCCTACCTTTTCTTCCAACCATTTTACAACCGTTCAGTCTTCCTCTGCCCGAGCCTTCCTTCACCAGCCAAGTTTGAAGATTCTTCGCTGTTTTATGGTTAGAGGTATAATGTAACACCTCGAAATTTAGAGTTGAAACGAGCGGTGTTTGTACCAAGTTTGGATCTTGGTAGGGTGAACACGGCCTGTGACACGGGCGTGTCACACGGCCGTGTCATGCTCGGGTCATCCAGTGAAGGACACGGCCTGGGACATGGGCGTGTCCCAGGGAGTGTCAGTGCACACGGCATGGGACACGGGCGTGTCACCTGGCCGTGTACTTCTCTGGAATTTTCTGAGTTTTGTATCGACTATCGAACACGGCCGTGGACTGGATGACACGGGCATGTCAAATCCGACACGGGTATGTTGTCACCCGTGTCCATCAAGCGATATGACGGTTGGCGTGGCTGTTATTCGTGACACAGCCCCAGGTCACGGGCGTGTCGAGGACCCGACACGGGCGTGTCCCAACCCGTGTCCTTTTTTGTGCTCGATTTGAGTGGCTGGATCGAAGCACACGGCCGGGAACACGGCCGTGTGCAAAGCCGTGTTCGGCCTAGGAATAAAGTTTTCAGGCTAATCTGAGCCGTTTGTTTTCTTGAAATAAGATCCAACGGCCCAGATGAGTTCCTACTTGTGTTTAATCCGGGATTAGAGGTTTTATTCCTCATTTTCATCTTTAACTCCCTTTTTCTAAGAAGTTAGAGAGAGAAGAGATCAAAGAAGAAGGAAGGGAGGAATCCGGCCGTCGGCGGAGCATCGGAGCACCAATCTGAGAACCGAGGCCGGATCCGTGGAGAGAATTCCTTTGCGAAGCTTTCTATTTGACTAGTTTTTCATGGCGCCGAAGCGGACTTCAAGGGTAACGATTTTCAACTCGAGCACTTGAAGCTTTTCTTCCTTTGCATAGGAAAACCCGCTCCCGCGAGTGTGCAGTTAGTGCGCGATGTTCCTTGGGGTAGATATGTGAAGTCCCCCTTGTTTAGAGTCCGGAATCGAAGTACGGGCATAGACATTGTGTGTGAATCCTAACCGGATGTATTTGTCTGGATCGGTGATGTTGCATTGCATGAATAGCCGGAGAAGACTCCGTGCGTTGTTTTCGGGTTTCTACGCGGTAGATTGCGGCAGGGATCCTTGAAGATTAACTTCATGGTGCACCCGGAAAACTAGGCGAAAACGTAATTCTGCTAACTTGGCGGCCGGGGAGTCAGCCTTGAACATAACTGGGTTATGTGTTGTTTGGAAATGATTTAGGATCCGAGTAAAGCTTGGCCCGCACATACGTCTTAAAGTGACTAGGCGGCGTGAGCAACGAGCGGGTGGATGCGGACCTGGGCTATGTGTTTTGGTGCTAGAGGCCCTAAAGTGAAACTGGTCGTTGGCATAGTCGGGAGTCTTGGACTACGGTCGGAAGGACTCAAAAATGCTCACATTGCTTGTCATCCTAAGGATGGTGGTGAAGCCACGGAATTGACCGGATTCACCGTGAATGTGCCCTGAGTGCACGTGGTGTTTGGCCGAGCGAGCCTACACCTGTGCCGAAAGCCTTTTTATGCACTTTATTATTTAGCTGGGCTAACGTTATGCAGGGAAGGAGCACCACCGCCCGAAATAGGGGGCGGGGTCGTTATATTTTGGTCAACTTTAGCTGACTGTTGCCCTGTTTGCCACCATGCGGTGGAATAATTGCATGCAGGTGTTGCGGAACCAAGCGCCAAGTAGCGGGTTGAAGCCTAAGCTGTTGTGCAGGCCCTCGAAGGCCGAAGTGAACTTCTATTTTTACTTTCTGTCATGTATGGCCAGCCTGCGAGCCGATGTTTGTAAGACATTATCTTGTTAATAGAAACTTTGTAAGGACATAAGGCCATATACTCTTCTGTGTATTCATTTTATTTAATTCCTATTTTGGTTAGTGTACATTCATGCCATGCTTGTGCAAATTTTGGGTTCTATTAACTATTTAAAAGCTTCCGCTAGAATGCTCTGTGTTAGGACGAGTAGTTGAGTCTTTGGTATTATTCTGTAACCCCTCTGACTGTCCGTGGTAAATGGCAGCGGGTTCCAGCTGGACCTTCTGTTATATGCCATACGACGGATGGGGGTGTTTCAATTTGGCATCAGACTAGGGTGTCGGTCGTCTGTAATCGAATTCGTGGGTGAATTCTTTTAAGGGGTGGTGAGCACATGCATGTGCGTCATCGTTATAACATAAAAGAACCCATAAATGTCCAATTAGGAATGAAAAAATGCATTTGTTTTGGGAACCTAAGTGTTCCAATGATTGCTTTTAGCAATTTGTGTGTCGCCTAATCAAGGATTTATGCTATTATAGGTGTCTAGAAGCGGTGCGGGGCAATCGGAGCGTCCGCAATCAGTGGAAAGTAGTGCACCAAGAGATGTGCCTACAACACCTCCTTCAGCAGAAACCATCAGATTGGTGGCTGAAGAAGTTTTTGCCATGATAAATGCCGAGCAAGTGCAGCACGCACCACCTGTTAATGAGGAAGAACCGATTAGAGTGGCAGTGCCGGGAGTAGTAGAGCGTGGGGCAGTTGATCTGGTAGCACCAAGAAGAGCTACAGAGAAACAGCTCAAGCACGTGATGAGCTTTAATCCTCTGGTATTCGATGGGTTGGGAACGCCAACTCAAGTTGAGGATGGGCTCTCTTCGATGAAGAGGGTCATGACCACCACAGAAACTGCAGAGTGGCAAAAGACCACAATAGCGACCTTCCTATTGGTCGGTGAGGCAAGGATGTGGTGGGACGAGTTGGAGGTTCATCTCTTAGAGGTAAGACAACTTGTTGACGTACCGATGGAGGAATTCTCAAGGTTGTTCTTGGCCAGATACCTACCTTCTGCCCAAAAGCTTGAGATGGAGAATAAGTACCTTGGATTGACTCAGGGAGCGAGTAGTGTGGATGAGTATCTCCACGAGTTTACTCGGTTAGGTCGTTATGTTGGTGCTATGTTTACTGAAGAAGAGAGGAAGACCAACCGATTTTATGAGGGTCTACGGAGTGACCTACAGCTACTCCTTGCTGGGCCTAAGGCGTAGGGCTTCCTAGCCTTGGTAAATGCGGCTCAGTCTTTGGAAAGGGTTGCAAGGAAAGTGCAAGAGGAGAAGGACCCAGTGGGGAAGAAGTCAGAGTTTAAAGTGCCAAATTCAAAGTCAGGTTAACACAGATAGAACAAGAAGCAGAAGACTTCGAGCTCAGCCCCTTCGTTTGGTACGACGGGGGATAACCCTAGTCGAGTCCCAGGAGCCTGTTACAACTGTGGAAAGGTGGGACATCTTGCAAGAGATTGTTAAAGCGGACGTGCAAAGTCCGAAAGGAGGCAAGGAGCAACTTATGAGGAAAAGGGGAAAGCGGCGGAGTCAACCGCATCCCATCATGCTCCAGCCCAGCCTAGAGTTTACAACCTTGGCCTGCAAGAGGCCATCAAACAAGCTGACGTGGTGACAGGTATGAGTTAAATTTTTTATAGTTTAGATTTTTGTTGTAACTATTACCTTTGTATGTGTTAGCTTATTTGTGTTGGTGTTAGGCTTTGTTTTGATTTTCGATCGTCCGACGAGAGCCCTGTTTGATACGGGAGCGTGACATTCCTTCTTGTCCGAAAGATTTGTATCGCTCATCGGAGTCCCTTCTTCGATGGCAAAGGACAAGCTGGATGTGTGATTGCCCAATGGGTGCTCAATGCGCGCAGATGGAATCTGCGTAGTAAAGTTGCGGATTGAGGATCAGGAGTTCGATTTGCAAGCGTCGGTGCTGCCGTTAGTTGAGTTCGACGTAATCTTTGGAATAGACTGGCTTTCAAAGCAGCGAGCCTGCATTGACTGTAACCGAAAAGAGGTTAGGTTGGGATTGAATACTGAGTGGGAGACTACGTTTGTAGGCATGAAAGGGTCGAGCAATATTATGATGTCGGCTCTACAGGTGATTAAGGCAATTCGATCTAGTACTGAGCTGTTTGTCATTTCAGTACAGGCTTCAATGCCTAATCCTAGTCTAGACAGTATTGCAGTGGTGTCTGAGTATCCTAATGTATTTCCAGACGATCTCTCGGGAGCCCCTCCTCAACGGGAGATTGATTTTACTATTGAGCTGGTGCCGGTGTCAAACCGGTGTCACGCTCTCCCTATCGGATAGCACCTAAGGAAATGGCAGAGTTGAAAGTACAACTGCAAGAGTTGTTAGAGCAAGGGTATGTGTGTCCAAGTTCGTCGCCTTGGAGCGCACCGGTCCTTTTCATTAACAAGAAAGATGGGAGTTTGCGACTTTGTATTGATTATCGGGAGTTGAACAAGCTTACGGTAAAGAATAAGTATCCGATCCCAAGGATTGACGATCTATTTGATCAGTTAGTTGGGTCAACAGTATATTCGAAGCTAGATCTGAAATCCGGATACTACCAGTAGGATAAAGGAATGTGACATCCCTAAGACAGCGTTCAGCACACAGTTTGGACATTACGAGTTTACGGTCATGCCGTTTGGGCTGACCAATGCGCCATCCGTATTTAGGGATCTAATGAACAGGATGTTCAGAGAGTACCTGGACCAATTTATGATAGTGTTTATCGACGACATCTTGGTGTACTCGCGGTGTGAGGATGATCACTACAAGCATCTGCATATGGTGTTGGAGACGTTGAGGAAGAATCAGTTGTATGCTAAGTTCTCCAAGTGTGAGTTTTGGTGGTCCTCAATAGCGTTCCATGGGCATATTGTTAGTGGTAACGGGATTGCGGTGGATCCGGCGAAGATAACGGCAATTCAGGAGTGGCCTGAGTTGACTACAGTGGCGGAAGTCCGAAGCTTTCTAGGGCTTGTCGGCAACTACAGGCGCTTTGTGGAGAATTTCTCACGGATCGCGCTACCACTCACGACGTTGACAAGGAAGGATCAGAAGTTTGTATGGACGCTGGAGTGCGTGCAGGCATTTGAAGAGTTGAAAAGGCGGTTGATCTCAGCACCTATCTTGTGTTCGCCGAGTGGATCCGAAGGATTCAAAATTTATAGTGATGCTTTAGGCAGTGGTTTGGGCTGTGTTCTGCTACAGCTTGGGAGAGTAATAGCGTACGGATCGCGACAGTTGAAGGTCCATGAGAGAAATTATCTTGTCCATGATTTGGAACTAGCGGCCGTGATATTTGCTTTAAAGCTGTGGAGGCACTATCTGTACGGTGTAAAGGTTGACATTTACACCGATCATAAGAGCCTGAAGTATTTACTAGATCAGAAGGACCTGAACATGAGGCAGCGAAGGTGGATGGAGTTCTTGGGGGACTACACTTTCAAGATACATTATGTTCCTGGGAAAGGAAATGCAGTGGCGGATGCTTTGAGTCGTAGGACTCCGGCGCAGGCCAACTGGTTGGCGGTGCATGATGAGAGATTAGTCCGTGATTTGTAGGCATTGGAGATCTCTTGCGTCGACAAGCAATCTCGTGCTGAAGCAATATTATGTTGGACGGAGGTGCAGTACGACCTAGCTGATAGGATTCGGCAGGCTTTGGTTCAGGATAACACTATGAAGCAGGCATTAAATGAATCGTTGGACGGGTCAAATTCCCAGTTTGCAGTTTTGGATGGACTGCTAAGGAAGGACGGTCGCCTATGCATTCCTAGTGCAGATAGACTTCGGGAGGAATTGATGTATGAGGCTCATGATACCAAGTACTCAATCCACCTGGGGAGCACGAAGATGTATAGGGACATGAAGAAGTTGTTCTGGTGGCCAGTACTGAAGAAGGATGTAGCACTATATGTGGCAAAGTGCCAAACATGTGCCTTAGTGAAGGCGAAGTGCAAGAAGCCCGGAGGTTTCTTAAAGTCCTTGACAATCCCGGAATGGAAGTTCGACGATATATCCATGGATTTTGTGCACGGTTTGCCAAAGTCGCAGAAGGGAAATGACGTCATTTGGGTGGTCGTAGATAGACTGACAAAAGTGTCGCATTTCATTCCGAATAAGAAGGAAGATCCGGTGGAAAAGTTAGCCAAGCTCTATGTGGATAATATTGTACGGTTGCATGGTGTGCCCCGCAGTATTGTTAGTGACCGAGATGGGCGCTTCACGTCCAATGACTGGAGGCTGGTGCATAAGTTGTTGGGAACTAAGTTGAGTTTCAGCAAACGGATGGTCAGACCGATAGGGTCAATAGGACGATGAAGGACATGCTCCGCATGTGCGTCCTAGATTTCGGAAAACACTGGGAGGATCACCTGTACATGGTAGAATTTGCATATAATAACAGTTTTCAAGCAAGTATTGGAATGACGCCTTTCGAGGCCCTTTATGGGAGAAGGTGCCTGTTGGTTTCCTAGTTTTGATTTGGGTCATGTCATCTCAATTAGGCTTAATTGACCCAAGAATTATCTATGGTCAATGGTTAGACTAAAGGTTAGTCTACCCTTAGGTTAGATTAGTTGAGATTGAATTGAAATGAAAATGGTGAAGTAGAATTGTGCTCGACGATAGTCGAATGGCGCTCGACGATCTTCGAATGATGATCGACGATCTCAGAGTTATATGAACTCTGAAGTGGGTCGACGATCTGCTTGTTCAGATCGACGATCGTGTAGCCTTGGTCGATGATTTCTGTGAAGACAGTTTTTCTTCAGGTCGACGATCTTCGATCTCTGGTCGACGCTTTCTGTCTGCTATTATCTATAGTCATTTCATTTGATCATTGGTTTATTTCCTCTTGTTTAAGACATATTTTATTCAAAATATTCTGCTCAATTTAATGTTTATATTCTTTTGCTTATTTGCAATATTCCTTTTGCATTAATTGAGAGATTTGGCAGAATAAAGCCGTTTGTTTTATTAGAGGAAATCGTGCTTTTCTACAGCTGTAATATAGCCGTTAGGCTTTGTTTCCTGTGCCAATTTGTAAAGTCAAATTGAAAGGATATTTTTTAATATCCTTAATTCCTTTTTGGGAATGACAGAATAGATTGCAGGTGCAGGTTTCTTTATTTTGTTTTATTCTACTATTTGGAAAGTTTTTCTAGTGCAGGGCTTGAGGCTTGTTCAAAAAGAAGAGAAGTTTCTATATTATCAGGGCAGTCGTCTGAAGACAATACTCACTCACTCACAACTCAGAATACAGAGCATAACACATACAAACATACAGCAGACACAGAACCAGATATCTCAAGAGAAAAGAAAAGTTCTTCTTCTTCCTGAGTTCATCCTGTCTTCAGAAAAATCAATACTCAGAGTTCAAGCTTTCAAGAAGAAGAACCTCCCAAATTGCTGAACATTCATTGTTGCAAACTTTCCCAGATTGCAAAAGCTGCTGAAGAAGAACATTCATTCAAAATCTAGAGTCTTCTTCAAGGCTGCATCAGAAAGTCTTCTCAAGCAATTTGGAGATCCTACACCCTGAAGCAAAGCTTCTTCCTAGACATTCTCTAAGCCAGGGGGAGCTTTGATATATTAAGAGCCATCCACTAGCTTCTCTGAACACAGAGAAGACATCTTAACTCTCTCTTTCAACCTCCTGTAAAAGGGTTATTACTCCCTTCAAAAGTGAACTATTGGTGGCAGGGCACCTGATCAAAAACATGTTTGTTGGTTTTTAGGCACCTGATCAAAAGCCTGAAGGGTCTTTAGATCTACCTGAAGCACATCTACTGGTGGCAGGGCACCTGATCAAAAACCTGTAGTGGATTCCTACTAGGGTGGTAGAAGAGTGGATGTACCCAATTTGGGAACCACTATAAAGCTCTTGTGTTGTTTATTGCTTATTTTAATCTTTGCTCTGTGGCTGTGATAGTTTTAACTAGGCTGCTAGTTGCTGTGTTAGAATAAAAGTTCAACTGAAAATTCAGTGAGCTTCTCTTTTATTCACTACACTCAGTTAGGCTTTAGATTTAAAGCTTTTATTTTTATATTCCGCAAATAGCTCTAAGAGAAGTGTTTAGAGTCTCTTCCTTTTTGAATACTCTATTCACCCCCCCCCCCCTCTGGAGTAGTAAGTATCTTATCCCCTCACTTTCAATTGGTATCAGAGGGAGGTTGGTTATTCAACAACTAAATCCTTATCAGGTTGATTGGTTGAACAGGCCAACACCTGAACCATAAGATCTTGTGATAAGATACTTTGATACCATATACACTCACATTAGATTCATGGCCCAGTACAAAGATTACTCTAGCACCAGACCTCCAGTATGATACTTAGCCAAGTTTGGCATCTGGAAGGCAAGAATTAGACTTTACATGAACTCTATTGATGAAGATATTTTTTCCTCTATCTTAATAGGGCCTCCAACACCACCTGCTGCAGCTACTACTACAACATCTACAAATCTCAGTGCAGTGCCACCTCCTGACTATAATGAAACTTACAAGAAGGTCAAGATAGCTGATGCCAAAGCTATGAATATTCTGGCTCAGACTATGTCTGATAAGACATTCAAGAAAGTGGTTGATTGCACTTCAACAAAAGCCATGTGGGACTCACTGAATCAGATTATAGCTGGTTCAGCTGATGAGAGGAAGGACAGAAGGTCCAACCTCATATCCCAATATGAGAACTTCAAGAAGGAAGAAGCTGAGACAGTAGAAGCTATGTACACAAGGCTCAGCTCCATTATCAATGAGCTGAGGACACTTGGTAAGGAGAACACATTGACAGAAGTCAATGATAAAATACTGATGTGCTTCCCCAGCATATGGGATCTCAGAATCTGGCCAATCAAGGAGTCCAGAAGTACAACAGAGATTTCAACTGAAGCTCTCCTTGGCAAGCTCAAATCATTTGAGCAAGTACTGAAGACTAGGGAAGCTAAAGCTGAAGCCAAAGCATCTACTCCAACAAGGAAAGAGCAAGCCCTTGCTCTTAAGGCTGATGATGAGTCCAAAGTGACTCCAAATGAAGAACTGATGGCACTCTTTGCCAAGAGGTTCTATAAGATGGGCAAAAAGGACAACAAAGAAAGTCCTCAAAATATGATGACAAGCCAAGGTATGATAAAACCCCTTCTAAAGAAATTGTTTGTTATAGATGCAGGAAGTCTGGACACATTCTCCCTGAGTGTCCAGAGACAAAGCATAAGGAAATAAGAAAAGAGAAGGAACATGAGAAGCACTATTCCAAGACATCTTCTCACAAATATAAGAAGAAAGAGAAAGGTCTTGTTGCAAAGACCTAGAGTGATACTGAGGAAGACTTTTCTTCCTCCAGCTCCAGTGAAGATGATGAAGAAGAAAAGAAAGCTAAGGAGATTTGCCTTATGACAATCAATGCCTGCAACAATAACTCAGCTGCAGAGATGACTGAAGATGAGGAGGATGAATTATCTGATGAAGACCAGGTGAAGACCTATCCTATCACTCAGGACAAGTGGTATTTGGATAGTTGATGCTCCAAGCATATGACTGGAAACAAAGAGAACCTTTCAAGCTTCAAAGCTAAGTTGGGACCAAAGGTAGTCTTTGGTGATTCCAGCTGTGGTCAGACTGAAGGATATGGTAAATTCACCATAGGGTCAGTGACTTTCAAGAAGGTAGCTTATGTCACAGGACTGAAGCACAATCTCATTTCTGTAAGTCAGTTGTGTGATGTTGGCTACCAGGTTTGGTTTTCTAATACTCTGTGCAATATTACTTTGAATAATAAAGTTGTATTAGTAGGCATTAGGCAAGGAAATATTTATCTTGTAGATTTTAATTCCACCTCTTCTGAAATTTGTTTATTTAATGAGGTGAGTAGTAATAATACTTTGTGGCATAAGAGGCTAGGTCATATTAACCTTAGGAATATATCTAGGTTATCTAAATATAACTTTGTTAGAGGTTTGCCCTCTTGCCCCTACAAGAAGGAAGGCTTATACAAGGCTTGTCAACTAGGAAAGCAAACTAAGAATAGTTTCAAAGCTGTAAATAAAAGTGATTCACCTAAAATCATGTACCTATTGCACTTGGATCTCTTTGGTCCAATAGCTGTACAGAGTCTAGGAGGGAAATTCTATACCCGAGTAATTGTAGATGATTACTCTATGTTCACTTGGGTGTTCTTCTTGAGAACTAAATTTGATAACTTTTAAGTTCTTACAGATTTTCTACTTTGTATATAGACTGAGTACTCTACTCAAGTTGCCTTGATCAGAAGTGATCATGGTACTGAGTTTGAATCTCTTCTTATGCAAGAAATATGTGAGAAAGAAGGTATCAGGCATAGCTTCTCTGCTCCTAGAACTCCTCAACAAAATGGGATAGTTGAAAGGAAAAACAGAACCCTGATTGAAGCTGCAGGAACATTGTTAGCAGATGCTAATATGCCTCTATCCTTTTGGGCAGAAGCAGTTAGCACAGCTAACTATGTACTGAATAGGAGTCTGATACATAAACTAAAGGGGAAGACTCTCTATGAATTGCTTAAAGGAAAGAAACCTAAAATAGATTATTTTAGAATTTTTGGCTGTGTAGTTTACATTCACAACAATAACAAAGATTACATTAGAAAGTTTGAAGCAAAGGCTTCAATGGGAATCTTTCTAGGATATTCCCAAGTAAGCAAAGCTTATAGGGTATTTAATAAATCCACATTGAAAATTGAAGAGTCAGTACATGTATCTTTTGATGAAACTAACATGTTTTACAGAGAGAAGGAAACTTCTTCCAGTAACTCTTTGCAGGTACCTGACTTGTGCAAGAATTTGGATGAGCTGAAACTCACTCAGGAGATTCAACCTCAACCAACTCTTCAGATAGCTGATTCAGACAGTGATGAAGACCAAGTAGAAGTGATTGCAACTCTACCAACAGCCAATCTAATTCCACCTAAGGAATTGATTTCAACTGCTGTTGAAGATCACATACCACCAACTGATTATGTCACACTTAGAGATCATCCTACACCTCAAGTGATTGGAGACATTTCAACTGGTGTGCAAACTAGACATCAACTAAGTCAAGATGTGATGCTTGCTTGTTTTCTTTCTCAGATTGAGCCCATATCCATAAAAGATGTTGAGCAAGATCCCCACTGGATAATTGCTATGCAAGAGGAGCTAAACCAGTTTGAAAGGTGTAAAGTTTGGAATTTGGTTCCAAGACCAAAAGGTCAACTGGTTAAAGGCACAAAATGGGTGTTTAGAAACAAGTTGGATGCTCAAAGAATTATTATAAGGAATAAAGCAAGGCTTGTAGCACAGGGCTACAGACAAGAAGAAGGCATAGATTATGATCAGACATTTGCTCCCGTTGCAAGGCTAGAGGCAATAAGGATCTTTCTAGCCTATGCAGCCTACGAAGTTTAAGGTGTTCCAAATGGATGTAAAGAGTGCATTCCTAAATGGAGAGCTAAAGGAAGAGGTATTTGTTGAACAATCCCCTGGTTTTATTTCTTCAACTTATCCCTCACATGTTTTTAAGTTGCAAAAAGCTTTGTATGGACTTAAGCAGGCTCCTAGAGCATGGTATGAAACTCTAGCAAGTTTCCTATTAGAACATAAGTTTGTTAGAGGCATAGTTGATAGAACCCTTTTTATTAAGCACCACAAGGAAAAGATCCTGTTAGTTCAAATTTATATGGATGACATTATATTTGGTTCCACTGATCCCAAACTATACAAAAGGTTCTCAGACCTAATGCATTCTAAGTTTGAGATGAGTAGTATGGGTGAGCTGTCTTATTTCCTTGGTCTCCAAGTGAAACAAGATGCTGATGGCATCTTCATCTCCCAATCTAAATATGCCAAGGAATTGGTAAAGAAGTTTGGGATGGCAGATGCTTCTGCAATGCACACTCCTATGGCTACTAATGTAATTATTGATTCTGATGAAAATGGCAAGCCTGTTGATCAGAAATATTATAGGGCCATTATTGGTTCCCTATTATATCTAACTGCTAGTAGACCTGATATAATGTTTGTCATATGCCTATGTGCTAGATTTCAGGTCAACCCCAAGGAATCTCACTTAACTCTTCTTAAGAGAATCTTAAGATACTTAAAGGGATGCCCAAATTTAGGACTTTGGTACCCAGCTGAATCAGAATTTGAGTTGATTGGATACTCAGATGCTGACTATGCTGGCTGTAGAGTTGACAGGAAGAGCACCTCAGGGACTTGTCTGTTCCTAGGTGAGAGATTAGTCTCTTGGTTTTGCAAGAAGCAGTCCTCTGTTTCAACTTCAACTGTAGAGGCTGAATATATAGCAGCTGCTAGTTGCTGTTCACAGATACTGTGGATTCACAATCAACTCTTGGATTATGGGTACACACATAAAAAATAAAAATTATGTGTGACAGTACCAGTGTTATTTCCATAACACAAAATCCTGTGCACCATTTTAGAACTAAGCACATAGACATTAAACACCATTTTCTTAGAGACTGTGTTGACAAGAATAAAATAAATCTCGAGTTTATACCCACAGATCTTCAGAGAAGTGATATATTTACAAAGCCTTTAAATGAACAGAAATATCTATTCTTTTTGAATCAATTAGGCATGATGAATGGATCAGACTAAGTGTAAAAATCTTCTAAGTTGAAATCTGTTCTGAGATCGTCGAACGGTGTTCGAAGATCGTCGAACCGGTTGAGCTAAATCGTCGACCCTTGGTCTACGACAGCTCTTTGCTTTTAAAGACAGAAATCGTCGATCGACGACTCTGCTTCGAAAATCGATCGACGATCGACGATCGATTCTCCTGACCTTCATTCAGAGATCGCCGATTCTAATTTATTTCTAAACGATCGTCTATTTAGGTCTGAAGATCGTCGACGGAGCTCGCCTTTTCGTATTTTTCTTTCAGGACTATTTCGAGCTCTCGTCCCGCGCTTTCTCCCCTCTCTCTTCTTGCGATTTCTCTCGTCGATTCCATGGCAATTTCCTCTGGAACCCTGTCCGTGATGAAGTTCGATGCCGGTTTCAGTGTTGATTTTGATTCGTTCAGCGACTGCGAACAAGTTTTCCGAGAAATGCTGCAGTTATGTGATGATCAAGGTCTCAAGAAACTCATGTCTACAAAAATCAAACTCCACCTATCAGAAATAAAGGAATGGGTTTATACATCTTCTTCAGATGACAAAGTGATGACAGGAACCATCAACGACGTGGAGGTAACTCTTACTCCTGAAATTCTTACTGAAATCTTTGAGTTAAAGAATGGATCTGATGAGTATGAGCAAGATACTGCTGAGTATGGTAGAATGCTGATAGAGATGGGACATGCAGAAGACATTCCATCTAAGCTCTTGAAAGTAAATCTATCTGTTGGTTTTAAGTTCTTGGCTGACTTGGTTGGAAAAGTGTTGCTTGGAAAGCATTCAGCTCATGACAACATCAACAGGCAACAATTTGCCTTGATGTCAGCAATACTAAATAAGAAATCAATTAACTGGGCTGGATTGATATTTGAATTGCTCAGTAAAAAGAATAACAAGAAATAGGTGACTCAAGGAAGGCTAATTGGGTTCTTTCTATCAAAGAAAGCTTCCCAGTTGTTAGGCTCTGCTCCTACAGCAATTAATGCCAGCAAGAGAATTGATCCTTCTCTATTTATTAAGTGGAAAAGGACCATCCAGAAATCATCAAAGGCTGGGTCTGCCCCTACAACATCTGAGGGCACAAGGGCTCCTGAAGACACTTCCCACCCTAGTGAAGAAGTTCATGCTTCATCCTCCTTGCCATCCACCTCCATTGAAATTCATTCTTCTCCTGTGAACCATCCATCACAATCTATTTCCCCAACCCCAGCTCATCTAGCTGAGATACCAAACTTCAACATAGATTCCATGTTCAATCTGCTTACTCCATCTCCTCATCATTCCCCAGCTACTTCAAACCATCAATCACCCACTAATGATCATCCATCTCATCATAATTCCCCAATTGATGAAGCCCCAGTTCAGAAGAACATCAATTCTGGTTTTTCCCCATCTATCATTCCTCCATCATTTCAAATTACACCAGAATTCATTACAAATATCTTAGACCTCATTACTCCATCCATCAAAATAATGATAGCTGAAGCCATTGCCCCCCTTGCTACCTCCATCTCATCACTTGCTGCTTCCATTACTGCCCTCTCAGCCCTTTCTTCATTTAGGGGCCTGGGTTTAGTTGCCACTGAACCCAGGCAGGGGGAGATGCTCAATGATGATGATTCAGGCTCTGTTTGGGCTCGTCAGGTTGTGCAATCTCCAGCAGCAGTGGAGCTAGAAACTTGTTCAGATGCAGTTCCAGATGAAGTCTTTCCAGATTCAGTTCAGAGGATAGTAGTAAATATAGATGTTCCAGTAGTTCCAGATGAACTGGATGCATTTCTTGATTCAGATGATGAGTCCTCTCTCTCATCCCTTAGATGCCATTATATCTGTCAATCCTCCCCTTGTTCATTTGATCCCCTTCAGGCCATTGTGTGCTATCAGAGACCAATGAGCCTTCAGATTTTGGACAGTTTTATTATTTCTGAAGCAATAGCTGAAGCAGCCTTTGCCTTCAAATTTTGTCATGAGGAGATTTCCACTCCTGTAGTTGCCAGATATCTAGAAGGGATTATTACCTCCTTCTTAGATGCTAAGTGGAATTCAGTAGAGTCTTGAGATAAAGGTGTGTCAGTTGTTGTTACAGAAGTTGAATCTGATGTATCTTCTACGCCCTCTACTCTTTGGGATGACACCCCAGGTCCAGATTTGGATTCTCTCTTGGCTCAAGATATATTAGAAGAAGAAAGAGAAAAGGCTCTTCTGAAAGCTAAAGAACAAAAGGAAGCTATGCTAAAAGATATTGATGATCTGTATGCAAAACCTCAATCCTCACATTTTGAGGATGAGGATGAAGATTCTAATGATTCAGAAGGTAATAAGAAAAAGAAAAAGATTGCTCAAAAGAAAAGGAAGGTCATAGCTCCAGCACCTCCTAACCTAGATCATGATATTCCATATTATATTTTGAAAGGAATTGATCCTAAATCTAAGAATTTTGAGGCTTGGATGTGGTATTCAAAAAATGCTCAGAAAGCAAGGAAGAAGAGCAGGAAGAACTCGCCTCCTCCCAAGGGGATTCAGAGAGGTCCTCCTCCTCCTCCTCCCTCTGCTGGTGCTTCAGGAAATGTTGCTCCCAGATCTTCTACTCCTTCTACCAAACCAAATCAACCATACATCTATCAAAGGAAGGGCAGGAAGCCTCCTCCCAGCAGGTCTCATGATCAGTGGCAGACTAGGCATTCAGACAGTCAAAGAGAGCAAGTAAAGGAAGTTGTATATCAACAACCAACTTTCTCTCCTCCTCCATCTCCTAGGTCTCCTCCCAAAACAAAATTGTCTCCTTCAAAGGAAAAACCTGCTCAGGCCAAGCCAGTAGATATCAAAAGAAAAAGAGTTATATACTCTGACAAATCAAGCAAGAAGTATGATGAGTATGCTTCTCCATCTAGTCTTATGATTCAAGAGCCAAAAGATTCAAATGTCAAGCCATCTCAAGAGCAAACTGAGAGTTTTCTAACTAAATCAGTAAAATTTAAGGTTGTAAATACATTGAATCCAGATGATGAAAACACTTATGAAAGTCAAGAGTTTGATCCTAACTTCAAAATGGCTAGAATTTTAGAATTGGTGGGAGCTGCTCAAATCAGGAAAGCTAAAGCTGAAGGTAAAGATATCACAGGACTTTCTACTATGTCAAAATACAGAAAGAAAGAATTGGATAGATTTCAAGTAAGTTCAGAAGTTTTTGATGCTTCAAAATATATGAAAAAGCATCCTGAAGCTGTTCTACCTAAAGCTGGAGAACTAAAGATTATTGGAGAGCAGGACCTGAAGTTATCAAAGAATGATGCATATGATCCTAGAAGAAAAATCACTTTCTCTCCTGCTGCTTCTACTCCTCCTTCAGACTATGTTGATAAATGTCTGTGATATTTGTTCTGACTACCTAATTTATTCTAATCTGTTTGTTGTTGTTTATTCTTATCTGCTTGCATTATATTTGTTTTTGTTTGAGTGACATCACCCAAATAGGGGGAGATTGTTGGTTCCCTAGTTTTGATTTGGGTCATGTCATCTCAATTAGGCTTAATTGACCCAAGAATTATCTATGGTCAATGGTTAGACTAAAGGTTAGTCTACCCTTAGGTTAGATTAGTTGAGATTGAATTGAAATGAAAATGGTTAAGTAGAATTGTGCTCGACGATAGTCGAATGGCGCTCGACGATCTTCGAATGATGATCGACGATCTCAGAGTTATATGAACTCTGAAGTGGGTCGACGATCTGCTTATTCAGATCGACGATCGTGTAGCCTTGGTCGATGATTTCTGTGAAGACAGTTTTTCTTCAGGTCGACGATCTACTTGTTCAGATCGACGATCTTTGATCTCTAGTCGATGCTTTCTGTCTGCTTTTATCTATAGTCATTTCATTTGATCATTGGTTTATTTCCTCTTGTTTAAGACATATTTTATTCAAAATATTCTGCTCAATTTAATGCTTATATTCTTTTGCTTATTTACAATATTCCTTTTGCATTAATTCAGAGATTTGGCAGAATAAAGCCGTTTGTTTTATTAGAGGAAATCGTGCTTTTCTACAGCTGTAATATAGCCGTTAGGCTTTGTTTCCTGTGCCAATTTGTAAAGTCAAATTGAAAAGATATTTTTTAATATCCTTAATTCCTTTTTGGGAATGACAGAATAGATTGCAGGTGCAGGTTTCTTTATTTTGTTTTATTCTATTATTTGGAAAGTTTTTCTAGTACAGGGCTCGAGGCTTTTTCAAAAAGAAGAGAAGTTTCTATATTATCAGGGCAGTCGGCTGAAGACAATACTCACTCACTCACAACTAAGAATACAGAGCATAACACATACAAACATGCAGCAGACACAGAACCAGATATCTCAAGAGAAAAGAAAAGTTCTTATTCTTCCTGAGTTCATCCTGTCTTTAGGAAAATCAATACTCAGAGTTCAAGATTTCAAGAAGAAGAACCTCCTAGATTGTTGAACATTCATTGTTGCAAACTTTCCCAGATTGCAAAAGCTGCTGAAGAAGAACATTCATTAAAAATCTAGAGTCTTCTTCAAGGCTGCATCAGAAAGTCTTCTCAAGCAATTTGGAGATCCTACACCCTGAAGCAAAGCTTCTTCCTGGACATTCTCTAAGCCAGGGGGAGCTTTGATATATTCAGAGCCATCCACTAGCTTCTCTGAACACAAAGAAGACATCTTAACTCTCTCTTTCAACCTCCTGTAAAAGGGTTATTACTCCCTTCAAAAGTGAACCATTGGTGGCAGGGCACCTGATCAAAAACCTGTTTGTTGGTTTTTAGGCACCTGATCAAAAGCCTGAAGGGTCTTTAGATCTACCTGAAGCAGATCTACTGGTGGAAGGGCACCTGATCAAAAACTTGTAGTGGATTCCTACCAGGGTGGTAGAAGAGTGGATGTACTCAATTGGGTAACCACTATAAAGCTCTTGTGTTGTCTATTGCTTATTTTAATCATTGTTCTGTGGCTGTGATAGTTTCAACTAGGTTGCTAGTTGCTGTGTTAGGATAAAAGTTCAACTGAAAATTCAGTGAGCTTTTCTTTTATTCACTATACTCAGTTAGGCTTTAGATTTAAAGCTTTTATTTTTATATTCCGCAAATAGCTCTAAGAGAAGTGTTTAGAGTCTCTTCCTCTTTGAATACTCTATTCACCCCCCCTCTAGAGTAGTAAGTATCTTATCCCCTCACTTTCAGTGCCGCACACCGTTGTCTTGGTTGGAGGCAGGCGAGTCAAAGTTATTCAAACGTCAGGCGGTGGAAGAAGCAACTTCAATGGTACGTACGATTCAGGAACGGTTAAGGATCGCTCAGGACAGGCAGGCAAAATACTATAATACTAAGCATAGGAATATGGAGTTCAGTGTTAGAGATTGGGTGTATCTGAAAATCAAGCCGTTCAAGGGTGTCTCACGGATTCGACGCCTGAAGAAGCTGAGTTCGAGATACCTTGGGCCGTTTGAGATCCTGGAGCGGATAGGTGAAGCAACGTATCAGTTGAAGCTGTCGGTGGAGTTGAGTGGGCTACACGATGTGTTCCACGTATCGGTGTTGCGGAAGGTGGTGCAAGAGCCTTCACAAGTCATTGTTGTTGATCAAGTGTCGATTGATAGTGAGTTGATGACGAAGGACAAGCCAGTTTGCATTGAAGACTTTGAAGTCAAACAGCTCCGCAACAAGAAAATTCGAATGGTTAAGGTCCGTTGGGATAACTACGGACGTGAGGAGCTTTCTTGGGAGCAAGAGCAGGCTATGTTGGAGGAATATCCCAAACTTTTCAACTCAGGTAATGTTTAAATTATTTTGTGTACCCTTTTCTTAATTTCGTGGACGAAATTATTTAAGGGGAGGAGATTTGTAACACCTCGAAATTTAGAGTTAAAACTTGCAATGTTTGTACCAAGTTTGGATCTTGGTAGGGTGAACATGGCCTGTGACACGGCTGTGTCACACGGCCGTGTCATGCTCGGGTCATCTAGTGAAGGACACGGCCTGGGATACGGGCGTGTCCCAGGGCGTGTCAGTGCACACGGCATGGGACACGGGCGTATCACCTGGCCGTGTACTTCTCTGGAATTTTCTGAGTTTTGTATCGACTATCGAACACGGCCGTGGACTGGTTGAGACGGGCGTGTCAAATCCGACACGGGCGTGTCATCACCCGTGTCCACCAAGCGACGTGACGATTGGCGTGGCGGTTATTCGTGACACGGCCCCTGGTCACAAGCGTGTCGAGGACCCGACACGGGCATGTCAGGTTGGGACACGGGCGTGTCCCAACCCGTGTCCTTTTCTGTGCTCGATTTGAGTGGCTGGATCGAAGCACACGGCCGGGAACACGGCCGTGTGCAAAGCCGTGTTCGACCAAGGAATAAAGTTCTCAGGCTAATCTGAGCCGTTTGTTTTCTTTAAATAAGATCCAACGGCCCAGATGAGTTCCTGCTTGTGTTTTATTCCTCATTTTCATCTTTAACTCCCTCTTTCTAAGAAGTTAGAGAGAGAAGAGATCAAAGAAGAAGGAAGGGAGGAATCCGGCCGCCGGCGGAGCATCGGAGCACCAATCTGAGAACCGAGACCGGATCCGTAGAGAGAATTCCTTTGCGAAGCTTTCTATCCGACTAGTTTTTCATGGCGCCGAAGCGGACTTCAAGGGTAACGATTTTCAACTCGAGAACTTGAAGCTTTTCTTCCTTTGCATGGGAAAACCCGCTCCCGCAAGTGTGCGGTGAGTGCGCGGTGTTCCTTGGGATAGATATGTGAAGTCCCCCTTGTTTAGAGTCTGGAATCGAAGTACGGGCATAGGCATTGTGTGTGAAGACTACCCAGACGTATTTGTCTTGATCGGTGATGTTGCATTGCATGAATAGCCGGAGAAGACTCCGTGCGTTGTTTTTGGGTTTCTACGTGGTAGATTGCGGCAGGGATCCTTGGAGATTAACTCCAAGGCGCACCCAAAAAACTGGGCGGAAACGTAATTCTGCTAACTCGGGGAGTCAGCCTTGAACATAACTGAGTTATGTGTTGTTTGGAAATGATTTAGGATCCGGGTGAAGCTTGGCCCGCGTGTACGTCTTAAAGTGACTAGGCGACGTGAGCAACGAGCGGGTGGATGCGGACCTGGGCTATGTGGTTCGGTGCTAGGGGCCCTAAAGTGGAACTGGCCGTTGGCATAGTCGGGAGCCTTGGACTACGATCGGAAGGACTCAAAAATACTCACATTGTTTGCCATCCTAAGGATGGTGGTGAAGCCACGGAATTGAACGGATTCACCGTGAATGTGCCCTGAGTGCACGGGGTGTTTGGCCGAGCGAGCCTACACCTGTGGCGAAAGTCTTTTTATGTACTTTATTATTTAGCTGGGCTAACGTTATGCAGGGAAGGAGCACCGCCGCCCGAAATAGGGGGCAGGGTCGTTATATTTTGGTCAGCTTTAGCTGACCGTTGCCCTGTTTGCCACCATGCGGTGGAATAATTGCGTGCAGGTGCTGTGGAACCAAGCGCCAAGTAGCGGGTTGAAGCCTAAGCTACTGTGTAGGCCCTCGAAGGCCGAAGTGAACTGCTATTTTTACTTTCTGTCATGTATGGCCGGCCTGCGAGCCGATGTTTGTAAGACATTACCTTATTAAGAGAAACATTGTAAGGCCATAAGGCCATGTACTCTTCTGTGTATTCGTTTTATTTCATTCCTATTTTGGTTAGTGGACATTCATGTCATGCTTGTGCAAATTTTGGGTTCTATTAACTGTTTAAAAGCTTCCGCTAGAATGCTCTGTGTTAGGACGAGTAGTTGAGTCTTTGGTATTATTCTGTAACCCCTCTGACTGTCCGTGGTATATGGCGTCGGGTTCTAGCTGGACCTTCTGTTATATGCCATACGACGGATGGGGGTGTGACATATAACACTTGCTTCTCTGTAGCCATCTTGCCACTCTACGTCTGTCTGGAGGTGGAAGAATGGTAGGGAGGAGGTCGGGGTTGGGAGAGATGACAGGGAGAAGAGATCGAGAGAAAAATAAACTAATTATTATTACCAAAGTTTTCATCATCATATCTCATAACTAACATCCTTTTATACTAATTAATTACAATGGATTTTCATAATATAGCCGTTGCCTTTGAAAAGATCTAGACTTTATAATAGCTGTTGGATGTAATAAATCCAGTCCTTCCATCTGTTATGTACTGTTTGGTTCCTTGATTGCAGTGAAAATTGTATAATTATTCGAAGCCTTTAATCTCATACGTTGGATGTACCTGTAATGATCTTTGTCGTTGATCATGTGTACTTGTATTGATCTCTGAACAGAAGAATTATTCGAGGCCTTTAATCTTGTCTGTCGGATATACTTATAATGATCCCTGTCATTGATTGCATTCCAACTGATGGGTTACACCATTATTTATAAGGAGGGATTCCCCATGATTTCCTCCCAAAATGGGGATCATGGGGTTGACCAATTCAACCTCCACCCCTATGAACTCCCAATGATGAGGAAAACATGGGGAGTGGGCCCACTCCCTCTCTCTCCACCAAAAAACCGCCCCCTTACTGTTAATGTGTTGTTTTTATCAACACTACTTCAACTCAAGGTAACCACTGGCCACCTCGAGCTAACCCTACCAGCGCGCATGTTTCGGGGAATGCCCCAGTAACAATCATTGTACCATCACTCTCCCGGTCACTCTTGAAGAAGCACCTCGGCAAGCATCCTATGACGTACAGTTCGTCGTCGTCCAAGCTGATTATGACTATACTGCAATACTCCAACAATCACTTATGGATGTCTTCCAATCCCGCTCTCGCCACTTCCATCCTTGAGTCGTTTCCTTTTTCGCTCGCTTATTTATTTACTATTGTAAAAATCATAAGCTCGAGCTTGCGAAGATTATCTTTTCGTTATTTGCTTTATTAGTGCCTAATTGAGAAATTATTTTGTCAGGCTAGGCCGCGCAACCAGATCGAATATATACATTCTCCGGCGGTCAGATTGAGTACTTACATTCTCCACCAATGCTGCAGACCATCGCCCAGTCATCGCAAATTCCCCGCAGGGGCTTGCCCCCCCTAACGAAGAATCCGCGAGCAGCCATCGTGCAAACTAAGCCGCGAGCAGCCCTCGTGTAACCCGGCGGGGGCCTGCCCCCCTCACGAAGAAGTCGTGAGCAACCCTCGTGCAAACTAATCCGCAAGCAACCCTCGTGCAAACTAAGTCGCGATCAGCCCTCGTGCAAACTAAGCCGCAAGCAGCTCTCGTGCAACCCCGTGGGGGCCTGCCCCCCTCACAAAGAAGCCGCGAGCAGCCCTCGTGCAAACTAAGCCGCGAGCAGCCCTCGTGCAACCCCGTGGGGGCTTGCCCACCTCACGAAGAATCCGCGAGCAGCCCTCGTGCAAACTAAGCCGCGAGCAGCCCTCGTGTAACCTCGTGGGGGCCTGCCCCCCTCATGAAGAAGCCGCGAGCAGCCCTCGTGCAAACTAAGCCGCGAGCAGCCCTCGTGTAACCTCGTGGGGGCCTGCCCCCCTCACGAAGAAGCCGCGAGCAGGCCTCATACAAACTAAGCCGCGAACAGCCCTCGTGAAACCCTGTGGGGGCCTGCCCCCCTCACGAAGAAGCCGCGAGCATCCCTCATGCAAACTAAACCACTAGCAGCCCTCGTGCAACCCCGTGGGGGCCTGCCCCCCTCACGAAGAAGCCATGAGCAGTCCTCATGCAAATTAAGCCGCGAGCAGCCCTCGTGCAACCCCGTGGGGCCTGCCCCCTCACGAAGAATCCGCGAGCAGCCCTCGTGCAAGCTAAGCCACAGACCTGAGCTGTGCAAACTAAGCCGCGAACCTGAGCCATGCAAACTAAGCCGCAGACCTAAGTCGTGCAAACTAAGCCGCGGGCCTGAACCGTACAAACTAAGATGCGAACTTGAGCTGTGCAAACGAAGCCGCAAGCAGCCCTCGTGCAAACTAAGCCGCGGACCTGAGCCGTGCAAACGAACCCGCGAGCAGCTCTCGTGCAAACTAAGTCGCGGACCTGAGCTGTGCAAACAAAACAACCAAGATGACATAAAGAAATAATAATGTCATAACAAAACAGAGCTGGAATGGTACAAGAGGGACAATCGGCGCCTAAAGGCAACAACAACACATGCTAAACAAAGGGCAAAATACAATAACCCAAACTAAAACAACGAAATGCAAATGCACAACGACAAAAATATGAGTGCCACTACTCGTCCTCAGCATCTGAGTCAGAATGCTCATCCTCAGAAACATCGACAAAGCTGAAGAAGGATGTGTCACATCTCAAGCTCTTGCTAACAAAGCGAAAGGCCTTCAAAACATCGCGCCAGAGTGCTAACTCACGAACATCGTACATCTGAGACTCCACCTCCTTGGACCAAATCTCATCACGAACCTCCTCTGCAATCAGACAACGGTTTCGCATATTGTTGGGTACTGTATCCACAATTACCTGGATTTGAGGAAGCCACCTGTCAAGCTAAGATGAATCCACAATGTATTTGATGAATTATTCTCTAGTTGTACTTGCAGACTTTCCATGCTAAGTATACACCAATGTCAGGGTGCAGTGGGTCAATATACACGGGTCTGTGCAACGTAATCCCTCGTTGCGCAGATCAGTGTGTTGGCCTACGTGTACTCTCTCTATTGGGGTGTACTTAATTTCAAGTACAGGGCTATGATAAAGCAAGAGCAGACAAGGAGCAAGGATGGGGCAAAGACCAGCTCAAAGAAAGAAAGAGGAGAAATAGCCTAAGTACAAATCGACGAGAATCACTATGTGATTCTCGCCGATTCGGCGAGAATCACTAATGATTCTCCCCGAGTCGTCGAGAATCACTAGCTGATTCTCGCCGGATGAAGCCGGCAGCTTCGACACAGACAGGGAAATTTTCTAAGGCAGAATCGTCGAGAATTACTTATGATTCTCGCCGATTCGTCGAGAATGACCTTGCATTCTCGACGATTCGGTGAGAATCAAAAGTGATTCCCGCCGATTCTCCCCGGCTTCTGTATCAGTTCAACCAGAATTCGGCTAAGTAGAAGTCGGCGAGAATCGTAAGTGATTCTCGCCGATTCGGCGAGAATCACCTACGATTCTCGCCGATTCGATGAAAATGATTCTCGCCGAATTTGACTTAGGCAGTTTTCTGTTGTTCTCTGGACCGGTTCAAACTATCTGAGCTGGTTCGAACCGGGCTCAAGCCTTCTTATTGATGGAACCCACAACGGTCATATATTTGACCTAATGTATATATACTTCGTATGTATGAACAGTAAAGACACGGGATTTAAAAAGAACGGCCACCGTCTTGACCTAGTATATCGCAGATTGTCGTCCGCCGTCGCCGCCGCTCGTGAAGGTGGTCGCCGCCGCTGATCGTGGATTCTTCCTGATCTCCCGGCGACAGAAGCTTAGGCTAGCATAGCGTCTCACGCGTCTAACGAGAGATCCCTTGTCTCTTGATTCGTTGATCGGGAAAATCTTTCCCCTTCCGAATCGATCGAGACGATCGATCCTTGTGTGACCGTTGGAAGATCTTGCTTCCTTTGCTACGAAGTTTGAATCAAGTTGGCGCTGCTGCTGCTCTCCGTCGCCGCTGCTGATTCCGAGAGCCTTGCCGCCGCCTCAAGCCGCCGCCGGTTTCGTGAAAGGTTCACTCCAAGTGAGATCTAGGGCTGAGCACTCTTCGTTGACTTCAAGAGCACGTCGTCAAACGAAGAGGGTCACCTTCTCTCCAAACGTTGTTTGTATTTCTTACAAGCTAGTTTTTAATTTCCTTGTAACGGACCGATTGGTCCCTAGTTGTAAGGGTTGGGTGCAACCCGGATTGTGGGAGTGTTGACTCCTACGTGTGGAAGGGTTCCTTCCGTTAGTGCAAGGATTGGATTTCAATCCTGTTGGTGAAGTGACCGAGTCGTCCCGTGTTGGGAGATAGGTCGAAGGGGGGAAAGTGGACGTACCCAAATCGGGGAACCACTATATATTGTCTGTGTTCCTTGTGTGCTTGGTTGTTTTGTTTTCTTATGCAGGTAAAACTTTAATTCCGTAATTACGCTGCAGAGTCACCTAATCCCCCCCCCCATAGGTGAAGATAGTTGACACTAGGTGGACTTTCACATATAGTCTAATGATTCCAGGTACTCTGGAAGTCCCGCAGCCTTCAACTCCGACACATGGCCATCAGAGGATATCATCTCTACTTGTGCCTTCGCCCCCCGAAGCTGCGTCTCAAGGCCAGTGGCTTCCTCTCGCGCTGCCTGTAATTGGGTCTCTAAGCCTGAAGTCTCCTTCTTCGAACGCTTCAACATCTGGGTGGTCCTCTCCACCAGGGTCTTCTCCACTTCCAAGGCCTCACATGCATCCTCTAGCTCGGATTTCAGCCCCAATTCGATCTGATGGAACTGTGCGACATCTCGATCATGCTCCTCCTTAAGAGAGTCCAACGAGCTCGACGTCGACCAAAGCTTCTCCTAAAGAGCAAGGTACCCATCCTTCAAGCTCACGTAATGGTCATTCTAGGTTACCGTAATCTGCGCCTGGGTCTCTATCTGCACAAGGAAAAGGCCACAGTAAGCACCAAATAGCAAAGGAAAAATGAGAAGAGGAATCTTGGCAATAAATCAAGACATAACCGCATCACTCATTGCCCTCAAGGAAGAGGACATCCACGGAGACGCAGTATCCGAAGACACCTGAGGAACTGGGGACGCAAGAATCTGCACCTCAGGAGTCGACTCATGACGAGCGTCAGAAGAAGCCACCGCCACTACCGCATCAAGGTCACCAGGAGGGTCCGCCACCGCCTTCCTCTTCCGGCCCCCTCCTTGAGAAGTCCCGACAATCTGAGTTGTGTCCAAAGAGATACCACACCGCAACAAGCGCTTATCCTCCACATAGATGAAGATATTGAAAAGGCGGTTAGCTAGCTCGCGAGGCTCGGAAAACCCAAGTACCGGGGAAAATTCTTGTTCCTTCCCCCTTACACGGCGACAGCGATCATGCAGCGTATCCCACACCTCAGGAAGGCCTCGAGAATTCCTAACATACTCAAACAAAGTGTTACCATGTCGGCGATCCTTGCGGGATTCAAACTCCAACCAACTTTTGTTGCTACGGAGCTCCACCCGCTCGCCACCATCATAATGAACATCACACCAATCTCGAAATTGGTCTAGAGAAAACCGACCTCCATGCTCGCGAAAAAAGGCGACTAAGCCCATAAGTCGGGCAAGAGCGCCCGCGCGTGAGCGCCTGCCCGAGCGGGCAAGTGCGCGCGGTCAAAACCGCGCCCACCCTCGCACGCGTATAGCCAGTCGCACGCATACCCGCGCGCGCCTCCCTCGGCCTTGTTCGACTTCCTCGTCGGCCATCTCTCCTTCGAAAAGTTTCTTCCAGGTACCTTCGAAGTGCCGCCTTTTACCGTCTCTGCCTTCTCGCCGGAGGTTGTCATGACAGCAGGGAAGAAGATGACAGCAGAAAAATCCTTCTTCTCTCGCACGCTCCGCTCTCCAACAACAAGGATTTGAGTGACAATTGATGAGTTACACCATTATTTATAAGGAGGGATTCCCCATGATTTCCTCCCAAAATGGGGATCATGGGGTTGACCAAGTCAATCTCCACCCCCCATGAACTCCCAATGATGAGGAAAATATGGGGAGTGGGCCCACTCCCTCTCTCTCCACCAAAAAACCGCCCTTAGGGGAAAACCACCGCCACCAATCCAGGTAGCCGCCGTCGCCGGACTGGTCGCTGGCCAGGCCGCCGCAGCCCGCCAGGTCACCGTGGCCATCACGGTCGCGGCCGCGGGCCGGGCCGTCGTGGCCAGCCCGGCCGCGGACGCGGGCCGGCCGTCGTGGCCAGCCCGGCCGCGGACGCGGGCCGGGCCGTCGTGGCCAGCCCGGCCGCGGACGCGGGCCTGGCCGCCGCGACCAGGCCGCTGCGACCAGCCAGGCCGCCACGGCTAGGCCGCCGCTGGCCATGCCACCGCGGCCTGCCGGCCTGGCCGCCGCAGCCTGCCGGCCTGGCCGCCGCTGGCCAAGCCGCCGCGGCCTGCCGGCCAGGCCGCCGCCCACCAGGCCAGGCCGCCGCGACTGGCCAGGCCGCCGCTAGCCAAGCCGTCGCGGCCTGCCAGGTCGCGGCTGACGGCTAGGCCGCCGCCGGCTAGGCCACGGCCACCGGCCAAGCCACCCGCCCAACCGTCGGCCTAGTCGCCAGCCAGGCCACGGTTACCGGCCAGGCCGCCTAATCGTTGCCTGGCCGCCGTCCTAATCGTCGCCTGGCCACCGTCCTAATCGTCGCCTGGCCACCGGCCGGCCCCCACCGCCGCCCAGTCGCCCCACCACCGTAGACGGCTTGCCCGCCGTCCGATCGTGGTGGGCTCTCATCGCCGTCCGATCTGATGAGTAACCACCCACTAACCCACTAAGATAGTGGTGGGCCCGCCATAATCCTCTCCAAGAGGCTATAAAAGGAGCCACAGGGCCTCCTCATAATTCACTTTTTGGCTCCCGGTCATCTTTTTCCTCAGATAATAGCTCTGTCGGACTCCTCCCTCGGGTCACCCTCCAGCCACCTCGAGCCACCTCGAGCCACCAGCGGACCACCAACAGGAAAACGCCTAAGTCCCAGAACGAACGAAGGAAGGAGGAAGACAACCACTGCAAGCGAACAAGCGCCAAAGCCGTGCTCCAAACTTCCAAGCACCAGAACCGCTCCTCGGATTCCAGTGTCCAAGTCGCTCCCGTGGTGCGGCCTGTCGCCCATTGGGAGCAGAAGTCTCTCTCTCACCCCCCAAGTTGTAACGGGGAGCGGTCTGTCGCCCCCAATTCTCCCTGCACATTGTAACCGCCAACAACTAGTGGATTTTGACTGGCACAAATCCAGTCACGTGGTTTTTTACCTGGTTGAGGGGTTTTTCCACGTCATCACGTCTTGTGTCAACTTTTTATTTTCATTGAGTGTGTGCGCGTTCGACCGCTCCGTAAGTTAAGACGGTTCAAGTAAATCCGGTCCGACCGGAGCATTGAGTTAGACCGCAACACTAACATTACCTTCCCCTTTTAAATAGCGATGTCCTGATCACTGATGTTTTCAGTCTGAGAGTGTAAACCTTAGGAGGAATTTGGAGGAATGGCGGAGCTTCCCGATGATTTTCCCGTTTCGATTCGTTGCAGTAGAGAAAGCAATGTGTTAATATTAGAAACCGAGGTCTGGAGCACCTGTAATTCTTGTTGAATGTCTACTGAAGAAGGAAACACCAGTCGTAAGTTTCGAGTTTCCTCTTTTTCCAATAGATCTTGTTTTTTTTCTTTACCGATGCATCCTTCATCGCATCCTAAGTCACGCCTTTTATTTTTCAGCATTTAATTCTTAACATGTATTTTTTTGCGCTTTTTCTTTAGAAGTTGGTTGGCTCGAGACCTTGAATAAATAGGTCTGGTAATTTTAATTGTTAAGACGATAATTTTAGTTCTTAAGACATAACGAACAAGTTTAAAATTATTTAAAAGATATAAATTTAATTTTTTTTTAAAGGTAGAATATTGATATTGGGGAATAATTATTGGGACATGAAGTTTGGAAGTAAAGTTTGGGAAGAATATTTGAAGATACTATTAGGGGATTGTTAACCGCAGATCAAAAATGGCTATTCGCAAATAAAAAATAGCACTTTTAAAATGTGTTAAAGATTCCATTGCTTTCTGAAAGCTTTTATTCACAAACCAACCATAATTCTTTTTCCCTTCCCAGCCAACAGCCCGATCCTGCACTCCACATCTTCCCCTCTCTCGCTCTCCCAACTCTTGATCGCCCGCCTGCACCGCCCGCCTGCACCGCCCGCCTGCGCCGCCCGCCTGCGCCGCCCGCTTGCTCGCAATCGCACTCCGCACTTCGCATCTTCCCCTCTCTCGCATCTTCCCAGCCACCAGTCCGACGTCGCCCGACTGCTCGCCGACGCCGCCCGCCTGCTCGCAGACGCTGCCCTCCTGCTCGCCGACGCCGCCCGCCTGCTCGCAGACGCCGCCCTCCTGCTCGCCGACGTCGCCCGCTTGCAAACATTTTATTGGCTGGTTTGTTTAGGGTTTGTTTGCGATACAGACATAAGGATCGATGGTGTGGGGTTTGATTGGTTGGATCTCGATTTTCTGTGCTGGAGAGTGGATTTCTACGCTGTTTATGTGATTTTGGTTTGTGTGGAAAGATTTGGTAGTTAGGGTTGAAGAATAAATGATTATTTCAGTAGGATCTTCTTAAGTTGGGTGTTTATTGATGTTTTAAAGTGATTTTGTATAGCTATTTCTCGGTTTTTAGATGGTTAGTTCAGATTTGACACTTCTTGATATTTTTTTACACTTCTTGATATTTTTTGACACTTCTTGATATTTTTTGACACTTCTTAAGTTCGATTTGTGTGGATTTTTAGATGATTAGTTCAGTTAATTCACATTTTATTAGTTCAGATCATGAGTATCAAACTCTACCTAAGTACTAAGGTTTCATTTGACATTTCTTGATATTTTTTTTATTTTTAATATTGGTCTGCAAATAACAATAATTTCTATGAATAACAATTTTGAGTGTCTTTGGATCTGCAAATAGTAATAATCTGCGAATAGTCATATTCGATCTGCGGTTCACAATTTCCTAATATTATTAGAATAGAAATCAAGGAAATCAAGTGAAACAATATTTTTGTAATTTCTGCCAGAAGTTTGGAAAAAGACTTGATTGGAAAAAATAACTTTGAAAAATTAATTAGCTGTGTATAAAATAGTAGAACCAGGAGGATGAAGCGGGACCAAACAGTAAAGATCAAATTTTTATCGATCTTCTAGATTGTCGGCTCTTCCCTACCCCGCCCGTACAACTATTATCGGACGAGGCTCCAGCCCTCCGACAACAACAGCTTCTCCTGGCCGCTACCCAAGCCTCACCGTCGATGACTCAAGTGAATCTCTGCCGCCGACCTAATTTCATCGCCGACGCTCCTCCGTTCCTGTGCTAGTTCGCCGACGCCGCCATTCCTTCTCAGTGCGCCACCGCCGCCATTCCTTCTCAGTGCGCCACCGCCATGGCTCCACAGTACCAACCAAAGCCCCGACCATTCCAGTAGTACTCGCCGAACACGAGGCACCGCCGCCTGCTGTCAATCGAGGGCTGTCGTTAACTTCGAATCCACATTCCGGCGAGTCCCCGTTTCCAGCGGTGTCGGTTGACGTCGACCACGACTCATTTTCCGTCAACCGACGATTGTTGCCCCTCTGCCTCCGTGCTAACGGATCATGGATTGGTAACCACATCCCCTGTTAAACAATGCTTCAAATCATTATCTTTAAATTTATGCGTCTAACTTAAATAATTAAAGAGTTTGCCCCGAACGTTCAACCGCTTGAATTACCGTTATTTCATAAATTTTCACTTGTGATTTTGCTTGTAGAATTACACATCTCGCAGCAATTCAAATTGATAAACACTCAAAAGAGTTTTCTCTCGAATGATAATTGACGGTTATACTGAAGTTCGGATGTTAAGATGATTTTCATGCGCAAAGCTTTGATTTTTTGCCGCTTGGCCGCTTTTCAAAAATAAAAATCAAATTATTTTTCAAACCCTAGCTCTACTTTACAACAAAAATATTATAATTTTAAAACCCGTATTTGAGTCTACATCATTTACGCTTTCCTCTTTTTCTTTGTCTTCCATGCAAGTGTGGTGGTAGAGGATGCTTTCTCTTAAATTTGTCTTTCCTTAGTTGAGTTTGTGCTAGACCCGAGTAGATCTGGAGGAAGAGTTGTTATGTCTTTCCATGTGTTGTCTGTGAGTGGTAATCCTTTTCCACTGAACTAACTGTTAGAGAATGTTAGAGAAAAGTATGTAAAAGCCCAAATAAATGCGGCCCAATTATAAGCCCATTTAGTCCTCTTGTCTAGTCCCACATTGTTGTTTTTTGGGTCTCTTCTCTCTCTCTTTCTATATATATGCACTCATACTTGAAGTTTGAATTAATGAAAGTTGTCTATAGGTTCCGGCTCTTTACTTTTCTACATGGTATCAGAGCCTAACTGGTCCCTCCTGCGTTTAAGTTTTTCTTGACCGTCTGCCTCTTCCCCCCTCTAACCGCAACCCCCCTGCGGCCTTCTTTTTGTTATCCGGCTTTCCTCTTCTCTCCCGTGGTTCTACCCTCTTGCCCTCCCTCTGTTCTCTCCGCCATCTCCTCGGTTGATTGACATTGTCGCCTTGGGCACGTTTCCCTCCAGATTCTCAAGAAAGCTCTTCCGGATATCTCTCTGCACGAGTTTACTTGTGAATCATGTATCTTTAACAAACAGAATCGTACCTCCTTTAGTCCTGTCTGTATTAGGGGTGATACTCCTTTATCTTTAGTGCATTTTGATATTTGGGGACCTTATAAAATCCCTAGTATATTTGGGTACCGGTATTTTGTCAATCATGTATCTTTAACAAACAGAATCGTACCTCCTTTAGTCCTGTCTGTATTAGGGGTGATACTCCTTTATCTTTAGTGCATTTTGATATTTGGGGACCTTATAAAATCCCTAGTATATTTGGGTACCGGTATTTTGTCACATTTATTGACGATTATTCTCGTTTAACACGGTTATATTTATTTCGCGATCGTACTGAAGTAACATATATATTTCGTAATTTTGTCACTGAAACTCGTACTCAGTTCTCCTCTACCTTAAAAATTCTCCGCACCAATAATGCACGAGAATATACGATCCGAATATTCTCTAATTTATGTGCTGAGTTTGGCATTCTCCATCAAACAACATGCACATATACTCCTCAGCAGAATGACGTGACCGAGCGGAAGAATCGTCATCTTCTTGATGTCGCTTGGTCGCTAATGATTCAAATGCAGGTCCCCACCGTCTACTAGAACTTCGATGTGTCTACTGCATTTCATCTCATCAACCGCATGTCTTCCTCTGTTCTTAACTTCGCCACTCTGTTTAGTCTTCTGTTTCTCTCCCAATCTCCATTTACCCTCATGCCTCGAGTGTTTGGCTGCACCTGCTATCTCCATAATCTTGATCCACCTACGGATAAATTTGCCCCTTGTGCTACCAAATGTATGTTCGTGGGGTACTCCCGCACTCAAAAAGATTATGTATGTTATTCTCCCATTAGTAACAAAGTGGTTATCTCGGCCGATGTCACTTTTCTTGAGGACCAACCGTTTCACTCTTCTCCTTCTCCTTCTCCATTTTCTCCTCTCTTACCTCGTCTTACCGTTCTCGTCACGTCTTCTTTACCGCCTCTCCTTCCCACCCCACACGCTGAACCACTGCTATCCAAACCACCCCTTCTTCGTGTGTACACTCGTCGTACTTCGACCTCTGGTGCCTTACAATAACTACCCTCTACCAGTGCTATCTCTCCGCTGGTCGATCCTGCCTCAACCTCTACAGCTCATCCACTGGCGAATTACATGTATTTACATCGGTTATCTTCACCTCTCCTCAAATTTGCTCTTGCTCTTTCCTTTATTTATATACCTAACTCTGTGCAGGATGCACTTCAACATCCTGGGTGGAATGCGACAATGGATGCTGAGATTGTTGCCCTTTGGGCCAATCAGACTTGGGATTTGGTCCCTCTTTCTCCCGTCCAGTTCTGCTTTAGCTGTAAATGAGTCTTTGCCATTAAACATGCTCCGGACGGGTCTATTGACCACCTCAAAGCTCGTATATAGGTCATCCTCTTCTCTATCACTTGTTGCGTATTCTGATGCTGATTATGCGAGCTCACTTGATGATCGACGTTCCACTACTGGATTTTGTACTTACGTTGGAGGAAATCTTATCACATGGCATAGCAAAAAACAATCGGTTGTTGCTCGCTCTTCTGCTGAATCCGAGTATCGTGCAATGACAACTGTTGTATCAGAACTTACCTGGTTGAAAAGTTTTCTTGGTGATTTGGGAGTCAAACTATCCTCACCAGCAACTCTGTTCTGTGACAGCCAGACTGCTATGCATATTGCCAAGAATCCCGTATTTCATGAGCGAACAAAACACATTGAAGTTGATTGTCACTTTGTTCGGGAGAAGGTTCAATTGAAGAAATTAGAATTAGAGCATGTTCCGTCTTCTGAGCAAGTTGCCAACATTTTCACCAAGCCATTACCAAGACTGATGTATCATCAGTTTCTGTCCAATCTTGGTGCGTACGATTTGTATGCTCCAGCTTGCGGGGAGGTTAGAGAATGTTAGAGAAAAATATGTAAATGCCCAAATAAATGTGGCCCAATTATAAGCCCATTTAGTACTCTTGTTTAGTCCCACATTGTTGTTTTTGGGACTCTTCTCTCTCTCTTTCTATATATATGTACTCATACTTGAAGTTTGAATTAATGAAAGCTGTCTATAGGTTCCGGCTCTTTACTTTTCTACACTAACCCTTGTTCTACTTGCTTCCTTTGCCAAAGGATTTGGCGCGTGTACTAATGAAGGCAAGTGGTTCATGGATTGGATTATTACTCAAATTGGTAGGAGGTAGCGCGGCTACTGTAGTGAATGGATCTCCCAGATAGGGTTTAAGCAAGGATACCTAAAAAACTATATGTATCTTTGATTCTGATGGAAGATCCAATCGATATGCCGTGTCGTTGATTACTTCAGAGATTTGAAAAGGTTCATAATACTTCAAATTAACCTTTCTGTTAGAGGTCCTCGCTAGTGTGAGCTGTCGGTAAGGGTGCAGTTTGAGTGACACCCAATCCCTTTCTTTGAATTTGATGTCAATTCATCTGCTGTCCGCATAGGTCTGCCTTCTATTTTATGCTTTGGTGATATTGTTGCGTAGCTGATGCAGGACAGTGTGTCGGTCTCTCAATTTTGCCTTCATTGCTTCATTTTTGTTTCCCTTGCACAATAGGAGAGTAAATCAGATGGTTTTCTACTGAACATGACTTCAAATGGAGTCATGCCGATCAAATAGTTAAATGACATATTATTGTGATATACTGCAAGGCTTAGAAAAGTAGAACACTTTCGCGGTGTATTATGGGCAAAGATTCTTAAGTATTGACCCAGACATCGATTTGTTCTTTCGGTTAACTGATCCATCTCAGGATGATAAGATATTTTAATTTAGTGTCTTGTTTTTTTTCAGAAGTCACTCAAAAATATGATCTCTTTTTGAGATTATTGACTCTGGTATTCCATGAAGTTTTCCTACTGTTCCCCAAGATTCTTTGGCTACAATAGCTCAATTTATTGCCCCTTTTTTGGTGGAGAAATGGGCTGCTTTAGATAATCTATCTACTACCACTAGATTACTAGAATTATAGTAAATGAATTGGATCTAGGAAGATGTGTAATGAAATCAATAGTCAAATCAGCCCACAATTTTTGTGGAATTGGTAGAGACTACAGTAGACAATACAGGGTATGGTAAACTGGTTTGGATTTTTGGAAAATTGCACTATTTATATATGCGGTGATATCTTCTTTCATTTTGGATCAGTTGAATTGATCTTGTAGCTTATGCATTATCCTTTTAATTTCGGAATGTCCTCTATATTTACTATCATGAGCCTCCTTTACTAGTTTCTTTATGTTTGAATTGTTGGGGATATGAAGTTTGTGTTTGTAATGTAGATAATTCTCCTTCTTAGTCCATTCTGGATGTAATAGTGATTGTGTTTCTACTAGTTGTATTAATGTTTTTGTTTCATCATCTGTAGCATAATCCCCTTCTAATCCCTCTAGCAAATGGGAGATTGGGACGAATATTGCTTGGAAGCTAACTGGGGGATATTGTTCAGGAATTACTGGTGTTCTAGATAATGCATCAACTACTGTCCCCATTTTGCAACAATGACAATAACACCATACATCTCTCTTACATAAGTAGATTTCTGTTGCATAATTAGAGACATCTTTTAACTATAATATGCAATTGACCCGTGTTCTTGTAATAGGACTGCACCTATTCCCATTCTCGAAGCATCTGTTTCTATTGTGAATGATTCTTTAAAATTAGGTAATGCTAAAATGGGATAGATTATTAATTTTTCTTTCAATCTCTCAAAGGCTTCCTTGACCTGTATTGTCCAATTAAAAGGAATTCTTTTCAATAAATTTGTTAGAGGATTTGTGATCATAGCATAATTTTGTATAAATTTTCCATAATATCCTGAGAGCCCAAGAAAGCTCTTACCTCTTTCTGAGAGGTTGGTGTTAGAAAATCCTTAATTGCTTTAATGTTATTTAAATTGGACATTACTTATTCCTTAGTGATAATATGGCCTAAAAATTTGATTTTTGTTGAAAAAATTTACACTTAGTTTTTTTAATTAAAAGTTGATTATGTGAAATAACCTCTAAAATTTTGTTTAAATGCAAACCATGCTCTTTTTCCGAAGAACTATATACTAAAATATCGTCAAAAAATACTACTTTAAATTTTCTTAATGAGGGTTGGAATATGGTATTCATTAAAGCTTGAAATGTAGAAGGTGCGTTAGATAATCCAAATGACATTACATTAAATTTGTAATGGCCTTGGTGGGTCCTAAAGGCCATCTTATGTACATCGTCTTTGGCCATCCTAATCTGGCGATACCTAGATCTAAGATCTAATTTTGAAAATAACCTTGCTTCATATAACTCATCAAGAAGTTCGTCGATAGTGGGCATTGAGAAGTTATCTTTTATAGTTTGCTTATTTAAAGCTCTATAATCCACACAAAATCTTCATCCTCCATCTTTTTTTCTAACGAGAATAATTGGGAAACTAAATCTTGATGTGCTGGTATGAATCTGTCCGGTATCCATCGTCTCCTTAATCATTTTTTCAATTTCATATTTTTGGAAATATGGATAACGAAAAGGTTTTTCAGTTTGGGGGTGTGGAATCTGGCATGAGGATAATTCTGTGATCTATTGAACGTTTCGGTGGTAACTCCTTTGGGTCCCTAAATAAATGTTCATATGAGTTTAATATTTTTTTACGAGTCCTATTTACCTCTTCTTTTTGAACGATATCGGTTAGTATTGAGAAAGGGTCTTCGACTGAAATAACTACACATTAGGCAGTGGATTTAATGACATTAACCTACAAAACTGCGATGATGAAAAGACATCAATTGGAGCATTCTTTTGACCAATTACAGTTATCGTTCCTTCAGAATCTTCATATGATAGAGTATTATTGATGGGGATCGACCCCGTGTTCGAGATCGATAGAGATCGGGCCACCACTCGGTGGGACCCATTTTTACATATTTACCAGTGATGCATTGATCGGATCGGCGATTCGAGACCGCGAGCGCATCAAGAGCGTCATTTTTCATTTTATATGTATTTTTAATATTTTTTTGGAGTTGTATTTATTGTTTTAGGACACCGAGCGTAACAGATGATCATATCGTTCACGTCGGGTGGCCAACCGACCCCTCTCATTATAATAGGGCGAATGTTCTCATTTTCATTTCATTGTTGATTTGTGAGAGATTCCAGACCGACAATCAGTCGTGGTGCGACGCCGCGAGCCTCGGGGTGTGATGACCCGATTATCCTTTTTAATTTCCGGTTCCTATTTAGTTATTTTCCCCTAATTCCACTGTTCTCGTGAATATTCCCCTAATATCCCCACGATCCCTGTTTGGAAGGAGAAAACGACCGTTGTTCTTCATCTCTCCCACGTACCAGCCAGCTCTTCATCCCCTTCTTCCTCGACAGGGAGCCACGCGACTTCATCGTAACCCCACCTCCCTCGACATAAAGGTTCGGAGCTTCCCAACGACCGAAAGCCGCACACAAGAAACCCCCTTGATGGCGATCGACGGCCCACACTCATCTATTCCCGCAGGAGGCGGTGATCGGCGACCCATTTGGGCGATCCGAGTCTGCGGATGCGCCCGGAGGGTCGTTCCGAGTCTGTTTGCTATTTTATTTTATTTATTCAGTTTTGTATTTCGCCCCCGATTGGTCCGAACATTGCTAGCCGTCCATCGGGGTGCTCTAGTTTGTATTCCCCCTTCTCACCCTATAAATATTCATGTATGTGGCTGATTTGAGGGATCGAGAGTTGCCCTTACAACTTGCCGATCGCTCCTCCTCGGTGGACTCCGAGGAAAGTCTTCCGTCTCCGCTGCCTGTAGCCGACTCCGCCGAGTCCTCCGTTCCCCCCTCCTTCGGCCAACCCAGCAACCGCCCCCTTCTCTCAGAGCCCGTAGGTCCCCTGTTTCCCTCGCCCAACAGTTAGCCGCTGCCCAACAGTCCGCCACTGCCCAACAGTCCGCCCCTGCCCAACAGTCCACCACAAGCCTCCCGCCGACTCCTTCCCACGCTAGCCCGCCGTCCAACCCCAAACACTTCCCATGTCTCTATAACTCACTGCCATCCCACCTTTTCCCGTATACAACCTATCCCCCCTTCCGTCGACCCTTCTTCCCCCACCCCCAGATCCCGCCACCTCACTAGCCTACAACCGGCTCGTTAGCCCCGATCCCGTCCAACCCGCCATGTCCCCTACAACAAACACCCGACCCCACCTTCCCATCCCTCCCCATATCATTTCAGATCTATTCCTCGTCACCCCACAACCCTTCCCCATGGATCCACCGTCATACCGAGGTCGCTACCGCCATCGGCCCTCCATCCCAACACTAAGCCGCCACATGCATGAGTAAATCAAGGTATGCGGGTTTTATTTCTCTTATTTGGATGCTTTGGTTATGAACTGTTGCCTTGTGATTGTTTACTATTATATTTGATCGCACTTTATTCGCCGTTTGATTTGCGGGACACATTCAACGTATTTGAACGGATCTACGCCTCGTGTCGTAGGTAAATTATAGTCGTTCTTTAATCGCCATTACCTACTCTCAATTGTGCTAACTGTGCTTTTAGCTTTGCTAGTTATTACTTGCCAGTGGATCTTTAATTGGACTGTTCACTCATGTTTGCACGCGCACAACATTTAGTTCGCTTCATTAGCTAGATTGTATTTGTGTTGGTCGTATTTTCTATTGATCTACCACTGCATCATTTGGTATCAGAGGCAGGTTCGAGTCACATTGCATGCTACGTAGTGGTAGATTGTTTCGAACCCCGATGTCTGATCAAAACGTCACCGACGATCAAGCTCCAATTCGAATTCGGTCTTGACAACCAAAGAGTTTCAGCGCTTAGTCCTCAGACAATTTGCCACCATTTAGAATGACATTACTAGGGTCAACGCTAGAGTTGATCAGATAGGATCCCTTAGAGGTCTAGCCCTAGCGCCATGTTATGAGAAGCCCCTGGAAGATCCACGGGACACTCCACCTCTGCTTGATCGGCGAGTTAGAGAGCTACCACATTGGGACCCCGCTCCTAGGATACGGACCCCCGAGCCTGCGTATGATAATCGTCGTGACCCCGCCCCAATGGGTAACCCCCGACCTCCTTACGAGCCACGTCTTCCACCTGCCCGCTGAGGTCGTGGACCACCTTCACGACACGAGTACAATCCCGAGGAGCCATACGATGATTATGTGGCGTCTCGCCGAGAGAACACCCCGGCTGAGGACGACCTCATTCGACGCCTTTGAATTGACGCGCCCTCCTTCGACGACACCTGGACCCGAAGGCTTTTTGTAACTGGCTCCTGGATATGGATCACTTCTTTGACTGATACGAGATGAACGATGAGCCGCGAGTTCGGTTCGGCAAGAAAAAGCTGTTGGGCCAGACGAAGATGTTTTGGATTAGCGTGGAGAGATCATTTGAGAGAGATGGGTACTATCCTGTCACCAGTTGGGCAGAAATGAAATGGCGTTTGAGGGACAAATACCTCCCCGTATCCTATCGAGATCAGCTTCTCGACCAACTCTATGCGTTGCGGCAGGGATTACTTTCTGTTGCTGAGTACATGACACGATTTTAGGAGTTGGTAGTGAGGAGCGACATCCTGGAGGAACTTATCGCGACCGCTTCTAGATTTAGGCGTGGACTTAAGGCTGAGATTCAGAGAGAGCTTATTCCTCACCGCTTAGAAACGAACGAGCAGGTGTTCCAACTCGCACTCGAGTATGAGAACTACATGCACCTCGCAGGACCGAGACAAACTACACACCGCTATGACACTCCGATCCGCGTCCCCTCAGATGCTAAAGGCAAGGATAATGTACCGGTAGCCCCTAGACCAGGGCCCGACCAGTGTTATCGATGCTCGGGCAGAGGTCACATTGCTGCTCAGTGTCTTATGAGGAACATGTTGATTGAAGATGAGGGAAAGGCGAGCGCTGAGGTAGACGACACGGTTGTTGGGAGTCATCCGTCGCCTCCTTCACATCCCCCGTGCCGAGGAGGATTGGCGCCGCACCTCGATATTCTACACGTATTTCCAGAGTGCGGACGGTCCTTGCAACCTCGCCATTGATAGTGGTAGTTGTGTGAATATCATGGCGAAGAGAGGTTTAGAGAGGATGCAGCTGGCTGTCGAGCCTCATCCGCATCCTTACCGTGTCCTCTGGGTAGACAAGTCGGCCATTCAGGTCACACAAAGATGTCTTGTGCCAATCGCCTAGCGTCTGTAGAGGACAAGGTTTGGTGCGACGTCATCCCGATGGACGTTGCACATGTTCTCCTGGGTCGTCCTTGGTTATACGATCGCGATGCCATGTGTTATGGTCGTTCTAACACGTGTTTCTTTTTGATAAGGTACGGAAGATCACCCTCACCCCGACCCAGCCCAGGGATCCTCCCAAGGTCCAGGTCGAGTTATCCATTAGTGTCGGATCAGCTCGGCCTTTGCACATCCTAAGGAAGGGTTATTTTCTCTGTGAGAGCTTAGACTTAGGAGTTATGATCGTGGTGGCCGCTGCTTTGGCTTCTGACACGATCACCGATTTGGAAGCATGGATCCAAACATTCGACGACTGCTGTCCGAGTATACTGACATCATGCCCGAGGAGCTCCCCGATGAGCTTCCTCCCATAAGGGATATCCAACACTCCATCGATTTAGCCCCGGGGGCATCTTTGCCCAACCTTCCCTACTATCGCTTGAACCCGACAGAGCATGCCGAGCTGAAGCGGCAGGTTGACTATCTTCTTCAAAAGAACTTTATTCGGGAGTGCTTGAACCCGTGTGTCATTCCTGCCCTTCTTACCCCAAAGAAGGATGAGAGTTGGCGCATGTGTATTGACAATCGGGCCATCAATAAGATTACGGTGAAGTATCGTTTTCCGATTCCCCGCCTTGACGACCTCCTCGATGCGATGGTTGGTGCGCAAATATTCTTGAAGAACGATTTGCGGAGCGGGTGCCATTAGATTCGTGTTCGAGAGGGTGACGAATGAAAGACGGCCTTCAAGATGAAAGATGACCTGTATGAGTGGTCGGTTATGCTGTTCAGACTATCGAACGTGTCGAGTACATTCATGAGAGTGATGACGCAGATTCTACGGCCCTACATGGGCAAATTCCCAGTGGTTTATTTTGATGATATCCTGATCTACGGTTAAGACCGCACCGAGCACTTGGGCCATATTCGATTGGTATTCGACCTCCTTTGGAAGGAGCATTTGTATGTCAACCTGAAGAAGTGTTCGTTCTTGACTTCATCTGTGCACTTCTTAGGATATATTGTCTCGCAGTCTGGTATTTCGGTTGACCCCGATAAGGTCAAGTCGATTCGCAAGTGGCCTATCCCGACCAATATCCACGAGGCTCGGAGTTTTCACGAACTTGCCACCTTTTACAGGAGGTTTGTTCGAGGGTTTAATTCGATCCTGGCCCCTATCACGAGCTGTCTTCGCAAGGTGGATTTTGCCTGAACTGTAGTGGCCACCAGGGCGTTTGAGTAAATTAAGGAGAGGCTATCGACTGCTCCTGTATTGCGCCTTCCGGATTTTTCCAAGGCTTTCGAGGTAGCGTGTGACGCGTTTGGAGTGGGCATTGGAGGAGTACTGAGCCAGGAGAGTCATCCAGTTGCTTACTTCAGTGAGAAACTGAATGATGCCCGACTGAAGTACTCCAATTATGACCATGAGTTCTACGACATTGTACATGCGCTATGATATTGGCGTCACTATCTGCTACATAAGGAGTTTGTCCCGTACTCTGATCATTAGACACTGCGATATCTAGATTCGTAGAAAAAGTTTGGCCCCTGCCACGCGAAATGGGTGGAGTACATGCATGAGTATCACTACGTTCTCAAGCACCGAACTGGTGTTTGGAACAAGCCGGCTGATGCGTTGAGTCGCCATGTCACCATTCTTCACACCATGAGCGCGCGAGTGGAGGGATTTGAGCGTGTCCGCCATGATTTCCCCGAGTGCCCCGATTTTGGCGATATCTACTCGACCTTATCGCCCTGCGAGAGTTTTATCATTTCTGAGGGCTATCTATTCTGTGGGTCTCGTCTCTGTGTGCCACAGACTTCCCTTCGGGACTTCCTCATCTGGGAGCTGCACGCGGGCAGGGTCGCGGGACATTTTTTGGGCGTGACAAGACGATTGCGTTAGTTGATAACCATTTTTTCTGGCCTGGCCTGAAGAAGGATGTTACTCGGGTCGTTCGTCATTGTCGTGTTTGCCAAACGACAAAGGGATCCCGACAGTCCACTGGTTTATGCACCCCGTTTCCTATTCCCCATAGGCTTCAGGAAGATATTAGTTTGGATTTTGTACTTGAACTTCCCCGCACACTGTGGAGGTTTGACTCGATTTTCGTTGTCGTGGACCGCTTCTCGAAGATGACCCACTTTATTCCATGTCATAGGACGTACGTTGCCCCCCACGTGGCAGTCCTATTTTTCAGGGAGGTATTCAAGTATCACGGGTTGCCTACCTCTATTTCTCCGATCACGACGTCCGCTTTATGAGTTATTTTTGGAAGACGTTGTGGAAAAAGATCGGTACGACACTGGAGTTCTCCACCGCCTATCACCCATAGACGGATGGACAGACGAAAGTTGTCAAATGTAGCCTTGGAACCCTCTTGCGTTGTCTCGTTCGTGATAGTCCTTCCACCTGAGATTCAGTCATGCCAGTTACAAAATTTGCATACAATAGTTCGGTCAATAAGATCACAGGTTTGAGTCTGTTTCATGCCATATTAGGTTACGAGCCAAGGAAACCCGTCGACCTGGTTGATGTCCCCATTAGAAGCCCGATCTAGTGAGTCTGCCGAGTTGTTCATTCAGCATATACACACATTTATGAAACAGTCTGGAGAAAGATCGCTGTCAGTAATGAAATTTATAAAGCTCAGACCGATTTGCACAGGAGGGAGTAGGTCTTTGACATTAGAGAACAAGTTATGATCCGCCTTCGACCTGAAGGCTCCCACAGGGGGCAGCGAAGAAGTTAAGTGCCCGCCGAATGGGCCCCTATACAGGCACTCGACGGATTGGTGCGAACGCGCATGAGGTCGACATCCCACCAACGATGGGGATTCATCGGATGTTCAATGTGGAGGATTTAACTTCATACTATGAGGAGTGAGTGTATGTGGACCTCTTATCTCCACCAACCCTTGAGCCACAGCTTGACCCACCCCAGCTAGCACCCCTACGCCCATCATACCCAAGTAGTTGCGGACGGTTGAGCTTTGCTCGGAGGACCACACCACCCCGCCAGCAGGTCCACCAACACCACTTTCAGACGGAGATACATTGCTTCGACAGTCGCCTACGCCTACCGGAGATGCGCTATAGATCATTGGTCACGACTTCACTACATTGGGCGGTCGGATGGTTTTGCGTTACTTGATTCATTGGCCCGCCCGCCCGGTTTCTGACGATGCTTGGATTTCTGCTGAAAAGCGCGAGAGACTCGCCTTGGACTTACGCCAAGAGTACGATTGTCTTCACTCACCGGAGATGAGTGCTTTCAAGTCAGAGGGAGTTGATGGCGATCGATGACCCACACGCGTCTATTCCAGCAGTAGGCGTTGATCGGCGACCCATTTGGGCGATCCGAGTCCGCGGATGCGCCCGGAGGGTCGTTCTGAGTCTGTTTGCTATTTTATTTTATTTATTCAGTGTTGTATTTTCCCCCCGATCGGTCCGAACATTGCTAGCTGTCCATCGCGGTGCCCTAGTTTGTATTCCCCCCTCTCATCTTATAAATATTCATGTATGTGGCTGAATTGAGGGATCGAGAGTTGCCCTTGCAACTTGCCGGTCGCTCCTCGGTGGACTCCGAGGAAAGTCTTCGTCTCCGCTGCCTATAGCTGACTCTGCCGAGTCATTTGTTTCCCCCCTCTCCTCCGGCCAACCCAACAACTGCCCCTTCTCTCAGAGCCCGTAGGCCCCCCCGTTTCCCTCCTCCTTCTCCGCCGCTGTCCAACAGTCCGCTGCAAGCCTCCCGCCGACTCCTTCCCACGCCAACTCGCTGCCCAATCTCAAACACTTCCTAATGCAGGACAGGTGTCACACCTGCCTGTCACCCTGGAGTCTCACCAGGGGGCCCACCTGAAGCCATCACCAGGCGTCTTTCATCAGGGCCGTGGCCCGTACACCCCAACCAGTTCTTTGCCATAGAGTTAACACCATGCGACAGGTTGTTGAAGACGAGGCTCGATCCTCGGACCTCCTAGATAAGAGGCTTTCACCAGTGCTCTCATCACCAACTGATCCATTGATGCGGAATATAGACGAGGACCTGCAGTGGAGGATGAGTTTTGAGCCCGTTCGGGGCCAATTGGCGACTTTCCATATATGGCATGCCAGATCGATGATCAGACTCTGCTGATGTGTCTGGATTGATGCCACGAGTCAATCATATGCAACTTTATTATTTTTGGTTTATTTTAGTGTATTTTGAGTGACCCCGCCTCCGACCAATCATAGCCGTTGAAGGTGGGATGCCCTGTTCTTTGTTTTCTTATAAATAGATGAGTAGGGGCTGGTTTTGAAGGCATTGCAGAATTTGGAGAAAGCTATTCCCTGATTCACGCGATCCCGCCACGGTGCCGACTCCGTGGAACCCTAGGTGAGGACTCGTAGGCTTGTATCTCCCTCCCCAAGGTACCCCCTAACCCTAGCCCTCATTCTCCCCCTCCAAAACCCTTTGCCGCAGCCTCTGATACTCCCAAAACCCCAGCCACTAGTGGCTGGCCTGCTGGCCTGAATTCCTCCTTTTCTTGAATGTCACTATTTAATGAAATTCTCTATTCATTGCCTATAGTTTCAAACCCCTTAAAATTGGCGGTATGAAATCCCTTACTGTCCGCCGCCTTCAGCCCCTCTTCTCCCTCCCGTGGAGCCTCCAACAGCACCCCCCGACCCATCCCAAACAACCACCGCTTCCCTCCCAGTGCCGCTGCAAGACCCTATCGCTAGCCCCTTCCCGCTGAAGATCCGGACACCCCCTTGCCTCCTCCTTGCCGCCAACCCTTCCCACTCCGTGGAACCACTTCCAACAACCTTCCCCTATTAGATTTGCCCTGGACAAACCAGCCCCTATCCGCCAATTTCCTTACCCGTTCCTCATTCCCTAGCCCGAATCTGCTATCAACTCATCAGATCTATTCTCCCTCGCCCGGATCCACCCATACATCGCATCGTCGCCAGATCTACTCATTTCCGGTCCGTTTCCACCTTCCATCGTCGAGGACAACCACCTACGCTATTTCCACGCCACCGGTTCCACATTAGATCACCGTCAAAACGCATCCGGCCCCTGATTCCTTAGTGTCTTGGTCAGACCACTACTTGGTGAGTCTTCATTGTATTCGTGTATTATTTTTAGCACTTATTTATTGAGTTGAATATTTTATGTTAGTTTGGATATCTTGTATTGTAATGCTCTGTTAGATAATTATCGTGATTTGCAGGATTTATTTGCCGCGCGCTCTTGCTTTGATCCTCCACACGGAGGAAAGCCTAAGGCCGCCTCGCTTAAAAAAATTATCTTTGCTTTGCTTTGAATTTTATTTGCGTGGGATATATTATTTATTATTCAATTGTGACTTAACTGTTGGGTTTGCATAGTTTGTGGGGTTAGGTCGCAGATTATCTGCCGCCTATAGATCCCTCCTGCGTCACTTCCCCTGTCTCCCTACCTCACAGCCACCCCACCTTTGCCCGTATACAGCCCATCCCCTCCTCCCGTTGACCCTTCCCCCCGATACCGCCACCTCACCAGCCTACAGTCATCTTGTTAGTCCTGATCCCGTCCAACCCGCCATGTCCCCTACAGCAAGCACCCGACCTGCACCTTCCCATCCCTCCCCATATCATTTCAGATCTATTCCTCGTCACCCTGCAGCCCCTCCCCGTGTATCCGCCATCATATCGATTTACTCACAATGTGTTGATTTGCTAGCCCTTATAATTATCGTTGCTATAATTGATTCCGAAAAATTAATTCAAAACATGCAGATATCATTGGATTGAGTTTGTTCGCATTCATTTCACAAATGCACGTAGAATTGCATTAGCGTGGCAGCACCATAATTCTTTCACATAGGCCCGTCCTGTTATTATAATCCGTGGTTACTGGACCTTGTGTCTGTAGCCAACGAATTCCGAGAATTATATCTGAACCTTCGATGTCGAGAACGTACAGGTTTATGATATACTCCCTTACCTGAAGGAGCAGTTTAGGCTCCGTTTGGGGGAACTTATTTTCACCGGTCAAGCGGTCATGATCGCATGAACCGGGACTTAAATTAAGTCCCGGTTCATGCGGTCATGACCGCTTGACCGGTGAAAATAAGTCCCCCCAAACGAAGCCTTAATCTCCCTACATAGTCCACTGCATTCTAATGCAGCTCCGTTACCCATATAGAATGGATTTTTTTTATGGAACGGACCAATATTCGTAAGAATTTGGATATTCATTTTGATATAAAACTCTGGGAGCTACCTCCTTCAATAAAATGTTTTAGAGGTTGTTGGTTAAGATAAGCCGTTACTTTTAATCCATGAGCTGGAGGATGTTCAGATAACGCTTGTATTGTTACAGTTGAATCCGAAATTTCGTCTCCTTCTTCTAAGTACTCAGAATTTGGATATTCTCCTTCCATTCCTTGGACATACAGAAGGGCTCCTCTCCCTTTACATTTATGGCCCGCATGATACTTCTCATCGCAATTGTTGCAGATTCCCTTTTCCCTCCTAGTTTGTAACTTCGCGGGTGTTAGTTTTTTTATTGGGGATATTTAGATACTTCGAGCATTGGGTTATTTTCTATGTAATTTCTTAAGTAATTTCTTGAGTTTTTGGGTTATTTCGTATGTAATTTCTTGAGTAGTTTGTTTTTAATTTTGCATCATCCTTTCTTGATCTTCAAACATTCTAGTTAGAGCATAAGCATCATGAGCTTTCGTGGGTTGATGGATTATTACCATTTGTGTTGAGTCTGTGGAAAATGATATTGATTTCATTAATGAGGAGACTCCCTCCTATATAAAAGAAGGAAATACAACAAGGGTAAAAAAGGAAATACAAAAACAATATAAAAGTAATTCTAATTCTAACACTCCCCCTCAAGTTGGGCGTGTGATGTTTTGCATGCCCAACTTGCACATAATCTTTTCGAACGCAGCCTGGCTTAGCCCATTGTTGAGAACATTTGCGAGCTGTTGATCTGAAGGAACAAATGGTGTGCTCACAACTCCCATTTCTATATTCTCATTGATGAAGTGGCGATCAACCTCTACATGCTTTGTGCGGTCATATTGAACGGGATTGTGAGCTATGCTAATGACGGCTTTGCTATCACAGTAAAGTCTCACGGGGTCTTTATTTTTCATGCCAAGATCGCTCAAAAAATATTTAATCCACAGTCATTCGCAGATTCCATGCGTCATAGCTCCAAACTCTACCTCTACACTTGACCCGACAACTGCATGTTTTTTACTCCTCCACGCTACCAAATTACCACCAACAAAAGAGCAATAACCAGAAGTGGACCTCTTGTCATCAACAGAACCAGCCCAGTCAGCATAAGTGTAGACTTCAACAGTCAATTATTTGCCAGGAGAGAACAGGATACCCCTTCCAGGAGAGGACTTGAGATACCGAAGGATACGGTAGGCCGCTTCTAAATGACGTGATTTGGGTGAATGCATGAACTGACTAATGACACCCACATCATATGAATATCTGGACGAGTATGTGATAAATAAATAAGGAGGCCGGTCAGTCTTTGAAATCCAGCAACATCAGCAATCGCTTCTCCATCATCTCTACCCAATATATGGTTGACTTCAATTGGTGTGTCAGCAGGTTTGCACCCACTCAACCCACACAACTGGAGCAAGTCAAAGATATACTTTCTCTGGGATATGAATATACCATGCTTCGATCGAGCAACCTCAATTCCAAGGAAATATCTGAGATTTCCTAGGTCTTTTACTTTAAACTTTTTTGTCAGTCCTTGTTTGAGAGACTGGATCTCTTCAGTATCATCACCTGTGATAATAATATCATCTACATAAATAATTAGGGCATCACACCTCATGCTTGTGCCTTACAAATAAGGTGTGATCAACATTGCTTTGGGAGTATCCAAATGCAACCATAACTCTATGAAATTTCCCAAACCAGGCCAAAGGAGTTTTTTTAGGCCATATAAGGCTTTCTTAAAACTGCATACCTTTCCCCTAGATCCTGCCAGGGTAAGACCAGACGGTAACGACATGTAGACTTCTTCTTTTTGGTCCCCGTGAAGGAACACATTTTTCACATCCAATTGAGTTAGGAGACACCCTTTGCGGGCAGGACATAAGAGCAAAACTCTTATAGAATTCATCTTCTCCACAGGAGCAAAGGTTTCTTGGTAGTCAATCCCCATGGTCTGGGTGTATCCCCTAACACCAATCGAGTCTTGTACCGCTCAAAAACACCTTCAGAGTTCTGCTTGACGGAGAATACCTATTTACATCCAACCACAGTCTTACTAGGTGGCAAGGGGACCAAATCCCAAGCGCAATTCTTTTCCAGGGCCAACATCTCCTCACGCATAGCATCCTGCCACTTTGGGTGAGTAATATCATCCTGCCATGTTGAGGGGATAGAGTCATAGAAATAGAGGAGAGAGGCAATAAAGAGCTTATGTGAAGGAGATAATAAGCTGTAAGACACAAAATGGGATATCAGATGTTGGGTAGAGATACCTTGAGAGCCCAAAGAAGGATCCAATGTTGAAGCGGGGGTAGCCTGAAAGATGCCGATGTATCTGGACGCCTTTTCCGCCGAGTATATACCTGTAAAGGAGCTGTCACTGGAGTTGTCATAGGAGTAGGCACAACAACGGTCACAGGAGGAGAGGTAGAAGTCACGGTAGGAGGAATAAGAAGAGAACTCACTTCCATTGGGTGAAACTCCCCCTGAAGTGAGGACTCCCCCTGTAGAGAGGACTCGTAGTAGGACTCGGATTCCCAAAAGGTGACGTCCATAGCAACAAAGATCTTCTTGGAAGCTAGATGGAAGCATTTGTATCCTTTCTAGGTTGGAGAATACCCAATAAAGATACACTTTAGGGCACGAGAATCAAGTTTGGAGGTGGGATGAACATGGACAAAACACACACATCCAAAGATCTGAGGTAGAAGAGTTGAGGGAGAGACAAAAAGGGTCTGAAGAGGTGATTTGTGGCCAAAGACACGAGTTGGCAACCGATTAATAAGGTATGCCGCAGTGAGAATCGCTTCACCCACAAAAATACTTAGGGAGATGCATCTGCAGGAGGAGACACCGAGTGACCTCCAAGAGATGACGATTCTTGCGCTCGGCGATCCCATTCTTAGCTGGGGTAGAGACACAAGATGTTTGATGTGTAATGGCGTGATCATTAAGATAACGCTCAAAGGAAGAGTCGACATACTCCCGACCATTATCACTCCGCAAAACTTTGATTGTGACATTAAACTGAGTAGCCACCATTTTATGAAACCGTTGAAATAATGGAAAAAATCTCATTTTTATGTTTCATCAAGCAGACTCACGTACAACGAGAGAAACAACCGATAAAGGTAACAAACCAGCGAAAATCAGAAATAGAGGTTACAGGGCAGGGGCCCCAAACGCCAGTATGAACCATAGCAAAAGGAGTAGCACTAGGAGTAGATACATGAGTAAACGAAGTACGATGGTGTTTTGCAAGTGTACACACATAATATTTAAAAGCTTTCAAAGATACATTTGACAAATGCAGAAATAAAAAATGCATAGTAGAAGGAGATGGATGACCAAGGAGACAGTGCCAGGAGTCCAGAGAGATCTGGGCAGCGGAAAGGGCCTGCGGAGCATCGACGAAATTGAGGGGTCAAACAGGTAGAGGCCATCCCGAATTCTACCAGAGTCAATCATCTTCCTCGTCTTCAGGTTTTGAAAAACACACAAGGTGGGAAAAACGTTACTGAGTAATTTAGAGAATTAGTGAGGTGACTAACAGGTTACGGATAAACCTAGGCACATGGAGCACCAAAGTGAGAGTAAGAGAGGAGCAAAGAATGGACCCTTTCCCTACAATGAGAGACAGAGATCCATCAACAATTATCACTTTGTCCCGACCAGACAAAGGAGAATAAGAGACAAAACCTGTAATAGAACCTGTCATGTGGTTGGTGGCACCAGAATCAATGATCCATTGGGAAGAAGAGCAGGCGGTGTCGGAGTGAGCACCAGGAATTCTCTGATGGGCATAGGAGGAGCTAGTCGACTAAGAGGAGTGGCCAAGCATGAAACGGCGAAAGGAGAGAATCTCCTCAGCAGAAAGGTCAGAAGGTACCTCAGGGGCAGCAGGTCCACCAAAAGGATCAGGATCATCACCAACATCAAAAAGATGAGCCGAGCGAGAGGGAGAGGGTCGATTTTAACTGTGGCCAGAGATACGGCCGCCACGAGTAGGACCACCACGAGAAGATGGAAAGCCCTGAAGCTTAAAGAAAGTGTTCCGAGTATGGCGAGCTTTCCCACAATAATCACATGTCACTTTCCTTGTCCATAGGCTTGACCCTAGTGTCACAGAAAGAGACGGGGGCAAGAGCAGAGCCCTCCGTAACAGTATCAGGTAGGCGAATCTGCCGACGATCGTATTCTTGCTGAACCAATCTATACACCTCTGGTAAGGAAGGTAGATGGGAGCGACCAAGAATTTGAACAATGATGGGATCAAGGTCACGATGGAGAATTGGAGACCATGGAGAAACTCGAAGATCCGGTTGCGTTCCTCCCGGGCACGAACCAACCCCTCATCCTTAGGGGAGATGAGATTAAGCGAGTCGAATTGATCATACTCTTGATAAAGCTGGGTAACCAGGTAGTAGGTAGCGGGAGGATGATCCCCTTGGAGTAAAAGAAAAATCCATCGCCGCAACTGAAAGATCTGAGCCGCATTGCCCCGACATGAATAAGTAATCTCACCACGCTTCCAAATATCGGCAACAGTGTCCAGGAAGAGATAATTACGGGCAATAGACTCCTGCATGAAGTTGGTGAGCCAATACGTAACCAAAGAGTTATCAGAATCCAATTGTGGCCAATCAGGAGAGGTAGGCGAAGGCGCCCTGGTAGTACCACTGAGGTAGCCAAACAGATGTTTGCTCTTGAGGGCTAAAGTGAAAGAACGAGTCCACGAAAGATAATTGGTTCCGTCCAACCTAATAGTAGTAATTTGAGGAGTCTTGTGATCACGAGAGACAAAAAGAGATCTAATAGGAGGCAAAAAATCCAGAGGAGCACTCCCACCAGAGGAGATATTCGGAGTTTCACCACTTCCCGACATCATAGGCGAGGGAACCAAGCAACACTGCGCTGCCGACGGAGAGAAATCTCACTCGTAGAAAGAGGAGAATCTCGAAGGAGAGCAATCACGCCAAGAGAAGAAGAGACATCCCTTCATGGAGGGGGAACTGACGTCGGAGAAGCGTTCCCTGCATCAATCCGGCGTCGAAGAACTCAAACATCCATGCGATGGCTGAGGACGATCGGGGCTGACCGGAAGAGGAAGAGCGACCAGAGAGAGGGCGCTTGTTGGCGTTTGAAAGGAAGAGCGTCCGGAGAGGAGGGCGCTTGCTGGCACTTGAGAGGAAGAGCAGCCGGAGGGCGCTTGCTGGCGCTGGAGAGAGGAGGGGACGGTGCTAGCGGGAGCTGGAGGAGATGGCGCCGACGGGAGCTGGCGGAGATGGCGCCGGCGGGAGCTTGGGGAGACGGCTCCGACGCTTGCGGGAATGGAACGACGCGGTAGCGGAAAAAGGAGCGGCTAGGGCACCACTGGCTCTGATACCATGTTGAGTCTGTGGAAAATTATATTAATTTCATTAATGAGGAGACTCCCTCCTATATAAAATAGGGAAATACAATAAGGGTAAAAAAGGAAATACGAAAATAATATAAAAGTAATTCTAGTTCTAACAATTTGTTTAATATTGGGTTTTAGTCCTGATACGAACATGCTCTTAAGGAATGAAGGTGATAGTCCTGGTACCGTAGTAGTTAAGCCTACAAATTCTTTTTTATAAGCTATTACCGTTGTTACTTGTAACTTGGTTAAAGATTCAATGTTATCTTCATAACAAGACGGGCCAGATCGTTTTTGGAGGGCATCAATGAACATTGGTAAAGACATCGCGGGGTGATTCCTTAGCATTGCTTGATACCATTTAAAAGCCGGTTTATCCAAGTGTAGGGCTGCTAAAATCAAATAATCTTGCGGTGGGACATTTTTAAAATTGAAATATAATTGTAATTTGTATAAGAAATCCGTGGGATCTCCTTCAGCAAATTGAGGGCATTGAACATGAACTAGTTGATTAGGTTAGTTCGTTATTACTTGGTTTTTGTTCGTTGCCGGATTGTTTTCTAGAATTCTGCCTGATGTTTTACCGATCTCAAAACAACGATTTTGAAATGGGTACATGTCCTGTTGTTTTGAGGTACTCTGGCTGAAATTTGTGTCTACCGCCTTGTCTGGAATTCTGGATTGATGATTGATGTGTGGTGATTTGATGCTGGTGACTTCTTGATTGATTTGCGGCGTTGGCGCATTAATCTTTCCTACGCAACATTGAAGATTGTTAAATTGTTCCATCATTTCTTTGCGTAGATTTGAGAATTGATTGGTAATTTCTTCGGTGGGTTGTTCTCTTGCATCCACGATTTGTTGCACTAGAAAAAATTTCCTTGGTCCGAAGTTTGATGCTCAATTGTCGTTGAATCCCTTCAATCTGTGAATTTCTTATAATCTACTCATCTTAAATGATTTTCTCAAGTTTTGTTAACTGTTGAATGATTTCTTTGGATCGTATTTCGTTGCACATGATGCCGTTGGATGATTTTATCTCTCAACAAGAGCACCAACGATGTAGCGATCTTGCTACTCTTTGTCTGGTTGGAGGTGGAAGAATGGCCGTGAGAGAAGGCCAGGGTTGGGAGAGATGACATGGAGAAGAGATAGAGAAAATTAAGCTAAATTTTATTACTAAAGTTTTCATCATCATATCCCATAGCTAACAGTCTTTTATACTAATTAATTACAATGGATTTTCTTAATATAGCCGTTGTCTTTGAAAAGATCTAAAAACTTTATAATAGTCGTTGGATGTGATAAATCCAGTCCTTCCATCTGTTATGTACTGTTCGGTGCCTTGATTGAGGGGAAATTGAATAATTATTCGAAGCCTTTATTCTCGTCCGCCGGATGTACTTGTAGTGATCTCTGAACTGAATAATTATTCGAGGAATTACCATTTTGAATGCTTCAACAATCACTATAACAAGATCAGTTGGTCGAGGTTGGTTCCCAGTATCACTTTCAGCAGACAGGGTATCTTTATGAACTTCGGGATCTTCTCGCGATTCTCAAAATCTTCTACTTGAATATACTTGAAGGAGTTCCTATGAGAGGAGTTGTAATCAGTTATACTACATACTTATTCATATTATATGTCATTATTTCATACTCATTACGACCAAATTTATTGGAAATCGATCCTCCTTATACCAATTTTGTGAAAACCCACTTTTTTTTCCGGTCTCCACAATGTATTCAATATCTGGGCGTAGTTTCAATTCATTCGTCGCAGCTAATTGCATCAAGTTGCACAAAGAGTACAAAGTAAAACACATCATATAAACTTTTTAATTTATCTTACAAGTTTTCTTACATATATTAAAGAGATACATAGATGCATTTGTACAGGTACTTAATCTATTTGGTTACGGAAGACACATTGTCAGTTTTCACAGGTTGCCCTATGTTTTTCTCGAACTTCTTCTATCCCAATAAAGATTTTGAGTCATACCTTCACACGTTTTTCTGCCAGCTTTTGCTTTTTCACGGTAGTTAGGGGAGCCTTCTTTGGAGTACTGGGCGTTGCCACAACTTCCTAAAAAATGGTGGTCCACGACGGGTTAGTCATAAAAAATATAACTATGTGAGTAAAGTACTTTTTGAATTGCTATACAAACAAACAGGTTGAATAATATCAATATGCATACAGAGCATCAAAAGTATGTAGCATAATAGTTATTCGAAGAAATCCTCATTCTCTAATGTTTCTCAAATTTCAATCAAAATCATATTTCAATCTCTTTCATATCTCAGATTACATTCAAATTTTCAAATATTCACTCATTCTTTTAATTACATAACTCATGAAATATTAAGGGATTCATCAAATTTTTGGGATTACCCCTCACGGGGTTATCAAATGTAGGCAAACCCCATATGTGGGAAATCCATCCGTATGTAAATCCCCTACATCATAAGACTCTCCTTAACATTTTCCATGTGTATCTTATTATGCATCTTTTATCTTTTCCTATTACAGTCTACAATATTTAATTCAACCTCTCATTCTTATTTATGAAAAATGTGATTTGAAATACTAGTTCCCTTCAGAATTGATATCGTTTTTATTTGTCATCCCTTCTTGATTTTATAGCGATATTCCAATATCAGTGATTTTTAAAATCATAAAGATCTGCACATTCAAGAAACTGAACTTTGTATCAAAAATAGTATGCATGAAATATTTAAAATACTTTAACAATAAAGCATAAGATTAAGAAACTCAATATAGTTTTTCCCTTTCCTTTATCTTTCTCAGTTTCACCACCACGCCTACTGCGAGACGTCATCCTCAGCCTCGAAAAATACTGAAATATCACGCATCTTTAATTGAGTTGCATTTTTTTAGATAAATGTGATGTTTACTCTAAGATGATATAACTTTTATTAAGGGTATGCCTAGGGTTGGAGATATGTTACGTGAGTATAATGTATATTTCAAATATCTTTAAAAGGAAGAAATAAAAGTAAAAATAAAGATAAGTTGAGGATCCCCAAAACTCAACTAACTCTTTTTATAAAAATTTGCCCCCAAGCTAAACATCAGCCAAAAATCCCCTTTTTAAAATAGGCAACGTAGTATTTAAAAGCTCCAAGTTCAGTTTTGATCAAAGCCCCCAAATATTCAAAGTTCGTAATGAAATCTGAGCTGTATATATACTTTTGATTATATATATAATAATAATAATAAAACAATTATGATTACGGAAACAGACAATCCAAATAAACCTTCCCATTAAAATGTTAACAATCGGTCAGTCAAGGTAACCTTCTCCTCAAACAGGAACCCTTAAACAGAAAACCGTCCTCCATGTATCACATATTCATTCATGAAAAATACAGGCAACCGGATATTACAAGACTTAGGTTTCTGTTATTTCAAAATGCCAGCCAAATAGCCAGCCTCAATAAAAGGGCAACATTCAAACTGCCCCCACCCTTAATTTCAGTTTCCATTAATATAGCAGCAGAAGCAAAGCAAGATGGAAGAATTCTTATAATAGGAGGAGGAATAAGGTGTTGTACGACCGGTCCTTATCGGACAAGCAGAGGTCCAACCAAGCTCTTCCAAAAGCTCCGACACTGTAAAAAGAGGCGCTGAGGTCGCTGTTTGGCAGAGGAGAAATCGTCGGTCCTAACAAACTCAGCGGCAGAAACAAGGCAACAACAACAGCCCTAGTAAACTCAGCGGTAGAAGCAAGAATCTAAAGAGGGAGAGAAATCAAAAGAGAAGGAAGCAGATGATGTTGGCCCTAGCCGAACACAGAAGTAGCAGCGGGAGAAAGAAAGGTCTGAATGAAGGCGCAGGGGAAGAGGATATCGATGCGAGTATATATCGTGTAAGAGAAGGGACGCCGTTTGTGAGACCAGCGAAAATTGAACCCAGCGCATGCTAGCATGCTAAATCACCGTATAAGGCATAACATGTGCCATTCAATTAACACTTCTTTGACCTACCACTGCCGATTATATAGCCAGGTGTAAAAATAAATCCTCTTATTTACTCAATTAGCCCCTCATCATAAAATGTTACAAAATATATATCAAGTCAATCGGCTGGAATCCACCCAAACCAACAAGCTAGCCAACATATATAAATGAAATCAAATGAATAGTTATGACCTAAATGAAATAAAATGAATAATTAATTAGTAGGTACCTCCCTACATCATATGATTCTATCTTTAACATTTCCCATATGCATCTTATTAAGCATCCTTTATCTTTTCCTATTACATACGGTATATAATATTTCAATTGCACATTCTTATTCAATTTTTCATATCAGTATTTGCATCAAATTCTCAAATCATCTTTATTTACATATCTCAATCTTAATTCTTTTTATCGTTTTCAACATCTTTTATCGATTCTCTCTCTTTCACTTTCATATCAAATTATCATTTCATGGCAATGCACAAGCATTAAGTTCATTTATGTATGAACAACTATACAATTTATATTTTGAAAATATTATAAAGCTACGCATAATTAAAGAGATAAGTACTCACATTGCTCTTTTTGTTGTTTTTGAATTCTCGTCATATTATCTTTTCTTCTGTGATGTCTATTATTAAGCAAACTTAAGTAAGAAATCGTTAAATCAAAATTCTATTAATTTGCACAAAATGAAATCTAGTAAATGAAAGTATATTAAATTTCATCTAAAACTCAACCCCCATAAATCTGCTAGCAATTCCAGCCAACTATCAACCATGAATAAACCGATTCCCAAAAATGTTATTTTCAACTCAATTATAATTTTTTTCCATTTTAAACCTCCAAACAAAACTATATTAGCTAAATAATAGTAATAAATCACTCAAATGAATTGAAAACCCAACCAAGAATACAGTCGACTATCCGAAGCCAATATCCATTATACAACTAAATTATTGAGTCAAATCCCCTCATTAGCCAAGCCCAATATTCATCTAGTCACATCAAAATAATATCAGTGTTAAAAATTTACAATTTATTTCACATAATTACACCTTCCAATTCATTAAAACTCAATCTAGTGCATATGTAACCACAACTCTCTACAAAAGATCTAACGTGAAGAATAAAACCAATCTAACAAGGAACAAAACTAATTAAATATGACCTTAAGTCTTCCTAAGCCTGTTGTAGTCCAGAAAATTAACATAAAACTTATGTTCAAACTCTATTCAATAACCCATCCAATAATTCCTAAATCCATATTACATATAAATGGTAAACACAAGCGGTTAAGCATACTTAAACCCTTTATTCCACAAAATCCCCAAATTTAGCCTAATCGAAAAAATAAAAATCCATTTCTGCGTAATGGGGAAGTTTTGAGTAATGGAGACAAGAGAGGAGAGGAAGAGACTTACAATGAAGGAGAGAAAGAAAGAAACATCAGTCGGCATGTGCCGAGTCTTGCAGGAGTAACGTTCGACCCCAATCGAGGATACCTGCGTCAGAAATCACAAAGCGATGAGGAGGAAATTTGCCGTCAAGCCCTTCCAAGTGCTTCTCTATTAGAGTCAAAAAGGGAGGACACATTGTCTATCTCCTTCTGATAATCGCACGATCGTCTTGGCTCCGTGAGTGCCCTAAAGTACACCAGGAGGCATTGATGTCGTCGTTTGGAAGGGGGAAAACTCGTCGTCGCCGATGATCGGAGCCGAGTTCTCACCGAACCGTAGCAGAAATAGAAAGGGGGAGAAGAGATGTGGTTCCTAATCACAGAAGGCGGGAGCTGCGGGCTATTTTTATCGCAAGTGATTAGCGACGGATTTAAGGGAAAGTCGACATGTGCGGTTAACTATAAAGAGTCACAATTTCCTTTATTTTTTATTGCATCGATCATTTACTCACCACCTAAATCTATTTGGGGTTAATTTAGGTTCAATTCCTTCTTTAAATTAAGAATATATCCAATTTCTTTATTGGTATACCAATTCAACTATTCGCACACAATCAGTTTAAATTTACTTTTATCTTTTTACTACATTAAATCAATCTGTAAATACATTCGTCACATCGACACCATTGTGTGACATAAAATTGTCATATTTTCTTCGTATTGGGATTTAGGTCGTTACTCCAACACATGACCAAGCCAGTTGCAGTCATGCACCTTTAATGGGAAAATATAAATGCATATCTAGAATTTTTCTGGCTCACGTTACGATACCCCAAGAGATGTAGTTCACTGTCTTTACTGATGGATTTTTTATTTGTGTATTTTATCTTATAAAAAACAAAAAAATGATGAAAATAAGGTGAGTTGAAAATCTCGTGAACAACTCGTGCTTGACTCGAGCTCGCGTGCTCGAAAGCTCGACTCGTGCTCGCGAGCTTGTGAGCTCGACTCGAGTTCCTAAGCTCGAGCTCAATAAGTAGGCCCTGAGCTCGAGCTCGTGCCAAGCAAATTGAGCTCGTCGAGCTCTAGCTCAAATTGTTTAGCTCGAGCCTTAGCTTGGAAATTTTACTAAGCTTAACTCATTTGCACCCCCTAGGCAGGAGCAAGGTTGTCAGGATCGAGATGTTAGGTGAGATCGTTTTGAGGTTGGATCGGATCATAACGTAGGATCGGATCGAGGATCGTAAGATCCTACAACATTCATAAATTAAGACTAAAAATATAAAATTGAATTTTGTATTATGCAATTACATGCTCAATTAACAAAAAATCAATAAATTGAGCAGTATGTGAATAATTATATTAAGTTCATTTTCAGTTTCAGGTATGACACCCAATGTCCACTAACAATACAAAGAAATCTGGACTGATGGTTTCATGGAACCCTAGAAGCAAGAAGACGAACCTAGACTGTTGGATTGCTCGACGCTCGTATGCTGGAAGCATGAATCTTGAATTGCTCGTATACTGAATTTCTAACTGCTAGATTGTTTGTACGCTAGAAATGAAGAGAAGATGTCAACCTAGAAGTAGGAAGCAGGAAACCATTAGATTACCAACCACTGGATTGTCCATACGTAAAAATATAAGATAAGACACTGACATCACTTGAAATAGAACCTGGTAAGGAAGGAAAAAAAAGACATTTTCGGGACTGGAAGCGACCAAAGACGTTGCTCTTGGCCTCCGTTTGCAGTCATCAATTGACACTTGGGATATGGTAAAGCAGCATGATATGATTCTGTGATGGGGTATGTGGGTGAGATTGAGATAAGATAAACAATGAGTTATGAGCGTTGATCCAGTTGAGTGAGGTCAGGATAGAGTTGGACATGTTTCTAGTTACCTTTGACAAGACTAGTAGAATCGGGTTGGGATCGCGATCCTAAAGATCCTAAGATCCGGATCTCAATCTCATTCGTAGATGTGCCGATTTAGATCCTAGGTAAGATTCAGATCGATTTACAAAATCTGGATCATAGGATCCTACGATCCGGATCGCGATCCTGATAACCATGGGCGGGAGTAATTGTTTTCTTTTGTTATACTTTATTAGTTGTTGGTAGTTTGAGAGTTAGTGGTTGTCATTATGAGTCCTGTAAGCTTACTTAAAATCAAGTTGTGTGTTGAATGAGTATCCAAGAATTTAGTCTATTCGTCTCGTCTTTGTACGGGATTGTGGTAACTTTCCCTCTCTCCCTCTCTCGCACACCCTATCTAGGCAACTATGATTCCGACTCCGTAGTATCCTCTTCAGTTATCCCCGCCTTTGGCCGCTCCTCTGACGACTCCTCAACATTTTACGGGTTAGCCCATAATATATACACAATTGAAAAAAGATATTCTCTTCTTATGGGCATATGTGAATTGACGCAATGACTTTTACTATGAATTTGCTACTTATAAAAATTTGGGTTGAGGTATACATAGAAGCTGCTTGGGGAGGATAAACCAAAGCCAAATATGTTATTGTTCCTTTGTCGGTAGAAATTTATTGTTACATGAAGCAAGAAACAAACAGTAGTGGTCATTGACTAAACCTAGGGTAGAAAGATAACAACATGACAAACATTCATATTGCTCATAATCCTGTCTAACACGACATATGTAGACACATGGAGGTTGATAGATATTCTAACATGGAGAAGATTGAAGATGATATCATCTTAACTGCTTTTGTTTTGTCAAAAAAAGTAGTTAGCGTATCTGTTTACAAAGGGGATAAATTAAGTATTCTTTATGGACAACATTAGCAAGTTGATTATGGTCAAATCTCACATTAAACTTGATAAGGAGTGTTAGAAATTACAAGGGGCATTTATGTCATTATGCAACTCAGCAGCTACAAACATTGTTTAAATCACAAGAGGACCCGATTCCACAAAAACTCACACAGAGACGGCTCAATTTCATCGACTTCTTTGTGGTGTTATACACTCTCGCTCGGTCAGAAATTGCTCCTTCGGTTTTTATGACAAACTAAAATTTGGAAACATGCATTAGCATTATGTTTATTAGAAAATGATATATATCACATAGATTTTCAATTTTCTAGTCATTTATGTATTTTTTGTCCTTGCAAGTTGCTAATAACTATGATATGTGCTTCCCATTGTAAATTTTGTTGTATTGTTGTTTTCAGTGCCTCTGGCATGATATACGGTGTTGGAAACCTGAAAGACTGAGAGAAGGTAAAGTTTAATACAGAAGAAGACTAATATCATTGTTCTTGCAGCTATAGTTTGCAATGTAAGCTACATTCTTCCGTCTTTTACTTTTTTCCGTAACTTTAATGACAATCCACGTTCATATTTCAAATAATTATCCATTCATTCCTCTTTGTTATGCTGCAGGGGATATGCAAAGTTAGAACTTCTGTTACCAATGAAGGCCGCTATGGTTACTTCAGTTGATCCAGACCCTCTATGGACTTTGGATGATCTTTTGTCAGAACTGAATTCCTTGGAGCTGCAACTTGGAGCTCGTGATCATTTCTCTTCCCCTTTGAAGAAATATGAGTATATATACAAAAGTCCAAGACCCTGTATTTATGATCCCTTTACTTGTGTTTGCTATTGATTTATCTTTTTTTTCAGGAGATTTTCTGAAGTGAAAGAGGCTAGAGGGAGTGATAAGCCCTTTGTTATGTGCATTTTGGAAGATGATGCTGAGGAATCTGGAAGTGAGGATGGATTTACTAATCATGGCTTAACTACTGGAACACGATTTACTTGTGATGATTTTTACGTGAGGTGTGCTCTTCCAATTCTTTTAACGCATTCAATTTTAATTACTAAAGACGTTCAGGTTATTGCATACCTCCAAATATATTCTGCATTGTATACACTCATGTTCTCGTCCTTATTTCCTTTTGCAACCATGAATAGTGTTTCCTTATATGTATATGCGTTTTTGGGTTGGTTAACTTTTATATTTCAGCGAGTCGGAAGGTTCTGATGATGAATTGCACATGGAGCCAACTTCACCCCTTCTCATGGAAAAAAAAAGCATAGAAGAAGGAATTCTTTTTGTGCTTGAAAATAAACATCATCTTATAGTAAAGGTATGGTCAATTGTTAATGTTGTTTGATTCTGCAATGTCAGTTTCTATGGAACTCGTTTTTCATAGTTTTGGATATTCTTATGGATCATCTTAATTTTATCTATGCTGTTCTTTAGATTTTCCCCCCATTCTTTTCTCACATGAATTTTCCATCACCTGGTAGCTCAATATTTTTCTAGATGCATTCAAGCAGTATTTCTTTGGAAACAATGAGCTCCTAATTCATGCCTAAGTGATGCATTCTAAAATGGAGGAATAGTTTTAAAAAGTTAGTGCTTGACAATCAATTTATAATTATGAGGCGCTAGCGAAATGTTTACGGGCATTAACAAACGTCAGTTAACCTAGGGTTCGCATCACACATAGGGTGCAAATATTCTATGTATTTATTTATATTTTTTTGAATTTGTTTTTGGTATTTTAAGGCCGCGGGTGTAACGACCAATCAAAGCCGTTCACACTCAGTGCCCAACCGCCCCCTCTTATTATAAATAGGGAAGGATGCAGCAGTTTACAATTATTTTTTTATTTCGTGAGCGAATCCAGAATCAGCAATCATATCGCGATGGATCCCTGGGTGCGACGCCTCGGTTATCCTTTTCAGTTATTTTGTTTTTTTCCCATGAAAGCCCCCTCTACTTATTCACTTCCTCACGATCCCGCCATCTCAGCCCTCCAATAGTCGGTTCCCTAAACAATCTCCTCTCCGCACCACTCCAAAACCGCTTGTTCCCCCTGTTCATCGTCCCTTTCCCTCGCCTGAAGACCGCAGCCGACTTACAACTCCAACGGTCCTGGTTATCTCCTACTCCTGCAATCGCAATATTGTCACTCAATTTCACGTATACGTCGTAAAAACCACCCTCCTTCGTCTTCTTCCTCCTGACGGGATCAGGAACCAGCGACAAGCACCAACCCGTCCTCGTTCCTCTGTGGCATCACTTCCTCCCGCTCTGTTCCCAGTCGTGAATCCTCCTGAAACCCACAAACAGTAGCCCGACCTCCTTGTCCACTGTGTTTCTTCCTCCCGTTCCATCTCTGTCGTGGAACCACCATCAAAGACCATAACCACACCACATCTCCCAACCTCCGTCACAACTATCTTGTTATTCCCCAGTTGACCTAATTCTTCCTCCTACTGCGCGCTCTAGCTTTCAGACACCCTGCAACTCACCTCCAACATCCCGTTTTGGGCCATCCAACACTCCCATGTATCCATACTAGTCCAACTAATCATTTGCTGCTCCCCTCAACTCCAGTTCTCTATTAGTTTACCGCAAATCCCCACATCCATGCCTCTCCTCATTCCCATCAAGGCTGGGCGTAATTTGTCTCTTCATAGCCGTTGCGGCATTCATCTCGAGGAGCCACGCCCGCCACCGCCACCAGATTCCTTTTTTTCTATGTGAGTTCTATCGAATTGTGCTTATGTCCTTTTTATTGAATATGAGAAACATTTCGTACTTGTTTGTGTGTTTTGATTTCTTAGTGCATTTGTTCATTATTGTCTTTGTTCTATTGAGCTTAATCATGGAAGTTGTGGTAAATAGCACTTTGTGCGAATGTTAGCGTGATTTGCTTGTGCGCCGAAAAATTATTAAAAAACTTGGGTTAATTTACCTCGTTTATAGAAACATTACTGCAAAATTTTATTTCTGGATTAAAAATTTTAAAACCCATTTACATTTAATTCACATTTATTTGAGTCCACCTTGCATCATAAACACTTAGGGCCACATTAGCATCAACACACCCTTGTCACACCACCCACCCTGCGTTCCCATTTAACAATTCTGTTTATATTTTTTAATTTACTTATTTTACTGCATTGACATAGTTTGATAATGTGGTCATGTTTGGCTAACACATCTGCTCTTTAATTTTAGGAACAACTTAGGAGCAAGTTGTCTGCTTTGGAGTTGTCTCAGAAAAATGAAAATGAGAAGTCATCTTTTTCCATGCACCAGCTTGAAAAACAAGCCGAAGCAAGACGAGAGATGGACAGGAGACTTGATAAACAATACCAAAGAAGAATGTATGTTTTCCTTCAGTTTTCTTGCTCCGAAGAATTGTGAATACCTGATTTTAGTTGAATCTTGTTAATGTAAAGCAGACTTGGTCCTGAACTTGGAGTGTTATCTGGTTACTTTCTTCTTAAAGTTGGTTTTGCCCAATCGTTGTGAGGACATTAGCTGGTTTTTGGCCCTTTTTCAATTATTCTGAACCCTCAAAAACATTAACAGGACCCTTCTTTCTATCCTGCAGCCAGCTGGGCTTTGGAAGCCACATTATTTGTAAAAAACTAATCTTCGTTATCCTTTGATCTCGTTATGGGGCAAACAATGCTACGATTAATGCCTTTGGAGCCGAGGGACATTCACATTTAAGCAACTCATCAAAAAAGCCCAAATGACGACAAACCTGCTAGAGATTGGTAGATAATGTTATCTGATAATTTCGATTAAAGTTAGTGAATAGACAATCTATTGCTGATAAATTTTTGTTGTGCAAGAATCTACAAACATCTTGTAAAATTTTTCCTAAAGGAGGTAATTAGGATAAAGATGATTTAGTAACTGCATTTATGTTAAACTATTCCAGGTGTTTTTCTTGATATTTTTTTCCCTATATCTAGGTGCACATGAGGTGTTTGTTTGATTGCCTTAACCATGTTTCGGCTGCCAAATGTTTTTTTTCTTCAGTTTTTACAACTATTCTTAATCAGGTACATCATTCACTTCATCGTTTGTTTTTTTAAGATTTATCTTCTAGTTATACTTTTCCATCTATAGTTTTCTTCAAGCTCTTTTCTATTTCTATCTTGATAGTTCTTTCCTTTTGATTGAGTTTTTCAATCATTTTTAGATGACATGTTTAAACTTCACTTCTTCCTGTATATTTTTCATTGATACGTTTAATAATTTCATTCAGTGTTTATTTAATTTTTAATCATCTCAAAGCAATTGTCATGAATCCAAATTTGATTTTTTTTTGTGCTAGTGTGTTGCATACGAGTGATTTATCTGGATCTTGTTTGATTGTTTTGAAAAGTGGGATATGGTGATGTCTAGGCCAATTATTGGATTATATTTGCTATTTGGAATTTGGGAACTTTTAAATAGAAAGACCAAAGAAGTAGTTTTCATCATGATTACAAAAAGAACAGACATTGTTTATTGACAAGAGATTAAGCAGATTGGAGAGAAATTCAAGGGTATTACGGATTGTTTGATATGCTTCTTGAAGGTTTGATTTTAATATAATTATTAAATGCAGAATACCTCTTTTAGATAAATTGATGGAATCTTCTCGACATGTCAATAATCTCTTCTCATCTTTACTCGAGCTGCCTTCTCGATGACGTCAATTTTGTTTGTAGAAGATCTATGAAAAAGCCCATGTAAAGGTCTTTTTTTCTCAATTAGTCTCACATCTTGATTTAGAATTGAGTTTTCACTTCTCCATCCTATAAAAAAATCTGAGCTTTGAATTCACATCATTTACATGGTATCAAAGCCACTCGATTCCTCTCATAGAACTCTCGACGAATGAGTTCCGGCTCTCACCGATTGAGTCTTTTTCTTTCACTTTGCAATTTTTTTCCAGTACTTGCAGCCTCTGACTCGGTCGCTCGCCACCTTTTTGTGCACGTCCTCTTGTCAAATAATGTGCCTTCCCAACCTTTTATAAGCCCGCTGATTATTATTGTGTACTCACCGACCCCACCCTCAGAGCGCGCGCTTGCTGTCTACCTCCACCGAATTTACCGCTTCCCTCTGCCACAAGATCCAGCTCCTCTCCAGCCTAGGTGCGAACACTTTCGCTTGTGTGTTCACTTGTGTTCATTTGTTGCCTGAGCTCACGACCTCCTTCCCGCTTCCGAAGTTGCGGTCTCCTTCCCACTTCCGAAGTCGCTGCATCTAGAAGTTGTGTCCTGTCTTTACTTCAACAGTCGTTGCCTCTCACATCTTGAGCTCGCGTGGGTTACTCAACACCGCTCACTGCCTTTTGCATCCAGAAAACGCGCTGGATACCTGCTTCAGAAGTCATTGCTTCTCACATTCAGAGTTCGCGTGGGACTCTCCGCTCACTCCAGGAACTCGCCAGTGCTCCTACTTCAAAGGTTGCTTCTTCTCGCATCCAGAGCTTCCGTGAGACTCGCCACTCACTTTGCAATTTTTTTCCAGTCCTTGCAGCCTCTGACTCCGTCGCTCGCCACTTTTTTGTGCACGTCCTCTTGTCAAATAACGAGCCCTGCCCAACCTTTTATAGGCCCGCTGATTATTATTGTGTACTCACCGACCCCACCCTCAGATCGCGCGCTTGCTATCCACCTCCACCGAATTTACCGCTTCCCTCTGTCACAAGATCCAACTCCTCTCCAGCCTAGGTGCGAACACTTTCGCTTGTGTGTTCACTTGCGTTCAGTTGTTGCCTGAGCTCGCGACCTCCTTCCCGCTTCCGAAGTTGCGGTATCCTTCCCACTTCCGAAGTCGCTGCATCTAGAAGTTGTGTCCTGTCTTTGCTTCAACAGTCGTTGCCTCTCACATCTTGAGTTCGCGTGGGCTACTCAACACCGCTCACTGCCTCTTGCATCCAGAAAATGCGTCGGATCCCTGCTTCAGAAGTCATTGCGTCTCACATTCAGAGTTCGCGTGGGACTCTCCGCTCACTCCAGGAACTCGCCAGTGCCCCTACTTCAGAGGTTGCTTCTTCTCGCATCCAGAGCTCGCATGAGACTCGCCGCTCACTTAAGGTGTTGCTCTTGCCGACCTTTCCCCTCCAGCACTAGCAATATTTGATGACCTTCCAGATTCCAACATTCGTCGACCTCACGGTGTCCGTCTGCCTGCCAATTAAGCTTCTCAAATCCCGACAGTAAGAACTCATTGTACACTTCAGACACGCAAACCCCTCCAATAAGAACTTGTTCGTCCCTTCTTTTAGCACTCGCCTACCTCATGACTTTTTCTTTCATGTTTGAGTGTGATAAGAACTCGCAGCTCCCATGGGGACTCCCTCTCCTGCTTTGCTTCGCCACTTTGTTGAAGCTCGACCTCCATCTGCCGTGTCTCGTGGTGGTCGTAATTGGTATTGCAGCAGTGGACGTGATGTCCGCACCTGCTCCAGGGGGCAAAGCACTTACCTGTGTACCCAATGTGTTCAGGACAATCATAATGAAGCTACATGTTATCAAAAACATTGGTTTCTAGAACCACTCCCTCTCCATGCTTCTTTGACAGTGAATGCTCTAGCCCATCCAACACTGAAATTGACACCCTGTGGGTGGAATTTTGGCCACTGCGGGAGTTGGTTATTCGCAACCCTTGCTCCTTCGCCTCCTCCATAAAGGTCTATCTTGTTTTTCTCCTAGTTGCTGGTTGTGGACTCCGGGACCACAAATCACATTACAACACTACAACACAACCTTTTATCCCAGTACAGTGGGGTCGGCTATATGGATCCTTTGTCGCTATTGTGCCCTATCTTTTGTCATAATCTTACTGCTGCCTAAGTACATCATGTATTTCCTTATAGTTTCATTCCAAGTCTTTATTGGTCTACCCCTCCCTCGTTTAACATGCCTAGTGACCCCTCCCTCGTTTTTCATGCCTAGTTACTAGACTCTCACAACGCCTAACAGGTGCCTCTAATGGTCTCCTTTGTACGTGTCCAGATTATCTTAGTCGAGCTTCTCGCATCTTCTCTACAATTGGTGCATTGGGGCCACAAATCACATTACTCCGCCGAAATCCTCTCGGTACTTGAATAACGCTACTCCCAAATTATTATTATTGTAAATGATGCTACTACCCCTGTTTGTGGATCTGAAGATGTTCCTATGACTCCATCCATTTATTTATGTTATGCACTTCATGTTCCTGACTCATAATTTAATCTTCTGTGTCAGGTGACTTACTCATGATTACGATTGCTCCATCATTTTTACTTCTTTTGTGGCGTGTGATCGACGGATGCGGAGTATCATTGGTACCGACCGAGTGCCAAATAACTTTATGCTCAGAATCTTCCTACCTCAATATTATCCTCTGTTACTTCTGTGTATTGGCATCAGTGTCTTGGCCATGCTCCTTTTCCTATACTCTGAAAGGCTCTTCCTGATTTTTCATTTTGTGAATGTACATGTGAATCTTGTATTTACGGGAAACAACATCATTTCTGCTTTCTCTCTTTGTTGTACAAGGAACTCTGCTCCATTTTTGCTACCCCCTTGAGGTTGCCCGATCCCATCTGTTTCAAATGCAGGTTCCCAAGTATTATTGACATTTCACTCTTACTACCGTGTGTTTTAAATAATCGCATGTCGTCGACCCTCCTCAACTTTGCTTCTCCCTTCTTCATCTTGTCCCCCTCTACACTTCCCTTCCCCCACCTCCTCGTGTTTTCGGGTGTGCCTGCTTTCCCCATCATCTTGACCCTCCTGTGGACAAGTTGGCCCCTCGTGCTACAAAATATTTCTTTGGTGGGTACTCCCTCATACAGAAGGACTATGTGTGTTACTCCTATACTGATGGGAAAACAACTGCATCCACTGATGTCACCTTCCTCGAGGATTAACACTTCTACTCGACTCCTCACGATACCTCTCCAATTGTTATCCCGTGTTCTAACGTCCTTATTCACCACACAACTCATCACCTGCTTCTTGCACCGGCTCACGTGCTCCTAACACCACCCACTCCTCTTATCAATGTGTATACTCGCCATCGTCCTCAGTCTAATGCTCTAAGACAATTGCCTCCTATGAAGCACCAATACTTTTTTGAGGGTTGCGCACCTGTATCAGATGCGTATCCAGTATTGGTCGTGCCCTATACTCGGCGGATACACCTGTTACTCTAGTCTGTATATACACTTGGACTTGGTAGATCATTATGCATATTGTGTTAGATGTATGCTTTTGTAAGTAAACAAAAGATTTATATGTGTCTTCACTCATAAATGTCTAACGGTATTTGTTTATTATAATAACAAAATGCGCTCCTGATTTAAGTATCTTTTTTTTGCTAAAACTATAAAGCATTTGATTTAAATTTTATTATTTTGTTTTCAACTATATAATCATGGATTAGGTGTTGCAAATTGATAGTATTTTTATTTCTTCAACATGAATTTTTCTACATTTTATATTCTCTCTTTTAAAAAAAGGTCGTGTGTATATGTATGTATATATATATTGCGTGTATATTTATATAAGTCAATTTTAATAACGTCGTATCCCAAAAGTACCCGTATCATTTTTTTAATTTTCCCGTACCACCGTACAATATACGTATTGTACCAGGCACTCATACCCGTAACGATGCTTCATAGGTTGCCTTCTCTTGATGATGCTCTATAGTTGGTTGATTCGCTATGGCTCCTTCCTAGGATGCAGTCCCTTCTACTGATCTCCCTATCTCTCATTATATCTCCTTGCACTGCTTATCTCCAGAATTTCATAGATCTGCCACTTCCTTGTCTTTTTTTCCACCCGCTCTTCTGTGCAGGAAGCTCTCCAAATTCTGGGGTGGCGGGCCGCGATGGATGAGGAAATGACCACCCTATGAGCCAGTCAAACTTGGGACCTTGTCTCCCTTCCTCCTAACCAAACCCGTGTGAGATGTAAATAGGTCTTTACTGTGAAGTATCATCCTAATGGAACTGTTGAGCGCCTCAAAATTCATCTTGTGACTTGCAGTTTCACTCAACAATATGACCTCGATAATGAAGAACGTTCTCTGCAGTCTCTAAGCTGAATATTGTATGAGTTTTGATCTCTTTGGCCACCCATCGTCATTGGTAGTTGCATCAACTTGATATCAATAATGCATTCTTTAATGACGATCTTGTAGAGACAGTCTCTATGCAGTAACCTCCTGGTTATGAAACCATGGGAGAGTCTCTTATCTGCCAGCTCAAGAAATCTATTTATGGCCTCAAGTAGACCCTCAGACTTTGTTTGACAAGTTCAGTCAGATCGTTCGATATTTGGGCTTCATTCGGAGCTCGACGTACTTCTTCTTATTCACTCGTCGCCGCCCAACAAATATGGTGATACTTCTTGTATATGTTGATGATATTCTAATTACAGGCTATTATCTGAATGATATATCTATGATCAAGAAGCACTTGGCTTCATTCTTTTAGACAGATTTGGCCCGCCTTCGATATTTCTTGGGTATTGAGGTAGCTCGTCTACTTGATGGACTCAACTTCTCGCAACGAAAGTATTGTCTTGATCTTCTTCACAATGCATGCTACTTAGGAAGCAAGCTCGCTGACACACCAATGGATGCAAACCACAAGATCTGTGCTCATGCATCCAACTCTGATTTGCTTCTCTCAAATCCAGAGTACTATTGTCTCCCTGTCGACAAACTTATCTATCCGACTGTCACACGACTCAATATCTCATTTGTTGTGGGGATGGTCAGCCGCTTCAAGCATGCTCCTCAGATATCCCACCTCCAGGATTTCAAGCGAACTCTTCTGCATCTAAATAATAGTCAAGGACAAAGGCTTTTGTATAAGCCCTCTTCTTCTATATCATTAATTGTTTATTTTGACGCAGACTATGCCGACTCCTCGATGATCGCCGGTCTATGAGTGGATACTGCACATATTTTGGGGGACACCTGGTCATTTGCGAAACAAGAAGCATACGATGGTGGTACGCTATTCTGCTGAGGCCGAGTATCATTTGATGACGTCTACTGTTTTGAACTCACGAGATTGGAAAGTCTTCTTACTTATCTTGGTGTAAATCTCCTTTTTCTGGCCGTTCTCTACTACAATTATCAAGTTGTCATCCATAACATTGAGGATCCTGTTTTTGAGTTTTTCATGAACGCACCGAGCATATTAAATTTGATTGTCATTTCATCCGGCAAAAAGTTCAACTTCGTAAACTTGATTTACGATATGTACCCGCTGCCGAGCAAATTTCTGATTCCTTCACCAAATAGCCTTACCACATCCACTATACCGACAGTTTGTTTCCAAGCTTGACACCTGCAATTTGTATGCTCCATCGTGCGGGGGAGTGTAGATAATATATGAAAAATCCCATGTGAAGGCCCTCTTTTCTCATGTATTGATTAATCCCATATCTTGATTTGGAGTTTAGTTTTCACTCCTCCATCCTATAAATATTTGCACAAATACTTGTATTGTTAGAAAAAAAATGGTAAAAATCTTTGAGCTTTGTATTCATATCTTTTACAGAGTTGATAAGGGACTGTTCAAGACCCTGATGAAAGTTTTTTGGAAATTTTTTTTGGAGGGGAGGTGCCTGCGACGCTGGTTGCTAGAAGTGTGTGTGTGTGTGTGGGGGGGGGATGGTGAAACTTCTGACGTCCCAAAAATCTTAATGGGGAGCCTTGAGAGGGAGAGGGAGAAAGAGGCGATGTTCTTATTTTTGAGACGTCGGGGTGGTTATTCCATTAGGATTTATGGGATTTTAAATAAGTTCAAAGGGAGTACAAATATAAATACTAAAAATAAATATTCTGGAAAATATTTAACTGTTAAAGATAATATATAAATTATATACGGAGAATAATGTGCAGTAAATCACTCAAAGAATAATTTAAGGTATAATGTGCATAACGTGGTGAAAATCCTCTTAATCACCTGGTTTGATCACATCAAGGAGGGTGGATTTGAAAGCCGCAGCTTCCCTCATCCCAGTCTCAGTACTCTGGTGTTTGGTTTTTTCCATTTTCTCTTGTGGTCTCTTAATCATTTCCCCTTTAATTTCTGCTGTCATAAGTTATAAAATCACAACTTCTGACATCAGCTTTGTTGATGTCTTGTGTGTGGTCATGATCAACTCATGATATGATCTCTGAATCATGGTTAAGTGTTATTGTATATTAGTAATAGTAATAAAATGAACAGGGTGGTTGCACAGCCGTGGACGAAGGGTTATACTAGAAAACTATTGTGGTGAGACCCTTCCCCTGACCTCGCTGCGCTGGGATGCTTTGTGCACATGGCTGCTCTTTCTTAAGATAGTTGCAATGATGATATTTTTATTGTGGTTATGCCTCTAATGTTGAATTAGGAGATAGATTAGAAGATCCATTTTGGGAAGAGATGGATGATTTGCTACATCATACTATAAAGCAGACTGATCAATAACTCCATTAATACTGTAGAAAGGAATGGGCAAACCTTACATATACTTTTTCATGTATAAAATACAAGAGAGAATACAAATATATAGGAGAAGAGAAGGAGAACAATCCTATACAAGAGATGTGAGACTAAAGGAGAAGAAGAAAATGGGCCTATAATTGGGCCTTTACAATTGTCTTTCCTATGTCATCTAACACTCCCCCGCAAGCTGGAGCGTACAAATCGTAGGCACCAAGCTTGGACAAGAACTGGTAATACAACTTGCGAGGTAAAGCTTGGTGAGGACGTCTGCAATCTGCCCAGATGCAGGAACATGTTCAAGCAACAACTCCTTTGATTGGATCTTCTCTCGAACGAAGTGACAATCAACCTCAATATGTTTAGTCCGCTCATGGAACATCGGATTCTTTGCAATGTGTATTGCAGCTTGATTATCACAAAACAGAGTTGGAGGTGAGGACAATTTAACTCCCAAATCTCCTAGGAGACTTCCCAGCCAAGTTAGTTCAGAAGTAACAGCCGCCATTGCACGATACTCAGTCTCATCAGACGAGCGAGCAACAACTGTCTGTTTCTTACTCCGCCATGTGATAAGATTTCCTCCAAAGTAAGTACAGAACCCAGTTGTAGACCGTCGATCATCCAACGAGCATCTGAGAATGGCTTGTACACAAGTCCTTGCCCAGGAGAAGTCTTCAGATACCTGAGAATGCGCTCCACAGCCTGAAGGTGAGAGACCCGAGGGGTATGCATAAACCGACTTGCCACACCAACTGCAAATGATATATTTGGTCTTGTGACGGTTAGGTAGATCAATTTCCCCACAAGACGGCGATAGTATTCTGGATTTGAAAGAAGTGAGTCCTCCTCAGATCCCTGAGCACTCAGCATGTGGTTGACTTCCATCGAGGTATCCGCAGGTTTACACCTTGAGAGGCCGACATCTTGCAGAAGGTCAATGCAATACTTACGCTGAGATAAGACTAGACCATCAGGTCGTCGAGCTACCTCCAGTCCCAAAAAGTATCGAAGATTTCCCAGGTCTTTGATTTGGAAGATAGAGTTTAGATATTGCTTAATATGTTGTATCCCGGTTGAGTCATCACCAGTGATCAGAATATCGTCTACATAAACCAGAAGTATAATGGTCCCAGTTGACTGGTGACGAGTGAAGAGAGAGGAGTCTGCAGAGCTCTGTTTGAAGCCCACCTCACGAACGGCCTTGCTGAATTTCCCAAACCATGCCCGGGGAGACCATTTGAGACCATAGATAGATTTGCGAAGTAAGCATACAGGAGACTCCCCCGTGGTCTCAAACCCGGGTGGTTGATGCATGTATACGGTTTCAAGAAGATCGTCATTCAAGAAAGCATTCTTGACATCAAGTTGATGAAGAGTCCATCGACGGTGAACAGCTAAGGAGAGCAGGACCCGAACAGAATTCAACTTTGCAACTGGAGAAAAAGTTTCCTCATAATCAAGGACATACTGTTGGGTAAAGCCCCGAGCCCCGAGCCACCAGCCGAGCCTTTAAACGATCAACCGTCCCATCCGCAGCATGTTTGATAGTAAAGATCCACTTCCAGCTAACACAGCTGTGACCAGAAGGAAGAGAGACAAGATCCCAGGTGTGATTACCCCATAGAGCAGCCATTTCTTCGTCCATGGCGGCACGCCATCGTGGATGCTGGAGGGATTCCTGCACAGAGTTAGGTATAGAGACAAAGGAGAGAGAGTAAAGTTAAGAAGGGCGCGGAGAGAGCCAATGTAGAGAGGCATAATTCGCCATTGGATGTGCTGTTGAAGAGGTTGCCGGATCAACGGGTCGCGAGAGCACACCGGTAGGGGGAAGTTGCTGTAGGGCATCTGAACGTGGAGGACGACGAGTGTATACCTGTATGATAGGAGGTTTGGAAGGAACTGGTGGTGGTGTGGGAATTCGAAGCAGAGTAAGGAGAAGTGGTGGAGGTGGAGGAGTAGTAGGGAGAAGTGGTGGAAGTGGAGACGTCGCGGGTATGATGGGCCGAGGTAGCGGAGGAGGAAGAATAGGATCAGGACTGGTGTGATATGGTTGGTCTTCATGAAAGGAGACATCAGCAGACACAACCACCTTACCAGTGGTAGGGAAAAAACAGACATACCCCTTCTGAGTGCGGGAGTACCCAACAAACATAGCTTTGGTAGCACGAGGGGCGAGCTTGTCATTGGAAGGACCAAGGTGGTGGACATAACAGGTACACCCAAACACACGAGGTGTGAGAGAGAAGAGAGTTATGGATGGGTAAAGGAGAGTAATGGACGCCACAAAATTGAGGACAGACGAAGACATATGATTGATGAGATGACAAGTAGTAGAGACGACAAAGTTCCAGTAGAGGGGAGGGACTTGTATTTGGATCATGAGAGATCGAGCCACATCAAGGAGGTGATGATTTTTCCGTTCCGCTACGCCATTCTGTTGAGGCGTATAAGCACACGAAGTCTGATGTATAATACCGAACTCAGCGCACAGGTTGGAGAAGGTGCCACCAGTATATTCGCGAGCATTGTCCGTACGAATAATTTTGACACAGGTAGAAAACTGAGTGCGCGTTTCTTACAGAAACGCACAGAACGTAGTCGTGAGTTCAGTACGATCACGAAGGAAATACAACCATGTAACCCGCGAGTAATCATCTATGAAGGTAACAAAGTACCGATGCCCCAAGACACTAGGGACCTTATAAGGCCCCCAGATATCAGAATGTACTAGGGAGAAAGGAGAATCGCTCCGAGTACATGAAGGATAAAAGAAGACACGGTGTTGTTTACCGAAGATACATGATTCATAAAAGAACTCTTGGAGAGAGACAGTAGGAAGAGCTTTCTTGAGAATTGTGAGAGGGGCATGCCCAAGACGTCGATGCCAATCAGTGGTGGACACAAAGGTGATTGCAGAGGTGAGAGCAGTGGGAGGAACGTCGAGGAGATATAGCCCATTAGACAGTCGCCCTCTACCAAGTATAGTCTGCATCATTCGATCCTGCACCACAAAGGAAGAGCGTGAGAAAGTAACACATCAATCAAGGTCTTGCGTAAGACGGCTAACAGATAGAAGTTTAAAAGGAGAGCCTAGAACATGAAGAACCGATGATAAGGAAAGAGAAGGAGTAATGGACAGATTAGCAACACCAGAAACCGGGAGCGTGTCACCATTGACCACAGTGATGTGCTTGGGGCAAGCAGTATCCAAATATTTGAGCGGCTGTTGCGGAGAGAGATGGTGTGTAGCACCTGAGTCCACAATCCAGTGAGAGTAGTGGGAGAGGCACGATATACCGTCCTTGAAGAGCGAGGCGACGGAGCCAGAGGAGCGACTAACCATCCCTTGAAGATGATGTAGTGGAGTACGCAACGCAGCAACCCCATCAGCAATGAGCGAGTCAGAAGCCATAAGTCTGAACGACAGTGAGGCACGGAAAACAGCGAGAACAGGCCGCAAAGGCGAAGCAGAGCAGAAACCGCGCGAGATACCGCGCGAGAAGCTGGGCGAGAAGACGCACTGCACAGAATAGCCTACCAGCGGCAAAAAGAATGCCGCGACCAATATGCCGAGTCCACAGCTGAGGAGAAGGGCTGGGGAAAAGCCGCAGCGACAAGATCGCGCGAGAGGCCGCATGCAAAGAGACAAGGCACATCGACTAGCCAGAAAAGAAGCCGCGCGAGAAGTCCGCACGGTCACGGTGATCACACCAGCGGCAAGGGAAGATGCCGCGACCCAGATCCGGAGAGCGCAGCTGTTAAAGAACAATCCGCGGCGAGAATAGAAGAGAGGAGAAGCCGCGATGACGAAGAGAAGTCGCGGCGACTAGGTGAAGACGCGACGACTAGGTGAAGACGCGGCGAGCAGTGAGTAAAGTAGCGAGAGGGTAGAGAAGAAGCCTCCGCGGGTAGAAGAGGTTGCCGCGGGAGAGCACTCTTGCACGACAAACCCGCGGTGACACGGGAGGCCGCGACGGGTAGTCAAGGTGACAAGAGCAGCAGAGAGCAAGAAAGAGAGAGGGAGGCCGCGACCCAAGTGCAGAGAAATAGACCGCACGGTCACAGTGAACACACTAGCGTCCAGAGAAGGAGCAACAAGAGAGGTCGGCTCGAACAGAGAAAAATAATGGAAGAGGTTGCAGCGGAGAGGGAGAGACCGCGCGGGAAGACGAAGGGAGAAGACTAGGCCGCGAGTAGGAGAAGTCGAGCGGCAAGACTAGGCAGCGGATAGGAGAAACCGCGAGAAGACGAGGCCGCGAGGAGGAGAAATCGTAGTGGGCAGAGTTCGCAACGGGTAGGAAAAAGAGAGGGTAGAGCTCGCAGTGGTTAGAGAAGAAATTGCGCGGGTAGAGAGGTGACCTCACGGATAGGGAGGAAGAGGAAGTCGGCCCCCCCATGCCAGAGAGAATCCTATAAAAAGGGAAGAGAGGAGAGGTGGAGGCCACGAGAATGAAGGAGAAGAGAAGCGGGTAGAAAAGGCCAAGCCGCGAAGCCCGCGCCCTGAGCCAGAAGAAGAGGCCGTCCGGTTAGAAAACACAGACTGCGCTTAGCGCAAGCAGAGGAAGACCGGGCGGTTAGCAAAATGCTAGCCGCAAGGAGAGACCGATTGGCTCTGATACCATGCAGAAAGGAATGGGCAAACCTTGCATATACTTCATGTATAAAATACAAGAGAGAATACAAATATATAGGAGAAGAGAAGGAGAACAATCCTATACAAGATATGTGGGACTGAAGGAGAAGAAGAAAATGAGCCTATAATTGGGCCTTTACAATTGTCTTTCCTATGTCATCTAATAACTACCAATAACAAGACCAATTGTAACTGTCATCAAAATGCTCAAATTACTCAGATAAATTTTAGGAGCGGGAATAAAACATCTCTCAAAATTTGTCTTAACGAAATTGATCTTAGGTTGTTTGGTGTGGATGAATATAATTTCGAACAACTTATTCTTTAATTTTTGTTGGGCCTCGGCATCAGGTGAGTCAGGAAGGAGATACAAAAGATAAGTGCCAAAGTTTTAAAATTTTCTAACTTGAGTAATGATGTTGACCGTGTGAGTTGAAATAAATTTTTGATTACAACGTATGCTCTGGGGATATCGCTTATGTACAAACTGAAGAAAGAGTTCTGGTTTGCGAAAGTTTTAATGATAATAATTAATAATAAATGTTTAAGACGATTGTCTCAAATATCTAGGAAGGAGAAAGAAATAAAGAACATACATATATATATATAAATTAAAAGCATACCCTTGGAAGGAAAATACCCTATTAAAATATGATTTTGATTTACTAGTTCAGGTGTGATGGCACATGAGATGGTCATAGCGCTAAAAGCCTTGTCTTGAAACTAGATATGTTCAATGACATATTTTATGAATATGTATGCCAACTAATATATTTTCGTAAACTTTTTGGGTGTAACTATTGCTATAAGAATAAATTATATACGTCTGTGAAGAAGGTTAGATGTATGCTATTTAAAATTTAGTTTGAAGATGGGCATAGTATCTGTGTTTATACTGAAGAAGTTGGTAAATATGCTGGTCTGTCCTGTTTCTATAGCAGATGCTTTCGTGGGATGAGCGTGTACAAAGAGTTAGGATGCCTAACTGGCGTAGGCACACCTAGGGTGCCAGAATTTAACTTGAAATATTTTTTTGGTTTCTATATACTAATTTTATTTTGTTTCCGGTTCAAGTTTGCGATGAACCATTGTTTGTTACTTGGTTTATTTTGGGTTCATGTCTTTTATGTCTTGGATTGCTTTGATCCAAAATTTACTTAATCAGGATTGTGTTGAGGCTTTAAGTGTTTTAGAGCTCCTCCATATTCTCCTCCCCTTTCTATTCTGCCGACACCAACTTCTTGTTGGAATATTAATTATGCCGCTTCTCGAGCCCATCCAATTGTCTTAGCTGCTGTAGCGACCAAATTCTCCATCTCTTTCCCTCCCTTCTTCGAACCCCCATTTAGAAAGTTTTGACTATCATCTTGTATCCACATAGGCTAATCTAGGGAATCTCGGGGAAGTAATCAGCCCAAGCCTTCTTTTGCCCTAGTTCTCGGTTTCTCCTGTCAAGTAACACAATTTTATGCAAGTGTCTTTTTAGTTTCTTTTGTCTAGTTTCAATACACAACTTATTGTTATACTAATATTCTTTGTATGTGAGCTTTTGGAGGGGTTAAGAATCCATTAAGGCTCTGTTTGGCGGGGCGTTTTGGGGGTGGGGTGCCGCAACCCTTGGAAAAGCCCTGCCAAACAAAAAATTTGAGCCAACGACTAGAGTCGCCCCCGCTGTCGAATCACGCAAAACCCGCGATTCGGAGTCACGAAAAAATTTCACGACTCCTGAATCGCGTTGTGGCCGTCTTCCTGCCTGGAATCCACCTGGAAGTATTCTCCGCCAGAAAAAATTTCAGGATTCAAGAATCTTCTCCTCCGCTCGGCGAAACACCTTTCCGGAGCTCCACGCCTTGTCACAAAATAGCTGAAGGAGCCACAACACCCGCCGGAGGTGCCGATGGCTTCTCCATCCCGGCCATTGACGCTAACGAGGGCCTTCCCAACCACGACCTCCTACTTGCCGGAGGTGCAGAGGGCTTCTCCGTCCTGGCCATTGATGCCGACGTTGGCCGAGGGCTGCTTCGACCTCCTACCCGCTAGAGGTGCAGAGTATTAATAATATTAAACCTAAAGTTAAACAGTGTTATGTATAATGAATATTAATAATATTTATAATGAATATCAAAGTTTAATAATATTTATAATATTATTAATAATATTAAACATAAAGTTAAATATTGTTACGTTTGTTGAATATTGTAGAAAGGAAATAGGTGTAATTCATTCATCCACATAGGGGCTTTATATAGGACTTACATCAAAACACCCAACACCGATAGGCGGTGTGGGACTAAACTCATCAATATTAAACTATTGCATAATACTAACTCTAACACTCCCCCTCAAGCTGAAGAGGGACCCTACAACTTGAACACAACATAAAACGGTAGGTAAAAGAAGGTTGACAACGTGGGATAAAACAACAGCCACCGAGACCCAACCGCGTGTCACCAGGGATACTTCAACCGGGCAAGAGCCACACGACGTTGGTCCACAAAACCGACCATGACCACGCTGGATACACTCGAAGCGGAAACTAGGTCAACCACGAAAGGCCAAACCAACCCTACCAAAACCAGAGAAAACGACGAGGAGACACAAACAACATACGAAATCGACCTGGGGGCCATGTGTGACTAAGGCAGGAGTCGGGAAAGAGGCATCCGAGTCGCCGTTATCACAAACACTCCCCCTCACGTGGAATACGTGCATGAAGGCATAGACAATGCCTGGAGGCCGTGACGTACACTCCCCCTCACGTAGACCACGTGCACGTGTGGGACCCTCGTCGGGTACATGAACCCAGATCACGTGGAGAAGGAGCCGAAATCGCACGCGAAGCAAACTAACACAACAAACTACAACGATAACAACTTAAAAAAAACAACATTAAAACTTAAACCGGGCCGGACTGGATCTGAAGATGGAAGTAGACGGCCTTGATCTGAAGAAAAAGCGAGAGCCAGCAGTGGGTTGTCGAAGAAGATGCAGCACAGAGGCTGCTGGGCTGGAGAAGATGTAGCCGGAGAAGCAGCGACATAGGTCTGCCGGGCCGGAGAAGAGGCAGCCGCTGGAGGAGAAGTAGCCGTCGGTGAAGGAGAGCAGCAGCGACACGCAGAGCGGCCGAAGAAGAAAAGAGCACCGGCGACAGAACACCAACGACAGAGCAGTAGGCTAGAGAAGAAGAAGCAGACGCGCCGTCGATGTCGCAGGAAGCAGTGGCGTCGCGCAGGAAGCAGAGCCGTCGGGAGAAGACGATGTCGCAGACGGAAGCCGGAGAAGCCGTCGATGTCGCAGGCGGAAGCAGCACAGGGCAGCGGTAGCGGAATCGGAGCCGCACCTGTCGATGTCGGTGAGCGGAAGTAGCAGCGATGAAGAGGGAGCAGCGCACGATGAGAGAAGCTGTACATGCGGAAGCGGGCCACTGTACGGACGACGGGAGAATGTCCCGCTCCCGTCTCTGGAATCAGACGACGATTCAGTGGACGGGAGCGAGGGGAAAGACTCTACCCGTGAGCCCTAGCAGGTCGCGGAAATGGAAGCACTGGGTCGGGACTCAGGGAGAGGGGAAACAGTGGCGGAAGCGGAAAAAAATTATTTAGGTCTTCAGAACCTGGCTCTGATACCATGTAGAAAGGAAATAAAAGGTGTAATTCATTAATCCACATAGGGGCTTTATATAGGGCTTACATCAAGACACCCAACACCGATAGGCGGTGTGGGACTAAACTCACCAATATTAAACTATTGCATAATACTAACTCTAACAAATTTTAATAATATTTATAATGAATATCAAAGTTTAATATTATTTATAATATTATAAATGTGTTACGGAGTATTAATAATATATATAATGAATATCAAAGTTTGTATTAAACAGTGTTATGTATAAAATAATGTATTATTAATAAATATAGTATTATTTATATAATATTTATAAAATAAAATTACTAAACAGCACTGCAAACGCTGTTCTTCCAAACAGATTCACAGATTCTTCCACCACTCTGCAAAACAGCTGATTATTCCACCATTGCTTCCCACCACTGTTTCTCCAGTTGCTACAGCCGCGCCAAACAGAGCCTAAGTCGGTGTAACCTATCCTTTTAACTTCCAAACTATTTTAGGAAAAATCTGAGGAAGTCCCAAGAAAATTATTCAAAAAACATAGAAAAAACGGAGAGATTGTCTATGTAGGTCAAGAGATATGTGAATAGAACAACTATGAAATGTTTGAAAAACGAGGAAGCAGAAAGGAAGGCTAATGACACATTGGTTCTGTAGAGGAAACGATACAAAAATTTATGTAGTTATTTCATTATTTTTATCAGATATGTATGTATATATAATTATATATGTGTATTGGAACGAAGCATAGTCATCTTTTCTTATGTATTGAATAATTTTTTTTTACTCATAAATTTTTTGAGCATATGTATAAATGTTAATGCTATCTCTTATTGTTGCTAGTTATTTTCTTACCCAAGTTGCTCTTTACTTTTTACAAATTGAAATGACTAGTTAATATTGTTAGAATTGCGTGGTGGTATCAGGGTGATGTTGATTCATTGGACAATTTGAGAACAAAAGGGTCACATGACAAATTGATAGATAATGTGCAATGTTGATGAAGGTTTTATTTTATTTCAAACGTTAACTTCAATGTTTTGAAACATGAAATTCAAGTATATAAGAGTAGAAGGCATCCAGAGGCACCTGCGGCCCACAATAACTCAAAATATTGAAGTTCAAGGATGACGGCATCAGAGCTTGCTAAAATTTTACCTAAGCCATTACAGTAATAAAGGGTACTTAAACAACTACAATTACTCTAGGAAGTCAGTGTCTAATTCAGATGATCCATATCTTTAGTATTTTTTAGACATGTAGTGACCAACATTTCATGAAACATCTCATCAGTGAAACAAAAGATTGGGTGAAGAATCAAGTAAGTGTTTAGTGTCATGAATTTCCCAATGAAAGGTGTTAGATGATATAGGGAAAAATGATGTAAATGCCCATTTATAGGCCCATCTCTTCTTTCTCCTTTAGTCCCACATCTTTTGTATATGATTCTTTCTCCTGCTCTTCTCCTATATATTTGTACTCTCTCTTGTATTTTATACTTGAAAAAGATATATAAGGTTTGCCCATTGTTCTCTACATGGTATCAGAGGACTAGCGGTCCGGCCTGTGTCTAACTGCCTAGTACCCCAGTTTAACCGGGCGGCTTGGTCTTTCTGCTTACCGCTTGGCTTTGCGGCTTTTGTACTTCTCTAACCGCCTCCTCTCCCGTGGAACCACCTTCTCACCTCTTCTTTGCCCTTTTATAGCCTTCCTCTCTCTGGCTCGTGGACCCCACTCCCGTACGGTTAGTTTTCTTCTAACCGCCTCGTGCTACTCTCTATCCGCTGCGGCATTCCCTCTTCCAGCGGTTAGATCTTTCCGTCTGGCCTATTTTTCTCACCGTCCGGTCTTTGCTCTTGTTGCGGTCTGCTTCTTACCGCTCGGTTTTCTGCTTGTTCGTCAATCTCTTCTTCTTGCTTGCCTTGTCCTCGCTTTGCCGCTTAACCGCTCTGCCGCCTTGCTGCAAGCTGCGGTCTGTTCTTGCCGGTTTGGTGGCCTCGATCTGGCCGTCTCAGACTACCGACTTCTTCTCTTCGCTTCGGCTTCTCTAGTCGCTGCGACTAGACTTCGCCCAGTCGCTGCTTACCGCGCGACCTCGTCTAGTCGCGTTCGACCTCTTCTAGTCGCTGCCTCCGGCAACCTTTTCTAGTCGCTGCCTCTTCTCTCCGCAGCTACTTCTGCTCGCTGCTCTCAGCGCCATTTCATTAGTAGCCGCTGGTTCTGTTCGGCTAACCGCGTGCCTTCTAACAGCCCGGTTACTATGCCTAGTCGCAGCCCAGTAATATGGCTTCAGATTCCACCACTGCTGCTGATTCCTCTCCTCTTCCAGACTTTCCTCATGCCGCTCCTCTTGAGCTTCGGGATGAGCTACGCATTACCACTATTTCTCTTCGTGACAAACAAAATTTTGTGAAATGGGTACACTCCGTTCGGCGTGTGCTACAAACTCTTCTCCCACTGAATCCACTAAAGAGTGGATCCGTGACGACGGACGGGTTCAATCTTGACTTCTCAATTCTCTGGACACCGAGCCCTATCGTATGGTCATGTATCATGAGACCGCTCACGCTATGTGAGCCGATCTTCATTCTCTCTACTCTGGGAAGGACAGTCTTCAACACTTGTTTGACATTCTTACTGATCTTCAGTCCTCGACGCTGGAGTTACTTGATACATCACCTCTTTTGTTGCGCGGGCAGAACTCTTGTTGAGGCTTGGATCCAGCATTAGCCTCCCACTACGGATTTGGTAACTCAACGACAGCAGAAGGAGGCAGCGGGGATTGCTATGATGATGGCTCGTGTTCCCTCACATCTTCATAGTGTCCGCGCTCATGTTCTATCATCCGCTGTTACTCCATCCCTCTCGAATGTGTGCTCGATGCTCCTAAAAGTTACTCCTCCGGATGCTCCGCCTTCTTCTCCCGCTCTTCTTCAGCAGCCTGTGGCCACTCTCGCTCCATCTACTCGTGGTCCACCGGCTCGTGGTGGTCGCCAGTCTCGGGGACGCGGTCGTGGTGGCCGAACTCTCTTTAAGTGCTCTTACTGCGGCAGGGATGGCCATCTGGAGGCCACCTGCTACCGCAAACATGGCCTGCCCCCTCACCTTACTACAACGGTCGCTCCCACACCACCCTCCGTCACTAGTGATGATATTGCTGCGTTACGTGCTCAACTCCATCAGCTTCAAGGAGTGGTTAGTCGCTCCTCTGGCTCCGTGACATCGATCTCCAATGAAGGTATATCTTCTGACAACCTAAAATTCACAAAACAAAATATTTATTTTTCGCGCGCTTATTTTTAATCTCCCCGATGATGAAAACGGCACATTCAATTTTCGACATATTTTTGATTTTGATTTTGGGCTTTGATTGTCTTACTGAAGTAAGTGGGCTATTCTTACTCGGCTTATGCTTTATTGGCTGGTTTACTTATTCTTACTTTTGGGTCTTTGGAAGTGGGCTTTGCTTAAGTAATTGTTGGCTGTGTTGTTGGCTGGTTTGCTGGTACTGACTTTTGAGGTGTTAGGTTGTTGTGAGCTCGGTAAAACAACACCTGGCGCAGTGTTTTGGCTCGACCTTGCCGCTTCACCGCTGATTGCACTGTATAAATTAAGGTTCAGGCCGCTGCTTTTCTCCCGCACTGCTGCCTTCCTGCTTCTGCGATTTTCCGGCGACATTTCCTTCTTGCTGCTCTGTGCTAACAGAGGGAAACTGCTCCATCTTCTTATCCTTCTTCTTTCTCCTCGTGCCTCTGCGTGTTCGGTGCCGTTGTCGCTAAGTTGCTGTGCCGATCGATTTCGTCGTGCGGTCGACGTTACGTGTCGGCGCTGCTTGCCTCCATCGGAGCCTGTGCGGTTCTGCCGAGCCCTCTGTGCAATTGGTGCTGCTGCTACTGTTCTTCCTCCTTCCCGACTGTGTTGCTGCTTTCCTTCTTCTTCTGCGACTACTCTCTGCTCTTTTTTGGGTTTCTGCTGCTCCCGAGCTGCTCCTGTGTAGCTGCTGTCACTCCAAAGTTATTGCCGCTCCTTGCAACTGCTCCCGAGCTGCTGCCTCCCGACTGTGCTGCTGTGCTCCTGTTCTACTGCACTGTGCTTGTCAGCTCTTCTTCCAGTTGACTGTAAGGAAGATCTCTTCTGAATTTTCAGTACTTTGGGGTATTTTGGTTGGTTTTCCTTGCTGTTGAAGTCACTGTTTAGGGCAGAACTTTGGTATTTTCTTGCTGGTTTTGGTTTTCAAGGGGTGGTTTACCCAATTTCGTTAGCTTTGCGGACAACATTTTTGTGAAAGGACGGGAGTCCATTTGAGGGGCTGGTTTAGTCCAATTTGAGGCTTATGTGTTTAGCTGTCCGGCAAAGTATATGTTTTGTTTTGTCGTTTCCCGATTTTTGATGTTTTTTCTTACACCTTTTACGCTCTATGCTACGTGTAAATTGTGACGTAACCCATTTCAGTGGTTTCCAAGACCTCGAAATCAGAGGATGGCGTCACAAGAAAATCGAGGCAGAGATGCAAATAAATGCAAAGCTGTGGTGAGTATCTTATTTCTTGATTTAGTTATTCACTTACTTTTCTATTGTGCTGCATTTTTATGAAATAAACAAGTGCCCGTGCATATGGGTTTCGCCTTAATGAAATATCGCTAAGAAATAGATGCGGGCGAGGGAAAGAACATAAAAGCGATATAGATATATTCTGAGGGGATCTATTTTAGTCAAACTCTTGTTTACACGCCAAGATAAAATTCATTTAAAACTCTGCATGGGGAAATGTGATGGTTTCAAATCCTATTATGTAGAGGAATCTACTGATGGATTCAACAGTAGGGGTGAGCCTACAATTACGTCCTTCGCGGGCGGGGCCCAATTCAAGTTTGCATCACCGGAGCATTTCCCATTATATGTTACTAAATTTAAGGGGTAATTTAAGGATTAGTGTTAAGAATAATCAAGTGATTATGTTCTTGTACTGTATGCATATTGGTATCATTTCCCTTTATTTGCATGTACAACGTTTCACGAAATATTTTTCTCACTTAGTCATAATTTTATAACTAACCCTTTTGTGGACCCATTTTTTTTAGACAGCGGAACAAACTTCAAGTGGAATACATAGGAATCTGGCAACTGAACTGGCAAAAGCAATAATCGAAGCTCGGGAGTGGCACAGAGCTCGTTGTACTGGATCTACGTGTAATTATTGTACAAAGTCTATATAGTATGTTGTAATTTGTCTGTAATATAATAGCAAATGCAATAAAAGCTTTGATGGATGTTTTTTGTACTTGCTATTGTGACCCTTTTATTCAAAACTGTTGTCCGATCCTTAATTGTGAAGAGCCCAGGATTTGGGTCTCTACATATCTTGCCTTTCTCACAGCTCTCACTGGATTGTGGACTTCGGGTGCTACACATCATCTCTCTCCCCAGCGGCCGCCTACATATTTAGATACTGCTTACCCCAAGCACATCATTGTGGCTAATGGTGTCACGATCCCGGTTTCTGGCACTGCTCATCCGCCTCTTACTCCTTCCCTCTCCCTATCCTCGATTCTTCATGTTCCGGGTTCTCCTTTTAATCTACTTTTTGTTAGCCGTCTTACACAAGGTCTTGATTGCTGTGTTATTTTTTCACGCTCTTCATTTGTTGTGCAGGATCGACTAACGTAGAATATACTTGGTAGAGGGCGACTGTCTAACGGGCTGTATCTTCTCGATGTTTCTCCCGCTGCTCTCACCACCGTCTCCACCACTGATTGACATCGTCGTCTTGGAAATGCTCATCTTCCAATTCTCAAGAAAGCTCTTCCTACTGTTTCTCTTCAAGAGTTTTTTTGTGAATCTTGTATTTTCGGCAAACAACACCGTATATCTTTTCCTTCTTCATGTACTCAGAGCGATGCTCCTTTATCCTTAGTTAATTCTGATATCTGGGGGCCCTATAAGGTCCCTAGTGTTTTTGGGTATCGCTATTTTGTTACATTTATAGATGATTACTCGCGAGTTACCTGGTTGTATTTACTTCGTGATCGTACCAAACTCACAATTACATTCGGTACGTTTCTTACGGAAACTCGTACTCAGTTTTCTACCTATGTAAAAACACTTCGTATAGACAATGCTCGAGAGTATACTAGTCGCACATTCTCCAATTTGTGTGCTGAGTTCGGTATTCTACATCAGACTTCGTGTGCCTATATCTCTCAATAGAATGCCATAGCGGAACGGAAAAATCGCCACCACCTTGATGTGGCTAGATCTCTCATGATCCAAATGCAGGTCCCTCCTCTTTATTGGAACTTTGCAGTTTCTACAGCTTGTCACCTCATCAATCACATGACTTCACCCGTCCTCAACTTTGTGGCACCCATTACTCTCCTTTACCCATCCATGATTCTCTTCTCTCTCACACCCTGTGTGTTTAGGTGTACCTGTTATGTCCACCACCTTAGTCCTTCCACTGACAAGCTCGCCCCTCGTGCTACCTATGTTGTCAAAGGCGCAAGGCGCATCGAGGCGCAAAGGGGCCCTGGAGCCTAGGCGCAAGGCGCAGGCCTGAGACACGTGAGGTGCAATAAAGGGGGGAAAAAGGAAATTGAGCGAATTTGGCGCACAATTCGCTGAAATTGAGCGAATTTGGCGCACAATTCGCTGAAATTGAGCGAATTGGGCGCCCAATTCGCTGAAATTGAGCGAATTGATCTTCCAGTTCACTGTTTACAGTGAACTGGATGATTTACAGTGAACTGGGCTTCCAGTTCACTGTTTGAAGCCCAGTTCACTGTAAACCAGTGAACTTGGGAAGACCAGTTCACAGTTTTACAGTGAACTGGAAGCCTAGTTCACTGTAAATAGTGAACTGGAATTCATCCAGTTCACTGTTTTATAGTGAACTGAGCTTCATCCAGTTTTACAGTGAACTGGGCTTCATCCAGTTCACTATTTTACAGTGAGCTGGATGAAGAGTTCATCCTTATGAATGATTACAAAAAATCGGCTTAATTGTTCTTTGATTTTATGTTTGTTTTGATAATTTTTTTTTTGTTTGTGAAGCCAAAGAATGCATTGGAGATAGCTAACAAGAAGATGTCAATGAATAGCACAAAACTTCATGAATTTCTGTCAAAACCAAAGGGCCTAAATCAACTTATAATGGAGGCTACTAATAAAGCACTCAGTGTTGAAGATGGAGGCTACTAATAATGGAGGCTACTAATAATGGAGGCTACCTAGAAAAATTTAGAAATAAAAAGAATGAAGAAAGAAAAACTTAGAAAGAAACCTTTTAGGAGAAATAGAAAAAAGTCAGAAAACATTGAATGTTCTTACAATTAAAGGAAGAAAGAAGAAAGAAGAGGAGAAATGGAGAATGAATCTTACAATTAAAGGAGGAGATGAGAGGATGAAGGAGTTTCCGGCGAGAAATCAGTGCAGGAGAACGACGTCGACGACTGGCTAATCCTTCTTCTGCGTCTCCGGCGAGAAATCAGCGACTCCGGCGAGATGAGCGATGGCGACTCCGGCGAGATGAGCGATGGCGACTCCGGCAAGAAGCAATGAGAAGAGTGGAGGAATCGGGACGGGAATCGGCAGTCGGCGAGATGAGCGATGGCTAACCCTAGATGCTTGCGAAAATGAAGTGAATCGCCTGAAGGAATCGCGATATAATATAAGGCTGCGCCTATTGCTTGAACCGGTTTTTAGGTTAAAACCGGTTCATGCATTTAGGCGCGCCTGAACTGCGCCCTGCATGCGCATGAGGCGCGCTCCTAGGCGCGCCTGAGGCACATCGCCCGCCTTGGGCTTACTAAGGCGTACCGTCTTGCACCTCGTGCGCCTGGCGCCTCAGGCGTGCACCTTGATAACATTGACCAAGGCTATGTTTGTTGGGTACTCCCGCACTCAGAAGGGGTATGTCTATTTTTATCCTACCACTGGTAAGGTGGTTGTGTCTGCTGATGTCTCCTTTCATGAAGACCAACCATATCACACCAGTCCTTCTGATTGCCTTCTTCCTCTCCCGCTACCTCGGCCCACCGTACCCGTAACGTCTCCACTTCCACCACTTCTCCCTATTCCTTTGCTTCCGATTCCCACACCACCACCACCACCACCACCAGTACCCTCAAAACCTCTTGTCATTCATGTGTACGCTCGTTGTCCTCCTCGTCCAGATGCCCTGCAGCAGCTTCCCTCTACCGGTGTGATCTCGCTGCCTGTTGATCTGGCATCCCCCTCGACAACACATCCCTTTACCAATTATGTCTCTCTACATCTGCTCTCTCCGCCTCTTCTTACCTTTACTCTCTCTCTCTCTCTCTCCTCTATCTCTATACGTAACTCTGTGTAGGAAGCCCTCCGGCATCCAAGGCGGCGTGCCGCCATGGATGAAGAAATGACTGCTCTGTGGGGTAATCACACTTGGGATCTTGTATCTCTTTCTCCGGGTCACAGTTGTGTTAGCTGCAAGTGGATCTTTACTTTTAAACATGACGCAGATGAGACAATTGATCGCTTAAACACTCGGCTTGTGGCACGGGGTTTTACCCAACAATATGACCTTGATTATGAGGAAACGTTCTCCCAAGTCGCAAAATTAAATTCGGTTCGAGTCTTGCTCTCCTTAGCTGTTCATCGCCAGTGGCCCCTCCATCAGCTTGATGTTAAGAATGCTTTCTTGAATGACGATCTTCTTGAAACGGTGTACATGCATCAACCACCCTGATTTGAGACCACGGGGGAGTCTCGTGTATGTTTACTTCACAAATCTATTTATGGTCTCAAACAGTCTTCACATGTGTGGTTTGAAAAATTCAGCAAGGCCGTTCGTGAGGTTGGCTTTAAACAAAGCTCGACAGATTCCTCTCTTTACTTGTCACCAATCAACTGGGACTATAATACTTCTGGTTTATGTGGATGATATTCTGATCACTGGTGATGATTCCGCTGGGATACAATATGTTAAGCAACATATAAACTCTATCTTTCAAATCAAAGATCTGGGAAATCTTCGATATTTTCTTGGACTGGAGGTAGCACGACGACTTGATGGCATTGTCTTATCCCATCGTAAGTATTGCATTGACCTTCTGCAAGATGCTGGTCTCTCAGGTTGCAAACCTGCCGAAATCCCGATGGAAGTCAATAACATGTTGTGTGCTCAGGGATCTGAGTCTTATTCTATTTCCGAATTCGGAATACTATTGTCGTCTTGTGGGAAAATTGATATACCTAACAATTACAGGATTAAATATATCATTTGCGATTGGTGTGGTCAGCCGGGTTATGCATACCCCACGAGTTTCTCACCTTCAGGAAGTGGAACACATTCTTAGGTATCTGAAGAATTCCCCTGGGCAAGGACTTGTGTATAGCCATCTTCCTCCCTTTCTCTCATTGCATACCCGGATGCGGATTATGCGGGCTCGTTGGATGGTCGACGTTCTACCACTAGTTTCTGTACATACTTTGGAGGAAATCTTATCACATGGCGGAGTAAGAAGCAGACGGTGGTTGCTCGCTCGCCTGCTGAGACTGAGTACTTTGCGATTGCGGCTGTTGCATCCGAACTAACCTGGCTTCAAGGTCTTCTAATAGATTTGAGAGTTAAATTGTCCTCACCTTCAACGCTGTTTTGTGGCAGTCAAGCTGCAATACACATTGCAAAGAATCTTGTGTTCTATGAGCGGACTAAACATATTGAGGTTGATTATCACTTCGTTCGAGAAAAGGTTCAATCAAAGGAGCTAAAGCTTGAACATGTTCCCGCGTCTGGGCAAGTTGTTGACGTCCTTACCAAGGCATTATGTTACGGTCCCGCCTTGGTCGCGCACGTCACGAACTATTTATCTAGTCTACTTTTTAATTTTATATGCGTAGTCGATCCTCCGTGTTTAAGCTCAAGGAGGGGGCATTTTGATGACTATTTATACTTGGGTGGAGCCAAGATTAGAATTAAGCAAGCACAAATTTATCTTTTAAATTCTTTATTCCTCTCTCTAGTTCTCTCTCTCTAACCTTCCCGATATCTCCACGGACCGAACCCGGCGTTGCCCTAGCCGCCCTCTCCAGATTGTGATACCGCGCGATCATGCCGTGCCGCTCCACCGATCGACACCGCACACCTCCCCGCCGCCATAGCTCGTCGGACCGCTCTCTCCTCCTCTCTTGAGGACTTCCCTCCTCTTCCCCGACGCACACACTCGCAATTACGAACACGTAACAACTTGGTATCAGAGGGAAACCTCCTTACCACCGTCGATGACCTAGATCAGGTCTTCCCCGCCTCCAGTACTGCCGTCTCCCTCTGTACTGGACCATTGCTGGCCGCCCAGCCCCGGCCTGCCACCATCGAAGCCCGTTCAGTACCCGGGACACCGCCGCAACATTAACCGGCGATTAACCTTCCAAATCTGCCGCCGCCTACCCCTCTCGGCCGCTTCGCATAGCCCGACTCCGCATCGAAAAGCTCCGGCCAGCCGACTTTGCCCTGTTCGGCTCCGTTATCCGCCGCTCTCCGCCAGCCCTATTCTGTCGGCTCCTCTTCCCCGCTCATCCTTCTCGGCTCCTCCCTCGACGGGGGCCCCTTGCTCGCTGCCTCTACCGGGTTACTTCCGCTGCCGGACCCTTCTTCCTCCCCTCTCTCCGGCGCCGACAACCCACTATTTTCGTCCTATGCGATGGCCGACCAGCCCTCCCTCTCGCAAGTTTTTGAGTCTCTCTCCAAGCTCCTCACGGATAACAACAACGCCCTCATTGCCGCCGTCACCATCCAACTAGCGGCTAACCGACCGGTCCAACCGACATCGGGCTCCTCTAGTGAGGTGACGATTCCGCCAACTCTGCCGGAATTGTTTCCCCCGCGGCACGAGGGAAACGAGGTGCCACGATACTTACGGATGGATTTTCCCATATTCGACGGCCACGAAGACCCCTTAGCCTGGCTCTCTCGTTGCGTGCAGTTCTTCGCCCACCAGCGCACCCCTTGGGGATAGTGGCTCAATATTGCGGCCTTCCACTTGATGGGCCCCGCACAACTTTGGTTTTCTCAACTGCAACGAGAGAAACACTACTATCTTGGGAAGATTTCAAGGTCAACTGCACCCTCCGCTTCGGCCCACCGCTCCACAGCAATCCCTTAGGGGATCTCATTTCTTTCCGACAGACCGGTCCGATCGACGAGTATCTTGAACAGTTTCAAGTCCTCTTGGCCCGCCCTACCACCGTTCTTCCGACACAGCAGGTGTCCATCTTCACGGCGGGACTCCATGAGCGTCTCCGCATGGACGTAGAATTTCAGGCACCCGCAGATCTGACCACTGCAATGAGTTTGGCTTGCATTTGCGAGAAGCTTCTGCTTTTGGACCGCCCTCATCTACATCACCAAGACACCGAGGGGTCCAAGAGTCCTCCGCGGCCTCTGTCATCGACCACAGCCAGTCTCCTCGCCCCAGACTGCGACGCCGACCGCCCAGCTACCATTCGACGACTGTCGCCACAGGAGATGAATGATCGCCGTGCCAAGGGCCTCTGTTACAACTGCGACGAGCCCTTTTTCCGTAGACATCGCTGCAAGCGCCTCTTCTGGTTGGAGGTTGACGACTCAGCTTCTGAACGGGATGCTGACATTGACACGGGAGATCCGACGCCCACCGTCACTACAGACCAAGCTTAAGGGCAAGCTTGTCGTCAGGAAGGGTGGGGATGTTACGGTACCGCCTTGATCCCGCCTTGGTCGCGCACATCGCGAACTATTTATCTAGTCTACTTTATAATTTTATATACGTAGTCGATCCTCCGTGTTTAAGCCCAAGGAGGGGGCATTTTGATGACTATTTATACTTGGGTGGAGCCAAGACTAGAACTAAGCAAGCACAAATTTATCTTTTAAATTCTCTATTCCTCTCTCTAGTTCTCTCTCTCTCTAACCTTCCCGATATCTCCACAGACCGTACCCGGCGTTGCCCTAGCCCCCCGCTCCAGATCGTGATACCGCGTGATCCCGCCGTGCCGCTCCGCCGATCGACACCGCACGCCTCCCCACCGCCATATCTCGTCGGGCCGCTCTCTCCTCCTCTCTTGAGGACTTCCCTCTTCCCCGACGCACACACTCGCAATCACGGGCACGTAACACATTACCTCGCAAGTTGTATTACCTGTTCTTGTCCAAGCTTGGTGCCTACGACTTGTACGCTCCATCTTGCGGGGGAGTGTTAGATGATATAAGGAAAAATGATGTAAAGACCCATTTATAGGCCCATCTCTTCTTTCTCCTTTAGTCCCACATCTTTTGTATATGATTCTTTCTCCTTCTCTTCTCCTATATATTTGTACTCTCTCTTGTATTTTATACTTGAAGAAGGATATACAAGGTTTGCCCATCGTTCTCTACAAAAGGAAAATTGATCTAGCAACATTTGTTTTGGAAGGAGAAACAAAGAGTTTGTGGGATATTTTGTTAGAAGGGCGAATTACTGGAAGGGATCTATATGACATCACTTGGGCTGAATTTCTGAAGGAGTTTACCAAGTGGTTTTTCTCTCTTTTTTGAGAAGGGACAACAACAACAACACTCAAGCCTTTATGAGAAGGGACAATTGCAAGAAATTTTGAGGCTGGTAGAGGGCATCAATTTTGTACCACAATATGAGACATAATTTACCCATTTGGTATATTAGGCCGTTGTTCTTTCAAGTAATGAAGTAGAAATGTGCTTTAGATTTTAGCAAGGGATAAGAGAACATTAGGCGATTCCTGATTCAGAAACGATCAAGAAATATAGTGATATGGTAAAAATCACAAGATTTATTGAAATTTAAAGTGAAAAAGCGTAGTGAAAAAAAGATTTTAAAAATGGAAAATCTGAGTCCTAACAAGGGAGTTCAACTAATAGAAGTTATAATTCAAGATGGAAAAATAGAGAAGTTCTCAGTCCCTCAGTTAGAGTATAGCTGAATCGACTAATTAAAAGAAATGTCAAAAGCGTGGGAAGATGCACGAGGGAGAATTCTTAGTTTGTGTAAGAGTATGCTGTAAATGTCATCAACCTGACTTCATATGAATAATTATTTTACTTGAAAGTAACATATATAGATGAATATTATTGCAGCACCACAATACTCACAAACTACGCACTATTGGTTCTCAGTCCCTCAATTTGGGTATAGCTGAATCGGGAAATGTGAAAAGCGTGAGAAGATACACGAGGGAGAATTCTTAGCATGTACACTAGTATGCTGTAAATGTCATCAAGTGGACATCATATGAATAATTATTTTACTTGAAAGTAACATATATAGGTGAATATTAACGGAGCACCACAATACTATCAAATTATGCACTGTTGGTTCATCAAGCTGAATAAAGGTAAAGGGATAAAGTCTGTGGTTTATGGACCAGTAGTAGCACCAATAGAAGAAATACCAATGCAAACCAAGGTTTTCAACTTGGGTCAACAAGAAGCAAAGAAAGATGAAGCTGCGGTAGCTAGTATGATTTTTGTCTGATCAACTTGCCAATGTTTTATTTGATATGAGCATGCATTCTTTATTTCTAAGTCATTTATGTTGGAACATGCGTTCCACATCTTTTGGTTTGAGAATAACAAATCCCAATTTGTATTTGATCTTGCTTGTCATGTGTTTATAGTGTGCAGGAACTACAAGTTCAATACTCCTTAGAAGACTAGTCAAAATGATGAAGATGGTGCTCTATCAATCGCTACCGTCGGGCAGTATCGATACCGCTGGCACTAGCACCAACAATCTTGAACTGGGAGGAGATCGCCAAAGCGGGTGCTACGCCCGGCGTCAACACTGACGCTCATGCTAGTACCTGTGACAGAAAAGGCAACATTGTCAAGAAAGGAAAGATTGCAAAGAAGGAAGGTGTTGGAAAAAGAAACTCCTACTGCGGGGGGTTATCACTAACGCCGGACGCTATCTTTTGGAAACACCACCAATCCGCCGGGGATTGAGGAGCAAAAAAGGAAGGAGGTCATACATCTTTCTTGATATGGCTATCGCCAGGCGTTATCGCTAAATCTGAGCGCTATCTTTTGGAAGATCCAAATTTGGAAAAAGAAGTTACCAAAATTGCCCCTGTTCGTGCGCAAGAAGTTTCCTAAAGTTGCTACCGCCCGACGGTAGTACTAACACTGGCGTTAGTTTTTGTGCCTATAAATAAAGCGAACCTCCTCCTCAGTCCTCCCATAGGATCACGGCTTGAAACCACAACTCTTGTACTTTTGTGAGAGCCTCCTCCTTGCTGTCAAAAACTCGCCAACGCTCGGCAAGGCTATGAACACGCAGAAGGATCAATCATGCGTACTCTACACGAAGGACGTGCATATCTACTGCGACAATCCTTGTGCACCTTCGTCATCTTCGAGTTCATCATATTGAGGGTTTTTTAATATTGTTGTCCTCATTTGCATTTCTTTTATTTCTGATCGTCGTAAATTCGCCGTAGGTAGGGGAGACTAAGTCTTGTTAGATTTAGGGTGAAAAATTGTCTGGTGTGGACGTCGGTTTCTGGGGAGGATTCCGCAATTCACCTCGTGCTGTGGCGACTAGGTCTAGGGTAGATCTAGGGGGCTGTTCAATGCCGTATCTTGAAGAGATAGGCTAGAACTAACCGGCCCTTAGGAGAAGGGCCCGTATAAAAAACCAAAAGGTTTCTACTATCGCCTCAATCTCAAGCGTCATTGGGGTTATAGTTTTTAATCATTATTTCTGAAATTAAAGTATCTTTTCTTTCATTACTGTCTCACTAATTTTCTGTTCTAAGTTTCAAAGAAAAAAGAGAATTTTTATTACTACCGCTGGCGGTAGTAACAAAAACAACAATCAGTCTGTTTCTTGTTTTGAAATCTGAATGTTACTAAAACCCTTATTCACCCCTCTAAGAACGCCATAAGATCCAACAATTTATCTATTAAACATAGAACTAATATTTTTGATACCAAACTATATAATAATGAATATAAACCTTTTGAGTAATGTTTCAATAAATATAGAAGATAAACAAATTGAAGTAGATATTAAGGTCATGCAGTTAACAAAATTTGATATTAACTGGTTGTCTGAACATGAAGCTGTTATTAACTGTCACAAGGAAGTTATTATCATATTGAATGCAATACCAATAGTTTGTGAATACCCCTAATTGTTTCCTGAAGAGTTACTTGGTACAACTCCAATTAGAGAAGTGAAAATTATAATAAATATGGAGGGAGCGAGATCAGCAGCTAAAAAACCTTATTGAATAGTTTCTAAGTATATGTCTGAGTTGAAGAGTCAGATGCAAGATACTGGACAAAAAATTTATCCGGCCAATTTCATTACTTTAGGGGGCCCTTATTAGTTTGTGAAGAAAAAGAATGCCACAATGCAGTTATATATTGATCATTGTGAACTTAATAAACTCACCATTAAAATCAAGTATCCCCTTTGCATAATATATGAAATGTTTGATCAACTGATAGGAGCCTCAATGTTCTCCAAGGTTGATCTCAGGTCATTACTATCATCATTAAAAATAAAGGAATGCAATATCTGTAGGACTGCATTCAATACAAGATATAACTATTACTAGTTCATAGTTGTGTCGTTAGGCTGACAAGTTCCTAACTATTTTTTATGGATCTTATGGACAACATGTTTAAAGAATATCCGAAAAATTTGTTATAGTAATCATAAATGATATTTTATTTATTCTAAGAACAATGATGAACCTGTCAAACACTTAAGGATAATGTTACATATATTGAAGGACCAACTTACACATGATGAATCTACAGGTGATTAGACACGTGATGCCCTATCCCTAAATGAATGCAAGCATGCACGTGAAAATACAAATTACACTACGAAAACCTTAATGATAATGCAAATGATTCAACAAGCAATCCAATGAATACGGAGCTCGCAATAGAAGCCCTAACCCTAATGCAAGTGCAACACTTTAACCATACAATTACTTCCAACACACAATTGATTAAACAATATAATTTTAAAACCCGCGCAAGCACTATAATTGATCACAAATATTGCAATTTAGGCAAACTTATAAGACGTGCAAATTAACTAAAAGTGCTAATATTAAATGCAAGAGAGAATAAAGCTCACACGTAAATAAATTAAATGAGCCAAATTAACTAGGCAAAAATATAACCAGAAGTAATAAGGCGTATCCTTGCATTGTAGTTGAATTTGAAAATGAATATGGAACTCACCAAGAAAAATGGGGAGTCGATGTTGGACCGGAGATCCGAAGCTTGTAGCAGCTTCGATGTCATCACAAAATGGCTCACAAAGGATGTATGGTGGCTGTTGGTGTTGATATGGGGAATTTTTGGGTTGGACGGTGATTGTTTAGTGGGTGGGAGTGGAAGTGGATGTTGGGTGAGGTTTGGTTAGGGTGATATTGTGAGGGAAAAGGATCAGGTATGGTCTAGGATGGTTGGGATTAGGTGTGAAGGAGCAGGGAAGGGCTCAGCTGAGGTTCAGAGTGTTGGAGGTGGTGTGGTTTGGAGCTGGCGTGCTGAACGGAAGGGCTGGTGGACCAAGGAAGAGGATTTGTGGCCGTCAGAGGGCTGTGGGGCTCCAAAAGAGCGTGGATCAGCAGTTCGGTGGCTGATTGGGGGTGGACGTGGTGAGGCCGACGCCGACGTGGCAAGTTGAAGGCTAAGTGATAGTGGCGGGGACGCTGGAGGCTAGAGATGGTGACGACGATGGGGAACTGGAGCTTAGAGATGCTTTGTCGAAGGAGAGGACTACTGACATTCTCGATGAGGTTACTGGAGGGAAGGAGTAGGATCTCCATGTGACACCCCCAAAATGCGTCAAATAATTTTAATTTTTTCCTCGATGATGAACAAGAGGCAAATCGAATTTTTACAAATAATTTTTCGCGTTTTTCCGTTTCATTTTATTTGTTAAATTTGCTTTAATTTAATTTGTGGGTGCCAATAGCCAATTACATTTGATTATTGTGGGCTGCCATTTCAAATGGGCTTGTGTAAGTGGGCTACCCTTAGTGGTGTGCTGGTTGGATTGTGTGCTGGCTGGTTTTGACACTTGGCTAGCCAAGTGTTGGCTAATATGTGCTTTGGGGCTGATTTGGTGACACCTTTAAGAGGTGCAATAACTCTCTTGATTGACTTGTTTGTCTTGTGACCTCTTATCTCTTGTTATAAAAGCTGAACCTCTTTTATTTCTTCACTCCCTCCTCTCTTCCTCTCTTTCCCCTTTGTGTGGTTGAGCTGCTTCTGCTTCCTACTGTTGTTTTCCTACTGCTGCTCTGCCGATGCCTTCTCTCTGTCGTTGCTCTGCTGCTGCCTTCTCTCTGCCGCTGCTCTGCTGCTGCCTTCTCTCCGCTGCTGCCTTCTCTCTGCCGCTGCTCTGCTATTGCTTTCTCTCTGCTACTCTCGAGCTGCTGCTGCTCCTTACTGCTGCTCCTGTGTAGCTGTTGTGCTGCCTCCTGTGTAGCTGCTGTGCTGCCTCCTGTGTAGCTGCTGTGCACTGCCCCTTCTCCTCTCCCTTTACTGGTTTGGCCATTCCTCCTCTCTATACACTTCTTAAATGTTACTTTGCTGAAATTGGGTTTTAGCCGGCCTTGGTATAGATTTTGCAAATTGTTTTAGGGATATTTTTACTACATATTTTGGGCTGACTTATGGTTGTTTAGTGGACTGATTTTAAATCCTTTATGTGGCTGATTTTGTGGATGTTTTGAGGCAGTTTTGTGGCTGTTTTTAGTGGGCTGTTAACACCTATTTATGGGTTGTTATACATACTTTTTAGGGCTGCTTTTAGTATTAAACTTTGCTGATTTTGGGGACTGTTTTGCGATTATTTTGCTCTATTTAGACGCTGTTTTTGTGATGTTTAAACAACTGACTTTGAGACTATTTTTGAGCTATTTTAAGAGCTATTTTTGGCTATTATTTGCCGTTTGGCGGCTGAGGTTGAGATTCGCAGTCTCGGTTGAGGACTGTTTTGGTTGGATAGCTCGTATAAACATTTCTTTTGTCGTTTATTTTGGCTTTCGTAATTTCGATGGATTTTAAACGCCTTTTAAAACATTAACGCTATGAATATCAAATGACGCAACCCAAATAAAAAGTGCGTACAATTTCAGTGGTTTCCGAGGCCTAAGAACAAGAGGATGGCGTCGCAAGATAATCGTGGCAATAATCCGAACAAAAGTACTGATAAAGGCAAGGCCTTGGTGAGTTTCTTATTTCTTGAATTAAGTTTTATTCACGTAATTTCATATTCTTGTTTTATCATTTGAAATAAACAGTGTCTGTGCATATGAGTTTAACTCAATGATACATCGCTATGGAATAAATGTGGGCGAGGAAAAACATGAAAGCGATACATATTTCTGAGAGGATTATTTTATTTAAAAACTTATGTTTTCATGAAAATTACGATAAAGATGAGAATAATAAAATTCCGCATAAGGAAATGTGAAGGATTCGAATCGTATGATGTAGATGCATCTACTGATGGATTCACCAGTAGGGGTGAGCCTACAATTTTGCCCTTCGGGGGTGTGGCCAATTCAAGTTTGCATACCTGAGCATTTCATAGTTTATGTAACTAAAATTAAGGGGCAAATTAAGGGACAATATTGAGAGTAAATGAAATTGATGATTTATTGTAATGTAGGCATATTGTTCTCTCATTGTTTGCATGTATAACTATTCACGAAATGCTTTTCTCACATAGTCATAATTTTTATGACTAACCCTTCGTGGACTCATTTTTTTTAGCAACATGAGCGTCTCCCAGTGCACCAAAAAGGATTCCGCTGGAAGAATTGACGAAGGTATGGTTGAAGATATTTATAGGCATTGGCGAAGCTCAGGAAAGACATAAAGCCTCTTGCATTGATCCTAATTGTGATTTTTTTATTGAGTACGGTTAAAATACTTAACGTTTTTTGTAGCAACTGTTGTAATTAAATAAATGAATAAATAAAAGTGTTGATGTTTATGATCTTTGTACTATGGTTTTGTGCTGCGACCCTTTTTTTGAAAGTGTTCGATCCTTGTAATCATTTGGGAAGCCCGAAAATCAGGGTCTTCACACTCCAGAGGTTGGAAGGACGGTGGAAGGCCTAGACAGGGGGTGTCAGTACCCTCAGAAGCTGGGACTAGTGGTGTCGACACCGCACAGGTTCCTTGGCATCATATTGAGGAGAAACACGTTTAAGTGGCTTGTGTTTTGGGAAGCCAACTCTCGATCTCCTCCTTAACCCTAATCTAAGTTTTTAAAGGCGCGCCTAAGGCTCAAGGCTCACCTGGTTCAAAGATTTACGCCTTCGTGCACCCTTTTTGGCCTTTGGAGCATAAAAGCCGCGCCTGAGTGTGATTATTGTTATAAATATTTTTTTTTCAAAATAAAGAAATAAATACTGTAAGAACTCAATAATTTTTGCATGATTTAGTGTTTGTGAAACATAATCGGGCATTGAGACATCGATATAATGCAAGTGATCACATTGATTATATTTTAAGAGATATAAACGATAGTAATGATTGATTAGTAAGTAGAATAAATGAAAAATATAATCAAGAAGATGGATCAATGTTTGATGTTGATTATTTAAAATGAATGTGGTTGCACCTTGCCTTCGTCAGGCGTGCGCCCATGCCTTGAGCGTGGGCTCCAATACCCCTTTGCGTCTTGTGCCTTTAATAACTAAGAGCCTAACTTACACATATATAATTGAAATTAGGTTAAGTGCATCCGACGACTTGAATTGTCTGAACAAATGATTTGACCTAAATTTCAAAATAGAACTCCTAAAAGCACAACAAAAATACAAAAAAATATGAAAATTTGAGCCTGCGTCGTCCGTTCGATGATCCAAAAACATCTGAACTCGATAACTCAAATGGTGTGGGATCGATCTACATCACCCACATTTATATGCCAAGTTTTCAAAATGAGTTTTGATTGACAGAAGTTCTAGGATATGTCGCCAACAAAGGGCCATAACAACAACAACACTCAAGCCTTTATCCCACTATAGTGGGGTCGGCTATATGGATCCTTTGTCTCCATTGTGCCCTATCTTTTGTCATAATCTCACTAATGCCTAAGTACATCATGTCTTTCCTTACAGTTTCATTCCATGTCTTTATTGGTCTACCCTCCCTCGTTTAACATGCATAGTGACTAGACTCTCACAATGCCTAACATGTACCTCTAATGGTCTCCTTTGTACGTGTCCAAACCATCTTAGATGAGCTTCTCGCATCTTCTCTGCAATTGGTGCTACCCCTGTCTTATCCCTGATAGTTTCATTCCTAATTTTATCCAATCTCGTGTGTCCACATCCACCTAAGCATTCTAATCTCCAAAACTCTCATTTTTTGCTCATGTACACAATTCACTGCCCAACACTCAGAACCATAGAGCATCGCGGGTCTAATTGCAGTACGGTAAAACTTTCCCTTAAGTTTTAGTGGTACTTTACGATCACATTTGATCCTTGACGCGCCTCTCCACTTCAACCAACCCGCTTGGATTCTGTGTCACATCTTTATCAATACCTCCGTCGTTTTGAACTATCGATCCAATATATTTAAAACACTCACTACGGGAAATATCTTGATCACCCAACTTAATAACAAAGTCATTTGTCCTTGTACTCCTAAATTTAAGCTCCATATACTCCGTCTTTGCCCCGCTCAACGTAAAACCCTTCTTTTCTAAAGTATCTCGCCAATATTCAAGTTTTGCGTTTACACTCTCGCGCGTCTCATCAATCAAAACGATATCATCCGCAAACAATAAACAATAAAGTATTGCTTGTTGGATATGTCTGGTGAGCTCATCTAAGATAAGGGTAAAGAGATAATGGCTTAAAGCTGAACCTTGATGTATGCCAACAGTGATAGGGAATTCCCGTGTTAATCCTCCAGATGTCCTCACCCTTATCACTGAATTTGTATACATATCTTTGATTGTGTCAATATATGATATATTTACACATTTCTTTTCTAAGACTCTCCATAAGATCTCTCTTGGAACTTTATCATAAGCCTTCTCAAGATCAATAAACAACATTTGCAAATCTTGTTTTTTTTTCTCGATAGTTGTCAATCAGTCTCCTCAAGAGATGTATAGCTTCCATGGTCGACCTCCTTGGCATGAATCCAAATTCATTCTCCAAGATATTAGTCTCTCGTCTTAATCTTCTTTCTATTACTCGTTCCCATAGTTTTATGGTATGACTCATCAATTTAATTCCTCTGTAATTAACACAATTTTGTATATCCCTTTTATTCTTATACAAAAGTAACAAAATACTCTCTCCATTGGTTTGACATCCTCTTTGACTTCAGTATCTTATTGAAAATACATGTAAGCCATAAAATTCCTTCGTTTTTTAGACATTTTCATACTTTGATGGGTATATCGGCTGACCCAACCGCCTTTCCATTTTTCATATTATTTAGAGCATCTTTTACCTCTAATACTTGAATTTACGATAAAACGTTATGTTCTTATACTTCTCTGATTTACTTAACTTTTCCAAGTTCAATTCATTGTCTTTTGTTTCATTATAGAGTTGATAAAAGTGTCTTTTCCATCGCTCTTTAATATTCACATCAACCGTCAAAACTGTATCTGTCTCATCTTTTATGCATTTTACTTGACTTAAATCTCTTGTTTTTCTTTTTCTAGCTCGAACAATTTTATATATGTCACGCTCTCCATCTTTGGTATCTAGTCGCTTATAAAATTCTTCGTAAGCTTGACTTCTTGCTTAACTTAATGTCTGTTTAGCTTTTTTTGGCGACTTTATAACTAGCTAAGTTTTCATCATTCCTACAAGCAGAGTGATTTATAGCTTGCCCTCTTTGCTCTCACTTTGTCTTGCACTTACTCTTTCCACCACCAAGATTCTTTATTTGGGGGCGCACGGTCTTTTGATACTCCAAGTACGTTCTTTCCACTTATTCTTAAATGTGAAGACATAACTTCCCATGAGACATTAGAATCAACATAAGAGTCATCAACTAGTTGTTCCATAACTGCCTTCTTGAAACTAACCTGTTTTTCCATCTTCTAATTCCACCACCGAATTTTTTGCAATATTTTTGTTCTTGTCTTAAATTTATTATATTTTATTTGTACATCTAACAACACTAACCTATGTTGTGTTGTCAAGCTTTCTCCTGGTATGACTTTGCAATTCTTACAAATCATTTTATTCATTTTTCGAGTTATGAAATAATCAATTTGTGATTTATTTGGTCCGCTTTTGAACGTAATTAAATGTTTTTCCCTCTTTATGAAAAGCGTATTTGATACAATTAGCTTATGTGCTACGACAAAGTCTAAAATGGTTCGTCCTTCTTCATTCTTTTCTCCATATCCATATCCTCAATGAACGACTGTGTAATCTATATTTTCCTTCCCTATATGTCCATTTAAGTCTCCTCCTATGAAAATTTTCTCTCTTTGTGGGATTTCTCCTACTAAATCATTTAAGTCTTCCCAAAATTGCACTTTAATAGCTTCACTTAATCCTACTTGTGGCGCATAAGCACTGATCGCTTTAATAGTTTTCTTTCCTATGAGCAATTTAAGAGCTAAGATTTATCACCTTTTCTACTTGCCCGAACAACTTCATTCTTCCAAGTAGTATCCACAATAATACCTACTTCGCTGCTTGTTTTTTTTTTTTCAAGTGTATCATAATTGAAATTTTTAAGATTGAGCTATTTTGAATTTTCCAAGATCAAGAGTATTGAAATACAATATTTCCTCTGTTTGGCTGATTATTATTGGTATTCACTAGTCAGGCTTTGATAAATTAGTTAACAAATTGAGAATGAATATTGTATACTTATCAATTTGAATGGGAGTCTTGGATAGTGAATGTTGCAATTATTCTGAGTTCTAGTTTTATTTATTTATTTCCAGTTTGTGTACATTGCGAGCTATTACCCTGAAAAGGGAGATGGTATTTTGCTTAAGTGAGAAGGTGGAATGAAGGTGTTTTTCGAAGAAGTCAGAAGGCACTCTCTTTGTTTCAACAAGGAACCAAAACAGGGTCTTCCAGATAGTGAACTTTTAGGAAATTGTTTGGTATTTATTTATTTTATTCCTTCATGTTATTGATGATTTAAGGAGTATCCTTTGTAGTGTGCTCCTAAGACTTCCCAGCTCCTTGACCTCTACTTGATCTCTTATCCTCCTATCCGTTGGATAGGAAAATGGTAGTTAATTCTTGTTACTCGACCATATCGTGCTCATCTCCGGAGCATCAGTTATTTAAGTTTTTTTTAAGTTCTTGTTTTAAGCCAAGGAACCTTATCTCTTATTATGCCAGTTGTGTTGTACTTTGTGTGATAATCCTTTTCATATATTTGAAGAACGTGCAATGACATCTTCTTGGCAGAGCTGAAGTTCTTGATAACCGCTTATCCATCCTTCAAAGAAATCACGAACAAAGATCACAGATAGAAGAAAGAAGAATTAGAGATGATGCAGTGTTGGAAGAAGCTAAGAGGAAGGAGAAGGCTATGATTGAGGAGAGATTGCGTCAAGAGAAAGCTAAAACAGAGGCAGAGGTAGGTATTTACTGAGTTAACATTGGAAACAGAAGTTATTTGCCTAATCATTTCCTAAAATAATAAGTAAGTAGTATTTATGCAAATGTATGTTATATTACATATTTTCACTTTCTTTAATGGTGTTTAGCTTGATTTTGGATTATAGAGATAAGTTTCCAAAGTAAATGATATTTTTCATGCAAATTATGGCTGTATCTGCAGATGAAAATGATAAAATAGTTACAAATTTCCATTTTCTTTTAGTATCTTCTCATTTCATCATATAAAATAATTTTCATAATTTCTGAAATATGCTAACAATAATTATATTGTGATACTTTGTTAAAATATTGGGATACTTTATTAAAATTTTTGGATATGTTATTTAAAATTAATTCTATTGTTGGGTATCGTAAACTGAAGGTTAGAAGAATATCTGTGAGATTTTGTGTTTTAGACTAAACTTTTGGCAACTAGAGAAGTTGGGTGTGCTAGAAGAGGAAGAGTTGAATGAGATTCTAGTGTTCCATACACCTTTAGGCTCTATTTGGCTCGAGTGTAGTGTCGGGAGAAGCAATGACATGAAACAATGGTAGAAAAATGAGCTATTTTGTAGGCTGGCTAAAAATTGATGAAATTGTTTGTAAATTTTTTGTTTGCGATGCTAATTGCAACAAGGCAATATTTTTATTTATTTAGAAGAATGTGTATAATGACACTTTTTTAATGTTTATGAATAATTATTTTTAAATAAATAGTGACATTGTTTTATAAAAATGTTATGTTAATAGAATTATATTAAAAAAAATATTATTTTATATAAATGGGATGGAAGTACAACCATTTTCCAGAGAAAAGGATGCATGTGCAACCCTTTTTCTTGGAAAAGATCTCTCGCTGCAGCCCTTCTCCCTAAACCATAGGTACCCACCTGCAACGGGGAAAGGGCTGCTGCATGCATCCCTTTTAGCGACGGCGCTAACCACCATGCATCCTTTTTTAGTATGTTGGCGCAGATTTTGTGATTGGAGCAGCGTGTACGGAGACTTAGACTACCATATATCTCAAACACCAGGGATAAATTTTGTTACTATGAAATTAAAATTCCATCAAACTTATGGAGTTATTTGGATCTTAACACTCACAATTTTATATTAGGAAGCATGTTAGTTCTTTGTAACTGTTATCTGAAATAAATATAACTTCCTAGTGAAGAATTTGAAACCAAACCTTTCTCTAATTCAAAGTGCTCATTGACCCCCTCAAATATCCCGATTTGCTAGTATTCAGTCCCCATGCTCATGTGCTACTTTCATGGCTCGCCTCATCTAATGCCTCTTTATCGTGACTTTGATTGTTACATCATTTCACTAAAACTTCTCCTTTATATGGTTCATTATATATCTCATCCTAATTTAAATTGTAAGGAGTTGGATGCAGTGCTTATACAAAATTTAATATGCTTAATGAAAGTAACATGAATATGAAAATTCTATCTATATGGTTAGTGGTATGTCTAAACCAAGGAAAAGAAAATCCTTATGTCAATATTTCTACGTTCGTATACGGATCATTTGTGGCCATTGTGTCTTTTCTTTAGTCACAATCTCACTAGTTTCTAAGTACATCATGTCTTTCCTTATTGCTTCATTCCATGTCTTTTTTGGTCTACCCCTCTTCCGTTTAATATGCCTAGTAGCTAACTCTCACAACGCCTAACATGTTCCTCTATTGGTTTTGTTGAAAGAGATAAATAACTAACACATAAAAATCATGGGAACTATCTCCTTCCCCCTAAGAAAAGCTAGGTACCTAAGTAAAATTTCCAAGCAAAAAGGGAGAAAGAAAGAAGCGGAATATTAGAAAGAGGATTAGATATTTCACCTTACCCTAATCACATATACCGGAAAGTGGAGAAAGGATCTGCAATTGTTTGATGAGTGAAAATAGTTTATCGACCTAGCGGTGAATTGAAATAATCCGTAGCACCTCTACTTGATAGGAGCAACAATATGATTTCTGTCCTTGGAGTAACAGTGGTGGGTGACTCGTTGACCGGGTTGGAAAGACAATCGGCTGCTCCAATCTATCAATTTCTTAATGGTGTGAACGATCGAAGGTTTTTGTCAATTCATTGGAATGCCTTCTACAAAAGGCGAGGAACGATTACTCTCTGTTCACGGGTAAGACTTGCGACTAAGGATTGATTGAACCACACTCCTTATATAATGAGAATGCGATTTAGGCTTTGAATATTTACAAACGTGCAATTATACAATGAATTACATGCCATCTTAATATCTTATGTATAAGAATCACATGTATCTCTTGATTGGATCTAAAGTAAACACAAAATCTCTCTTAGAAGTAAAATTATATATGCTGATTAACTCACAATTATGAGTTACAAACTTATATACCTCAATGAACAACGATGACATCAAAATTGATCTTGATCGGTCTTGGAAAATTATGGATTAATGAAATTGATTCAACATGCTATAAATCTCCTCTCTTAAAAAAATTTGTCCTTAAAAATTGTCATCATGCCTGAGTCAAATAAGAAGAAAATATTTATCATGACTCCATAATTCATTTTTCCTCCCAAGTATAGTTTAGTTGACCATAATTCATCCAATATACTTTTATATGATGAATTTCTCAGTTTCTCAGCTTCCAGGTCATATTGATGAACTTTTACATAACAAATCTCTCTGCTAAGATTAGATTCAACTGATGTATCATCAATACTAACCACATGATTAGTATCTCTAATTGCTCTCCTCAATGATGATACACGTAACCCTTCTAGCATACCACTCACCTCGTCAGGTAGGGCTAATGATTTATAAAATTGAGTCGGATTTCAGAATGTCACAAATCCCGACTCCTAATAAAATTTGTCTATGAAAATTGTTATCGTACCTGAGCCAAAAAAGAAAAATATTTTTCATGACTCTATAATTCATTTTCTTTCTCCCAAGTGTACTTCGGTTGACTATAATTCATCCAATATATTTTTACATAACAGATCTCTTTGTTTCTCAGTTTTCGGGTCATATTGATGAATTTTTACATAACTGGTCTCTCCATTAAGTTTAGATTCGACTGACATATCATTAATATTTACCACATGATTAGGACGCCTAATTACTCTCCTCAAGGATGATACATGGAACACATCATGCATACCACTCGTCTCCTCAGGTAAAGTTATCTTGGATGCAACCTTATGAACGTGTCCTATTATTTTGAATGAGCCTACAAATTTTGGACTTAAATTCTTCATTCGTTTAAGTACACTAAATTCAATAGCTTTGTGTATCTGATTATAATACTTGGTTTTTCTATCCTGAACTGCCTTTATATGTTCTTGTATGAGCTTGATACAACATGTGGTCTTATTGACCCATGATTCTTTATTCAATCTCCTTTCTTCATTCTCAGCCCAACAGAGTGGTGTCCGACAACATAGACCATAAAAAGCCTCAAAATGTGACATACCAATACTTGCATGGAAACTATTGTACAAAAAATCTATTAACTTGTATCTTCCATAGTCCTATCGATACGCTATGCCTGTCCACCTTATTTTTGGTGAAATGTTGTGCTAAACTTTGTTTGTACCTAAACACTCTTGAATATATCTCCAATCTCTAGAGGTGAACCTAGCGTCCTTATTAGAAATGATAGACTTTGACATTCCATGCAATCTGATTATCTCATCAAAATACAATTGAGCCAATTTTGGAGCTTGATCTGTCTTCTTATTAAGAATGAAATTAGCTACTTTATTCAAATAATCCACCATAACTGATAAAGAATCATTTCCATTATGTGACCTTGCTAGACCATGAATGAAATTCATTGATTGATGTTCAAATTTTCATTTAGGAATGGGAAATGGCTCCAACTTGCCTTCTAGCCTTTGAAAACCTTTTATGTCTTGTATCTTCCTACATACTCAACAATATCTCCCTTTATTTCACGTTACCTGAATGACTTCTTTTAAACTTTAATATATTTTTCTACTATTTGGATGAATGGTATCTGAAATTATGAGACTTTAACAAATGCCCCTCATGGACGCTATTAACATATGGGATTGGAACAAAAACTATTTCTTAGTAATAAGTCATCTTGTATTGATTTTTTTTGTACTGCATTAGTCAACTCCCATATATTTACCAATTTGAAATCTAAAGGTTAAGTTTGTCTGATCCTTTAAATTTACTTTCTATCCAACTCAGGGAAGCAAAAGGCCATCCCTGAGCCTTTTCTACTAACCGCATTTGCTAACCACATTTGCTTTATTAGGATGGTATTGAATTCTCATATCATAATCTAAATTGAATTACAACCATTAATGTTTCTTAAAATTGAGTTTTGGTTGTGCAAACAAATATTTGAGACTTTAATAATCTGAGAAGATCTCACAGTGAACTCCAAAAAGATAGTGTCCCCAAACTTAAGTACCAGAATTATTGTTGCTAGCTCCAGGTGGTGCACCGGTAATTCCTCTTGTGATCTTTCAATTTTTGGATGCATAAGATATGACCTTCCTATGTTGCATAAAAACACAACCCAAACCTTAAGCAGTACTATCATTGTAGATCTGGAAGCCCTATACTCCTAAAGGTAAGCACACAATCATCAGTCTAATTTTAACTCCTTAAATACTAACCCGCATTCAAGTATCCAACTAAAACTTTCCTTTCCTTGCGAGCAAACTCAGAGACGGTGCGATTTTCGAGAAATTCTATTCCATATGTCTGAAGCAAAAGTTACATGGTAATGTATTCCATATGTTTTAGTGTACTGTTTTGCACCCAATTTTGCCTTATACTTATTTGGGGTGCCATCAGATTTGTATTTTAAGGAATAGATCCTCTTGCACCTCATTGTTTTTGTCCTTCGACCTTGAAATGATATTTCAAGTTTTCTTCTTCAGAGCTCTTATCTCCTCATTCATGGTTTCAGCCCAATTCTTATCCTCGAATGCTTCATGTGTTGATGTTGAGATTGATATGAAATCAATAGATGAGATAAAGCTTTTGTGCTGCAAAGAAAGTTCTTTGCTGGGATAAAAGAAAAAATAGGATAATTGATGGAGGTGCATTTTTCTTTCCTTGAGGCAATGAGAAAGTTGGCCTTGAAATGATATTTCAAGTTTTCTTCTTCAAAGCGCTTATCTCCTCATTCTTGGCTTGAATCCAGTTCTTATCCTTTAATGCATTATTTACTGATGTTAGGATTGATATGTAATCAATAGATGAGATAAAGCTTTGTGCTGCAAAGAAAAGTTCTTTGCAGGGATAAAATAAAAAATAGGATAATTGATGGAGGTGCATTTTTCTTTCTTCGAGGCAATGAGAAAGTCAAGGTCCTCTTGATTAGGATAAAAAATAGGATAAGAATTAAGTGGGGTAGTATCAGATGAGTTACTTGCCTACTCAGTATCTGCCAGAGTTTGTATCCGTCTCTTGTAAACAATGATAGAAGGATCAATTTTCATAACATTATCTCTATATTTGTGCATTGGTCAGTTCTATCAAGTGCCCAATCCCATTCAAGATCCCATAGTAATCCGTGACAGACAAATTCCTTTGTTTTGTGGTAAAAAATTTCGTCTTCAATTCATAACATGTGGCAATATCTTGTTTCATGTAGTTTGCCTGAAGGATATTATCCTAGATCTCCCGGGCAGTGGGCAAGAACATGCAATTCTTGCTCACTTCAGGTGATATTTAATTCCATAGCCATGTCATAATCAGAGAGTCCTCATCATTCCATTATTCAAATTCCTCTTAAGTAGCAGGGCGAGCCCTTAAATAGAGTATGCCTCAGAGAGTCCTCATCATTCCATTCTTCAAATTTTGCTTAAGCAGTAGGGGGAGCCCTTCAGAGAGTCCTCATCATTCCATTCTTCAAATTTCGCGTAAGTAGCAGGGGGAGCTCTTCCATGGTAATCCGTGACAGACAAATTCCCTTGTTTTGTGGAAAAAATTTTCGTCATCAATTCATAACATGTGGCAATATCTTGTTTCATAGAGTATGCCTGATGGAGATTATCCTAGATCTTCCGGGCAGTGGGCAAGAACATGCAATACTTGCTCAATTTAGGTGATATTGAATTCCATAGCCATGTCATAATGAGAGAATCCTCATCATTCCATTCTTCAAATTTCGTTTAAGTAGTAGGGGGAGTCCTTCAATGTGATTCAATTTTCTTCTCCCTTTCAAAGTGGTGCAAATAACTTTGGTCCATCGAAGATAACTGTTGTCACTGAGACAATAGGTGGGATGAAGAATTGGGAGATCATTTGGGGTAAGGTCTGTTACAGATGTATTGGAGGAATAGACAACTGTTGCAGAGTTTCTACCATTCTTCTCTCTGAAGACGAAATAAAGAGACCAATCAACAAGACCATAATGAAGGCGAATAAGCAAGGTCAGTTAAAAGGATCAGCGATTGAACGAGAATTCAATTGCAACACACTAGAATAGCAGTAGCACATGATCAACACACTGAATGAAAGCACAAAGGCAGACTAAATGGCAACACAAGATCAACACAAGCAGAATGAAGGCGTGGGTCTAGATCGCCATAGTAGGTCAACGAGAAATTCTTGTTGAGCAATAAGAGCAGTGTCTAGATTGGCAAAGAAGGGTGACCAAAATATTCAGAGGTGGTCACATGAATATCCAGAGGAGATCAACGTCGAGCAAGAAGTCGGAATCAAAAATAAAAAAATGATGACTCCTCTTTCCTTGCCAAGCATGTGATTCTTCTTTGCCGACAAGCACAAGAATCTTCATCGTCAAGCATGAGATTCCCCTCGTTGTCGTCGAGCACGGGATGCCTCTTCGTCGTCGTTGTTCAAAGTTGCATTGCAATGAAGGCAACTGCTAGGGCACCAAATTCTTTTGAGAGCTCTGATATCATGCAGGAAATAAAAATGGCTTACCTTTTCATTCATTTTATGGATATTTATGTACATATTACACTTGAGGGTAAACCGATCTAACTACTATTGTATAATACAAGAAATAGAAACAAAACAAGATACAATATTTTCAACAAATAATCATTACAATTTTGTTTTAAGCTATAATATTTATAAGTTTGTGGTTGCTAGCTTTAATTTGTCACTTTTATGCTGCTCTATATATTAAAAAATTGATTTAGTGCCTTCTCTTGATATCTTTTTGCAGGCTAAATTGAATGCTATAAAACAAGCTGAGGTACAAAAAGCAGCCTTGGAAGCTGAAAAAAGAGCAGCTGCAGAGGCTGCAGAAAAAGAAATTGCTAGAATAAGGGAGACAACTGCGTTAGACGCTTCTAAAAAAGAATCTACAGAATCGAAAGGTTAAGTGAAGGCAAAAACCGTTGAAAACTTAAAGAAACTCCATTGATAAACAACTATATTTGATGCTCCATTATTGTTGAAAAAAGTGTCTAGTTTGCTGCTAACTGTTATCCAATCTACAAAATAACTGATTGACAGGCATCAAAGTTTTTGCTTCTGAAACAGCACTTAAAGCTGAGTCTAATCGTCTCACAATATACAATGAAGCGGCTGGAAATCTCAATGCTATTGCTCTGAAGGTTATGTTTTATTGTCCAATCAGTTCCATTTTGAAGTTGCTTTTGGTGTAAAATGGAAAAACTAAAATGTTGTCCAATGAAGAGGCGCACCCAATGAGCTGATAGTTTGTTTTTGAGATTTCCAATAGACTTGTCGTTTTCTACTAAAATTATCCTTATAATCGTGGAACTTTCTTTCCTTTCTGTGGCAGTTGCATGCTGTCTACATCTATATTACCGCTCTATCAAGCATTCTAGGTTGACCTTAGTTTATGCTTTTGCATGCAAATTTGGAATGCTAATGCTTTTGAGAAATTACACATCCTCGTCAGAAGGTAATGGTTACTCAGCTTAATTGTTTCTAATTTTGTTTTCTGTTTTCAGGATATTGATAGACTTGGAAGGCAGATGAAAAAAAAAGTTAATCAAGCTGGAGGCAGTGTAGAAAATGTTAGGTTTGTTTTGCATCCACTGTACTCTTGTGCTTCAATAACAATTGATTTGTCCAATTTGACATCATTTTTCTTTGAACCGAGTTTCTATGACTTCTTAGTTTATCGTGTCTAAATGATACTATTCCATGACTTGTTGGATGTGGGTTTGTATAACAATGAAATTCTTATTACATATACTATTGCACATTGAGTTTTATTTACATTTTCTCTTCCAAAAGGTGCTTTGCAATCTGATAGCTGTTGTATATGAATGCAAACCTTAGCATTGGTGCCTCAAAATGGATAAAGTAACGGTAATGGTAAATTTTTTTATATAAAATGTGAAAAGCAAGAAAATGAAAATGGAAGGTGCATTTTATTCAACCCTCAAAGAGGGTATATAAAGGATTACAAGGAGATGCATAACACCGTTAGCCGGTGTGGGACTAAACACGGGACCTAACACATAAACACTAATAGACCGACATATTAATGTAAAACTCATAAAATCTAACGCCCCCTCTAGTTAAAAGGGAAACCTCCAACTTGAAAACATCATAAAAGAAAGGTAATGGTGGTTGCCAACGCGGGACAAAACAACGACCACCGGGGACCAACCGCATGTCATTGAGAATAATCCTACCTGTCATAAGCCACACGTCGTTGGTCCACAAACCGAATGTAAGCACGCTGGATGCTCCCGTAGCTGAAACCAAGTCAACCAACAAAGGCCAAACTACCCTTTCCTAACATCGAAGAAAAAATTGGGGAGACATAAATAACATATGAAATATGTCTGGTGGTCGTGTGTGACTAAGACAGAAGTTGAGAAAGAGAGTCATTCGAGTCGCCGTCATCACGAACACTCCCCCTCATGTGGTACACATGCATGAAGGCATAGAACGCCTGGAGACACAAACAACACACGAAGTATGCTTGGAGGCCGTGTGTGACTGGAAGAAGTTGAGAAAGTGAGATGTCAGAGTCACCGTCATCACAAACACCCCCTCTCACATGAAACACGCGCATGAAGGCATAGAACACAATAAAAAAAATTTAAGACAATATTACTAAAAAACAGAGCACAAGCACAAGCAGTGGTGAGCAAAGCATGGGCACACGCAGCGGAGAGTAGAGCACGAACACAAGCAGTGGCGAGCAGAAGGCTCAAGTAGCGGTGAGCAGAAGGCTCAAGTAGCGGTGAGCAGAAGGCTCAAGCAGTGGTGAGCAGAAGTAGCCTGACAAGAAAGAGAGAAGCTCGGCATGAGAGAAACCATTGTCACTAGCAAGGAGAAAATGAGAGGCAAATCTGGAGTAGATCTGTATCAGCGGGGAGAGATCGCCGAAGGTGAGACCACTGCGGATGCGGGATTCATGGAGACGCAGTAAGTGGGATCCATCAATAGAAGAGGCTCCATCGGGAATGGCAGAGGAGAACAACAACGACAGATAAGCTCGACGACGAAAGAGGATAAGCATTGTCAACAAGAGCAGCTGCAGGCTGCAGCATTCGTCTCCTGGATCCACAGACGAGTAGATGACGGAAGAAGATGACATCGTCCACAAGAACAATAACGAGATTGACCATTGACAGGCCCGACGGGATCAACAATTGGGTTGATGAGAGCCACAACGGGGGGGGGGGGGGGGTTCGATGCCGAGAGTAGCAGCCGAGCAGCAAGACATCGACGATTTGCAACAGGAATGCAATCAAAGAGCAGCCGCGAAGGGGATGACATCGTGAGGAGAAGAATCAGAGACGCTCGACATGAACGAGAAGTATCGTCGACAATCGCACGATGAAGGCAGCAACAGACAAGATCTTGGCATGGAAGTGTCGACGGAAGCTGCAGCGTCGCAGTGGGAGCGGGCGACAGACTCAGCAGGGGAACAACCACAGACTCGATGGGTCTATAAGACGAACACGTCGACGGGATCGTCAGGGAAGAAGCTGATCTCGACAACGGAAGCAATCATCGTCGAGGGGATCGAATGTTGCTTCCGACGATGGAATCAAAAATTGATTTCATTGACGGGAGAAGAAGCAGAACTCCCCAGGGAGGTGGAATCTTGAGAGGAATCCACCGAGAAATTAGGTCGCCAACAATTAGAGCGACGAAATTTCAGGGTTGGGCTAATTCCTCCTTTGATATCATGTGGTAAGCAAGAAAATGAGAATGGAAGGTGCATTTTATTCATCCCTCAAAGGAGGTATATAAAGGATTACAAGGAGATGACATACCACCGATAGCCGGCGTGGGATTAAACACGATACCTAACAAATAAGAAATCATGATCCAGGATTGAAAGGTATTTATACCAATAAATTTATAATGTAAAATAAATCAGACTTGAAAGGTATTTATACCAATAAATGATCCAGGATTGCCAAGTGAACTCGACAGAATCATTAGCAAATAAGAAAACATGTAAGTTACTTATTGTGTGCCCAAAAAAGGCCACGAATAGCCACATCAACACCTAAAAAGATGGCATGACAAAACAATTCAACTCAACATAACATTATACCAGAAATCGAGCTTACTTGTGGTATGCTACAATGAATATCCGGTATGCGTATTCAACTTGCATACCCATTCAAGTAGCCCCAGAATTTAAGATGACAAGCCATCTTCATGACCTCATCTGGTCACTTTACAGGGTAGTCACCCAAAGTAGCTAATCAACAGGTTCATTAAGAAAGAGCTTAAAAGGGAACAATCAGCAACATTTAAGATCATTAATCAGGACGATTATTGATCTCACTGTTTCGTACCAAGCGGTACATTTAGTGGACATTCCTAATGATGATTATTTATCCCATTGTTTCACACCCAACACATTTAATTGAAAAGTTTTGGACTAACGATCAACACTTCTCATTAATTACAAGAGGGATTTATGAAACACCATTCATCTTGTATAAATGTATGGCAAAGGAGAAATGATTCAGAAGTTATATTTATGGTCCCAACTCTTCTACGTACAATCACTTGGTGTTTGAAGTGGGAGATATCCAAACCTCTCCGATTAGAGGATTGACCTCCGTAAGAATAACAACAACACTCAAGCCTTTATCCCACTATAGTGGGATCGGCTATATGGATCCTTTGTTGCCATTGTGCCCTATCTTTAGTCATAATCACTAATGTCTAAGTACATCATGTGTTTCCTTCTAGTTTCATTCCAAGTCTTTATTGGTCTGCCCCTCCCCCGTTTAACATGCCTAATCACTAAATTCTCACAATGCCTAACGGGTGCCTCTAATGGTCTCCTTTGTACGTGTCCAAACAATCTTAGTCGAGCTTCTCGCATCTTCTCTGCAATTGGTGCCACTCATGTCTTATCCCTGATAGATTTATTCTTGATTTTATCTAGTCTCATGTGTTCATACATTCACCTAAGCATTCTCATCTCCGCAACACTCATTTTTTTGCTCATGTAGACAATTCACTTTCCAACACCCAAAACCATAGAGCATCGCTTCTCTAATTGCAATGCGGTAAAACTTATCTTTAAGTTTTAATGGTACTTTACGATCACATAAGATCCCTGACGCGCCTCTCCACTTCAACCAACCTGCTTGGATTCTATGTATCACATCTTTTTCAACACGTCCATCTTTTTGAACTATCAATCCAAGATATTTAAAGCACTCACTGCGAAAAATATCTTGATCACCTAACTTAATAATGAAGTCATTTGTTCTTCTTGCACTGTTAAATTTAACTCCTTATACTCCGTATTTGCCTTGCTCAACCTAAAACCCTTCTTTTCTGAAGTATCTTGCCAAGATTTAAGTTTTGCGTTTACACCCTCGTGCCTCATCAACCAAAATGATATCATCCGCAAACAATAAACACAAATGTATTGCTTGTTAGATATGTCCGGTGAGCTCATCTAAGATTAAGGTAAAGAGATAAGGGATTAAAGTTGAATCTTGATGTAAGCCAACAGTGATAGGGAATACTATGTTAATCCTCCAGATGTTCTCACCCTTGTCACTGAATTTGTATACATGTCTTCTATTATGTCAATGTATGATACATTTATACCTTTCTTTTCTAAGACTTTCCATAAGATCTCTCTTGGAACTCTATTATAAGCCTTCTCAAGATCGATAAACAACATATGCAAATCTTATTTTCTTTCTCGTTAGTTGTCAATGAGTCTTCCTAAGAGATCTATAACTTATTAGCTTCCAAGGTCGACAGTCCTGTCCTGAATCCAAATTTATTCTCCAAGATTCTAGTTTTTCGTCTCTATTACTCGTTCCCATAGTTTTATGGTATGATTTATTGATTTAATTCATGTGTAATTAACACAATTTTGTATATCTCCTTTGTTATTATACAAAAGTACCAAAATACTTTCTCTCCAGTAGTCCGACATCCTCTTTGACTTCAGTATCATGTTGAAGAAACATATAAGCGATAAAATTCCTTTTTTCCCTAGACATTTTCATACTTTGATGGTTATATCGTCTGACCCAAATTCCTTTCTAATTTTCATCTTCTTTATAACATCATTTACCTTCGATACTTGATACGATAAAATGTTATTTTTTTATACTGCTCCGATTTACTGAACTCTTCAATGTTCAGTTCATTATTTTTTGTTCATTATAGAGTTGATAAAAATGTCTTTTTCATTGCTCTGTAATTGCCACATCATATGTCAAAACTGTATTTGTTCCATCTTTTATGCATTTAACTCTCTTAAATCTCTCGCCTTCCTCTTTCTAGCTCAACCAATTTTATGTTTGTCACGCTCTTCATCTTTGATATCTAGTCGCTTATAAAATTCATCATAGCTTGACTTCTTGCTGTACTTATTGCATATTTAGCTTCTTTCTTTGCGACTTTATATCTTGTTATGTTTTCATCATTCCTACAAGCCTATAGTGTTTTATAGACGATCCTCTTTGCCCTTACTTTGTCTTGCATTTCTTCTTTCTACTAAAAAGATTTTTTATTTGAGGGTGCACGATCTTTTTATTCTCTAAGGCGTAATTTCTCATGAGATACTAGGATCAACATATGAGTTATCAATTAGTTGTTCCATAACTGCTCTTGAAAACAACCTATTTTTATCAAAATTTTCGCAACACTTTTGTCCTTGTCTTTATTATATTTAATTTGCACGTTCAACACTACTAATCTATGTTGTGTTGTCAAACTTTTTCATGATATGACTTTGCTATCTCTACAAATCATTTTATCCATTTTGCAAGTCATAAAATAATCAATTTGTAACTTAATTAGGTCGCTTTTAAACGTAAATAAATGTTCTTACCTTTTTTTGAAAGTCATATTTGTCACAATTAGCTCATGTGTTATGATAAAGTCTAAAATAATTCTTCTTTCATTTCTTTCTCCATACCCAAATATTCCATGAATGGTTATATAATTTGTATTTTTCTTTCTCATATCCATTTAAGTCAGCTCTTATGAAAATCTTCTCTCTTCGTAGGATTTCCCTTACTAAACAATCTAAATCTTTCCAAAATTGCACTTTAATTGCTTCACTTCATCCTACTCGGCGCATAAGCACTAATATCATTAAAAATTTCATTTCCTATAACCAATCTAAGAGCTATAATTCTATCACATTTTCTACTTAGCACAACAACTCCATCTCTACAAGTAGTATACACAATAATACTTACTCTATTGTTTTTTTTACGTACCATAATTTAAAACCTGATATCTAGCTTTCTTACCCACCATCTAGTCTCTTACAAGCATACAATATTTATCACTCTCCTAATCATCGTATCCACTACTTACATCACTTTTCCCATTAGCGTACTTATATTCCAACTTTCAAAGCTAAGTTAGTCACAAATTCTACAATATACTTTCCTAGGACATCTAATATGAGATTACTTTTTCCTATTTAACACTGCACCCAGGTCCTCTTGGAGGTGCATCTGTTAACCCCAAAATCCGCAACATGTTCAGCAGGATTTTCCCCAGAAGCAGACTCCAGAGCCAGTCCGCATAAGTTCCACCATCAGGGTTCCAGCACCTCATTTAGCGGCGGACTCAATCCTTCAGTCCGCCCAGTTCGCCCAGCCTCGATCAGCTTCCAGATCACCCGCCAGGTCTTCAAGCAGACTCTAGAGTCAGTCCGCACAGGTCGCGGACCTTCAGCCAGGATAATGCCCTACAGTTGGAAGGAAGCTCCAGCTCGCGAGTCCAGTCCGCCCCTCTCGAGCGGACTGTTTGTCTTTTCCTTTTTGATTCCCGTCACCGCTGCCCGGTTCTCCTGTACCCCGGGCAGCCGGTTATTTTAGCCCTGCCCGTTTGTGCAGGCCCCTAAACCTATAAATAGGGGGAGGTGGTGCACCCTGAAGGAGGTTGGTTCGAGCCCAGAGGCCCATTTAGTAAAGGCTGCGGACTCAGATCTCGGACTTTCGCGGTCTCGAATCTGTGTTGATCCCCTTTTTTCCTTGGTCCATTAGTAAACGGTTGCTTGCAGTTTCCATCTCTTTTTTTCCCTTTTTGCTGAAATTTGAGAGCGCATTTTCTGCATCAACATCAACACGCGACCTTCAGATTCAAGCTATCGTTGAAGTTCACAGACCGAGATGTCTGATCGCCGATCATCTCATTATCATGCCCGCTCAGGTCGCTCGAGTTCCTCTGACGACCTGTGGGACGCGCTCGACCGATCCCGGAGGGAGGCCGAGCAGTCCCGGAGAGAGACCGACCAGCGTCTTGACGCGATCAGCCAGGCTCTGGTCGCGCTCACTCAGCGACTCGATCAACCTAGGGTGGCCTTCGTGGATGAGCCAGTCCGCAACACCCCTGTCCGCCAAGCGCCAGCTGCGACACCATCGCCCGCAAGCTCGCCCATCCAGCCCGCAGCCCCACCAAGGCCTCAAGCCGACGAGCTCGCTCCACTTATGGATTTTTTCCGCGAAGTAGCCCGGGAAAGTCCAGCCCGCCGACTCAACTTTCTGGAAGATAATCAAGCCGTGCGACCTCCTGCGATTTCTGTTATAGCCCATGCCGGGGAGTACCCTTTTGTTGATAAGATTCGTCAGGAGCAGGCTCCTAATAACTTCAGAGAACCTCACATCCCATTTTACACCTGAGAAACAGATCCTGTCGCTCATCTCCAAGCTTTTGAAGATGCTGTAGCAATGAGGTGCTTGTCAGATGGTTTGAAATGCAAGTTCTTAGTAACCACTTTCGACGGCCAGGCCCGAGAATGGTTTCATGAACTGTATCCCGGATCCATCGCCAGTTTTGCTGAGTTGCGCCAAGAGCTCCTGCTGAGGTTTGCCACTTCCAGGAAGAGGAAGAGTGGGCCGGCTACCCTCTTCAAGATCAAGCAAGCAGACAATGAGCCGGTGACGCAATTTGTGGATCGCTTCCAGAGAGAGAAGCTGGGAGTCAGGAATGTGGACCCTGAGTTCTATAAGATCTCCCTAATTAACGGACTCAAAGAAGGGCCGTTGAAGTTTGAAGCAACCACCAAAGATCCGGGCACATTCCAAGATCTGATATCCTTGGCTAACACCTTCATAGAAGGGGAGAGTGCCAACCCTTCATATGTATCCAATTTAACTGCGAAGGCAGAAAAGAGAGACATCGCCAATTCCTCTGCAGCTAATCGAGCATCCAGACCCCCTTTACCAGAGTATCAGCCTCCGGCGCACAGGGGAAGAAATTTCCGACACAAGCGGCCTTATCAAAATCATCAACAATTTCATGAGCAAAAACCACCGCTGGCCGCTACCCCTGTTCCTGTTGCCCCTCGAATCCTGCCTGTCCTTCAAATTCGGGATAACACATCTTCAGATGATCAGCAGAGCCATGATCCCTTGGAAGAGCTCGCTGCTATGGGCCTGACGATAGATGAAATTCTCCAGGTCCTGCAAAAGAAAACTGAGTCAAAGAAAGAATTCCAGAAGGCAGAAGGAAAGGTTCAAAATGCGGACCTTTTCTGTGCATTCCATAAAGAAAAGGGGCACCCGACTGAAGATTGCAGAGCTCTCCGACAGCTTGTGGAGAGACTGCTTGCCGCAGGGAAGATGAGGGGCCTCGGAGTAAAAGAGGCTTCATCAAAGCCGTCCACCTCTAAAGGCAAGGAGGTGGCCGAAGTCTCTTGGGAAAATGAAGACACTGAGAGAGTGGGATACTATGACAACATTAAGATTGGAGAGAGCGTCGATGCAGACGACGTGGGTGTCCTCGGGGATCTATTTTGCATCCATGGAGGAGCGGGTGCAGAATCAAGCAGAAAGTCTTCCTTGGCAAGGATCTCATGACATGAGGTAGCCATGAATTCTACAGCTCCCCCAATGGAAGTTGTTACTTTTTGTCCAGACGATCTCCCAAAGACAGCCAACCCATTCAACGACGCAGTTGTAATCAGAGCAATCATTGAGAACTATACAGTTCCAAGGATTTTGGTTGACACTGGAAGTTCGGTCAACCTTATATTCAAAAATGCTTATGAGGCCCTAAGGTCCGAAAAGTCTTTGCTCTCCCCTGAAGGGCCATTGTATGGCTTCGCGGGCGAGAAGAAAGAAGTTGAAGGGAGCGTCAAACTCTCAGTGACACTCGGGGGAGTGTCAAAGCTTATCACATTCGTGATAGTTGATGCGGCGAGCAGTTATTGTGCCATCTTTGGAAGACCTCTTCTTAATGAATATCGAGCAATAGTCTCCACCTATCATTTGGCGATCAAGTTTATGGCAGGAGGAAAGCATTACTGGGTTAGAAGCAACCCAAGGGAGGCACGAGAGTGCTACGTCAAAGCAGTCAACATGATCGAGCACACGCCCCCACAAGCGGCTCTAGTCGCTGCCTCAGAAGAAACAACTCCCCAGGAAGCGGTCAAAGATCAGGAGGAAATCCAGGAAGGGGTTCATCTGGAGCCCGCTCAAGTAACCCAAGGAGTTCCAATTGGAGCAGGTGAAGAAAGAAGACTTACAATCAACTCGGAACTCCCCGAAAAGGAAAAAGAAAAGTTGATCGCTTGCTTACTAAAGAACCTGGATGTCTTCGCCTGGGCTCAGAAGACATGCCGGGAGTGGATCCTGATGTAGCTTGCCATCACCTCAATATCGCTCCCGACTTCAAACCTGTTCAGCAAAAGAAGCGGGAAGAGGCGACGAAGCTAACCGAGCCAATCAAGGAAGAGGTTGCGAAACTTCTAAAGGCTAAGTTCATTCGTGAAATCCAATACCCGGATTGGGTATCAAATGTTGTAATGGTAAAAAAGCTTGGGGGAAAATGGAGGATGTGCGTTGATTTTACCAAGTTAAATAAAGCATGCCCGAAAGATTGTTATCCGCTGCCTCGAATAGATGCTTTAGTAGATTTTGCGGTTGGATATCATATCCCTTTGTGAGTTTTTAGATGCATTTTCTGGTTATCACCAGATTAGGATGCATAAGCCTGACATCCCCCGTACATCATTTATCACAAACGATGGTTGCTACTGTTATCTGGTGATGCCCTTTGGATTAAAAAACGCAGGCGCTACCTATTAACGCATGATGGACTCTGTGTTTAAAGAACAAAAAGGAAAGAATCTTGAAGTATATGTCGATGACCTTCTTATTAAAAGTAAAACCTTTGCTTTGCATTTACGAGATCTCACAGAGACATTCTCTACTTTGCGAAAATATAACATGAAGTTGAATCCGTTGAAATGTATCTTTGGAGCAAATAAAGGAAAATTCCTTGGTCATCTCCTTACCCCCGAAGGGCTCGCCCCCAACCCAGATAAAGTTAAAGCAATCCTCAAAATGCCATCACCTCGTTCCCCCAAAGAAGTTCAACAATTAGGGGGAAGGCTGGCGGGTCTTGGAAGATTTATCTCCAGAGTAGGGGATAAAAGTGCATCATTCTTCAAGACTTTTCGTGGAGGGTCTAAATTTGAATGGACCAAAGAATGCGCAGAGGCTTTCAAACAACTTAAAAAACAACTCACCTCCACTCCTTTACTTCAAAGCCCTCGCGCTGGAGAAATGCTATTCATCTATCTAGGAGTGGGCTCGGAAGCAATAAGTTCAGTCCTTGTTAGAGAGGAAGGGAGAAGGCAATATCCGGTATATTATGTCAGCCATATATTAAAAAATGCTGAAACCTGGTACCCAATTCTTGAGAAGCTCGCATTAGCATTAGTAATGTCTGCCAGAAGGCTTCGACCATACTTCCAAGCGCATTCAATTAGAGTGATTACAGATCAACCATTAAAAAATATTCTTGAAAAATCGGAGCACTCTGGGAGTCTAGCCAAGTAGGCAATTGAACTCAGTGAGTTTGATATCTCATATGTACCTCGAACAGCTATCAAAGCACAAGTATTAGCAGATTTTCTAATAGACACAACTGAGTCTAACGCTGCTCAAGCCAATCAATCCCTGCTAGCATGGACAATCTACATAGATGGAGCTTCAGGCAAAAACTCCTCGGGGGCGGGAGTAGTTCTCATTAACCCCAACGGGGTCAAATTGAAACAAGCGATAAGGTTCTCTTTCCCAACCACTAATAACCAGACAGAGTATGAAGCACTCTTGGCAGGCCTGCGGTTCTCGCAAAAGAGTTGGGAATAGACTTTGTGCATGTTAAAACCGACTCGTTAGTAATGGCATCCCAAGTATTGGGAAATTTCGAAACCAAAGAGCCCACCCTGAAGAAGTACTTCATGCTGGTGAAGGCGGAGATCGGAAAATTTAAGAGCTTCACTATTGAGTATGTTTCAAGAATATACAATACTGAGACAGACGAGCTAGCAAAGTTTGGCCTCCCCTCGGGGGAAACAACTTCAGAGCTTTTTTATCCGGCTATAGAAGAAGGAGAATTGATGCAAATAGAACAACGACCTTCTTGGATGGACTCATTCAAATCATATCTCTCGACAGGAGAATTGCCACAGGCTTTGAAAGATAAAAAAGATTCAGAATGAAGGCAGCAAATTACAAACTTATCTCCGGAATTCTCTACAGAAAGACCTTCCTCTCGCCAATGGCAAGGTGTGTATCTGAAGAAGAGATTCCTACGGTGCTCCGAGAAGTTCACTCTGGAGAATGTGGCAGCCATTCAGGGGCTAGAATTTTGGAGAGAAGAATATTGCGGCAAGGGTACTTCTGGCCCACAATGAGAAAAGATTCCAAATCCTACGCAAAGAAGTGTGCCCAATGTCAAAAATTTGCTCCGCTTCAACTCCAATCATCACAGCGACTTGTGTCAATCACCACGCCATGGCCTTTCGCAGTGTGGGGAATGGACCTCCTCGGGCCATTTCCCATGGCGAGTGGACATCAACGCTTTATCTTGGTTATGATTGACTACTTCAGCAAATGGATTGAAGCAAAGGCATTAGCAAAGGCAACAACCCAGGTGATAAAAAACTTTTTATGGGGGGAGATAATTTGCAGGCATGGAATCCCGATGGCAATAATTACAGATAATGGGACGCAGTTCAACAATGTTGAGATGAAGAACTTTTGCAAACAAGTCGGCATAGAACTGCGATTCTCATCAGTTCACCATCCTAGGAGCAATGGCCAAGTGGAAGCTGCGAATAAGCAGATACATAATTTGCTGAAAAAGAAAGTGCAGAATCTGAGAGGGAACTGGGCAGAGGAACTTCCTTCAGTTCTATGGACCCTCTGAACAACCCCTTTCACAGCTACCGGGGAAACTCCTTTTAAACTATCTCATGGTTTGGAGGCTGTCATCCCAGTGGAATTTGAGGTTCCAACTCCTAGGGTATTATTCGCCAGGCAAAGCTGGGAGGATTGGCTTGAGATTAATAATGAGAATATGAAACTTAGTTTGGATCAAGTTGAAGAGATGCGGGATGAAGCCATCGTCAGGCAAGAGGAGGTCAAACGAAGAATGGCGAGGTATTTTGACAAAAACATCAGGGTCAAACATTTTTCGGTGGGAGATCTCGTCCTGAAAAAGCTAGATGCAACCGCAAGAACTGGTTCCATAGGTAAGTTGAGCCCAAACTGGAGCGGACCATTTATCATTAAGAAAGTTCTGAGAAACGGGGCATACCAGCTACAAACCTATGACGGAGAAGATGTACTCTATACTTGGAATGACGATGATTTAAAGCGGTTTTATGCTTAAGCAAAACATTTATCATCTGTGTTCATTTTGATAGTTATATCAATAAGAGTTTCTGGCTATCGATTCTTTTGCATGACACAATCATTCTCTTCTATCCACAATGCAAAGCAAGAGACATCGCCAAGTCCAGCTTGGACCCCCCCCCCCAGAATTGTTGTCATTAGCGTAACACCACGATGACCACGTGTTGCGGGGAGATTTCGCACCGTGTAGTGGGAGCTTGCAGATTCTTGTGCGGTGGGCTACTGGATTTTGGATCCCAGCTAGTACCTGACTCAACCACTGCATATTTGGAGGGACAGGGTGGTTGACAGCTCTACTAAGCTTGCCAGGGATAGCGTACACATTGATGATTTCTTTAAGGAAAGCAATGCCACCCGACACCTGCCCATAAATCATCAAAGTTCGTACTCTCGAACACTCTTTGGAACTCTCTAGCGGTGCCTGCAGGGAGCTCACAATCCAGTTGATCCATTGAGGAAAGCAATGCATCCCGCATGCACCTGCCCAATTGATCAAATTGGTCTAAATCCCAGGCAAGAGAGCGGTGTATTTTTTTTTATCAAAATTAAATTAAGGCTTTCGACCTCCACCGACCTTGCGTGGAAAGCAATGCTATATGCACCTGCCCGCACGGTTTTGTTGTAGATCATTTCTTTCAGCCGGACTCTATCTCAGTATCCGCGCAGTCCGCCACTTTCTGCCAGTTGGGTTGATCTTGCAATCGACCTTGCGTGGAAAGCAATGCTATATGCACCTGCCCGCACGGTTTGGTTGTAGATCATTGCTTTCAGCTGGACTCTATCTCTGTATCCGCGCAGTCCGCCACTTTCTGCCAGTTGGGTTGATCTTGCAACCGACCTTGCGTGGAAAGCAATGCTATATGCACCTGCCCGCACGGTTTGGTTGTAGATCATTTCTTTCAAGCCGGACTCTATCTCAATATCCGCGCAGTCCGTCATTTATTGCAGTTCTTACAACAACATTAATAATCGCAGCAGTCCGCAAGTTTGGTCTTTCAAGCTGCAAAATTATAACTCAATTTATTAATAATTTTTAGTTCACAGCAACGATCATTAATCTTGGTTTGCAAAAATTTATCATTGGACAACTTATATGCGGACTAGGATTGGTATCCGTCAGAGTCCGCCGATTATCCTTATCCTTAATAAGTTACAAGAACTTGACGAACTGCAAGGCAAGCATCGCGGCCTAGACTATTGCCGGCCTTAGTTATCGTCAACCTTTACACATCCCAAGCATACAGCCTAAAATCTAAGTTGCGCGGACTGGTTTTTCGTTAATCAGCGATGATTATTGATCAAATACAAAACAAGTCTCACCGAAGCATAAAGGTGACAGGAAATAAGCAATAAAAGTAGCAGAATACACGAGCTGAACAAAATATCCTTTATATCCATTCAAAAAAATAATAATATATTCACATCTATTTATCTTTAGGCGGCCTCGAATGAAGTCCGCCATTTTACAAATAAGCAAAAACAAAAGATCACGCTTCATTCTGTAGTCTTTTGCCTTTTTTCCGCAGGCACGTCCGGGCTAGATCTGTCGATATTAATTTCAGGGGAATATCCTCCTGAGTTGCCGTCGCTGCTATCATTAGAGCTCGTGCTATCCGCGGACTCCGTCCCCGCGCTGCCATCAGAATCCAAAGAAGAGGCGGCCTGCTCGATTTGACCACCCTGCTGCTGGCTTGAAGCGACATCATTAGGAGCTTCGTCATCAGCTAATTCTTCTTCTTCTTCTTCCTCGACGGCAACCGCCTTCCCTTTTTCAGCCCACTCCCATTCAGCAACCCTCTCCTTCAACTCAGGGAATAGCTGCAAGAAAGGCACCTTGCCCACCCCTTCTTTCATGAAACCGTTGTCGACAAGGCGCTCAATGGCGACCTCAACGCTTTCTTTCACGAAAGGGAACATGACGTTCTGAAAGTTGCGGTTGGTTACATCGTACGCGGTCTGAAAAAAAAGAAGAACGAATTCAGTCCGTTGCGGATAAATTAAAAGAGACCGCGACGAATAACAAAACTTACCGTTTCATCTTCCTTGTGCTGGTTGACCCTTTTCCCTAACTTTATATTCCTGCCCTTTAATATTTTATTTTCCCACAGAAGCTGCTCATTCTCTCTAAGCAGATCGCGGGTCAGGCGACCCATAAAATGGTTAGTGACGACGCAGTTCGCGCTGGCTTGAGCCGCAAGCAGAGGGATGTCGACAGGCTCCACTCTCTTCAGGTCGTGCAAATTGCGCTTCCCATAGAGTGTGGAGATCGCCACGTGAGCGTGACGGGAGATCCGCGGACTCCTCCAGGAGGGAAGAGCTGTAGAAAGGCGGGCATACTTATTTTTCCCATGCCAGTGGATCATCGGGTTGCCCCTCAGATCTTTCTGCTTTTCTCCGAAGCCTTGCATATCAAAACTTTCCGAGGAAGAGTAATCCGCAACGGGATCCCCCTCCTCCCTCCTCTTCATCACAATTTATTTCCTCTTTTCTCCTTAAGTAGGAGTCAGCCCGCACGGTGTCTGGGGCAGATTAGCCGGCACCGCCAAGGTCGCTGCAAGAACAAGACATGACAGGATCAGTACACTGCAGGTCGCGGCGGGTATATTGCAGATCGCGGCGGATACTTACTCTCTTGACGGGCTACGGTATACAAGCTAGGAAGAAGTGAAATATAATAATCAATGTCGAGCCTGGCCCCTGCCAGGAACTCGACGATGGCGTTTTCCACTGTATCCAGCTCCACGCTTTTGAAAACGGAGTCCGCCCGTACCTGCGGATAGGTATGGCGAACCCTAGATCGCCCTCAAAAATAAGATACCTCGAAGTCCAGTTATGGATCTTGTTCGGCAAACCCATAACCTTCATCCCTCGGCAGTAGAAGTAAATAACGCCTTTGTATTGGCGGCCTCCGGAAGGAGTCACTGAGCGGGCTGAAAAGATCTTTCTCAAGATGTTTAAGGAAAATGCGATTTTTTCAGATCGCAAATAAGAAAGATAGGATTATATTGCGGCCAAGGTATTCGGCGCGAGTTATCCAGGAACCATGCCGTAATGTTCAAAGATCTTGGCGATCTCCCATAACAAAGGAAACTTGAACCCGCTCTCGAAGTGATCAATAGGTATCGCGATCTGCGTGGCAGTAGAGAAGTTTATTCTCTCCTGATCCTCAGGCAAACGTGCAAGCACTGACGAACCCACCATATGCTTCTCTACAAATGCGTCCAGATCAGCCTCGGTCAATTTACACTTTTTATGGTCGGCAACATGAAAAGCAGTCGCAGCATCGGTACGTGCGGACACCATTTTTACAGACCGCAGGGACTTTTGCTTCGATCGCATTTCCTATGCAGAATGAAGAAGAGGTTCTATTTATAGAAAAATCAATCTGACAGTCCTCAGCCAGTCCGCAACGGACTCAAGCGCAGTCCGCACAGTTCGCAACTTTCTATATTTGTAAATAAAATAGGCGAACATCTAATTAGTCCGCATAGCTCGCATTCATCACGAATATAGCATTGTTCAAGTCTTAAAACATCACACTACAAATAAAACAAAAATAATATTCAAAAAGCACACCGAATTATACAACATACAATAGTTCACATTAAACATTTTCTCACTCAGCGACTTCTTCGGTCGCGATGAGCAGGTCGCTCCTCTTTTTCCATCCCAAGATGGGCCGCCTGATCTCTCCCTCTTAAAATTTCTCTATACAGTTGTTGGACGAGATGATGCATAGAGTTGAAGGTACGATGCATGTGGGCGGTGTCCCTATGGATCCGGCTAACAGGGACCAAGTGCTCGCCTGCCGGCCTCGGTTCCTCAACCGCTGCGGGCTGCCCACCCGCTACTGGGACTGAAGCCTCTGCAGGAGCTTGTTTTTTCTTCCCTTCCCGCACCAACGCCAAGTACCTCCCCCTGTAGTAGCAGGCATCCTCGATTAATCGCTGCCTATACTTCTTCAATCCCTCTACCTCAGCAGAAACGCTGGCGACCTGGTTCTCCAAAACCTTCTCTCGCTCTACCCGCCTTCTTAACTCTCCTTGCACTTCATTCAACTTATCTTAGTATTTCTTCTCTAACATTGCCAAGTTCAGGCCGGGCTGCTCGTTCTGCGCAGACTCAGCTGGATGGATCGTCTCAGTTCGCACCGGGGCATCCACTTCGGGCGACGGCACGATCTCGCCATCCTCAACAGAGCCGGGCGGCGTCTTTCGTCCTATGACAAAAGAAAACAAAATTCGCGTTAATATCCAGGTCGCGACGGATTTAAAAGGTAAAAGGTTAATTCACTTTTTGAAATCATTGCAGCGATCTGGCGATTATCAAAGACAGGTCGCCTCGCGCGCTCTGGATCAAAGGCGCCTAGGCGGTGCCTCCATTCTCGATGAATTATCGCTCTTGTCTCCGCCATCGATCTGCTGGAAGCAACTATATCGCCAGTCTCCGTAATAATCTTAACCGGCCGCGATTTCCGGGGAGGAGACTTATAAAGCCACGAACTCCGAAAACGCCTAGGCATCGGGCGCAATTTACCTGACCGCATCAGTTCCGCCGCAGTCTGCAGATCCTCAGTCCGCTTGTCCGCAACAAGTTTTTCTGAGACCGCCTCAATCTTTGCCTTCATGGCAGCGAGCTGCTCTTTAGTCGTCTTCTCTCTCTCCTCAGTTGTAAGGGAGGAGGGAAGATCAACAGGATTTTCTCCCGCAGTCTCAACACCAGGCTGCAGCACCTCCAGCAGAGATCGGTTCATGTCCGCGAGCTGCTCGTTGTCGATGGTGTCAAGTATTTCGGTTGTTGATAAGCTGAGCGTTGAGGGAGGATCACCCCCTGCGGGCAGAGCATCGGGGGTGACGAGATCGGTATCTGGAACTTCCTTCTCTCGCGGCTTATGCTGCAAGCTCGCAGCCCCAGTCCGCTTGGAGATGTTTTTCTCCTTCCGAGCTTGCAGCCTTTTCTCCACTCGCTCAGCAACTGTAGTCTTGTCCCTTTTCCTCTTTCTTTTCTCTGGCGTCTTGTCTAAGTCTATGACAACTTGCTGAGAGCTTACCAGACCCTCGCGGACTGAGATCGGTGCGACAACCAGAGCCATGGAAGACACTGGTTCTTCAGCTTGTTTCTCAACCGGATCTTCAGCCACTGTTTCCGCTGGCTCTCCAGTTCGCTTCTCAACCACCTCCTCTACCCTTTCCTCCATCTGTTCATTAGCAGGGCGCCTCTCCTCAATCCTCGGCTGTTTGACCTTTGGTGACGAGACCTCTTTGTCCGGGTCTATCCGCAACATGATGGTTCCTGAGGCAGAACGGTGCACCTCCATACTTGAAGAACTCACAGGATTCTTGTCAGAGATGGATGACAAATTCAATTTCTTATTCGCACTCTCAGTTAGTAGATTCTGCGGGGCAGGAGCAGTCACAGTTTTCCATTGTTCGGTACTGCGGACTGAGTCAGCCCTATTCTGTCCCGAACTCTCGCCCATGTGGCGGACAGGCATCCCGCTCCGGGGGATGACCTTCTTAGTCCTTGTGGTCGCTTTGGGTTTTTCTGTGTTCGAGGCGAAATTACCAAAGAAAGCTCCAAGCCTTGCCATCCCAGACTGGAGAATGCAGACCGCAAGGGGCGAAAACCGACCCATGACGTAGGCAGTTTTGTCAGAATACAGCGCTCCCAGCGGTATTTATAGCAATGACAACATTTATGACTGTTGCGGACTCGGCGTTTAGGAAAATATTTTCGAAATTTCTTGAAATTTAAAAATATGCGGGGATCATGTTAACCCCAAAATCCGCAACATGTTCAGCAGGATTTTCCCCAGAAGCAGACTCCAGAGCCAGTCCGCATAAGTTCCACCATCAGGGTTCCAGCACCTCATTTAGCGGCGGACTCAATCCTTCAGTCCGCCCAGTTCGCCCAGCCTCGATCAGCTTCCAGATCACCCGCCAGGTCTTCAAGCAGACTCCAGAGTCAGTCCGCACAGGTCGCGGACCTTCAGCCAGGATAATGCCCTACAGTTGGAAGGAAGCTCCAGCTCGCGAGTCCAGTCCGCCCCTCTCGAGCGGACTGTTTGTCTTTTCCTTTTTGATTCCCGTCACCGCTGCCCGGTTCTCTTGTACCCCGGGCAACCGATTATTTTAGCCCTGCCCGTTTGGGCAGGCCCCCAAACCTATAAATAGGGGGAGGTGGTGCACCCTGAAGGAGGTTGGTTTGAGCCCAAAGGCCCAGATCTCAGTAAAGGCTGCGGACTCAGATCTCGGACTTTCGCGGTCTCGAATCTGTGTTGATCCCCTTTTTTCCTTGGTCCATTAGTAAACGGTTGCTTGCAGTTTTCATCTCTCTTTTTTCCCTTTTTGCTGAAATTTGAGAGCGCATTTTCTGCATCAACAACATCGGTCCTTGCCAAGACGTCGCATTCAGATTATACGACGAGCACTCTTGCATATTTAACACTACACCCAAGTCCTGGAGATGTAGCAGTCCTTGTCAAGACGCCGCATTCAAACCATACGATGCGTTCTTTAGAGGGAACCACCTAGCTTTTGCACAATTTCTCAAATGATCCATATTCATAAAGGTGACTAAATTTTATGCTTACTGTCTACCTAACACAACTCTCACCATTTTTCATGTGGGCTTGAAACCGGCATATGTTGTTTAACCTCAATAAGTATAAAAAAAAATTAAAATTTTATTTTGTGATTCTTGACCCTACGGTCGATACAATTTTCTTGCACGTCATTTGATGCTCTCTGGTAGATTGGAAGAAAACATTGTCACAAAATTCAAAAATCTGTCCCAACAATTGTATAAATTCTGTCCAGTAATTTAAGGACTTTGAAGTCACAAATATGACATAAACGCAGTACAAATATTGTAGCAATATCATTACAATCACTCGTAATCAATTCCCTAAAATGGGATGCACCGAAACGAGACAAGATCGACCTACTCTTGAGGGCAAGATCCCTCTACGAGCCTTCTCTCCAAAGATAGTTTAATCCTAATGATATTAGATATTGAAAATTTCTCTCCACTCCCTTGTATAGGCGGGAGTTGGCATACATGGAATGCCAAAAATGCTACTAGGGCTACATAGATGGATTGGGGAAACTGTAGAGGGCCCAGGGAGTCATCTTCATATCAAACACATGTTCAAAGATCAAGTAGGAATAACATAGGCTGAGTAATTACTAAGAAGACCAAAAGACAGTGCACTTCTTCACTAAAAACAAAATGTGAGAGTGAGCATGATGAATGTGAAACTAACTCGCCATTGGAAAAAGATCAGGCTTTATGACTGCTTACACAGATAAATGCACCCACCACAATTGGGGGGACTGTACATTGATTGATAAAAGCAAAAGGGATTGTTAGAAAAGATAGTGTAAGACCCATCTATATGGACCATTTATTCTTTTTCTCTCTCTTGTTGTATTTGTCCCACATTGTGTATAAGGAACTTTTCTCCTCATTTCCTCCTATAAATATGTTCTCATACATTGTATTCATATATTAAAGAAGGATATACAAGGTTGTTTGCTCTGTTCCTCTTTTCCTGTGTACTCTTCTACATGGTATCAGAGGAATACGGTCCTACCACTTCTTTAGGCGACTAAGTGTTTTTTAACCGCAAGTGTCTGCGGTTTCCCGCTGGCTATCCGCGCCTCTCCTGCGGCCTCCTACCCGCCAGCTTCTAGCGGTTTTCTCCTTTCTATCCGCTCTCTCTTCTCCTTCCGTGGAACCACTCCCCCTTTCATCTCACCCTTGGCTTTTATAGCCATCTTCTGCTGCCGCAAGGTGGGTCCCTACTTCTCCTTCTCGCGCGGACTTCTCTTCTTAGCCGCACTCTTCTCACTCTCCTGATCGCGCGGTCTGACTTATCCGCACCCTCCTTGTTCTACCGCGCGGTCTGCCCTACTCGCGCGTCTTCTTGTCTCGCGGGCTGCCCACTGCGACTTTTCCCTTTGTTGCTGCCTGGCCACTTGGTGTGTTTTTTGTTTGCCCACGGATTGTTCTGCTTGACCGTGCGATCAGCCCGCTGCCACTGCCCTTGTCGCTGCGACCTGCTCTTCTTACCGCAGCTAACTAGTGTTGCGGACTGTCCCTTGCCGCTGTGACTAGTTCTCCTTGCCGCTGTCCTGCTCTTCTTACCGCGGCTTATTAGTGGAGCGGCCTGTCTCTTGCCGCTACGACTAGCTCTTTTTACCGTGGCTAACTAGTGTTGCGGACTGTCCCTTGCCGCTGTTCTGCTCTTCTCACCGCGGCTTACTAGTGGAGCGGCCTATCTCTTGCCGTAACGACTAGCTCTTCTTGCCGCTGCGACTTGTCTTCTGAGCAGTCTGTCGGCTAGCTGTCCTGTGTAACCGGCTACCCCTCTTTCTCATGGATACATATACTGCTACTTCTCCCGCAGCGGTATCTGCTCCGCCTCTTGAACTACGTGACGAGTTACGAATCACAACTATCACTCTGACAGGGAAGAAGAACTTTGTTGAATGGACACATTCTGTTCGCCGAGTTCTTCAGTCCAAGGGCTTTCTGCATCACTTAACACATGATGTTCCCGCTACTCCTACTGATGACTGGGTTCGTAATGATGGGCGTGTTCAAACGTGGATTCTCAACTCCCTTGATGGTGAACCTTACCGCATGACCATGTATTACGAGACGGCCAGGGCCATATGGGACGAGCTTCATTCACTTTACTCAGGCAAGGACAGTCTTCAGCACCTATATGACATCATTACTGGTTTTCAGACTCTCGACATCGGCGATGCTACCGACTTAACTTCCTTTGTTGCTCGCTCAAAGACTCTTGTTGAAGCCTGGATTCAGCATCAGCCCCCAACTACGGATCTTACTGCCCAACGTGCTCAAAAGGAGGCTGTCGGTATTGTCATGATGATGGCTCGGGTCCCGCCTCATCTTCAAAGTATCCGGGCTCATATTCTTTCGTCTGCTGCTACTCCCTCGTTATCGGATGTGTGCTCCATGCTGTTAAAAGTGTCACCACCTCCTGATACTACTGGACCTCCTTCACCGACCCTTTTCCAGGGTACTTTTGAGCCATTGCTACCTCTCCCTCCTCCCACTCGTGGAGGACGTTCCGGTTCTCGGAGAAGGGGTCGCGGTGGCTGACTGCGTCCTCAGTGTTCTTTATGCGGAAAATATGGGCACCTTGAGATAACCTGCTTCCGCAAACATGGTCATCCTCCTCGTCCGACTGCTTATGTTGCTGATCACAGTCCCTCTGCCACTCGTGCTGACCTTGACGACGTCCGCAGACAGCTCCGACATCTCCAAGGGATACTCAGTCACCCTCCTGCTTCTGTGACCTCCGTTTCCAATGAAGGTATTGCATGTTTCTCTACGGGTCCGTGCTGGATAGTGGACTCTGGTGCTACTCACCATATCACCTCGCTGAAACCACCTCACTACCTGGGTTCCTCATTTCCCAAGTGTATCACTGTGGCCAATGACGCTACCGTGTCTCCGACTCTGTTGATATCCCTCTGAATTCCTCTATATCTCTCCGCTCGGCTCTTCTTGTCCCTGGCTCCTCATTTAATTTATTGTCTGTTAGCCGCCTCACTACCGATTTAAATTGTTCTGTCACATTTACATCTACTTCTTTCATGGTGTAGGATCGACAAACGCAAAGTATCATTGGTAAAGGACGACTGCACAACGGGCTCTATCTTCTTGTTGATTCCCCTACCATCCTCTCATCAGTCTCCTCAATTGATTGGCATCGGCGTCTTGGGCACGCTCCCCTACCAGTTCTCAAAAAGCTCTCCCTGATATTTCTCTTCCTGCAATTCATGTATTTTGGGAAAGCAACATCAATCATCTTTCCCTCATTGCACTCGAAGCTCTGGTCCTTTTATTTTAGTGCATTCTGATATTTGGAGCTCATATAAAATATCTAGTATATCTGGCTACCGGTATTTTATCACCTTTATTGATGACTATTCTCGGACGACATGGTTATACTTACTACGTGATCACTCCGAACTTCCCAGTGTGTTCCGGGCTTTTTTTCTTGAAACTCGAACACAATTTTCCACCAACATTAAAACACTCAGTACTGATAATGCTCGTGAATACACTAGCAATGAATTGACAAATATCTGCTCTGAATTTGGCATTATTCACAAAACTTCCTGTGCCTACACACCGCAACAAAACGGTGTCGCCGAACGTAAAAACAGACACGTCGATATTGCCCGTTCCCTTATGATTCAAATGCATGTCCCCAAGGTCTATTGGAATTTTGCCCTTTCGACAGCATGTTGTCTCATTAACCGTCTCTCTTCTTCCGTCCTACAAAATGCTACACCATTTAGTCTACTTTTTTCCGTTTACTCCGTTGTTCTCTCTCCCACCTCGCATTTTTGGTTGCACCTGCTATGTTCACACACTTGGTCCGTCCTCGGACAAATTAGATGCCCGGGCAACCAAGAACATGTTTGTCGGATACTCTCGTACCCAAAAGGATATGCACGTTATTCTCCCACTACCCGCAAGGTGACGGTTTCTTCTGACGTTACCTTTCGGGAAGATTAACCTTACTTCGACGCTCCAACGGCACCTCTGTCACCACAACATTTACCGAGACCTGTTATTCCTGTTACCTCTCCTCCACCTCTACGTCTGCCCGAACCAACTCCTATTCTTCAAAAACCCCCTCTTATTCGTGTCTATACTCGTCGCCCTAATCGCTCTGTCGCCCCTGTGCAATCGGCTTCGACCTCTGACACTTTACAGCCTGAAGATCCGACACCGGCCTCCACTGCCCATCCCATGACGAATTATGTGTCTCTATATCGCCTCTCGCCGGCGCTTCACACCTTTGCTACTTCAATGTCCACTGTTTCTGTCTCTAACTCAGTGCTGGAGGCTCTTCATCACCCGGGGTGGAGGGCAGCTATGGACGAAGAAATGACAGCCCTCTGGTCTAATCGGACATGGGATCTGGTTCCTCTTCCTCCAGACAGACTACGGTGGGGTGCAAATGGGTCTTTGTCATCAAGCATGCTCCTAATGAGACGATTAACCGACTTAAAGCCCGCCTGGTGGCTCATGTGTTTACTCAGCAATAGGGTCTAGACTATGAAGAAACATTCTCTCCCGCGGCCAAGCTCAACACGGTTCGGGTTCTCCTTTTAGTGGCTGTGCATCACCAATGACCCTTACATCAAATGGATATCAAGAGTGCCTTTTTGAATGGTGATCTGCAAGAAACTGTCTACATGCAACGACCTCCGGGTTTTGAGACCACGGGGGAGTCCCGGGGTTGTCACCTAAAAAAATCAATTTATGGTCTCAAACAATCCCCTCGGACATGGTTCGATAAATTCAGTAGAGCTGTACAAGAGATTAGGTTTACTCGGAGCTCGACAGACCTCTCTCTGTTTACTCGACATCATACAACAGGCACTGTGCTTCTCCTAGTATATGTCGATGACATCCTGATTACGGGTGATGACACAATGAGAATACAAATGATCAAAAAGCACCTGAGCTATGCGTTTCAAACAAAAGATCTAGAGAACCTCAGATACTTCCTCGGCCTTGAGATCGCAAGACGACCGGATGGTCTTGTCCTATCTCAACGAAGTATTGTATCGATCTTCTTCAGGATGCCGGATACTCCGGATGCAAGTCGACCAAAATTCCCATGGATGTCAATCATAAGCTCTGTGCTGGAAGCTCGGATACAGACCCTCTTCTCTTAAATCCAGAATACTATCGACGCCTTGTTGGAAAACTAATCTACCTAACGGTTACAAGACCTGACATATCCTTTGCGGTTGGGGTTGTCAGTAGATTTATGCACTCTCCTCAGATGTCTCATTTACAGGCTGTCGAATGCATCATGAGATATTTAAAAACATCCCCTGGTCAAGGGCTGGTATACAAAACCTCTTCTACTTCTACTCCAACTCTTGTTGTGTATTCTGATGCTGATTATGCTGGATCCCTGGATGATCGGCACTCTACCGGTGGATTTTGTAGCTACTTGGGATGTCATCTTATTACTTGGCGCAGTAAGAAATAAGATGTGGTTGCTCGATCATCAGCTGAAGCCGAGTATCATTCAATGGCGTCTGTTGTATCTGAGCTTACTTGGCTCGAGGGTCTCCTAGGTGATATGGGAGTACAACTCTCCTCACCATCTACCTTACTCTGTGATAGTCAAGCTGCTATAAACATAGCTAAGAATCCGGTCTTCCACAAAAGAACAAAACACATCGAAGTTTATTGCGACTTTGTCCGAGAGAAAGTTCAAATGAAGAAACTAGAGTTGAGACATATTCCGGCTACTGACCAAGTTGCTGATATTCTCACAAAGGCCCCACCGAGTACTCTATTCTATAAGTTCTTGTCCAAGCTTGGTGCCTACGACTTGTACGCTCCAACTTGCGGGGGAGTGTTAGAAAAGATAGTGTAAAGGCCCATCTATATGACCCATTTATTCTCTTTCTCTCTCTTGTTGTATTTGTCCCACATTGTGTATAAGGGACTCTTCTCCTCATTTCCTCCTATAAATATGTTCTCATACATTGTATTCATATATTAAAGAAGGATATGCAAGGTTGTTTGCTATGTTCATCTTTTCCTGTGTACTCTTCTACAGGGATAAATCCTTTTCCAAGAGCAAATTGGTGGCTTCTTCTTGCGTAAGTACCTTCTTCCTAACTTTTCGGGTGCTATTAAAAAAATTGAAATCTCGCCACTACCAAAATATTAAATATTACAATTTTTTTTTAATTTTAAATTTGACAAATTGATTCATCCAAACACACATCATCCTTGGTGGTGTTCATAGAGATAAGTAATGTCATATCAACAATTTCCACGATATGTTTCAGCTGCGACACTTTAAAGGGTGTTGTGAGCGTGAACAAGTTGATAAAAACATAGAAGTTATTATGATGACTCCACCCTATATTTTAAATATTAACCAACGTATCTTTTCATAGAGAAAAAAAGATGTCTTTAATTTATTTATGACTGAGAAGTTTAACACGCCCTCAAACTCATGACGTGAAAAATCCTTAATTTAAAGGAAATATTGAAATAAATGAAAATAAAAAGAAAGTTAATCCTGCTCTCCAAAGACATGAGGATCAGTCACTATCTTTAATTTTGATGAAACATGTTGCAATATAATCGTCCCACAAAGATACTTTTGGCCAATATCATGACAATAGATCTCTAGGAATTTTGTTCGATCAGGAAAAGTGTGTTAGTTGAAATATGGATAACACATTGTTGTCATAGTATATGAGACTAGCGCCAAGTATAGTCATTGAGAAGACAGTGGATCCAAATGATCTTAACGGTCGTAGTGGCCATAACTCTGCGTTTTCACGTCAAATCAAGCAGTCACATCTGACTTCTTTAACTTCCAAGAAATAAAAGAATTTCTATGGATCACACAATGCCTAATAGTTGATTGAGGATCAATGATATCCTGCTCAATCAACATTAGAATAGACACAAAGTTCAAGTTGTGAGGTCAAGGAAATATTGTGGATATGGATCTAGTGCCACATATGTAGTGAATAAGCAACATAAGGAGTTGTAAATGACACAAAATTGTGTGACAATATGAACAACATACAAATTGCATGGATGATTAATAATAAAATAAACAAATATACAACAAGTTGTATGTATGGACAAGTGTTTAGGAGATTATTTGTTACAATCCTCAATCATAATGAGAATACCAGAGCCTTGCTGTGGTTACTGAAGGAGGGATGATCGAGGGAGGACGATGATTCCTCCCTGCATCTTTCTGATAAGCGTAACCATGATGGAAATTCTCGCTCGCAGGAGGGGGGTCTCGGCGGGGAACGTCTCTACCACGTCTCTCAGGAGGAGGTGTAGCATCTTGGGGATCCTCAAGAGGTTCCTCGTCTGGGGGAGGAATCACTCGACCTCTAGGGGTCTCTAACTGATCAAACCTTGTGCTAACCCTAGCGATATCGCCCTAAGAGTTTCAAATTGGGTTCCCATCCGATCAAATCGTTCGAGAACTAGCTTCTGGAAGTCAACAGACGTCATGTCCGACTGTGAACTGGTGGCTCTATCGTCAGTGAGGTTATGATTCAACATAGACTGACAATAATCCCTACCACTACGTAACATACAAGTGACCCTAACCTAGCTCTGATACCAACTGATGTAAGGTAGGATTACACGAAGGGAATTTAGAACTGCGGGTGGGGGTGACTATGACTTAGTGGAACCATGGGTGGAGACTGAACCCACAAGTGCAAAAATCCGTATGAAATAACACGGCCACGCAAACTATAATAAAATTTAATTTGATTAATTGAAGGCGGCGCAAATATTTTGAGACGAACTAGTTTGGACGGCCTCCGTCTTGGAGGGGAAAACTAGACCCCGCCATGACGTCTCGTTGACGTGCAATTCCGTAAAAATACCATCGTTTGGAAAATGTGTCTTGTCCTCAAGACAGTAGTTAGTGAACTGGTGACGGAAGTTATTCCGAGAAAGCCATTTATCATCAGAGTCGGGGTGATTTTCCCAGGAGACCAAAATTTCCTCCGAAGTGGGGTCTCCCGGCAGATGTCAACGACGATCGAGTATCTTGGCCGGGTAGTATGATGCCTCGTCGGTGAGATCGACGTCGGTCGGAATGTGGTCCGTGGTGGCGTGGTTGCCCACCGCACGACGCAATTGAGAAACGTGGAAGACCGGGTGTATGTGACTCTCTGCGGGGAGGCGTAGTCGATATGAGACCGCACCGATACACGCTAGTATCTCAAATGGGCCAAAGAACCGTGGGACTAGCTTCTGGCAGGGCCTTTGGGCCACAGACAACTGACGGTATTGGTGCAATTTGATGAACACCTTCTCCCCCACCTGAAAGGAGAGGTCGCACCTCTTTCTGTTTGCATAGGAAGACATCTTCTGTTGGGCCTGTAAGTGGTGATGCTTCAGGTGATCCAGGATGGTGTCGCGGTCCTGCAGGGCGGTGGCCAAACTCTTTACCTGACACTCTCCTGACAGATGGAAGAGAATGGAGGTTGGCGGTTGGCCATATACAACCTTAAATGGGGTGGTACATGTTGCGTTGTGGTAGACAGTGTTGTAGAAGTACTCAGCCAAACAAAGTTACTTGGCCCATCCGCGGGACTGCTCCCCCACAAAACAACGGAGGTACGTCTCCAAACAGCGGTTGAGGATCTCGGGCTAACCATCCGTCTGCGGGTGATAAGCAGTGCTCATGCGGAGGCGAGTCCCCTTGTAGCCGAAAAAGCGTGGTCCAGTAGGTGCTCAAGAAAAGCGGATCACGATCGCTCACAATCAACCGAGGAAACCCATAAAGGCGCACGCCGCCGCCTGTGTTATCAAGGCGCGCGCCTAGGTGTGCCAGGCGCACTCCGTTGCGCCTCAGGAAGGCCTAGGCGGGCGACGTGCTTGAGGCGCGCCTAGATGCCCAATTCGTTGAAATTGAGGGACTTGTGCGCCCAATTCGCTGAAATTGAGGGACTTGGGCGCCCAATTCGCTGAAATTGAGGGACTTGGACGCCCAATTGGCTGGAATTGAGGGACTTGAGCGCCCAATTGGCTGGAATTGAGGGACTTGGGCGCCCAATTGGCTGGAATTGAGCGGCTTGGGCGCCCAATTGGCTGGAATTGAGCGACTTGGGCGCCCAATTGGCTGGAATTGAGCGACTTGGGCGCCCAATTGGCTGGAATTGAGCGACTTGGGCGCCCAATTGGCTGGAATTGAGCGACTTGGGCGCCCAATTCGCTGGAATTGAGCAACTTGGGCGCCCATTTTGCTGGAATTCAGCGAGTTGGGCGCCCATTTTGCTGGAATTCAGCGAGTTGGGCGCCCATTTCGCTGGAATTCAGCGAATTGGGCGCCCATTTCGCTGGAATTCAGCGAATTGGGCTCAATTTCGGCAAATTGGGCGCCCAATTCGCTGATTTCTCATGAATTGGGCGCCCAATTTTCTGATTTTATTTTTTCCCCATATTTGCTTCTCACGTGCCTCAGACGCGCGCCTGCGCCTTGTGCCTAGGCACCAGGGCTTCTTTGCGTCTGGGTGCGTCTTGCACTTTTAATAACATAGGGCACCGCTGATAAAGCTATCTGCGACTGTGGTGATGGTGTAGGGATGACAAAGGGGAATAAAATGGTTGTATTTTAACAGTCTGTCCATCACGAACAAGATACAGTCGAATTCATGGAAGTGCGGTAGCCGAGTAATGAACTTCATGGCCACGCCCTCCCAAACACTGTCCGGGATGGGAAGAGGCTGAAGGAGGCCGGCTGGAAATGTCGTCTTGTACTTGGCCTTCTGGCAGATCAAACAGGTGGCCACGAATGCCTTGACCTGTCGAAACATGTGGGGCCAGTAGAGAGAGGCCGTTGAACGGCAGTAGGTATGGATGGCCCCGACGTGCCCTCTGGAGGGCGAAACGTGGACTCGGTGAGGAGGTGGTGAATGCTCAGAGAAGTGTGTGCAAGACAGCCCTTGAAGAATAGGCGGACCCTACAAGCGAGTATGGTGGATGGGCAGAGGCGTTCGCGATGAGAGTCGTCGGAATCCCGAAGAAAAAAGGATCGGCCATGACCTCGTGCTAGATGGTCGTTGCATCTTCCCACACTGACCGAGAGATAGTCGTGAGCTCTGGTGATTAGCTTTGTCGAGAGAGGGCATCGGCCGCTCGGTTTCCCTCCCCGGGTGGAACTCGATGGTGAAGTCATAGCCTGGGAGTTTGGCCACCCACACCTGCTAGGCGGGAGTTGCGATCTTCTGCTGGAGGAGGTAGCGAAGACTGTGGTGGTCGGTGTGGACCATGAAGGGGTTGTCAGCAGATGTGGGGGCCAATGCTGAACTGTGAGAACAAGGCTCATGAGCTCGTTCTCATACGCGAAGTGGCTGCAGACAATGCTTGAGAAAGTGCGGCTGAAGTAGGCTATCTGTCGTCCGACCTGCATGAGTACGACTCCCATCCTGGAGCCCAATGCGTCACACTTCACTTGGAATGACAGAGAAATTTAGCATGGCCAGCACCGACCCACAAACTAGGGCCTACTGAAGGGAGACAAAGGCGGTGACGACCGTCCACTGAAAGGGGCCCTGCTCTGACTTCTTCAGGAGCTGCATAAGTGGCTGAGCTAGAGTCCCGTACCTTTGGATGAAGCGGCGATAGTATCCCGTCAAGCTGAGGAATCCCCGGACTCCCCACAGGGAGGTAGGAGTCGACCAATGAAGGACCGTTGCAATCTTCTTCTCGTCCATGGTGATCCCTCGAGCCGAGATGGTATGGCCGAGATAGTTCACTTCTGACGCCCCAAAGGAGCACGTTTTCAGGTGGAGCTTGAGGTGATGCCGCCGGATGGTAGTCAGAGTCGGACAGACGTGCTGAAGATGATTCTACCAGGAAGAACTGTATACCAAAATGTCGTAAAAAATGAGAACGTGTCGACGAAGTACCGCCCGAAAAATGTCATTCATCGTCTCCTGGAAGGTGGCCGGTGCATTGGTCAGGACGAAAGGCATGACCGCATGACCAAGAACTTGTAGTGACCATCGTGCGTTCGGAAGGCGGTCTTGGCGATTTCCTCAAGCCGTACCCGGATCTGGTGATAGCCAACTCGGAGGTCCAACTTGGTGAAGAATATGACGCCATGGAGCTCGTCCAGAAGCTCCTAAATAACTGGGATTGGGTATCTATTCGGAATGGTGACCTTGTTAAGCTCCTGGTAGTCCACGCAGAACCACCAACTACCATCTTTCTTCCGTACTAGGAGGACCAGGTTGGAGAAAGGCCTCGCATTGGGACAGATGAGGCCCCCCATCAATATCTCACAGACCAGCCACTCGTTCTTGTCCTTCTGCACATGGCCGTAGCGGTAATGACGGACCGACATTGCCACAACACCGGATTGGAAGGGAATGGCGTGATCCGTCGGGCGAGCTGGAGGGAGGCCGGTCGGGCCCTCAAAAATGTCACCGAACTCGATGAGTAATGCCTGAAGTTCGGTCGGGTGTGAAGGAGGCGGCGGTGCCGGAGCAGAGAGCGGCCAAAGCCATGTGAAAAAGTCAACATTGGCGGTCCGCTGAATCGTATGGGCGGAGACCGCGGAGCGAAGTAGAACAGAGTTGCCCACTAGGCGACATGTCTGGCCCTCCTAGAGGAACTACATAGTCATATTCTCCCTGTTGACCCGCACTTCGCCCAACGTGCGGAGCCAAGCCACTCCCAGAATTGCGTCAATACCGCCGAGCCCAAAGGAGTAGAAGTATGCAGTCACTGGGCATAACTCCACCGTCAGGGAGAGAGCGGTGCAACACCCGTGGGTCGGCCGACGACGCCTATCGCCCAAACAGACTGTAAAGTCAATAGAGGGAACCAAGAGAAGGTGAAGCTGGTGCGCCAACTGGGTTGAGAAGAAGTTGTGGCTCGCACCACTGTCCACCATGATCACAATGGAACGATCATGCAACTTGCCTGCCAACTTCATGGTCTGTGGCCCCAAAATGCCACCCACCGAGAAACAAGATAGCTCCGAGCATTGAAAAATAGGCGATGCGGTGTCCACCGTGCCATCACCCTTGGATAGCTTGAGGGCCTCGAAGTCCTCCAAGGTGACCTCCGGGTCGAAGTCGCCGATGATGGCGTGGAACTCCTTGATGGAGCACACATTCTTAGGGGAGTAGGGCTGACGACACCGGTAATATAGGCCCTTGTTGCAGCATTCGTTGTAGGTACTGTTGGAGATGCGTCGGGGAACCACCGGTCGGCCGGGTCGGTCTCCCCCAGGTGGAGGCCGCTGCGGGGCTGTCAAAGGAGGTGTCCGCCACGGCGGCCGAGGCAGGTGGTGACTGGCTGCAGGCGCAGGCTCCCTAGGGGAGAGGGCGGCCTCCACCAGACGCGCCCTGTTAAGGGCGTCTGAGACTTTGCGGGGATGGTGAGTGCGGAGCCGGGAGCGGATATGGGGCAGTAGCCCTGCATGAAAAAGCCCAGGTAATGGTCAGGTGGCAAGCCGGGGACATGAGTGACCAAGCGCTACAAACTTGTCAATGTAATCGTCCAGGCCGTCTATCTGGCCACTTCCGCCCATAACAAATTGGTATCAGAGCTCTCGGTCCACTTCCGCCCAATGATTTCATCCCTACTGCTCGACGATTTCGAACCCTTCTACTGCCCCGATGCCGATTTCATTTCATTTATCTGGCGAGTCCAGGAGATACGCGCAAAAAGACTTTGCGTCATTTCTAGCAACACGCCCAACGCCTTCCAGCACGGCTACGTGTCCGTTCCCTGCATCTGCTGACTCTAGCGCTTCCACGATTCCTATCGCCGTCGACGAACACATCCAGGGAAGCAACAACGCTCTACATTCAGATCCCTCCTGTCACTGAACCGTCATTCCAGTCACGTCCATCAGTATCCCTGCCAGCGGCGCCTGCTTAGTTGCTTGTGTGTGTTGCTCCCCGCTGATTCGGGTGCACACCTCTTTGTGCATTTTCCTTATGCGACACAAGTTTTCCGCCCAATTAGGCTCGGTTTTCTATTTTTGGAAGTCGCGCTCCTTTCCTCCTTCATCCTGACATCCCAAGACCAACTATTGATTTATTCCTTCTTGAGACCAACTATTCAATTACTTAAGTAATCAATTAATTATGGAGCCCAACAAGCTTAGTGTCGCAAAAATAGTTGCCTTTCGTTCGATAGAGGATATGACGGTCTCTTGGGACTCCCGCCTTCTAGACATCGAAGCACGTCATTAGGACGCCGACGCTTGTCGTCGGGATGACATGGCCACACTCCTCCACAATCATGATGCTTTGATAGTCGCCTTCCAGCCAAAATCTTCACCCTTCAGATCCCGCAGATGTCACCTCGCTACCTCTCGTATTGCCCCCTGTCTTGCCGCTTCTTTCGGTCTTCTCGCTGCCCACTTTACCAGCTCTTGCTCCGCTGGCCCGTTCCTTGCCGCTCCCTGCGGCCACATTGCCGTTTCTTTTGCTGGCCCTTGCACTGCCGGCTCCTGCTCCGCCGACCCCGACGAATCCGTCCCTGCTGCCGGCCATCGTTCCTCCGAACTCCCTTTTTTCTACTGCCCACTGTCGCTTCGACAAGCCCACCAGACACACTTTGTCTGCTGCCCGTTGTTCCGACGGCATTGCCGCTACTCGCCGAAGCCACCACCGACACGACACACTACCGAATACTATTTTGGCTAGAGATCAAGATGTCAGATGACTGTCCTCCACACGAAGTTCAAGCTTGAGGGCAAGCTTAATTTAAATATCAGAGAGATGTTATGGGTTGCGTGCCCATTTATCTAGTTATTTATGGTTATCTTTATTTAGTAGATTTATACAGGCCTCAAAAACCAAACCTTGTTAATTATTGTTATCTTTAGTAGGTGTTATCATTGTCGTTTGTTTTTTTTAGTAAGTTGTAAGCCTATATAAAGACAAGAGTATGTTTGTATGAGGTATGAAAGACAGAAGTCTAATTCTTTGTTTCTTGTTGTGAGAATCTTGGAAGCTCTCTTCTATATCGAGCAAGTCTAGCTTTGGCAGTCACGGTTAAGGCTCCGCAATATCTCAACCTCCGACAACCTCTGAGTAGGCCCATAACATGGAGGTCATTGGCTGTGGTTGTCCGGGTGCAAGTGTGTTTGAATGTGCAAGAGGGTGGTGGTTGAAAGTATTAGCAGCTGTGGGGGCTCTTTTCTGGACTATAAGAGGGCTGGACGAGGGGGGTAATACCAGAAATATTGGAATTTGAGTAGTGCAAACTATTGGAAATCTTGTATTCACGTTTTCTCTTGATTGGAAGTGAACAGGAGTGCAACTGCTGAATACGAGCAGTTGCTTTGTAGTTACGGCAGGAAACAAGGAAAATTAGTGTTTAGCAGCGGTGATGAGGAGTTTTTTGGGCGTTAATGGGTGGTTAATGATGGGTGGGGTAGTTATTGGAGCTGGGTGGTTATTAGAAATATCAACCTTGGCTTCAGCACCAAGGGTCCATCGGCACCGCGGGGAAACCGCGAGAACCTGAAAATTCTCTTCAGATTCTACGATATATGAAAATCAGCCCTTAAACTCCTATTTATAGATTTAAAACCCATTGCGGACCGTCAAGATTGTTCGGAACACAAATCAACTAATTTTACTTAAAATAAAAATATAAATACATAAAATATGTCGTCGTTGCTCTGAACGTGACTACTGGCTCAGATCGTCTATACATCGATCATTTCTCTGCCTCGTGCATATGTAGACTCGTGCGGCCTCCGATAAGGGCCAACCTACCCTCAATCTGTGATCCCTATCAATTCCCGCCGACTTGAGAGCATTTATCTTCAATGAATGAAGACGATCACACTCTTTATGAAGCCCATGATTAAGTAAATCAAGCTCCTCTTGTGTCATCCAAGTATCATCAATATTAGTCCTCCCTTTCCATGGTACAAATCCCGACATAAATCCGCTTGGTGTCGCTGAAATCTCATGGCTCGCATATCTACCATGCTCATTGCGGAAGGGTGTATGCCCTCGGGTGCCGAAATAGGATTTGGTGCCAATGTAAGAACTGAAGAGTATATTGGTGAATGGGCAATATATTAAGTGATGTAGGGTAGGCTACGTGGTGCGCGAAACCTAGGAATTTATGTGGGAATGCGAGTGTGACACGTTAATCTTACTCTAAATGCAATGCGGTCATCAGTGGTGACGACAAATAATTATGAGCAATGATAACTTATATTTAACACCACGCAAATATTTAGAATTGAAAAACAACTAATTAATTTGACAATTTTATAATGGCTTTCCTCCGCTCGGAGGGCCAAAGCAAAGCGCACGGCGAATAGCTTCACCTGCAAATTATTAGCGCTCCGAAACAATTTCTACGAGCAAGAATCACAGCACATACATTTATTCACCAATGAAAATGTCAAATCAAATAAGTTAATACCACAAAAAACTCACAAAGTAGCGGGCTGAACCGAGACACTGAAGAATTAGGATCCGAGTGTGTAGATCGGCGATCTGATGTGGAACCGGCGGCGAGACAACGATGGCGGTGGCTGTCCTTGGTGCTAAACTGTGAGATCGGATGAGAAAACGATGGATCCGACCACGTATAAGTAGATCCGGGCCTGGTAAGGGTAGATCTGATGTGTAAGAGAGGATCCGGGCTAATATGGTAATAGGAGTAGAGGGAAACGACGGATCAGGGGCTTAAATTCTCAGATCTAGATTGATCTTGAGAATAGGGGTTGTTTGGTAGTGGATCCACGGAAGGGGGACGGAGGTGGTTGTCGGCTAGGGTTAAAGGGGCTTGGGTGGTGGCCGGTTTGAAGAGGGGGCAGCCGGCGGCTTGCTTGAGAGTGGGGGAAGGCCGGCGGCCTGGAATAGGAGAGGAGAGGCTGCGAAACAGTGAGGGAGAGGGGGCGGCTAGGCGGTTGCTGGGGTGCATCAGGCCGGTGGGTGTGGGGGGTGTTTGGATGGTGGCCGGCGGATGGAGGTGGGGTTTGAGAGGTGGAAAACAAGGGCGAGGGTATGAGGTACCTTGGGGGAAAGAACGAGCACCTAGGGATCGTCACCTAGGGTTCCACGACGTCGGCACCGGGGAGGGATCGCTGGAATCCGGGAATGAAGTTCTCCAAATTCTGCAATGGCCTCTTTTCAGCCCCTGCACATCTATTTATAAGAAAAGAACAACTAGGACGTCCCCATCAACGACTATGATTGACCTTTGGGGTCGGCCACACAATACATGAAAAAAAAACTAATATTTGTTTTTGACTCGCGACGGCGTGCCAGATGCAACCGCGGAGTCGGATCGGCGTTCCAATCAAGCCTTCCTGCGCGAATAAATGAACGTGGGTCCCGCCTTGCGGCGAACCCCTCCAGGTGCATTATTTGATGGATCCCCATCACTAAGGCTGAAATTGAGGAATTTCTAATGAAGGTGGTGGTTGAGGATTAGATGTGGTGTCAGGGGATGGTCTCATATAATTATGGGTCTCGTAGCATGGAATCAAACCTTTAATGTTGAATACATGATGCGTTCTCATAGTCTGGGAGATATTTAATTTGTAGGCATTCAACCCAATTATTCATACTACTGTATATGGACTCATTCACCTCATTTAATTTGTCATTGCTGGCTAAGAGAACCTCTTAGCTTAGTTATCACCATCACCTACTCTCCTTTAATGCTCTGTTATCTCCTGCGAATGTCTGCGTAAACTTGCTAATTTGGTTACTTATTGCAATTTTACATCAGATAAATTCACACAGTTTATGCAAATGATATAAACAAACAGTAAATATGAATAGTACAACGCATGCGAGTCATGTAATACATGTGGGTGATCATGGAACAAATGTAAATGATGAACAATAGACACGATCGACTTCTTGCTTCGAGATTCTATGATGGTATATGGAGCTTCGAAGAGGGTGGTGGAGTATACAAAATTTTTATTGTGGGTGCGATGATCACTCAAATAATCACCAGTGATATCGACAATTATATATAATAGTATAGTATGCCAAATATCACATAAAGTAGTGGTAATATTAAAATAGGTCCTTTCCCCATCAAGATCACTCTCAACCCTGACTGACTTACTAATGATATGTAGGTCCCTAATGAGCAGTGGTTTATTAGGAGTTGTCTAGGTGGAGTGTAGAAATACTTGTTGAGTATACAACGAACACTCATATACTTACATGGGGTATCAACACTGAAGGTTGAGCCTTTCACATACTAAATATCTCTTAAGTGGTGTGACTCGTCAAGAGCCTCATCAAGCAGTCTATAGGAAAATTTGTCGTGATGGAGACATCATGGGAGAATGTATCAAAAATCGACCCTAGGGTGTATCATTATGGGATATATCGATTACCATCTTGAGAGAAAAACTCATCGGATGTCGGGAGGAGTATAATAAAACTCATCGCAAATGTGATGAGTTTAGAATAGATTCCCAATATATCGGGAGTGCCCCCATGCGTTGGCGAGTCAATCACTATATACTCAACACTAGGTTTCAGATGTGGGATGACCCTGAGATATGGCTTGAAGAAATTTCATGGATTTTGTGTTCATAAATGAAGCACTCACCATAATCTCATTCTCATCAAGAAGGGGTGAAGGAAATAACAAACTTGACAATCACAACACTATCTCTCTCATCATACACTATCGAGTCAGGATTATGATCAGGCTCACCATTGAGGAGCTAAGTAATCAAAGGCGCAAGGCGCACCGAGGCGCAAAGGGCCCCTGGAGCCTAGGCGCAAGGCGCAGGCGCGCGCCTGAGGCACGTGAGGCGCAAAAATAGGGGGAAAAGGAAATTGACCAAATTGGGCGTCCAATTCGCTGAAATTGAGCGAATTGGGCGCCCAATTCGCTGAAATTGACCGAATTCGCTGAATTTTAGTGAATTGGGAGCCCAATTAGCTGATTTTCAGCGAATGAGGAGCCCAATTCGCTCAATTTCAGCGAATTGGGCCCCAAGTGCGCCTAGGGGTGCCTCGGGTGCGTTTAAGATCATGTTTTTGCCCATATCAAAATTTTTTTTAAAAAAAAACCTTGAAAGGCCTGGGCGCGCCTGGGAGCCTGTAAGGCGCGCCTGAGGCACATCGCCTGCCTCAGCTGTGCTGAGGCGCGCCGGACTGCGCCTGGTGCGCCCGGAGCCTCAGGCGCGCCTAGGCGCGCGCCTTGATAACTAAGTTGAGGAGTAGACTCCTCGTTGGGCAATGAGTCGCTATGGGTCATATATTATGGGTGATAGCATGTTGAATCTCATCACAAGGGGAGAACCATATATTTGAGGATTGTGATGTCGTGTCTCTGCGGTCACAACTAAGTGCACCAGTGGTCTCTGGTGGAGATCTCTAGTAGTGGACAGGGGTTCAGGCTACTGGTCAAATTGTCTTGATCTAGTGGATCTAAGATATTAGTATATTACTCGTAATATAGGGAATATCTGTTCGATAGATTCTAAGCAGTGAAAAGTTAGCTCTCCATGAATTCCTATGCGGAGTCCAGATCGAAACCGAGAAGCAGCTGTAATGGGCTCCTCGTGAATAGTCGAATATCGCTCCTCACTACTAACTTGTGGAATAGAGTCATATAATCAACAACGGACATAGTCCCTTGTTGAAGATCGTGTAACTAGTCAAGGAGGTAGCTCTTATGGGAGATAGATATTTTTTCCCTCAATATTGGCTTCCTGTCTTCCCATCGGGATATGGGATGAAGATCGTCATGCTTAATCCTATGTTCTAGACTAGTCCAATAAATCTTAGCCTGACCTCAATGCCTTATCTTACTTAATCTAATGTGACACTTGTCAGATATGTCATATCAGTCAAAATGGTCTTCCATGTATAACCAATCTTTCAGTAGCCTTGGGTTCAATTGGACGTTAAAGGCTGACACATCTAGCCTAAATCTGTATGATATCATCGTCACAATAATTATGAGGTGTAGTAATTGACTTTTCAAAATAAATTGTGATAATGAGTGTTCAACAAAATTTCTTTAACGGGTGGACTGTGGATGATGATAATCTTTGTAATAATAGGACGATCTCTCCGCAAGGGTTCTATAAGATCGAGTATTGACTGATTCTTGTTCCCCAAATAGAGGCGAGGAGTAATCATGACTACTATGATATGCCATGAATGATCCATAAATCTAGTCCTGCGTATCCTAAACTAAGACCGAATCTGAGGCTTTGATACCAAAATGACACTGGATGAGTGTACTGAATGTAATTGTTCTCTAAGGGGACTCTAATAATTTGGTGTATTTGCAGTGTGGTGAGAGAATCTAAATGATTCGATGCACAAGCAATTGTCCAATAATTAAATAACAATAATTTTTAATTTAATAAAGAAATAAGCAAATAACCACAATTGATACTATAATATTAAATAAACAAACAATTGCTAGTTGTTTTAAAATTAAGAATGCGTCAAGCAAATGTTAGGCAAATAAATTTTGCAAGTAGAGCAATTAATGAGCAAATTAGTACAAATTAATATTTTAGATGCTTTGTTCATCAAATTTTCAGTAATAAGTAATAAGGACTTCACAAAAGCACTTACCTAAGCAGTCGGTGTCCGGGAAAGTTACTAATTTCAGCGACTGGTCAGCAAAATATAAGTATTTCTGCACTGATTTCCAGATTTTGGGAAGTGATTTTGCAGTATGGATGGGACTGGGCGAAGAGGCGGACTGTTGGAATGGAGGGGAAGTGCTGTGGAGTGGGGGTCTCTTCTTGGATGGAGGTGGGGACTGGGGGGGACTGGGAGAATGCTGGAAGGCAGATATATGAAAGATAATTGGGCCGGAAAACAGGGAAAGTGCAGGAAATCTAATAATCCTTCTATAATTAACTGGTTGAGTGAAGCAGGGGCTGTTGAAGATTGACATATGGTGGGACTGGCGTGGAAATATTGGGAAATATGCTGGAATTCTTATACAGAACAGTTACAGGAGCACTATATGGCTTGAACTGGACTTGGCTCCAGGAAGAAGAATTCCTGTTGCATTGTGTGCAGTTTTTAGGCAGTTACAATCATGTGAGTGGTCGGCTGGGAGAATTGCATTAGGTAAAGTGGCTGTTAGGGCTTTGGTATTGGTTGATTACAGGATTTGGGCGGGGAGAATGAGCAGTTACAGCGAGGAAGACGGAAAAAACAGCAGTTAGCAGCGGTTATGAGTTTTTTTGGGCGTTAATGATTGGCTATTGAATGGTGGGTAGTTTTGGTGAGTGGGGAGGTTAGGAAAAGTAGTTACTTGGCTTTGGCACCAAGAGTCCACAAAATTGGTATTGTGGGGAGACCGCGAGAGCCCGGAAATCCTCTCCAAATTCTGTGATCTTTGAAAATCAGCCACATGACCCCTATTTATAGATTTAGAGCCCATTGCGGACGATCAAGATCGTTCAGAATATAAGTCAAGTATTTTACCTGAAATAAAAATACATAATAAATATGTTGTTGTCGCTCTAAATGTGACTACCATTTCAGATCGTCTATACAATGATCCTATCTCTGCCTCATGCGTATTTAGACTTGTGCGGGCTCCGTTAAGTGTCTGCTTACCCTCAATTTATGATCCCATCAATAGTTATTCCAAAATATGTTGAGTTTTATATTAAGAAATTTGATTTTCAATTGCTAGGCATTCATTTTAACACCATGCCAACGAAAAAAGATCTTAGTTGGAAGCCAACCTATGCTAGAGTCAGAGTGGGGGAGGTACAAATTAGTAAACTTGATCTAAAAAATATTTGAATATACTTGGAATCACATTGCCTGCAATTTATGTTTGGAAGGCATGTTGATATATTGACATATTTAATATTGAAGTATTGACATATTTAGCTGCAACTTATAGCAATGAACTTACTCCTCATGATATGGGCACATTTTTCCTTCTTAGCTTGTACTTCTATTAATATACATTAATTTAGGGATGAATGAAGATGTCTTTTTTATTCATCATTTAAAACTCTTAATGGTCAGCTTTGTGAATCCGGAACTTGTTAAAATTTTTTTGCTGAAGCACTCTTTTTTTGTGTATAAGCACAGAACAAAAGCACGGGAATTAGTGCAACTTATTAATGATCCTGTATTACCCGTCTCAATCTCTAGTATGATTTTTGCAAACAAGGTAATTCTCATTTTATTGTTCTGATTTTTGTTTTTTCCCTTCTTTCAAGTTAGTGCTGTGATGTATGTATTTTTAATTATTTCTGTTTTTTTCCTTTTTAAAGTTAATGCTATAATGTGTGTTCCTATATTCTCAGTTTGATTTGATCTACTTTCTCCTCGAGTTTAAGCTCATGATCGAGAAAAACTTGAAAATTGAAAGCATGCCATGATATAACACCTCATACCCCTCCCGCTTTTACAACAATTGCAGTTGCATTACATTTCTAGTCATTTCTTATTAATTCCTTAGTCACTATTCCTGGCTTTAAGTTGATGTTTATAAAAATTTAACTTTTTATGGAAGTCTCATTTTTTATATTCCTATTCAGATCTCAATCTTTTGAGAAAGGCTAGGCATGGGTTCCCAGTGCACAGTGAGTGACAATTGGGTGATATCGGCATCACAAATTGCTCACAGGGGTTCTTGTGCAATGTGGTTATTGTTTGTATATAATAGACCTACAATCAGCGCTGTTATTTAATCACTTCTTTCCATTGTGTTTACGATAATGACATCTCTTGTGATTTCATAGTATGGAAGATATATTGTATAAAGCTCAAAAGTTAAAATATTTTTTATTAATCTTCTCATTTATCTATAAAATATATATAGGTGGAAGGACTGGCACCCTAACTCCAGACCACGATGTGGGACTAATCTATACAAGAGAGAGAGAGGAACCACTTAATGGTCTAAATAAGTGAGCTTTTATATATTCTTCTACATTCCCTCGCAAGATGGAGCATGAAAATTGTAGGCGCCAAGCTTGGGCACAAACTGTCCGTATAATGGCTGAGGCAAAACCTGTGTGAGGATATCAGAGATTTTCTCAGTAGAGGGCACATGCCGAAAATCAATTTTATGTAGTTGAAGGATGAAGTGACAATCCACTTCATTATGCATGATGTGTTGATGAAAAATTGGATTTTTGGCGATATGGATGACAACTTGATTATCACTGTAGAGGATTGCCAGAGAGGGGAGCTCGACACCAAGATCCATAAGAAGGGTTTCTAGCCACGAGCTCTGAAACCGGAGATGCCATTACACTATATACTCAGCTTTTGCAGAGGAACGTGCCATAATGGTTTACTTATTTTTTCACCATGTGATCACTCGTCCTCCAAGATATGTGCAATAAGTAATAAATGCTTGTAGTTCGACGATCGTGGACGGAACCAACATAATCCGCATTGGAGTAAGCTCTTAAAGATAAGGAAGAGGAGGGATTATACACAAGCTCTTATTCCAGAGCATTTTTCAAATACTAGAGTATTCACTTGACCACTTGAAGGAGAGATGCTCAAGGTGCATACATGGACCAAACGACATGCACCGACATGCAATGACAAATCAACTATTTGGTTGTTGGAGCAAACATTGGAGAGAGTAATAATAGTGGGAGAAGTTAAAATGTTGTCCCGGGCAATGTAGAGATGTGGTGGTAATCTGGCCATTATTAGCGCGATACCTATAGCTTCCTTATGAGACCGTTGGGTCGCAAAATCCAAAGTTGCACGTCGGTGTTGAATCCAAGTTTCGACAGTAGTCTTGTATTGTGCCACGAACGAGGTTAGGTCACCGTATGGACCAGGTTCCACTGTCTGAAGGTCTCAAAAGAGATTGAACATGTGTTATAGGCTGTCTTGTCAAAAGTTGAGGGACTTCAATTCATCCAACATGGCCTTGGATGTCTCGTGGTGCATAGCCATTCAATTAGGGTTTACTCAATATGGAGTTTAAATTCTATGACTGAACGCGGCCATTATCGTGGATCCATTGCTCAGTAGTCTCAACAGGTGGATCACAATTTAGATGATGGAGAAACCCTTAGGTCTGGAGTTTTCGACGCACAGAGTGGATCCGCAAAAAAAAATCTTCCTAGTGAGGGAGATAATGGTGATGCTTAATTCATCACGGATGTCAGGAAGTGGACTCAAATTCTTCGCCGTGTAGAAGGGAGAGCAGGGTTCAACAACCTCTCGAATTGATGATCGTCGAGAGCTGAAAAAATAAGGGTTGGTGAGCTGGTTCGGCGATCTCCGACTGAAAAACAAGGGCTCAACGAGAACATTAGTCAAACAAAGGGTGAGGCGAGGGCCTGGAGAAATGAGGTCTTGAGCCCGAGTTGGGGAAGAGGGGTGTTAGCATCCGTGTCTGCGAGTACGTGGGAGAACCAGCGAGTCTCGTGGCAGCAAGCGTGACAAGCACATGATATGTTCTCAAGGGGCGACGAGTACTCAAATATGCAGGAAGACGATCGTGGCGAGTTCCAAAACAATGGTGCGCACGTGCAAACTCAAGCCACGAGCCCAACTAGTGCAAATGCGACAAGTACTCAATCAGAATGGAGAATCAACGAGTGTTGGATCCTGAGAGACAACTAACTCAGTGGGCAGCAAGCAGTAACATGCTCAGGAGGAGTGGCTTCGAGATGGAGAAGTTGCAACACCAGTCGAGGCAACAAGCATCACTTTTGCGAGTCCGAGGAGATGGGCAATGTCGATCACAAAAACATAGAGGTTGGCAGTCATTCAGGCTCTATTTGTTTGGGCATTTCGCTGCTCCGTTTTGGGCAAACGCCGCCAAAAGGAGGGTAAACAAATGAACCTCAAGCGGCGTTTGCTCCGTTTCCACCCGCCCGCCTTGAGAAACACCCCAAAAAGCTCCATTTGGAGCAGCCAGCTCCCCCCTCCGATTCGAACACTCCGTTTCCACCCGCCGAATCGATCCGTCACTGCCGAACCAAATGAAGCCTCAGAGAGAAGCAGCGGGTCCAGTGGCTCCAAAAAGGCGAGTCTTGCTTTCAGAGACGATGGCGGCTCCAGTGGGTTGCAGTTCCATGAGTACGCGGTAAGCTGGAAGGCTGCGAGGAGATGGAAGTGCGGACATCTACGAATATGGGAGGAAGCGGCGTGGATGCATAGTCTGCGGCAGGAGGTGACTGCGAATACGCATGCTAAGTTAGTGAATACGTGTGGTAGTAGGCGTGCTATAAAGGGCGGGGCAGGGGTACTGAGGCTAATAGAAGCTAGAGCAGAGGAGCCTTATGATCGCAATAGGGGGTCTTTGAGTACCCCAAAAAGGAATCCAACCAAAATAAAAGATTCAATCAGCGAGAGAAGTCGCTCAATAGTCAAGAGGTTAACGTGAGTAGATGTGTCGCTCTCATACCATGTGGAAGGTTAGAGTACAAATCTCAAAAGTTAAATATATTTTTAAAATTTTTCTCATCTATCTATACAAACCACACACACGCACACGCACACGCACACACACGCACACGCACACGCACACACACATAGAGGCACACAGAGAGGAGAGACACCCCAACTCCAAACCACTATGTGGGACTAATCTATACAAGAGAGAGAGGGAGAGGAACTATTTAATGGGCTAAATAAGTGGGTTTTTACATATTCTTCTACACAACATCAAATATGAAAATTTATAAAATTATGGGAAAATGTTAGCATTTTGGCTAACAACTTTTATCTTTAATATGAACTGTTTATTTATATTTTAATGCATTTTGAGAGAGAGAGAACACCCTAACTCCAAACCACTATGTGGGACTAATCTATACAAGAGAGAAAGAGAGAGGAACCACTACGGATAAATAAGTGGGTTTTTACATTTTATTTTACACAGCATCAAACATGAAAATTGATAAAATTATGGGAAAATGTTAGCATTTTGGCTAACTACTTTTATCTTTAATATGAACTGTTTATTTATATTTTAATGCATTTTACTCACCTACTCTTTGTTTAACAAACTAGTCATGAACAGTTTCATATTTGATACTCTTTCGTGGATCTTATTCTTGTTTTTGTTATTGTTTAGGTTTTGTCTCTTTGTGAGAATCCTAGTCTGGGTTTTGATACTACCGCCTTTTCCTGTGGTTGGGTTATTCTCCTTGTTTCTTCACAGGTAACTAACTTCTCCTATAAGACTATTTTTGAATGCTTCATTCATCCTGGTTTACCGGAATATATATTTCAAATTCATATATGCTTTTCTTTCCAATCTAATTTATTTCTAATCCTCAAACATCCAATTATTAGCCAAGGTTGATGTGCGCTTGCAATAAATTTTCTGCTTTCGTGGCTCCCTTTCTCTGTACCATTTCAGCAAATGATCACAAGATTCCCTAAAAATTAAAACCATGAATTATAGTTTAATTTTTTTTAATATGGGTCTAATTATATCATTTGACGTATGGAAAATGATTGTTTCATGGAATTATAATTTATTTTGAGTTAACCCTAATGCAAATATCAAGAAAATAGTCCCAAAATGGTCTTTTAATTTTGAACATGTGCTTCAAAAAATATGTGGGGATCATGAATCACGGGTGGGTCGACCCTTATTGGAACCCGCCCGAGTCTACGTTCGCAAGAGGTAGAGTTAGGATCGTAATATGGACGATCCGAGCCCATTGTCACATTCAGAGTGATGAGGAGATATTTGAATATTCTTATATTATTTTGTCCTATTTTTACCTTTTTTATTTCCATGTATATTATTGTTGGATCGGATGATTTAGGCCACCTGTAGTGAGTTCTATATCTATAAATGAGTCAAAGGCTTATTTTTTGGGCATTGTAGAATTTTGATAAATTTTGAGATGTGATGCAACCAGCGTCACATCATCGCATTGTCTTTATTTTACTCACTTACCTTTATTTTAGCACACGCAAATTTTTATCATGCATGCACCCGTTTTTTTGTATCACGCACATCGTTCACGCTCTTTTTTACGACTTACTGATGTGATCGTCCAATAAGTTCCTGAATAAAAAGATCCATTGAAATTTGGTAAATTGATAATTAAGGCAAGCGAGATTTGACTAAATACTAAGTAATTCAAAAGAGATATTTTAATGAGACCAATATTATAGTTTTGGAATTATATGACTGAGACTATAAAATCTGTATTAATTTGTAAAGTTTAACATTCTCACATTTTTGAATACCTATTATATCTATGGTTTCCTATTCCCATGTCATGCATTAAAAGGAGCGATCATCTTATATTTTGAATAAATACGTTGCTTCAAAAGGACCGACCCCTCTCTCTATTTTGGGAGTCTGCCTGACTTTTCCTTCTCACGCAGCATAGAGACCTAATTCCGCTTCCGACCGCCAACAACTCTTCGCTGGACCTTGCCACTGCCTTCATCAACCCCTTAGGGCTCCGACGATCCCTCCTCAGCCCTCATCCGACAAAGTTGACGGATTTTCCCCTCAGTTCCAGCATCTCAAGACTTCTTCAGGGAACAGAGTTCTCTTCCCTTGCTCTCTTTGTCTTCTAGATGGCTACACTCTCTCCATCCGATTCTCCCTTCCCTCCGGCTGACCAAAACATCCGCAACCAACCAGTCTCTCCCGCCTCATCACCTTGCCACCTCCTCCAAGTCCCTGGAAACCATTTCTGCCCATCATTTTGATACCAAATTGATGTAGATATGAAAACCTGGATTTGATTTTAGATTGGTCTACATCAGTTTGGTATCAAGGGGTCGGGGTGCGAATAGTTGCTAAGGACTCGGAGAAGGTGGCAAGGTTATGGGCAGGGAGACTGGTTTGTTGTGGGTATTGGGGGTCAGTCGGAGGGAAGGGAGAGTCTGATGGAGAGGGGGGAGGCAACTGGATGAAAAACAGAGCAATGGAAGAGGACTATGTTCTCTGGAGAAGTCTTGAGATGTTGGAAATGCGGGTAACTCCATTGACTTCGTCGGAAGAGGGCTGAGGGGGGATCGCTGGAGTTCTAGGGGGTTGATGAAAGCAATAGAGACGCCCAATGAAGAGTCGTTAGTGTCCGGGAGCGAAATTAAGGGCTCTACATCACATGAGAAGGAAAAGTCGGGCTAGCTCCCAAAAAATAGAGAAAACTCTGTTTCTTTCGGATCGCCGAACTCTCTTTCAGGAAGGATATTGGTTTCTTTTTAATGCACATGCATGGATTAATAAAATGAAATACAAGTTTTTAATTGGTAGCACAAGGAGGGGGGGGGGGTCCATTTGATGTATGGCATAGGAATAAGATACCATGGATATAATAGGTATTAACAAATGTGACAACGTTAAACTGTACTTGCCTTAATTATCAATTTACCAAATTTTGATGGATCTTTTTATTCAGGAATTTATTGAATGGTCACACTAATAAGTCGTAACGAGCGCGAACGTTGTGTGCGATACAAATTAAACGAGTACATGCATGATAAAAATAAACGTGTGCTAAAATAAAGATATGCAAGTAAAATAAACACATAAAGCGGTGATGCGATGCAGGCTGCATCGGCATGCTCGTGATCCCTCCACTGTGTCAGATTCTGTGAAATTCTGGGTGTTGAAGCCTTAAATACCCTCCTCACCCGTTTGACCGGCCCCACACACTGCCATCTCCGGTTGCCGTCTACCAAACCTGTCATGGGATGCCCGTCCATCTCCTCCATCCATCCACTACCGACAACTCCTGGAGCTCTCTTTTCCCTTCATTAATTGCCCACTTGCTATAATAACTACCCACTGACTCAAAATCGCCTTTACTGCCCTCCCTCCACCCAAACGACCACCCCAACCAATATTCTTCCTCGCGGAATCCCATTGGGTCCTCTAAATCTCCCAGGAGGTCTATATGCATGCTGTATCATTCCAGTAGTTTTCCTGTAGTCCCGATACCCACAACCTGTTGTCCTGCCTCCAAGCCATATAACCGAGAGTCTCCAGCCTTCCATTTTTCAACAGCAAGCAACCAGTCCAGTTCCTAGGTGGTCTATCTGCATCCTTTCTCATTCCAGCAGTTTTCCTGCAGTTCAACAATAGCGGCCTCTGTCCCACCTCCAAACCACCTAACCAAGAGTCTCCAGACCCCATTTTCCTCTATCTAGCTAGTAAATTACCCAGTTCATCGTCCAAACAGTCCACTCTAACTAGCCTGGATATTGTCCTGCTCTTTTCAAGACCATCGTCCACTACCCTCTCAGAACACTGAAATCTGAACTGTTCCAATAAATAATTGTTGCCCAGTCCCAGAATTAAGCAAATATTCAATTCTTCGGGCTCCTATTGATTGTGTAAGTTATTATTTGAAGTTAATGTTACTTATTGTTGTGTATTTTGTAAACAAACATATCTGCTGAGATATTATTTTGTATTTATTGACCAATGAATTATTCTATTTGCGGGCTTATTCATTTAACATTTAATTGCAACAATCCAATTATTAATTCAATCTAAATTTTGCTTGTTTTTTATTGCTCCAATTTCAATTGTGATTGTTTGTACTTAATATTACTAATTTCAGCATTTATTACTTTTATTCGTCAAATTTTTGCTTTTGCATCACATAATGTTAGATCCTTGCATCACTATATTAACACTGATTCATTAGAGTTTCTTTATCACACAATTGCACTGCAACCTCATATTATGCCACATAAAATTTCATATGAGAGCCCAAAGTTAGACCCATTTGCATGTAGCATAGTGGTAGGGTGTTTAGAAGAATTATGACAAGAACTCCCTAGGATGTCAAGGCACTAGTTCTTACAATGACATTTTGATGGCCAATTTCTGACATTATTGACTAACTGCTTCAAACAAATAGATGCATGGTTTGATGACCTTAGAAATCAGTTTGGATACCTTAGAGAACAGTTTGGAGTCCTCACCATTGGAGTTGATGGTTTAGATCTCCTTAGAAATCCCAGTCACAGTATTCCCTGACCTCGAGAAGTCATTAGGACATAAATAGTTCATTGCGAGCGACTTCATTGTGTAGATGAGCAGCCCAAACATATGTTCAAGAACCAACTAGCGCAGCTCCCCGCCCACCCTTACAAGGGGTACTATAGTCAGCCTATGATCATCTTAGGATCCTACCATTGGCCGACCCTTTCTCAACAAGAGCGACCTCAACTTCGATACCTCTACTATAGAGATTGTGCTATCTGAATAGCATGATTCTACTATGATAGAGACAATGATTATGGGGCTTATCTTGAACCTCGTAGAGCTCATGTTTGAGATGATGATATTACTCGAAGCATCTGTATTGATGATCCATTCTTCAATTGTCAGTTAGACTCAAAGGATTTCAACGATTGATTATTACATATGAATAATTATTTTTATTGGTACGTGATGACCGTTGAGAGATGAGTGAGTTTTACTATAATGAACTTACATAGGCGAGCCATGATCTATTATACGAACCTTGAACATTCTTTGGATAGAGAGAGTTGCTATCCAAACGCCCTCTGCGATAATATGAAACAAAAACTTAAAGAGAAATATTTACCATCTTAATACATTAGTTAGCTCCTAGATTAGCTTTGTCTTACAAAAAGAGACTATGATGGTAGCTTGTTATATGACTTGCTTTAATGAGGGCATCATCAGGAGTGATATTGTCTAGCATATAACGACCACCTCCCGTTTTTTTGTTGGGCTGAGAAGAAATTTGTAGGGAATTGATTCCTCACTACCATGAGTTTATTGAGTAGATCTTCTAGCTTGCCTTAAGATATGAGCAATGGTTACGAAACAGAAGTTCGAGCGACTTACTTCATTGCCTGATAGTTCTGGCTAGGAAGCCTACCTAGTTAGGATTCACTGCATTACAGCCTATTCGTGTCACCTCTGATGTGAAAGGCAGAGTTGTTATTGCAAAGTCCCCCATGACAGTAGAGATTCTGATGTTAGGGTAGAGGACACTTGGTTGTCCAGTGCCCCGTGCAAAATCTATTGTTGAGGAGGATTCTAATCCAAGTTTTGAGCCAGTAGAGCCATTTGAAGAAGATATTGTAGTGGATATAGAGGAGGGTTGGGAAGACTTGGCAGACCAAGACTTAGGCTCCATTTGTTTTAGCTTATTGTCTCCGGTCCGTTTGGGCGAAACGGCGGTTCAGGAACCTAACCATTTGTTTTTCCGCCCGTGTTTCCACCCGCCCTCCGTTTCTCCAAGGATCAAAACCTCGCTGTTCGAAACCTAAGGGCCGGCTTCCATTTTATCGCGTTTTCCGCTTCGCGAAACGAAGGAGAAGGCGGCGATCCGCGACTTCGGGCCGTCATCAGCGATCTGGCGTCGTTATACCGCGACTTCCGCCGTCGTTTTCCTTCTGTCCCGGTTCCCGCGACTCCGGCGTCTGCGTTCTATTGCAGCATCAACGACTCCAACGGTGATCTCTAGCATCAGCGACTCCGGAGGCGGCGATCTCTAGCATCAACGGCCTCATCACACAGCGACGCCTGTGGCGTCGGCCTCTAGAGACAGCGGCGTCGATCTCTAGCTACAGCGGCCTCTAACCTGTCTTTCCCGGGCGGCAGCTCTTCACAGGCCATCCTTATCGGTGCAAGCTCTGCAAATCCAGTGCCAACAGCTTCTTCCTAGCTACCTTCTTCTTCAGCACAAACCAATTTAGGTAACCTCTACACCGATTTTTGATGTATTGGGCATTTGTTATGTTTTTTGATCCAAAAAATTTATCATTGTCTGTGTATCAAGTGTGTTATGTTTGTATCAAGTGTGTTCAGTGACTGGGTGTTCAGTGACTGAGTGTGTTGTGTCTGTTTGTTCAATGTTTGCAAAATGTGTTTTCAGTGTTTGTCTGTGTGTTCCATGTTTGCAACATCTGTTATGTTTGTGTCTGATTGTTGTGTTGTGTGTGTGTTAAGTGTTTGTTGTGTGTGTGTGTCAAGTGTGTCCAGTGATTGCTGTGTTAAGTGATTGTTGTGTGTGTTAAGTGATTGTTGTGTGTGTGTTCAATGTTAAGTGATTGAAACATCTGTGTTGTGCAGTGCTATGTGTGTGTGTGTCAAGTGATTGTTGTGTGTGTGTGTCCAGTGATTGTCCAGTGTGTGTGTGTCAAGTGATTATTGTGCAGTGCTATGCGTGTGATTGTTGTGTGTGTGGTATTGTGCAGTGTTATGTGTTGTGTGTGTTATTGTGCCGTGTGTATGTGTGTCAAGTGATTGTTGTGCTATATATGTGTGTTTGATGTGTTTGCTATGTATGAATTTGTTTGATGTGTTTGATTTGTTTGCTATGTATGACTTTGTTTGATTATGTCCAATGTGTGTGATGTGCTGTTACTAATTTCTGTAGATTTTAATATAGGTTTATGGGTAAACATAAAGATGGTGGTGTAAGTGCGAATTGGGAGGCCAATGATGTTTTAATTTTCTGTGATCTGTGTTTGAAAGAAATCGAGTTGGGTAATCGCCCAACCACACACTTTAGTAGGGATGGTTGAAATAACCTGACAACACATTTTCACGCTCGCACGGGGAAGGCGTATGATCGAACACAAATGAAGAACAAGTGGGATCAACTTAAAAAAGATTGGAAATTATGGAGGGAGCTCAAAGGTCGTGAAATGGGGTTGGGGTGGGATCCTATTCGCAAAACGATTCTTGCTTCTGAAGATTGGTGGAAAGACCGACTCAAGGTATGGACTTTATTTGCTTAGAGTTTTATTATCTGTGTTATGTGGCTTATGTCTAATATGTCGTGTGCTTCATTTCAGGTATTCCCGAGTGCAAGAAAATTTCAATTTGCTGGAATATCACCAGAGTTGGAGGAGAAGCTGCATATGATGTTTAGCCAGATCGTTGTAAATGGAGATCTTGCATGAGCTCCAAATTCAAGAATCTTTGAGCATGAGTCAATCGACGAACATGATGGGTCTCCCGAAAATGCCACTCAGGGCATCGACGACATCGAGGATACAACAACTAAACTGAAAAGGGCAGCTAAGGGTAAACGTACAAAGATTGCTGCAAAGAAGTCAAGGAGTTCAACATTGGATGAGTTAGTCGAGACATCGCGCATTATTGGCCGTTGTATGCAGGAGCCGCCTCGCATACAGATCTCGTCATCCCTGTACACCATTCCTGAGGCTATTTCAGAGCTAGAAACAATGCCAGAGGTTATGACTGACTCAAATATGGACTTCTACCACTACTGCATTGTCTTTCTGAGACAGAAATAGAATCGAGAAAGTTTTATGAGCATGTGGCAAGATCGACGTCTCACTTGGCTGCGAGATTATTATCACAAAAAACTGGAATAGTTGCCCTTTTTTTCTGTCATGTGATCAGCTTGTGGGTGATTTTCATTTGATTCTATGCTGGAATAGTTTTCTTTGATGTACTTCACTTATTGCTGGACATTTACTACTATATGTTGCTTTGCTTCATTGTTTGTTGTGATATGCTTTACTTATTATGTGATGGCAGTGCTTTATTTGTGTGCCTTCAGATGTGCTTTACTTATTATTGGTTTTTTTAACACAGATTGACAATGCTTAGCCCGGATCAAACTCATAGTTTGGACGAGGAGACTAGACAACATGTTGCTGATTGCTTTTATCATAATATAGCAATTGGGGGACAACAGTTGTTACTAGCTATTTCTCAGCAGTTACCCTTGGGAGGTGGAACCTCTAATACACCTTGTATGACATCAAGTCAAACCGGTGCTAGATGGATTGATGAACTTTTGGAAGGACACCCTCACAGATTTTTCAGTGCCTTTAAAATGTCGAAGGTAATATTTATTGATCTACTGACTCTCCTCACACAACAGTATGGATTGCTTGGATCCAGGAGGACTCTCCCACGCGATGTACTTGCAATTACTTTGCAGATTTTAGGCCACAATTTATCAATGCAAATTGCAAGCGAACGCTTTCAACACTCTACAGAAACAATACATAAATTTTTTACAAGGGGTATAAATTCAATTAAGCAACTATCTGATGATGTCATTCGTCCTGTAGATCCACAGTTCAGTGATATTCCCCCCAAATTTTAAATGACACTCGATACATGCAATTTTTTAAAAACTGTATAGGAGCAATTGATGGAATACATGTGGACGCTCGAGTACCTGCTGATCAGTAAGTTTCTTACATTGGTCGACATGACACAACGACGCAGAATGTCATGACAGTTTGTGATTTCAACATGTGTTACACTTTCGCATTAGCAGGTTGGGAAGGTTCTACTCATGATAGCCGTATATTTCAGCGTGCTCTTATGAACCACAGTTATAATTTCCCATACCCACCCCCTGGTGAGTCTTTTGTATCTTGAATCTCTTTTTTTATAACAAATATTGAATAATATTTTAGTAACACTTAGCCTGATATATATAAATTTGCAAGCAAATATTACGTAGTGGATGCCGGTTATCCACTATAGCGCGGTTTTCTAAAATCATATTCAGGCACACGCTATCATTTACCAGATTTTAGAAGGGGCAATAGACCCATACAAGGGCGCCATGAAATATTCAACCAGGCTCACTCATCGTTGTGCAGTGTTATAGAACGTTCATTCGACGTGTGGAAAAAAATGGAAAATACTACGGGATATGCCGCCATACAGGTTGTCAAAGCAACGAGACATTGTGATTGCAACAATGACATTGCATAACTACATTCGCAGACATCCATCCCGCTCAGACATTCATTTTCGTGCTTGTGATGTAGACGAACAGTTCATTTATCCAGCGGGTCTTCAGAACAGAACTGGCCATGCTGGCTCAAGTGGAGACGATGTGAGAGAGATTCAGGTAGGAGTGGATGAGATGGTGACATTGCGTGACTCAATTGTCGAACAACTGCATCGAGCTTGAACGCTTTTTCATATTTTTAAAAGGTTTACATGTACTGTGGAATATCTATCTATGTTTGAGCTGGGCCTTACGGTAACGACCATCTCCGACGTTTAATAAAAAAACTTGGTTTGTTTGTTTCATTTATAATAATTAGAAAAAATAAATTCAACCGCGAATCTCCATTTCCAAACACAGTATTGTCAAACAGTTCTCTGTTTTGAACAGCTCTGCAAACGCAGACTAGCCAAACAGAACTCCATTTACAACATCCAGTTTCCAACAGCTCCCATTACAAACCTGCCTTTACAACAGCTCCTTTTACAAACGCCACCGCTAAACCAAATGGAGCATTAGAGATGAGAGTTATCCGAAATTTCACACACCATGCCCCGATGAAGTTTGGAGGCACACCACCATTTTCTACACATTTTCCTAGAGTAGGCGATGTCGGCAAACTTTTCATAAAGTGCAAGGATTGTGTGAATACTGTATCCCAAAATGGGCTAGAACATGTGAAAGTGAAAACTGAGCCCCACTCACATCTCTGCCTTGTTATTGGGGTTTTGATAAAATTGCTATTTGGATCACTCAGTGGTGTCTCGTATCTATTACTTACACTTCTTTTGGTGATCGAGTTTGGTGTGATGTTACCCCAATGGATGTCATAAACGTGTTAATGTGTATACCATGATTATATGATAAAGGCGTCACATGTTATGGTAAGTCAAACATGTGTGTATTTTTGGATGAGGGACCCATGATTACTATATCTGACTTAACCAAAAGAGCCTTCCAAGGGCAGTGTCGATTCATTTGTGGTGTTGGATCCTCGAAGCCATTGCTTATTATTAGGAGTGATTTCATGCATATAAGGTTGTAGATGTGAGATGTCGAGTTTATCTCGGTTTCGGTTTGAAAAGTAAAATATTGGATTGCGGTGGATATGTCCAAGATATTTTACAACGTTTAATTTTAATATTTAAATAATTTGTATATATTCACACTTTTTGTAAATATGTACAATTGTACACAATATATGTATATAAATTACATAGTAAATATGTAATAATATGATTACAATGTAGTAATGAACTCAATAAAGGCAGAAAGCAGTCAGTATGCAACTTAAGGCCTGAAACATGCACATAAATAGAAGCCCGGCAGGCACCAAGAAGCAACATGCATATTGCAAATTTCAAATAAAAGTAAATCAACATATAATATATATTACAATAAAAGTTAGACATCACTCAACAAGATTATGCAAAGGCTCAGAAACAGACATATCCAATAATAGCAAAAAATTATCCTAAGCCACAAAATGAGAAATCAAATCGAGGGTTAGGATGAAGAGCAAGCTAGCAGTAAGCTAGTACTTTAAAAACACCATCAAGGGAATTAAAAACACTCAATTGCAAGAATCAGAAACACCATCAAGGGTATTAGCCAACACATTCAACAAACAACAATATTTAAAACTAAAAACTCACAGTGCTTATAAGAGTTGCAAAGAAGTGCAAGAAGATAGAACCGTAGAAGTTGGGATGAAGAAACTACTGCAAAAGATTTCAGGAAGTAGCGCAAAGAAGCCTGGAAGAAGATGTAAACCAAAAGGCGAGATATCAGAGTCAAAATAAAATCAGAAGCCAATGACAAACTCTCATTAAATTCAAAGACACAGAAAGAGCCATCGATGACACAGAAAGAGATGTCGTAACCAAAAAATCGTCAAAATGGTGCACAACATTAAAATGAGAACTTGGCACAAAATGATAGCCATAGTAAGGATTAATGTAAAAAACTATTTAACTCGCGCCTGATATATCGGGCACGTTATATCACTCGATATATTGGAAAAAATTGACAAATCTGACAATATTTTCATAAATGTCATTTAATCCCAAAATGTCGATGTCATGACATTTTCTCCTCACAACCTTTATGTAAGACGACATATCAGACATGCTGGCGGACATCAACAACAATGCTTGTGTGGGAGCTGCGAGTCAAACATCATACTAGTAGTTGCTTCCACATAGATATTTAAGAGCCCTACTGAGATATTGGAAGTCCATCTGGATGTTCAACATAATCTTGATGAGCTCTCAGATATTACACCTGATGAATTAACTCCATTGAGGGACATTCAACATGCCATTGACTTAGTGCACGAGACATCTTTGCCCAATCTACCCCAAATATGAACCCCATTAAGCATGATGATCTGAAATGATAGGTCGGTGTTCTTCAAAAGATGTACAAGACAGCTTGAGCCCTAGTGAGTCAAATGATTCAGGTGCTTGAAATGCATGAATCCGTCGTAAGTAAAATTGCAATAAGTAATGAAAACTATTAAGAATACGCAGATATTCACAAGAGGGAGTAGCAGCTTAGAGAAGGCAAGCAAGCGATGATTAATCTTGGGCTCAGGGATTCCCCAAGTGGACAACAACAAACAACAACACTCAAACCTTTATACCAATATAGTGGGGTATATGGATCCTTTGCTGCCATTGTGCCATATCTTTAATCATAATCTCACTAGTGCCTAAGTACTTTATGTCTTGCCTTATATTTTCATCCCAAGTCTTTATTGGTCTACCCCTCCCCCGTTTAACACGCATAGTGACTAAACTCTCACAACACCTAATAGGTGCCTCTAATTGTCTCCTTTGTACATGTCCAAACCATCTTAGTCGAACTTCTCACATCTTCTTTGCAATTGGTGCCACTCTTCTCTTATCCCTGATACATTCATTTCTAATTTTATCCAGTTTCGTGTGTCCACACATCCACCTAAGCATTCTCATCTCCGCATCTCCCCTTTTTTGCTCATGTACACAATTTACTGCCCAACATTCAGAACCATGGAGCATCCCTGGTGTAATTGCAGTACTGTAAAACTTGCCTTTAAGTTTTAATGGTGTTGTACGATCACATAAGATCCCCGACGCGCCTCTCCACATCAATTAACCTGCTTGGATTTTATATATCACATCTTTATCAACACCTCCATCTTTTTGAACTATCGATCCAAGATATTTGAAGCACTCACTATAGGAAATATCTTGATCACCCCACTTAATAACGAAATCACTCGTCCTTACAAATATGAGAAAACAAAATTATGTCGTATGCATACAAATTAATGTATAAGAGTATGTGAATTCATCCAGTATTCTAGGTACACGAGCTCATTCCTGATACTACCTCTGAGCCTCAGTCATGACCTATGTTTGTACACTCATCCTCAGTCAGATTCAATTTATAGCCCAGTCACATCAGACTGGTCAATTTCTATTTCAGCACCAATTCCTCCTTAGGCAGTCGAGAGCCTACATACTCTTCCCAAAGAGCATAACAAACATTTTGAGACATGACATTTCAGCAACACTATATGTCTCTACATTGAGATATTTGGTTCATTGGAGAGGGAAACCTACTATTGATGATAAATGGATGGTGTTAGAGGAACTTGACTTACTTTTTTCAGGGCTTTGTAGGGAGAATGGTGATTTTCATTCAACGGAGGTGAATGCTCTCAATCCGGGCGGCGTTGATGGGGATTATGAATCACGAGCGGTTGGAACTCTTCTGAGTCCACGAATGCACAAAGTGGAGTTAGGATCTTTATATGAACAATCTGAGCCAGTGGTCACGTTTAGGGTGATGATGAGTTATTTCTTTGTATTTTTATTGTATTTTTTCCATCTTTTTACTTCAATGTATTTTTATGCATTGCCGTATTAGATGCTCATGATGGCGACAAAGGATCCATATAGCCGACTCCACTATAGTGGGATAAAGGCTCGATTGTTGTTGTTGTTGTCGTATTAGTTAGTCATAGCGAGTTATATAAACATACATATATATATACATGTCAAATAATTGATTTTTGGGTATTGTAGAATTTGCACATATTTTTGTATTCTTGTGATTGCCCGATGGTGCTGATTCCATGGAATTTTAGGTTTCATAGCCTAAAACACTCTCGTCACTCCCCCCTTTAGTGGGCCACCACCACCAGGCTTGTTACTAACAACCCATCCATCTCCTTCAGCCACCGACTACCCCATTTAACTACCTTCAACTCACAGAACTACCTGTAATCACATCATTAACACTAAGCCGTTGGACAACGGGAAAACAAACGGGCGCTGATTGCGTTTGCTCCGTATGCTCCCGCCGTGCCCTAAGGAACATAGCAAAAAGCTCAGTCTGGAGCCCCTCCTTCCCACCAACAGTTCAAATTCTCCCTTCCCAGCTGCTGGTTGCGCCCGCCACTGCCGCGCCAAATGAGGCCTAAGGCATGCTCTCAGAAATTAGGCACGACAAAGTGATCTTATTGTGCACCATCGCCAATCTGCAACAAAGAAAGGAGTATCGGAAGAGTAGAGATGTGATCATCTCAATGCTCTCACGTCATTCTCTCTTAACGCCACGAACTGGGGATGGTGCTAATCAAATAACCATCACATCACTATTAAGTAAGCTATTAGCAGTGGTGAAAGTTGTATTATCCGGAGACTAATAACCACGTAGTAGATCATAGAAATGTGGAGGTAATAAGAAGAGACAAAAAAACAACACAATTCCCGTAATCCAAGTACAATTGTGTATAGAAGGTCCTATGTCTCATAAGTAAACATGTCAAGCCAGATAAATACTAATATACAAAGTAAGTAAATCTCTAAACCTACTGAGCTAAGGTTGGAATTAATGATGATGTTAACGGTAGAAACAATCCAATGTAAGTCTTCTATCTCCACGCAAAGTTCACGTCATAGCTCCTAGAACACCTGAGGTGGAAACCGAGGTGAGGGTTAACAATACTGTATGTATTTGCAAAGTGATCCCTCCTCTCCCTCTGAGCCCCGTAAATTGTCATGTTGTCAGTGTAAGCATAGTGCAATATATATGTACATGAATATGAAACAATATCAACAATTGCATATTTTAAGATATACAAAAATAGTTGTTAAAAAAGCCCATGTAAATGGCCCATTAGTGGGCTCTTGTTCTATTTTATCTCCTTCTCCTTTTAGTCTCACACCATTGTATAGGATTTCTTCTCTCCTTTTCTCTCCTATATATTTGTATTCACTCCTTGTATTTTGACACACAAGCAATACATACAAGTTTTGAGCTCACTCAACATGGTATCAGAGGACACGGTTCGGTCCTTGCGGTTTCGCCTACTCTAACCGCTCGGCCAGTCTTTCTCTTCTGTCCGCTTTCCCTCTGCGGTCTGCTCTTCTACTCGCACCGGGCAGCGGACGCTTCTTCCCGCCCTTTCTCTCCGCGGCTTCTCCGTTTCTACCCGCAACTTCTCCGTTTCTACCCGCTGCCGGCTTCTCCGGTTCTACCCGCTGACCGCTCTCCTTTCCCTCCTGCTCGTGGATCCACCTCTCAATGCCTTTTATAGCCTCTCCTCTCCACCCGTGGGCCCCCCTTTTTTTTCGCTGCCAGCTGTCTTCCTCTTCTTGCCGCTCGAGGGCTCCTACTCGCGGCCTCCTCTTGCGGCTTATCTTGCCGCTTGCGGTTTCTCTCTCTTACCGCTCGAGTTCCTACTCGCGGTCCCTGTTCTTGCCGCTCGAGTTCCCTCCTCGCGGCCTTCTGCCCTCTCTTGCCGCTCGAGTTCCTACTCGCGGTCCCTTTTTCTTGCCGCTCGAGTTCTTACTCGCGGTCTCTTTTCTTGCCGCTCGAGTTCTTACTCACGGTCTCTTTTCTTGCCGCTCGAGTTTCTACTCGCGGTCTCTTTTCTTGCCGCTCAAGCTCCTACTCGCGGCCTTCTGCTTCCCTCTTCTAGTCGCGCGGTCTCTATATCTAACCGCTGAGACTTCTCTCTTCAGAGCCGTCTTTTCTTCTCACTCTTGTTTGGCCGCTGGTGTTCTCACAGTGACCGTGCGGACTGTCCTTGCTCTCTCTCCGCACCTGGTTGCGACCTCCTGTCGCTCTCTCCCCTGGGCTTGTCGCCGTGACTACCCGATGCGGCCTCTTATTTAACCGTGCAGGCTTATCGTTCATCTCTTCTCCGACGATCTCCTCCTCTTCCCGCGCGCTCTCCTTTTCGCTGCGGGCTCCTCAGGCTCCATGGGCTCCTCCATCGACTCTATCGGATAGGCGGCTAATCCTCCTACTGACTGCCCGGCTTCTCTTCCAGACCTCCGAGATGAGCTGCGGATCACCACTATCTCATTGTCGGGGAAGAAAAATTTTGTTCCCTGGGTCCACTCAGTTCGGCGTGTTCTTCAGGCCAAGGGTCTTGTGCTCCATCTTACTAACTGACCTCCTTCCCCTACTACTGATGACTGGCTACGTAATGACGGTCGTGTCCAAACATGGATCCTTAATTCGCTGGAGGGTGAGCCATACCAAATGGTCATGTACCATGAGACCGCCAAAGCTATGTGGGAGGAGCTTCACTCATTGTACTCTGGAAAGGATAGTCTTCAACACCTCTATGACATTATTACCGACCTTCAGACTCTTGATGCTGGCGGGGCTGCTGACATGACCTCATTTGTTGCTCGTGCCAAGACTCTTGCAGAGGTCTGGTTCCAGCATCAGCCTTCTACCACCGACCTTGCTGCTCAGCGCGCGCAAAAGGAGGCTGTCTGCATTGTCATGATGATGACTCGTGTCCCGCCTCACCTTCAGAGCATCCGGGCTCAGGTGTTGGCCTCGACCTCTACTCCCTCTCTGATGTCTCCTCTATGCTCCTTCGAGTATCACCACCCCTAGAGTCTCCGACACCCTCTTCTCCGGCCCTTCTCCAACAGACCCTTCCTCCCTTGCTTCCCCCACCGACCTCTGCGTGTGGTGGACGTTTCGGCTCTCGCGGCAAGGGGCGTGGGGGTCGGGGCCGCCCCAAGTGTTCCTATTGCGGCCGGGATGGCCACACTGATGCCGTCTGCTACAAGAAACATGGATATCCTCCTCTTTTAACTGCGGCTGCTACCACTGATGGCTCCTCCTCCACTGGTACCGACCTTGAGGCCGTTCTCCTCTAGCTACTGCAACTCCAGGGGCTTCTTAGCCCTCCCTCTGCTTCTGTTGCCTCCATCTCTACAGCAGGTATTACTTGTCTTTCCTCAAGTCCACGTTGGATCTTGGACTCAGGTGCTACTCATCACATCACCTCGATACGGCCACTCAAGTACTCAGATGCTCCTCATCCTCAATCTATCACTGTCGCTAATGGGGCGACTGTTCCGGTCTCCGGTTGCGCCGACATCTCTCTTGCTCCCTCTCTCTCTCTCTTTGCTCGGCTCTTTATGTTCCTGGCTCTCCATTTAATTTGCTTTCTGTTGGTCGCCTCACTCATGATATGGATTGCTCTGTCACATTTACTCTTTCTACTTTTTTGATACAGGATCGGCGGACGCGGACTACCATTGGTAGGGGTCGACTGTAGAACGGGCTCTACCTTCTTGATGTCTCTCCTCCTATCCTCTCCCCCGTCTCCGCTGTTGATTGACATCGCCGTCTTGGGCACGCCCCTCTACCCGTTCTCCAAAAGGCGCTGCCTGATGTATCTTTTCCTGCTTTCAAATGTGATTCGTGTATTTACGACAAACAGCCGCGTACTTCTTTTCCTGCTCATTGTACTAGGAGCTTTGCTCCGTTTGATTTACTGCACTCCGATGTTTGGGGTCCTTTCAAAATTACAAGTATCTCTGGCTATCGATATTTTATAACTTTCATTGATGATTATTCTCGCACAACATGACTTTACCTACTTCGTGATCGCTCCGAGCTCCCTCGCATATTTCGCGATTTTATACACGAAACTCGAACGCAATTCTCCATAACTATCAAAACATTGCGCACCGATAACGCTCGTGAATACATCGGCCATGACTTTGCTAATATATGTGCAGAATTTGGTATTATACATCAAACCTCCTGTGCCTACACCCCCCTACAAAATGGCGTTGCCGAACGAAAGAACCGCCACCTCCTCGACGTTGCCCGCTTTCTCATGCTTCAAATGCATGTTCGAAAAAATTACTGGAACTTTGCGGTGTCCACTGCGTGTTTCCTCATCAACTGTCTCCCCTCCTCGGTTCTCAACTCTGCCACTCCATTCAGCCTCCTATTCCCCTCTACTCCGGCCTTCCCTATCACCCCAAGGGTCTTCGGCTGCACTTGCTTTGTTTACCTCCTGGGTCCCTCCTCAAATAAGTTGGATCCCCGTGCCGCTAAAACTATTTTCTTCGGCTATTCTCGCACTCAGAAGGGCTACCTATGTTACTCTCCGGTCACCCGTAAGGTCATCGTCTCCGCTGATGTTACTTTTTGGGAAGATCAACCTTTCTTTTCCCCATCTCTCGCTCCTTCCTCCCCGACGACATCTCCACCAATGCTTCTACCTCGACCCGTCATCCCTCCTGCTATGCCTGTTTCCCTACGTCCTTCTAACCCTGCTCCTGCTCCCGCTTATGCTCCTGCTCCTGCTCCCGCTTCTGCTCCTGCACCCTCCAAGCCACCAGTTATCCAGTTTACACTCGCCGCCTTCCTCCTCGTTCCGCTACCCCGCTGCAGTCGGCCTCATCCTCGGCTACCCCGCGCCCTGCTGATCAGGTATCTCCCTCCACCGCCCATCCTTTGGCAAATTATGTCTCCCTGCATCGTCTCTCTCCCCAACTGCACACCTTTGCCAGTTCTATTTCCTCTATTTCGGTTCCTAACATTGTGCAGGAGGCGCTCCAACATCCTAGCTGGAAGGCTGCCATGGAGGAGGAAATGACTGCTCTCTGGGCCAACCAGACCTGGACTTTCGCACCACTTCCCCCGGGTCAGAAACCGGTTGGGTGTAAGTGGGTCTTCGTCGTCAAACATGGCGTTTATGGGACGATTGACCGTTTGAAAGCTCGGCTGGTCGCCCGGGGCTTCACCCAACAACAAGGGATGGACTACGAGGAAACTTTCTCTTCGGTGGCCAAACTCAACACCGTTCGGGTTCTTATCTCGGTGGCTGTCCATCGTCGGTGGCCCTTACTGCAACTGGACATTAAGAATGCCTTTTTGAATGACGACTTGCTGAAAACTGTCTATATACAGCAACCTCCTGGGTTTGAGACCACGGGGGAGTCTCAGGTTTGTCGTCTTAAGAAAGCTCTGTATGGCCTCAAACAATCACCACGGGCATGGTTCGACAGGTTCAGTAAGGCTCTTCGGGAGGTTGGTTTTTCTCGCAGCACGGCAGACTTCTCGATTTTCACTCGTCACCGAACAACAGGGACAATACTTATGTTAGTTTATGTTGACGACATCATCATTACGGGAGATGACACAAAGGGAATACAGGAGGTCAAACAACATCTCGGTACAGTTTTTCAAACAAAGGATCTGGGACCCTTCCGGTATTTTTTGGGCCTTGAGGTTGCTAGACGGCCAGATGGTCTCGTCCTTTCTCAGCGGAAGTATTGTCTCGACCTTCTTCATGATGTGAGTTACTCTGGTTGTAAGCCGATCAATACCCCAATGGATGTGAATCACAAGTTATGTGCTCAAGCTTCCGACTCAGATCTATTACTCGAGAATCCTGAATACTATCGCCGTCTAGTTGAAAAATTGATCTACCTCACGGTAACTAGACCGAATATCTCTTTCGCTGTTGGAATTGACAGCCGGTATATGCATTCCCCACGAATATCTCATCTTCACGCCGTTGAACGCATTCTCAGATACCTCAAAACGGCCCCTGGTCAAGGATTGGTCTACAAGACCTCATCTTCAACTCCCACATTGATAGCTTATTCAGATGCTGATTACGCTGGTTCTCTTGATGATCAACGTTCAACCAGTGGGTTTTGCACATATTTTGGAGGACATTTGATTACGTGGCGGAGCAAGAAACAAACTGTTGTGGCTCGATCATCTGCTGAGGCTGAATACCGGGCAATGGCGTCTGTAGTTTCTGAACTAACGTGACTGGAGAGTCTTCTTACCGATCTCGGTATAAGACTTCCTTCCCCAGCCCTTCTCCTTTGTGATAGCCAAGCGGCTATACATATTGTCAAGAACCCGGTATTCCATGAAAGAACTAAACATATTGAAGTTGATTGTCACTTCATCAGAGAAAAGGTTCAAATGAAGACGATCGACCTGAAGCATGTTCCCGGGACAGAACAAGTTGCGGATGTTCTCACTAAGGCTCTTCCCAGTACACTCTTCTATCAGTGCAAATCCAAACTTGGCGCATACGATTTGTACGCTCCAGCTTGCGGGGGAGTGTTAGAAAAGCCCATGTAAATGGCCCATTAGTGGGCCCTTTTTCTATTTTATCTCCTTCTCCTTTTAGTCCCACACCATTGTATAGGATTTCTTCTCTCCTTTTCTCTCCTATATCTTTGTATTCACTCCTTGTATTTTGACACACAAGCAATACATACAAGTTTTGAGCTCACTCAACAATAGTTAATAAGGAGTGCGGTAATAATGACAGTAAGTAAACACATCATTGTTTTTATCCTAGCGGTGTTCACATCGCACACACTCTCGTAGCACATTCATTATTATAAATAAGCGTGAAGCATAAAGTAACAAATAATATAAAAATGCTCATACGAATTTATATGATTAGAGTCTTGCACATTCTAATTTATTGATCAATCTAATATATTTATATAAATAAGCGTGAAGCATAAACTACGCTATCAAGTATAATTGTAACTATGATCTATAATCACAATTCACAACTAATGCAAGCTAAGCAAGCACATCCTCGCCAGAGGAGTGTCACGACCCATAACTAACATGACTTATTTGAGTCACACTATGCAAATACACATATCGCTATCATCATATCTAAGCATGCACATACTTACACACTATGTTGACATAGATTCATCATGCACGGTGTCGAGACGTAAACTCCAAATCGTAATCGAGTACAAGACTAATGACTGAGATCACTTATTAGTGGTGTAGTTAAGTCCACAAACACCACCGTTGTGGCGAAACGATGGCAGTGTCACGCCCTGGCCTCTTCTAGAGTATTTAAGTACAATCATCCCTTAGCTTTACATACAGATGTTCGAGCCCATACTCATTCTTCGCCCATACTGGCGGTGTAACCAAAAGAATTGAGGTATACTTCTTGTCGAACTCCAGGTGGCTAACACCTAAACAAACAACTAGGCTAGGATACACGTTGTCGTTCGACCATGACGCTATCTATGAGTCACAGTCCTAACCTATAGTGTGTGTCGCCGCCAAGGCAAGTCAACCCGCCACATATTCACATTCATTATCATTTTATACATGTAGAGTACACTATAATTCATTACCAACTAGGGGAGACGATCAACCAGCTTCTCTACCCACTCAAGAAACTAATCACTCCCACATCTGCCAATCTATAACCATGTGATCTATTACTTGTGTACATCTAGATTTAAGTATGATAAAACACGTACTATTTCAATCCAGATTTGGTATCATAAAATTTTTGTACTAAACTAACAAATTGATATGGTGATTTAGGAAGAGACCTATCAGTTAGACGTACAACAATTTATATGTCTCTAAATTAGATTCACTCGGGTTCCTCAATCTAACCTCAATCGGTAATCATATTAATCGTACTCTATTTTATATTCATCGAAGTCATCTTATAGATTTCTAATCTCGAGATTGTAATCATCATTTCGTACTCAATCCCAGTTTCATCATAATCGCCTAAAGCTATGAATTATCCTAAATCCATGTTCATTATATTTTTTTGGTCATCGAAATTGCCTAAGCACTTCAAGGGTTTATATCCCCAAATCTAAACAAGAATTTGGAACTATCCACCTCGTATGCACCAATTATTGGCGGAATTGACAATGTTTTTGGGAGACATCCTGTCATTGATTAAATATTATTGTAATCGTTGATGCTTTTGGAGCTTCGTTCTACGATACCCTACGTTTGAACTATGTAAACAACAAACTTGTTTTCTTCTCCATCGTAAGTCTCCACCGCAAGCTTCACCTTTTATTTTCATCGCACGATCATCATTGATTTCCATCGCACGATCGTCCATTGATTTTCATCGCACGATTTATCGTTGTTTTCCACCACACTATTCGTCATTATTTTCGACTGCGCTATTTGTCGTAATTTCTACCGCACGATTCGACTTTATTTTCAACGGCGCGATTCGTCGTTATTTTTGTCCGTGTGTTTCGACATTATTTTCCACCCCGCATTTTGTCGTTATTTTCGACTGCGTGTTTCAACATTATTTTTCAACGCACGATTCATCGTTATTTTTGACCGCACGATTCAACATTATTTCCACCATGCTATTTATCGTTATTTTCAACTGGGCGTTTCAACATTATTTTTCACCGCTTCGCCTTTACCGGCATGGATGAATCACAGATCACTATAGATGGGTTCATAGACCCTTTACCATGTCGATAGAGCCTTATGGAATTAATGTTGTTCTCACTGTCGGTGAACCGAGCCCTAAGTGCAATTAACGGAATGCTCTAAATGCAAGAAACCTAGTTCTAAGGTTCAGAGGGTGAAGGGAAGGAACCCACCGAAGTCCAAGCATGCTTCCCAATCACTGTAGACGCAACATTTGTGAGTCGCTCTCATACATGGTTGGATCTCGCCTGATCGGATCACGTCGGATGCCTCCGTCAATTAGGATAGGGACTGCACCATCAATACCTTTAACTTTTATGATGTAATGTTTTTGGGCAAGTTATTCCTCAGACAAACTCTTTGGAACATTCCCATGAACAATCTGTGTATGACATGTGACAAGGAACACCTCAATGTTTTGCCTTAAATTCTTTGTCCTGGTTGTCTTCAATTATTACATGACAGGGAAGACTACTGCTACCTTATCGCATTCGCCAGGACGGCCACACGTCCGAACCATCGGAGCACGCAATTGGAAACCGCTGTGATTATTTCTCTTTTAATTTATTGATTGATATTATTTCATGAATATTAATTAAGTTAATTAACTAAGTAAATCGTTTTGTAATTTCTTTGTATGATTTCCCTCCCTTATTTATATAAGGGGGAGGGGTTCATGCGTGTAGGATTTTTGGATGTTCTAGTTCTTTTTGGCTCTCATTTAGAGAGAAGGTTTTTCGGAGAACCCATCCTTCGTGAACTTTGTCGGAGCTTGCTTCCGATTGTATCCCGTTATTTGTTTTCAATTAATGCAATTGTTTTTGTGTCATTCTCTTCTCTTGCTGCGACCGTCGAGATAAGCCCCAGCCAAGGTCTCGGAGGCTGGGTCCTCCGAGGAACCTTCTATCCAAATGAGAGCCCAAAAGAAATAGAACATTCAAAACTCCTGCACGAATGAACCTCTCCCCTTTACAGAAATGAGCGAGCGTAACCATACAAGTAAATTACAAAACAATTTACTTAATTAATTAATCTAATTAATATTATAATATCAATCAATTATTTAATAAATCAATTACAAGAGAAATAATCACGACAACTTCCAATTGCGCGCTCCGGTGGTCCGGACGAGGAGTGGCCTCCCCTGCGAATGCGATAAGGTAACAACTACCAACAAAATTCCTGATTCTTGTGGAGGAAGAGACAATAGTTCAACATGCTTCTGTCTTTCTTCTTAATCAATTTTAGCCACAGGAATTTCATCTTTCAAAAGGTTAGAAACAATATTTAGCTCATCAGGTGATGACTCCTTTATGGTCGTTCTCTTTTTCTGATTCATGATCTTCTTCGTGGTACTCATCATGTCCCGCATCTTCATTGTAATCGTCCCTGTTCTCCCATATTTATCATGTCTTCAATGATTCTCCCCATAAAGGTCAATATGCTCATCCACCTCTTCTGAAGCATGGTCATCGGCCATGTTTTCTTGTGTAGATAACCCATCTTGGGATCCATTGGCCTTGAAAATGTTGTAAGAAATAGATGGGCTTGGAGAGAAGGGAAGGTGATCAGAGATGGGCTGTCGTGGGGAGCTCAGTTTGGAGGAGATCTTGAAGTACCCACTGGGTGTCCATTCTGAATTCATTTACTCATAAAAACCTGTTTGAGACATTGTAGTTCAATTCTGGTGTAAACCCTGTTGTAATCGGGTTATCGGGCCAACAAGGTCTCACTAGCCCCAAATAAACTCACCAAAATAGGTCGATTGAACCAGCTAGGTGCCCTGGGTGGTTCAATCGGTTGGATCAGGATTTTGGGATGTTACATTAACTGCCCATTTCCTGTAATAACTGCCCACTTACTCGAATCCCCTTAACTACCCTCCCTACACCCAAAGGAGCCACATAAGCGAGAGTCTCTGGCCTTGCATTTTCCTCTATCCGGTATGTAAATTGTAACAATGGCCTAGACCACCACAATATAAATCTTTATTCATAAATTGAAGGAAGAAATATTCACAAACTTTTTTATGTAATTGCATTAGAAATATAAGCATTATAATATACAAAGTACCAAAAGGCATAATTGGAATCTCTAATATTAAAAAACAAAAATTGTTGATCAGACTCTCATATATCTATACTATATTAAAGAGGAAAAGGGCCCTATTGAAAAACATTAGGACTTCCCAAATTATGCCTACTATATAAATTTAATGACTTAAATTTACTCTAATTTATTCCAAACAAATTTAAAGTTCATGTCCATACACGTAATTATAGGCCATATGGACTTTTCATTTCCCCGCCCCCACAAAATCCTCCATCGCACAAAACTCCTTCCCCACGAAACTACTGCCTGCTCCACGAAACATGTGCCTGCTACTCCAGCCTCTAGGCATAGGGAGTCAAGATTCCAAAATCAACGTCTTCGTGCCCTTCGCCGGTGACTGTGTTTGGGGACGGAGTCATATGTCACAAGCTTGTTGCACCTCCGCCAAGGACTGTATGCCGAAGATCGAGATCAAAATACAAATGGTTTTAACAATCTCTGATTACGGCGTTCTATGCGGATGGTAGACAATTTATCGGAGTTGGTGTTGGTGGAGGCGAAGTTGGTGGAGGTGGAGTTGGTGGAGGTGGAGGTGTGGGGCTGGTTGCCGGTATTGGAGGCGAAGAAGATGAAGGGGGTTCATTGACAATTCTTTCCAGAAGGATGAGGCGGGGAAAGGGGCAGAATAGGCTGCTTCAGAGTTAACCGTGGATCACCTCCTCATGTCTGAAGAGAGTGTCCGCGAATGCCGGCAATGTCTCCTCCACTGCTTGCTCTGCCGGGGGCTTCTCTGGCTTCCTCAATATCTGTTTAGGATGAGGATGAAAAAGACCGGGTTCTCTGGAGTAGGAAACTCCACGGGAGAGGGGGAATGGCGGAGCCTTCCGGCCGGAACCTCACCTCACGGCGGGAGGGGGCGAGCAGCGCGCGCGGGATCCTTCCGGATCGGGTCGTTCTCGCTCGGAGAAGGGGAGGCGGCTAGGGCAAACACTTCTCAAATTAATATTCCAAAAACTGAGGACAAAAATATACTCTCCTCCCTCTTATACTATGAGGGGGAGAAACAAAAGACTATTAGCACACACACGCTAATAGCACACCAAAGTCCATAAAAACAAATACATAAGCAAAAGAGTGAAAAATAAATAACGCCGCCTCGATAATTAAACAGTTCGCGGCATCCAAAGCGGGTCAAACTTCTCCAGCCAAGCAAGCCCCGGTTCGGTGGGGGTCTCATTGCCTACGGTGTTGGCCGCACCGTATTCCGCATCACTCTCCGCCACGTGGGAAGCACTCGACCCCGAGTGGTCGGTATAAAGAGGCACGTCCGGGTAGAACGGAGACAAGTCGCTCACGTTGAAGGTCTTCGAAATGTTGAACTCCGGAGGTAGCTCAACCACGTAAGCATTGTCGCTGATCTTGCGGGTGATTGGGAAGGGACCGAACTTCTTCGGCATGAGCTTGTGGTGGGGGCCGGCGGGAAGCCGCTCTTTGCGGAGGAAAACCATAACCAAGTCGCCGACGTGAAAAATCTGCTCGCGGCGGTGCTTGTCGGCGAGAGCTTTATATTTTGCGTTGGATTCGAGCAACTTGCGGCGGGTCTCGGCCTGGACGTCGCGGGCCTCTTCCGCTAACTGTGTGGCCGAAGGGGGGGCGGCGGGTAAACGGGCCAAGTCGAGCGCGTGCCGGGGCGCCTTGGTGTAGACGATGGAGAACGGGGTGCGACCGGTGGAGCGGTGGACCCCATTGTTGTAAGCAAACTCAGCTTGGGAGAGAGCGAAGTCCCACTGCTTCGGCCGGTCTTGGCAAATACAACGCACTAGATTTCCCAAAGTCTTGTTTACCACCTCGGTTTGCCCATCCGTTTGTGGGTGAGCGGAGCTACTGAATTGGAGAGAGGTGTCAAACATTTTCCACAGCATGGTCCAAAAATGGCCGAGAAATTTTGGATCGCGGTCGGAGGTGATGGTGGTTGGAACTCCATGCAAACGGACCACCTCGCGGAAGAAAAGCCGCGCAATATGTGAAGCATCAGAGGTTTTGCGGCAAGGAAGAAAATGTGCCATCTTGGAGAATCGGTCCACCACGACAAACACCGAATCTACTCCGTGCTGAGTTCGCGGAAGGCCCAAAACGAAATCCATGGAAAGATCCTCCCACACGCCAGAGGGGACCGGTAGAGGTGAATAAAGACCGGTGTTGTGTGAGTGGCCCTTGAATTGTTGACACACATAGCATTTCCGAACGAAATTCCCCACGTCCTTGGCTAGCTGCGGCCAAAAATATCTCTCGTGGAGGCTGGCAAGGGTCTTGTCGCGGCCCAAGTGACCACTCATCCCGCCGCCATGTAGGTCACGAATCAGCTTCTCCCGTAGTGACGAGCGGGGAATGCACAAGCGGTTGTCTTTGAGCAAGAACCCCTCGAGTATCAAAAACCCGCCATGTGAACCTCTCATCAAGCAAGAGCTCCAAGTGTCCTTAAAATCCGGGTCGTCGGCATATAACTCGGCGAGAATATCGAACCCAATGATCTCGTGTTGTAGGGTGGTCAATAGACAGCTCCGCCGGCTGAGGGAGTCCGCAACGACATTGGACGAACCCGGTTTGTGATGAATAATATAAGGAAAACGCTGGAGGTAAGTGGTCCAACGGAGATGCATACCATCCATGCGTTTCTGACTGTGGATAAATTTGAGGGCTTGATGATCCGTATATAAGATGAACTCCTTGTGTAGAAGATAATGCTCCCAGTGTTTGAGAGCCCGGACAACGACATAGAACTCTTGATCATATGTGGACCACTTCCGCCTAGCATCACTTAATTTCTCGCTGAAAAAAGCAACCGGCCGCTTGTCTTGGGAGAGGACCGCCCCAATGCCAACACCGCTGGCGTCGCTATGCACCTCAAATAGTTTGTCAAAGCTGGGTAGCGCCAAGACCGGTGCCGAGCTGAGCTTCTGCTTGAGCAAATGGAAAGAGCGGTCAGCCTCGTTCCCCCAAAGGAAACACCCCTTCTTTAGGCAATCGGTCATGGGAGCCGAAATGGTGCTGAAATCGCGAATAAATCTCCGGTAGAAGGTGGATAACCCATGAAAAGATCGCAACTCGGAAAGGGATGTGGGCGCCGGCCAGTCTCGGATAGCTTGTATCTTTTCCTCGTCAACTTGGATGCCGTACGCACCCACTACGAAACCCAGAAAATTCAGCCGTGGGGCAAGAAAGGTGCACTTCTTGAGGTGAATAAATAGTTTGTTCTCCGCCAAAGCTTCCAACACAGCACGTACATGAGATAAGTGCTCCTCCCGGGTCTTGCTAAAAATGAGAATGTCGTCGAAATATACGACCACCGACTTGCCCAAGAAAGGTCGCAGCACCTGTGTCATAAGACGCATAAAAGTGCTTGGAGCGTTGGACAAACCGAAGGGCATTACCTTCCACTCGAAGAGGCCGTCCGGAGTTTTGAAGGCAGTCTTCCATTCGTCTCCCGGTTTGATGCGGATTTGATGGTACCCGCTGCGGAGGTCAATTTTGGAAAACAGTTGTGATCCGTCCAACATGTTCAACATGTCATCCAGGCAGGGAATGTGAAAGGAGTACTTGATGGTGATGCGGTTAATGACACGACTGTCAACGCACATTCTCCAGGACCCGTCCTTCTTGGGAACCAACAGTGCGGGAACACCGCATGGGCTAAGACTCGCGGAGATAAAACCTTTTTGTAGCAGCTCTTCCACCTTCGCACGTAAGACTTCAAGCTCCTTGGGGTTCATGTGGTAGTGGGGTAAATTTGGGAGGCTCGCGCCCGGGATGAGATCGATCTGGTGTTGTATATCACGCAGTGGTGGAGGGTGATCCGGCAACTCATCCGTGGTGATGGCGCGGAACTCATGGAGTAATGCCTGAATGTCTGGGGCCGCGGCATCCATGTCCCACTCGTTGGCGGCGTACAACCCGTAGGGAACGAGGGCCACCACCTCCTTGGTCTCCGCCACGTCGCGCTCGAACCGAGAGGTGTCATCGTGCATCACGAGTAGGCTGCGCCCCTTGTCGGTGGGCGGGTTGGCCGCGGGTTTGTCGCCGACCCGGGCCACAATTTGTATCTTCTTGCCGGCCCAAGTGAAGGAGTAGATATTGTCGCGGCCCTTGTACGCCACGTCCGTATCATATTGCCACGGCCGTCCCAAAAGTATATGGCTCGCGTCCATCTCCACAACGTCGCACCAAATGTCGGCTAGGTAGTGCTTTCCCATCGCGACGGGAACGTGTGACCGGTGGGTGACGCGCACGGAGGGGCCCTTTTGAATCCACCCAATGGAGTAGGGGTGCGGTTGCGGCTTGGTTGGTAGTTGCAAGTAAGTGACCAACCGACTTGCGACAAAATTCTCGCAGCTGCCATTGTCGATCAGGACATCACATATCTTTCCCTTGATGGTGCAATAGCTCCGAAAGACATTACTACGCTGGGCGTGCTCATCCACCCGCGGTGCGAGAAGGAGGCGTCGGACCACGCAGGCAGCAAAGTCGCCATCTTCTTCGAACCCTTCGATGACCTCATCGGCCTCTCCGGAGTCAACATCCAGACCTTCATCCTGAGTAACAGCGTGGACGGGTTGGCGTAGAAGGGGGCACCGGGAGGCAAAGTGGCCCGGTTGGTGGCACTTGAAACAGGTCCCCGGTGGCGCGCGGTCAGGTGCCCGACCCTTAGGTGCGGAAGGTATGGCCGGCACCTCGCGGCTGGTAGACTCCTGAGTATGCGAGCCCGATGCATCCGACCAGGGACGGCGAGAGGCCGGGCGGGTTGAAGGTGCCGCCGACGTCTCCATGAGTTCGGCCTTGAGGGCCATGTTGTAGGCCTCATCCACCATGCGCAAAACATGCAGGCCGATCTTCTCACGAAGGGAGGGGCGTAGCCCATGAAGGAAGCGAGTAACACGTTGGCCGTCCGACTCGGTCAAGCCGTTGCGGTCGGCAAGGCGACAAATGTCAGCCAAATATTCGGTGACGGTGCGAGAGCCTTGGGAGCAACTTTGGTAGAACTGGAACAAGTGTTGATCGTAGTCGGGGGGTAAGAACCGATTGCGTAACATTTTCTTCATTTTGAGTCAGGTGCGGACGGGGGCCTTGCCTTGGCGTTGCCGATTGAGCTGAAGTTGATCCCACCAAACCGCCGCGCCTGATTTAAGGCGATACGCGACCATCTTCACTTGGCGGTGTTCGTCGAGTTCGGCAATTTCGAAGAAACGTTCGACCTCCGAGATCCAATCGAGGAAGTCTTCAATGCCCAAGTTACCGAAAAACTGAGGAATGTCCGCACGTATGCGGAAGCCGTGCTGCTGCGGTTGCGGCTGGTGACGCCATGGGGGTTGATCAGCCCCGTCGTGGTGGTCATCCTCGGAGCTGGAATCGGATAGGGGAGTGGTCGGACGGGGAGGTGCCGCACGGCCACGGCGGTACTGGCGGCCGAAGTAGGCGTCGACCGGAGGGGCGGCAACAGGGGGGGATCGCCGGGCGGAGGTGGCTGCGGGTTGCCGAGTGCCGCAGTGAGGACGGCGAGCTGCGCTGTGATGCCATTGATGGCCGCCCACAGGGCTTGGTCGTCCCGCGGGTGATCTCCCATGAGCGATCGCGAGAGAGAAGAGAAACTGGCGGAGCAGGCGGAGCACGCGGAGATCGACGCGTCGCGGAGCGGAACAGGGAGGGTCGGCGCCGAGCTAGGAAGTCGGGGCAGTCCCTCTGATACCAACTGGAGTAGGAAACTCCACGAGAGAGGGGGAATGGCGGAGCCTTCCGGCCGGAACCTCACCTCACGGCGGGAGGGGGCGAGCAGCGCGCGCGGGATCCTTCCGGATCGGGTCGTTCTCGCTCGGAGAAGGGGAGGCGGCTAGGGCAAACACTTCTCAAATTAATATTCCAAAAACTGAGGACAAAAATATACTCTCCTCCCTCTTATACTATGAGGGGGAGAAACAAAAGACTATTAGCACACACACGCTAATAGCACACCAAAGTCCATAAAAACAAATACGTAAGCAAAAGAGCGAAAAATAAATAACGCCGCCTCGATAATTAAACAGTTCGCGGCATCCAAAGCGGGTCAAACTTCTCCAGCCAAGCAAGCCCCGGTTCGGTGGGGGTCTCATTGCCTACGGTGTTGGCCGCACCGTATTCCGCATCATTCTCTCTTTCTCCATGCCTTTAATTGTGTTTCCATATGAGGCTCTGCAGTCTTGGTATATTGATGCATTTTATTTAGAGGTTGTTAATGCACTCATTTTGCGGTTTAGAAACATGGCCAAGCATTTCCAATTGAGTTGCTTGGTTCATTTTAAACATAGCCTAATTGTTCATAAATAGTTATTTTATTCTAAAAATGACGTATATAAAAGTACAAGATCTGTATGTATTTTAATTACTAACAAAATTTAAGTTTTTGGCTCTTAATAAAAAATTTCCAGTTCAAAAAGGGTGCTGTTACTAGCAAACCCAATTTGATTTCTAGCAAACCATTACTATTAGCAAACCCTCAATTTTCAAAATGGCTATTTGAAAACCATTTTGTTACTAGCAAACCAACATAATTTAAAAAAAAAATTAAATTTTGTCTAAAACATTCATTCTTTCAAAATAACCCGCTGCATATAATGATTTTACAAATGATTTCAAATGTATTCATTCAACCACTTATGTTAGCATTATAGAGGAGTCAAAATGTCGCAAATGTTTAGTATGTCCAAAACTATTTTTTCAACAAAATATCATTATCTGCACCAAAATCTTTAAACAAAATATCGGTCGGTTTAGAAATATATTTGATTTCTAATTCCTATAAGGATGTGTTGTATATACGAGTTAAGTGTATATAAGAATATATACGTCCTTTTAAACTGCGTCTTATACGTACAATTTCATGAGAAGTGTTCAACATGAAAGTTGTAGATCTCGACGAGATCTACAATTTTCATGTTAAACACTTTTTGATTTGAAGCCGTTTAGACCCTCGATTTGGGCTCCGAAAAAAGTCACGCCGAAAATTTGTACGTTCCATGCATGTCTTTTTTAGGGCCCAAATTGGAGGTCTAAACGGCTTCAAATCAAAAAATGATCAACATGAAAGTTGTAGATCTCGATGAGATCTACAACTTTCATGTTGATCACTTTTTCAAATGAGAAATATTTGGGGCTCAAAATTCAAAAAGACAAAAATTGTCAAAAAGCAAGATTGGTTTGCTAGTAGTAATTTTTGGGAAGAGAAAAAAATGACTGAATCTATTTTTTTCTGGTTTGCTAGAAACGAAAGTGAGTTTGCTAATAACAACACCCTTCAAAAAAGAGATTGCATTAGATTCTTACATTAGGTGGAAATGACAAACGCCACATTAATAAATTCTTTTAAACTATGAACAATAAAATGAGGAAATATTTTTGGAATATCATCTGCTCAAATTTCACCTAATTAATCTTGATTAGCTTTTTGGGCCTTTCATTGTGTTATTTCTTATGGGAAATGAGTATGAATTCGGAGGGTCTTAAAACAAGGACTAAAAATATGATGAAATATTTTTGAAATGTCATCCGCCCAAAAAATCACCTACTTAATCGTTAGATTTTGGGACCTCTCAATGTGTAAGTTTTTTTTTGATCATGGAGTCTCTACATAGTTGCTCTCAGACTCTCAGTAATTCTATTCAACTTTAATCCATATCTAAAGTTTTCATGTCTTTTTATTTCTTTATGGTCATACCATGCCTATTAAATACTTCACTAGCTATTTTCATGCTTTTATAGGTACCAAGTGTGATAGATTTTGTCATAGCTGAATTCCATAGAACTTGTATATACACTGTTCCGAAGCATCCACAGGCCTTGGATGTAAGTTCTTAATACTCATTCTATCCGAAGACTGCTAACTTTAATGTTAGTTTTCATGTTTTTTCCAAAAGATTTTGCTGTTGGTTAGAAGATTGTTTTTGTAACAAAGTAATTTACTAATGGCAGCCAGCCTTCGTGTCCGAACAACTCTTCTAAATTTTTTGGGCATTTAAAATGAGATTTTCACGTGATGAATATAAATTGAAATATTTATCATCACATTGCAGTCCATTTGAATATTGTATAGGGTTATAGTTTCAAGTTCATAATAGCAGCTAATCTTATATTTGATATTTAAATTAACGGGAAAATTTTCTTAAAGCTTTGAGTGGTTTTTCCTTTTTTGTGGAAAACGACAGAAGTTGTATGTCTGGGTAAAAGATGGTCTAAGTTTCTTATATTTTTGTAAATGAGAATAATTAATCTAAATACTAAAGATTTGACATGATGGTTTGGACACGTACAAAGAAGACCATTAGAGGCACCTGTTAGGCGTTGTGAGAGTCTAGTCACTAGACATGTTAAACGAGGGAAGGGTAGACCAATAAAAACTTGGAATGAAACTATAAGGAAAGACATGATGTACTTAGGCATTAGTGAGATTATGACAAAAGATAGGGCACAATGGCGACAAAGGATCCATATAGCCGACCACTATAGTGGGATAAAGGCTTGAGTGTTGTTGTTGTACTAAAGATTAGACATAAAATTACCTTAAAAACTGCACCCTAAGGATTGCTCTATTTCTTTAGGAGGTGTGTGTGAATAAATCTTTATTTCTTCAGAAAATAAAGAGCCCGTGAGCTGAAAATAAGCTTGTAATTTCATTCCATTTAACAGCTTAATGGAACCTTCATTTATCAACAGTTTATCCTAAGTATTTTATTTTTTACATGTTTGATTTCTTTAATGTCTATTTGATTTTGAAAATTGTCTACTCACAGTAAGTTGTACCTGTTACGGGTCGATATTATGGGCTTTATTATATTATTTATTGCTTTCGTGTTGGATTCCTATTTTGTCATTTATGTCTAAGTCTGTTGTATTGCAACACTCCAACCTAGTTTAACAAAAATCAGCAGTCCGGCCGGACCCGGGATAAAATGTAAACTAACGGTATATAAACTGATATAAAGCAAGAAAATTAAAAGTGCTAAAAAGAAATTTACACGGAAGTAAAGTAAGAAAAATCTTTGGGTAAAAGTGTACCTCACAAAGCTAAATTCACAGGACCAACTAGAACAAAATATAACATTATGAAACTGATATACTGTCTGTTTGAAATCACCCGAAACAGCAAACATGAGTGAAGTACAACATATACATAATGTCTGCAAATAAAAACAAGTACAACAACAGTGTTACAACTGAACAAAACTTACGACTGAGAAGACTGCGCCGCCTATCCTAAGTGGATCCCCTGACCTGAGCCCCTGTAAAAACAAGTTCCAAATGAGTCAAGCTCACTGGAGAGTAAGAAAAACTACTCTCTACAACAATACTTGAAGAAAAATATTTTAAGTATATGTTTCTTGAATTAAATTGCATAATTTTTCTAACATTCAACGTGGCACTTAAAAATACGGTATGACATAGAATCAACCTATCGTGTGATCTGACACACTCTTTTCTTAATTATATAACTCGTTGAATTCCTGAAGTTTTGGACTTGTGTCTGTTATAAGTTTCAACCAGTTTCATTATTTTCTTATAACTCTCATCACTAAGGACGACTGTGCACAAACTAGTAATTGCAGTCTGAGTGATAAACCTGATGGTGCCCTGAATTGGATGTCCCTCAAGTGGAACACAGTCTCTTATTTGAGGAGTTTTATATCTGTAACAAGGGTCATCGACCTTAAGCTTGAAGTTCAAGTAGTGGCCTACTGGCCCTGAGAACATGGCGGTGTGCCTCCACCAGAAACACTAGGGTGAACCTTCCTCGCCACTTTTCTGAATTATTATAGACTAGTGTTCAGTGGGTCAGACACGGAGTAGCGCTCTAGTTAAATACAATGGGCTTAGGATTTCCATGAAATTGATTCTGCTAATTTAGCCTAATCGTATACCTACCCCTTTGACTTGATTCTGATTATAGGAACTTATTATTTCCAAGTCCTTATACCAATCATAGTTAATAACATGAATAAAAAAATCTGAACTGTTAGACTAAGGCTGCGTTTGGCGCGACTTATCGTAGCTTATTTGCTCCGGTGAGGTTGGACAAAAACGTCATTGTATGTTTGGTATGACAAATGTTATTACCGTTACCAAAAAAAGAAACTTGTTTGGGGCATAAGATTTTTGTATGACAATGACATTTTTGTCCAACCTCACCATAGCAAATAATCGTGATAAGCCGCGCCAAACGCAACCTAAAGGTAGTCAAGTTGCTTACAGTGGTGTTTCGACGTTCGTAAACACGGCGAGGCGACATAATCCCCTAAATCTATCCACCGCACAATCCTTAACTCCAACGTTCTACCCAAAATTTGAATTCCAACCGAAAATCCAAATTAGTGAATTAGGGTTTCGGTGGAACTTTACTCTAAGCGACGATAAGTAATTATCTATGGAGGAAAAAGAACACAAACATATGCGTTACCTTGATCTAGAAATGGGGATTAGACAAGATCGATCAAACCTTGACACACGAACGTATCAACCCTTCAAAAAGAAATCTGAAATCGAAAGGCAATAGGTCATGATTGCGTGATTGCAGTGAAGTTAACTCTTGAATAGAAGAAGGAATGACAAAAATACACTCACTGGAAGCATAAACAGCGAAAGAAGAAACTTCCACCACCGGGTAGGGTTAGAAACGGAGCCTCCCAAGGCACTAGAAGGGAGGAGAGAGGCTGTCGAAGGCTTATTTGGAGAAGGAGAGGTTGGCGCTGGTTCCGGCAAGGAAAAAGGGGGTCGATAGGGCTCCGGCTGTTGAAGAAGGTAGTGGTTACGGGAGTCGGCGTGCAGGGTTTAGCGGAAGTCTACGAAAGAAGAAATACACTAAGGGGATCGAATTTATTTCAAGCGGCACGGATGTGCTGTTTCTAAAACCGCCGGGTTGGTTGAATCGGTTGTGGGGGGAGTTGAAGATATTTTTCTTCTTTTTCTCCCCATTTTACTACCTTGCCACTAAAGAAAAATCAATTAAATTTAGAAAATATCTTCACGGTTCTCCGAATCGCTTAATTTTGCTCGCGATCACATCCTTAAATTTAAGTTACTCGCGACGTTAATATTGGGATGTTACAAATCTTCCCTCATAATAAATTTTCGTGCTCGAAAATTACAAACATACCTGAATCGAAGAGGAACGCATAATCTTCATTGTCACGAAGTTCGTCCTCTTTTTCCCAAGTATACTCAGGTCGACCACAATTCATCCAAAGGACCTTAACCATACAGATCTCTCTGTTCATGAGTCTCTGAATCCTTGAGTCCACAATCCTGACTGGCAAAATATTGATACTGAGATTTGATTCAATCGACGCATCTTTAATATTGATCACCTGATTTAGATCTCTGACTGCTCTTCTCAGATAGGAGACGTTGAATACGTCATGCAATCCACTCATATCCTCGGGTAAGGCCAACCTATATGCAACCTCACCTATGCGCTTTAGTACCTTGAATGGACCAACAAATCTGGGACTCAACTTCTTCATTCGTTTAATACTAGAGACTCCCTTGATTGGTCTAACCTTCAGATAAACGTGATCTCTAACCTTGAATTCAACTGCTCTATGTCTCTGATTGTAATACTTAGCTTGTCTGTTCTGTGCTATCTTCATTCGCTCTTGAATGAGTCTAATACGGGTTGTGGTCTTATCTTTCCATGAATCTTTGTTAGAAGCTCTCTCTTCACTTTCTGCCCAACACAAAGGTGTCCGACAACGCCTGCCATACAAAGCCTCGAATGGTGTCATGCCAATACTCGCCTGAAAACTATTATTATAGGAGAATTCCGCCAAAGCAACACACTTCTCCTATTTTCCACCAAAGTCCAAGATATACATGTGAAACATGTCTTTCATGGTTCTATTTGTACGCTCTGTCTGTCCATCAATCTGAGGGTGAAAAGTTGTGCTAAAATTCAACTGAGTGTCTAGACGCTCCTGAACATACCTCCAATCCTTGACGGTAAATTTGTCATCTCTATCTGACACAATAGACTTCGGCACACCATGAAGACGGACTATCTCATCCACATATAATTGAGCCAATATTTGACCTTGATCGATTCTCTTATTGGGAATAAAATGTGCAACCAAATTGAGTCATTCTCACTCTGGGATCTAGGGAGATCATGCACAAAATCCATAGAGATGTCTTCAAAATTCCACTCTGGAATAGGAAGAGGTTGCAGCTTGCCTCCAGGCCTCTGACACTTCACCTTAACCAACTTGCACGTCTCGCACTTTCCTATATAATCTGAGACGTCTCCCTTAAGTCCTGGCCACCATACTGACTTCCTGAGATCTGCATACATCTTTGTGTCGCCCGGATGTTTGGAATACTTAGAGTTATGAGCCTCAACTAAAATATCCTCATGAAGATGACTAACATCAGGTTCCCTTAAACAACAACAACCTATCACGGACCATGAAATCATCTCTTTGACCTGCCCGAGACAACCCCACAATCTCAGCCATCTTGGGGTCTAAGGGCAAGACATCACAGATCCTCTCCTTGATGTCACACTTAATCTCAATCCAACCCAAACTGACAAGGCTAAAACTAGTGCGCGATACCACACTGATCTCACAGATCCTCTTCTACTGAGAGCATCCACTACAACATTAGCTTTTCCCGGATTGTACTGAATAGTCACATCATAGTTTGCTAAAAACTCGAGCCACTTACACTGCCTCATATTGAGCTCCTGTTGATCATGTACTTGAGGCTCTTATGATCTATGAAGACCTTACACCATAGAACATAAAGGTAGTGTCTCCAAATCTTCAACGAGTGGATGATGACTGTTAACTTCAAGTCGTGTACATGATAATTTCTCTCATGATTCTTCAGTTGCCTGGACGCAAAAGCTATAACCTTCTCATGCTGCATGAGAACACATTCCAGATCCTAGCCTGAAGCATCACTGAAAATCTGAAAGTCATCCACGCCTGAAGGTAGACATAGTACTGGTGCTTCTGACAACCCGGTCTTCAACTTCTCGAAAGCAAACTCGCACTCGAAGGTCCAACTAAAAGCTCTTCCCTTCCTTGTAAGTGAAGTCAACGGAAGGGCTATCTTCAAAAAATCTTTAATAAATCTCCTGTAGTAGCCTGTCAAACCCAGAAAAGTACAGACCTCTGCAACTGTCTTTGGCCTTGGCCAATCTCTGATCGCCTCAATTTTCTTTGGGTCGACGACAAGTCCATCTCTACTAACCACGTGACCCAAGAATGTCACTTCTGAGAGTCAGAACTCGCACTTAGAAAAGTTAGCATATAACCGATTCTGCCTAAGAGTGCTCAAAACAGTCTTGAGGTGTGTGGCTTGTTCCTCCTTGTTCATGGAATACACTAGAATATCATCAATAAAAACAATCACGAATCGGTCCAAGAACTCTCTGAACACACTGTTCATCAGATCCATAAATGCAAATGGGGCATTAGTCAACCCAAACGGCATGACCACAAACTCGAAGTGCCCATATCTGGTACTAAATGCTGTCTTCTGTATATCCTCATCTCGAATCCTCAACTTATGGTATCTCGACCTCACATCTAACTTGAAGTATGTGCAAGACCCCTCAAGTTGATCTAACAAATCATTTATCCTTGTAAGAGAATACTTGTTCTTAATACTAAGCTTATTCAACTCTCGGTAATCAATACATAACCTCAAGCTGTCGTCCTTTTTCTTCGCAAAAAGTACCGGAGCTCTCCACGACGACGTACTGGGTCTGATGAATCCCGGATCAAGCAACTCCTGCAACTGGATCTTTAACTCAGCCAACTCTCCGGTAGCCATGCGATAAGGAGCCTTGACCACTGTTGTAGATCCAGGAATAAGATCAATCTGAAAGTCAATTTCCTTAGAGGGAGGGGCACCATGTAGCTCCTCTGGAAAGACATCGGGAAATTCACAAACTGCTGGTACCTCCTGCAAAATAGCTTTTGCTTCCGCATGCAACAGTACCAAGAAGGCGGGCCACCCTTTACTGACATGTCTCATAGATTTTACATGCGAGATGATCAACTTGGAGACTCCTTTCAAGCCTCAAAAGGTAATGATAGACTGATCGAGTCCTTCTAACTGAATAACCTTACTTCTGCAATCTATCTTGGCATTCACATCAGTCAGCCAATCCATGTCCAATATAAGATCAAATTCCGCATTAGGTAAAAAGGACGCCTCCACCACGATTTTTGCTTCTCCAAAAAATACTGGCACCCTACACTTACAACTGGTCTACATCACTGAATCGTTAGACATCATGACATCTAACAAAGTCGGGTCGGTGATGACTTCCAAGCCAAGCTTACGTGCAAAAGATTCCGCTATGAACGAGTATGATACACCTGTATCAAAGAGGACCTTAGACGATATACTCTAAACTAAGAGGATACCTATATGCAAACTTATGTTATTTTAATTAAGTGTTGCTGGGAGCAGGAGAAATAAACATTTTAAATACTAAAGTTCAAAATCTGTCACAACATCCTCCTGCTTTTTGGCCTCCTGCTGGCCAAGAACATAAGCTCGAGGCTGAACCAAACCACGTCCTGGAGCTAGCTTCGCGTCAGCAACCACCACTGTCTTCCCTTTATCAATCCCACTAGAATCGCCATGCTCGAATTTTGACTGAAAGTCATGATATCGTACAGGTGTTAAACTTACAAGCAAGAGTCCTGGTTAGAGGAAAATCACCAAATATAGAGCCAAATTACCTGATTACCCGCAGACTCTGGGCAATTTCGCGCAATGTGCCCTGCTCTCTGACACTTGTGACAAACACCTGATGCAACCAAGCATTCTTCATAATGATGACGATTGCATTTAGGACAAAGGGGGTAGTCTCTGGGCTTGCCCCCGGACTGATTGCCCTGCTTAAAATCTGTCTTCCGCTTCTTACAGCGATCTTTTGACTAATTCTTGTCCTGCTGAAACGGTTGCCCTCCATGAGGCTGCTTGGGGCAGAAACTATCGCGCTTTTGAACTCGCTGCCGGTCTGCATCTAATCTTCTTGTCGTATCCACCAAACTTCTGTAATCTGCATTGATCATGGTCATCAACGGCTGTCTCAAAGAGTCTCGCAGGCCATCCACAAAATGGTTGCACTTTTCAGCTTCATCTCCCTCTGCATCGAGCCCGCATAACGAGATAAGTGAGTAAGTTCTCGCTCATACTCGGTAACTGTCTTATCCCCTTGGAAGTGTCTGAGATACTTCTCTTGGAGACCTCGACGAGCGAAAGAGGACACGAACCAGTTCGCAGGAGCACTAGAAAAATCACCCCAAGTAAACATATTTTTTGTATGACTTGGCAAGGTAAAGGTCACATTACGCCACACTAACGATAATAATTTCTAATAAAATAGGGAATTTAACTTGATGTCTTACCGGCAGGGTCATCTGCTAGATACTTTGTCCACCAAATTTTTGTCTCACCCTGAGGGAGGAAAGTTGTCAATGGAACCTTTTTATTTTCTGGACACTCTATAACATTCAGCAAATCTCTGGTGTTTGCAATCCAATCATCTGTATTCATCGGAGTTCCATCTTCACTATAGTTAGAAGAGTGGAGGTCTCTAAAATCCCTTAAGTAACGATCCATGCCGACCTCCACAGCTACAGGTGCAGGGACTGGTGTTGGGGCTGGGATCCCTGCAAGCTGCCCTTTCTGAAATTCCAACAATGTTACTGTTACTGTCTTGGCAATCTGGGTTGCCAAATCAGTCGGTTCTGATGCTGCTGGGGCGGGTGGCGTAGGTGGCGCAGGTGGCGCATTAACATCACTCATGGCGATATCAGGAGCAGTGTTCTGACGTGATGGTTCCCCCGCTTCGCTGGCTCGAGGTTCCCAAAGGACATTGAAAAAGAATTATTACTACGAATGATATATCTGAAAAAGGCCTGTTACTGTAGGTATTTTAATACACCCGCGCAATCAAGAGTTAGACTAACTCGATGACTCTACTGACGAGAGTTTGATTCTTACACAACCTTATGAATCTGTGAATTTTCTGGGTCCAGGGGTCATAAACCTCGCTCTGATACCAATTGTAACACTCCATCCTTGTTTAACAGGAAATTAGCAGTCCGACCGGGCTCGTAATAAAACGTAAGCTAAATAACGGTATATAAACTGATATAAAGCAGGTAAATTAAAAGTGCTAAATGGAAACTTTCACGGAAGTAAAGTAAGAAAAATCTATGGTTAAAGTGTACCTCACAAAGCTGAATTCACAAAGCTAACTAGAACAAAATATAACACTATGAAACTGATATACTGTTTGTCTGAAATCACCCGAAACATCAAACATGAGTGAAGTACAACATATACATAATGTCTGCAAATAAAAACAAGTACAACAACAGTGATACAACTGAACAAAACTGACGCCTGAGAAGAACGCGCCACATATCCTAAGCGGATCCCCTGACCTGAGCCCCCTGTAAAAACAAGTTTCAAATGGGTCAGGCTCACTGGAGAGTAAGAAAAATTACTCCCTCCAGCAAAACTTAAAGAAAAATATTTTAAGTGTATGTTTCTTGAATTTAAAATTGCATAATTTTTCTAAAATTAAACGTGACTCTTAAAAACACGGTCCAACATAGAATCAACCTATCGTGTGATCTGACACACTCTTTTCTTAATTATATAACTCATTGAATTCCTGAAGTTTTGGACTTGTGTCTGTTGTAAGTTTCAACCAGTTTCATTATTTTCTTATAACTCTCGTCACTAAGGATGACTGTGCACAAACTAGTAACTGCAGTCTGAGTGGCAAACCTGATGGTTCCCTGAACTGGATGTTTTTCAAGTGGAACACAAACTCCTATCTGAGGAGTTCCATATATGTAACAAGGGTTATCGACCTTAAGATTGAAGTTTGAGTAGTGGCTTACTAGTCCTGAGAACACGGTGGTGTGCCTCCACCAGAAACACGAGGGTGAACCTTACTCGCCACTTTCTTGAATTATTATAGACTAGTGTTCAGTGGGTCAGACTCGGAGTAGCGCTTTAGTTAAATACACTGGGCTTAGGATTTCCATGAAACTGATTTTGCTAATTTAGCTTAAGCGTATACCTACCATTGATTCTGACTATACGAATTTTTTATTTTCAAGTGCGTATATCAATCATAGATTCATAGTTAATAACATGAATAAAAAAAATCTAAACAGTTAGACTAATGGTAATCGAATTTTTTACAGTGGTGTTTCGACGTTCGTAAACACGGCGAGGCGGCATAATCCCCTTCAAATAAATCTGTCCACCACACACTCCTTAACTCCAAAGTTCTACCCAAAATCTGAATTCCAACCGAAAATCCAAATTAGCCGATATCCCTGTCTAGGATTTCAGTGGAACTTTAAATGACAATAAGTAATTATCTATGGAGGAAAAAGAATACAAACATATGCGTTACCTCGATCTAGAAATGTGTATTAGACAAGATCGATCAAACCTTAGCACAAGAACGTATCAACTCTTCCAAAAAAAATCTGAAATCGAAAGGCAATAGAACATGATTGCGTGATCACAGTGAAGTTAACCCTTGAATAAAAAAAGGAATGACAAAAATACACTCACCGGAAACATAAACATCGAAAAAAGAAACTTCCACTGCGGCTAGGGTTTGAAACGGAGTCTCCTAAGGCACTAGAAGAGAGGAGAGAGGCCGCCGAAGGCTTTAGTGGGAGGAGAGGTCGGCGCTGGTTCCGGCAAGGAAAAAGGGGGTCGATGGGGCTCCGACTGTCAAAGAAGTTAGCGGTTACGGGAGTCAGCGTGCAGGGTTTAGCGGAAGTCTACGGAAGAAGAAATACACTAAGGGGCTCGGCTTTATTTCAAGCGGCACGGATGTGCGATTTGTAAAACCGTCGGGCCAGTTGAACCGTTTCAGGGGGGGTTGAAGATATTTTTTTTCTTCTTCTACTCATTTTACTATCTTGCCACTAAAGAAAAATCAATTAAAATTAGAAAATACCTTCACAATTCTATGACTCGCTTAATTTTGCTCGCGATCGCATCCTGAAATTAAAGTTACTCGCGACGTTAATATTAGGATGTTACACGTATTTCCTTTAGGGTATTTTATTTCCTTTGTAGCTTTTTCCCTTTGTGTCTGTTGTATGTCTTATTTATAGGACTCATTGGGTCTTGTATTGGTATGAATGAAGAAAGTTTATTTCCCCAGAACCCAAAGAGATCTTGGAAGCTCTCTCTCTCTTAAGCACGCCCCGCTTAGGCAACCACGGTCAAAGCTCTGTAGTATCTCTGCAACCATCATGTCCACCTCCGATCACTCCTCCGACAACCTCCAAGTAGGTCCCTAACAACTTGGTATCATATCCATCCTTCCTCGGCTCGATTATTCCCCTGCTCCATAATACCACCCCTTCTGTTTCCGCAAGCCAGCGTTGCTTCGACAACAATGGGCCGCACGCCTCTGTGGGTCTTCCCCAATCGACCCGCGCACGCACTCGCCCGGGCTCCCTCTCCAACAGGATAATCACACTGCTCCTTCACCTGAGATCACTTGCATCAGCGTCATTTCTAACTCCTTCCGAGCCCCACTCTCCAAAGACGATCACTATCGGAACGACTCTCTGCTGACGCCTTCGCTATAGCCCTACCACATCGAAGCGCTCTCTCCATGCAGCGCCGCGCCATCAGATCCTGCGCGTGGGACTTTATTACTTTTTTGCGTGTAAATTTAATTCCTTTTTTGCGCGTGGGAATTAATTCCAATGGAGGCCCACATTAGGAAGTCAATTATTCCCAGCATAATCGAAAAGTTTGAAATCGACAATCGATTGGACTAATTAAAAATCAGGGCACTTTTTGTGGGGAATATTTTCTTCCGTCATTGGGAGACGATGTGGTACTTGTGGCAACACAAATTCAGTCGCCTCCGACGACCCCAGGAGTCCAATGTCCCGCTCCTTCTCTCGGCAAGCAAGTCAGCCGATGGGGGACTCGCAAGATTTTACGACTACACTCCAGGACGTGTTGCAGACTTTCTTGACTACCATGTAAGCGCGCTTTCGGGACGCTAAAATCCGACATCGAGATGCTAAAACCCAACATCAGGATGCTAAAACCCAACATCGGGACGACATGGCCACTATCACTGCCAGGCTTAATAAACTTACCACCTCTGATGCAGTCTTGTCTCTTGTTAATTCTTTTTTTGTTATTTTTTAGGCTAGACGGGGGCTACTTTAAACCGAGCTAATGTTTTAGCGGCGGTCTTCCCAAGAAAATGGGGACGTCGTTAGCTAACTCTCTACTCGATGCGATTCGGCTCGGAGAATCTAACGTTAACTCCAAGCTCGAGTTTAGTATTCCGCAAATTGCCAGCTTAGACAAGCAACAAAGTTCGGGCGTAACTTTGATGGAAGAAAACGATAGTCAAAGTTGTAAGAAATGCAAGCGCTAACAATTTGATCAAGTAAATTAATTGCATGAGAACAACTGGGAGCGGAGTGGTATAACTGCAAAGATTTTCTGGGGAGGAGGAGTCTTCCACTGTTTTGGATCAGCTAGCTGGTCGGGAAAGGAGGCTTGGTTTTTGGAGGTGGCTAGTCGGGCTGTGGGGGAAAAAGGAGTGTTGTGGCGGCGGAAGGTTGGGACGGGAGGTAGCTGGGCAAAAAGCTACGGGTAAGGGCTAACAGGAAGGGGAAAGGGTGGTTCGGGTGGCTAGCGTGAGGAGGAGAGCGGTGCTGGCTGCTGGAGTTCTAGGCGGCGTATTCGCCGGGGAGAAAAAAATGGTGACGTGGTAGGGCGGAGCCGGAGGAAGGTCGGGAAAGTAGTGTCGTGGTCAACTGACCTTCGAAAGAGAGTTGATGTGGGTCGGCGGACTTCGGTCGGAGCTGATGGCGGGAGGGCCTCCCGGTCGCGGACGGGCGTCGGCCGGCGACGCTGGATGCAGGGAGGGGAAACGCAAAGCGGAAGGAGGTCGGGCGCGTTGGATGAAACTGAGCGTGAAGACTTAAATGTCTCACACGGTTTCTTTCTTCCAGGCTGCTCCACGGGTAAAAGCAGGGAATATAAAAAGAAGAGTTAAAGCTGTCGGTTTCAAATGTCAATAGATACTACTGTGATTCAAAGGTCAAAAAGCGGTTTTAATTGTTAGCAATTAAAAGTCACACCTGCATTTAATTTTGAAATTAAAGGGGAAGGTTTAAAACGTGGGCTGAATTAAATTGGGGGTTTCAGAATTTCAAAGGTCTTCCGGATGACTGATATTTCTTTTATTTTTCATGCAATTAAAATAAATATTGTCACACCTGCATCCTAACACCTTAGAGTACCGAACCTCTTTTATTAATGGTCATGTTGGCCGGTCAAACCCAAAAGCCTTAACATCAAAATGAAAAGTGCGTTACAATGACGACAACACATGTACGATAATACACGTACAATAACACACGACGACTACAACACCCATGATGATAACAAAAGTATTTTAAAATAAAACACACAAAAAATGAGCATAGCTCATCCGGATGCGACCACGGATGCATCAATTCCCCCGGGATTGAAAGGACTCGACCCCGTCGAGAATTGGAAAAAATCTGTAGTAGTAAGATCAGGACGAAGACGACGAAGCTCGGCGGCGCTTATCCAAGAACTGTCTGATATACTCTTGCCCTTGCATGAAACGAGGTACCGTTGATATGTACCAATGCGTCTAAAACTCACGAACATCCAACACCTACTCAATTTCCTCAATGATGGGTGTAGATGGGGCTAAAGTTGGATGTGGAGTGGAAGATTGTGTGGGAGCGGGTGGGGTTAGTAACGGGAGGCTCACCAAAAAATGGCACAAGGTCAGCAATATTAAAAATAGAAGAAGTTCCAAATTCAGCGGGTAAGTCTAAAAGATAAGAATTTGTGCCAAGACACTTTTTAACCTGAAATGGGTCAAAACGCCATTGCTGTAGCTTGTAATAGGTGCACACGGGAAATCTCTCTTTCCTGAAAAAAGCAAGAACCCAATCTCTTTCTAAGAAATACAACTCACGGCGATGTTTATCCGCCGCATCCTTATATTTCTCAGAAGATGCTCGCAAACTGTTAGCAATCAACTTATTCAAAGATTTTAAATGATCAATATATGTTAGCGCGTCAAAAGAGCTTCGTTCAAAAGACGTAAGAGAATGACGATCGAGTAATAATAAGACAGGGTAGTCATAGACTACTTCAAAAGGAGATTTAGTAGTGGAACGATTCTTTGTCCTGTTATAAGCAAATTCCGCTTGCGGTATAACTAAATCTCACTGCTTCGGATGCTCTCCCGCTAGACATCTAAGAAAATCGCTCAAGCTTCGATTCACTACCTCGGTCCGCCCATCCATCTGCGGGTGATAGGCGCAACTAATCTTTAGTTTGGTCTCAAGTTTTTCCCATTAAGTTTTCCAAAAAAAACTCAAAAATCGAGTGTCACAGTCGGAAGTGAAAGAGCGGGAAATTCCATGTAAACGTACGATCTCCCAAAAAAAAGATTGGCAACATGTGTGGCATTGTACGTTTTTTACAAGAAATAAAATGAGTCATCTTCGAAAAACGATCAACCACGACAAAGATCGAATCCGCTCTTCATTTGGTTCGGGGTAATCCTACGACAAAATCCATAGAGATTTCATCCCAAGGCCGCCCGGGAACGGAGAGAGGGGTGTAAAGGCCGGTATTTTGGGCGTGCCCTTTAAACAGTTGACAAGTTGCGCAAGTCCTAACGAGATTAGCAACATCTTCCTTCATTTTTGGCCAATAAAATTGGGTGTTAGCGAGGTACAGGAGTTTATTTTGCCCAACGTGGCCTCCTAACCCAGAAGAATGTAGCTCTTTTAGTAAGGTCTCCCGAAGTGACCCTTCACAAATACAAGGGCGAGTCCCTTTGAATAAAAAACCTTCACTCAAGATATATTCCGTAGTAGGAGCAGTACCATTAAATTGACACGCGTCCCAAATCTTGTCGAAATGTGGACCAGAAGGATAAAGGTCCTTTTGCTTATCTAAGTCGAGGATTTGCGGCCGAAGGGTGACTAGGACATGAGACCTACGACTAAGCGTGTCTACTGCTCTATTCGAAACGCCTGGCTTATCCTTCATATGGAAGGTATACTCCTGAAAAAGGCTGCCCATTTGGCATGCCTACTCCTTTTGGGAGTTCAAATGCCGAAGTGCATTATGATCAGTATTAAGGATGAACTCGCGTTGAATTAAATAATGACGCCAATGACGAAGGGCTTGGACGATGGAGTAGAATTCTAGATCATATGCAGAATATCAGGTTTTGGTTTCATTCAACTTCTCACTAAAAAACACGACGGGTCGTCCCTCTTGACTTAAGACAGCTCATATTCCAATAATTGAAGCGTCACAATCTACCTCAAAGATTTTCTCGAAATCAGGAAGTGCTAGCACGGGGGCACTAGTCAACATTTCCTTGATAAGAAAAAAGGCATGTTCCGCTTCGGCTGTATAAATAAAGTGACCATTTTTAAGACAGTCGGTCACATGTGAAATGAGAATGCTAAAATTTCTAATAAATCGTCGATAAAACGAGGCTAATCCGTGGAAATCACGGGATTCAGTGATAGTCTTTGGACTCGGGCCACTCGGTCATGCTCTAACTGCTTGGATCTTTTCTGGATCAACCTTAATTCCTTCGGCCAACACAATATACCCTAAGAAGGTTCACGTAAAGCTGGTTTTCTAAAAGGATCTGAAGGACCTGACGCAAGTGCACTAGATGTTGGTCGGGGTCGTTGCTATAAACTAAGATGTCATCGAAATAAACAACCGCACATACTTCCATCAAAGGGCAAAGAACTTGATGCATGAGTCGTATAAAAGTACTAGGGGCGTTGGGGAGGCCAAAAGGCATCACAAGCCACTCGTAGAGTCCTTCCCTGGTCTTGAAAGCAGTCTTCCATTCATCCCCGGGTCGGATCCGAATTTGATGGTTGCCGCTTTTGAGATTAATCTTGGAAAAAACCTTGGACGCATTGAGCATGTCGAGCATATCGTCCAATTGAGGGATCAGAAAACGATACTTAATGGTAATTTTTTTGATGACTCGACTATCTACATACATACACCAAGTTCCATCCTTTTTAGGGACAAGGAGTGTAGGGACTCATACTCTCCCTAATATGACTCCTTTTTTTAGGTCCAGTGACTTGACGGTGGAGCTCTTCGTGTTCTTTAGGACTCATACGATAGTGTGGTAAATGAGATAGCTAGCGCCAGGTATAAGATCAATATAATGTTGTATATCTCGCATGGGAGGAAGATGATCTGGTAGCTCCTCGGGCATAATAAAAGAAAATTTAAAAATAAGGGGGTGAACTAATCTTAGAATCTATGCAGACTCTCGACTGGAATCTAGGCCGGCTAAAACATAGACAACGTCACTCGCCTTCATCTCCCCTGGAATCGGAGACCAGAAAGTAACATATGGGCGGAAGGAAAGGAAATCACAGCAAAAGGAGAAGTCGTGCACTACTAGACGAGGAATGTTCCAAGGGTTTAGGCAAAGGCCCGTTCTTCTGGGGAAGAAGAACGATCTTGCACTCACTTTGTTCAAAAGTGTAAGAATTCCTCGTTCCTTCATGAAATACGTGCTTATCAAACTGCCACGGACGCCCTAACAAGATGTGGCAAACCTCCATGGTCGCAACGTAACACCAAACAGAATCCTGGTAGGATGCCCCTATGGAAAACTCTACTAAACACCGATGTGTGGCTGGAATAGTCACGAAACTAGTGACCCATGACAAGCTGTAAGGTTTTCCTAAAGGTTCGGTTTTAATTTTAGCTTCTCTACCATGCGCTGCGACACAAAATTTTCCATGCTCCCGATATCAATAATGATGAAGCAAAATTGCCCCTGAATGCGCGCGGTTGTACGAAAAATATTATGTCTCAACCATTCATCCTCTGTGGAAATTTTGGGGGTAAGGAGACTATGCTGCATGACACAAACTAGGTGCTCTGCATGCTCTCCTTCTACTTTGACCTCGTCTACGACGTTCGGATCTGGTTAGGAATCTGTAAGGAAGACTCCATACTCAGGCTCCTGATCTTTCTCGGATTCAATCACAGCTTCAAACTGCCTACGAGGGCACTCTGAGGACTTGTGACCTGGCTCCATGCACTTAAAACATCGAAAAGTTCCCGGGTTTGGTCGGGAACCCATAACCTCTTTGCCTTTAGTATAGACAGGGGGCGGAGTAGGGGCACTAGTGGACCCTGGAGGGTGACTCTGAATGAGGGGTTTGGGTGAGTTTGTGTTAGGAAATCTTTCAGAAATCCGAGGGCCAGAAGCTTTCTTCTGTAGCGATGCTTCTACACGACGAGCCCTACAGGAGATCTCCCCTAGGTCTCGAAAATCATGAAGCACTACCTGCTCTCGGATGGCAAAACACAAACCGTTTAGATAGCGAGACACAGTCATATCGTCCTCCTCTCGGATGTCTAACCTGGATTGGAGGATAAGGAACTCGTTGGTATAGTCGTCCACTGAGAGTTTATCCTGTCGTAGGTTATGGAATTTGCGATATAAATTTTAAAGATAATCCGGGGGACATATCACTTCCGCAACTGGTTTTTAAATTTGGCTCAGGTTGTGATCGGGGCCAAACCTAAGGTGAAACGAGTACGCTCCAATTGGACCCACCAGACTAGGGCGGGGCCCTTAATCCGAAGGGTGGCATACTCGACTTGGCGGTTCAATGACATCCTTTTCCAAGGTATGAATCATTCCATAGGCTCGCACCAATCTAGACATCCTTCAGGTTCTACTCGACCGTCAAAATCTCATACATCCAACTTGACGCATGTATCCCATCGTGGTTGGTTTTGGGATTCAAGTGGTTGCGGCCAGGTTCATCCTTCCCGGGGGTTGGTGGAGGTTCCTGATTCAGACCTAGGTGTCTAGCGGCTTCAAGATTATTGACAGAGGTTCGTAACTCATTCATGACTTGCGTAACATCACCCACTTGGGCGGTGAGTGTTTCCATCATTTGCATAAGATTGCCCATGCGCTGATTTAAGTCATCGCCTCTCACCTCAATTTTGCCCACTCTATTCTCCATTTTTTTAAGGAAATAAAACTTTTTTTTAAATACTTTAAATAATAAAAAAAATTTTTGAACAAACAAAAATAAACAGCTAATTTTTTTTGTTTTTTTTTGACAAAAACCAAAATTAATCAGGATCGTCTGATTCACGATAGGAGTGAATCGAACCTCCCCTGATACCAAACTGATTCACAATAGTCTCTTGTTAATTCTATTTTAGTGATTTTTGAGGCTAGACAGGGGCTACTCTGAACCAAGCTAATGTTTTAGCGGCGGTCTTCCCGAGAATCTAGCATTGACTCCAAGCTCGAGTTTAGTATTCCGCAAACAGCCAGCTCAGACTAGCAATAAAGTTCAGGCGTATCTTTGGTGGAAGGAAACGATAGTCTAAGTTGTAAGAAATGCAAGCACTAACAATTTGATTAAGTAAATTAATTGCATGAGTAAATGATAACAACTGGGAGCGGAGTGGTATACCTGCAGAGATTTTTCGGGGCCGAGGAGTCTTCCACTGTTGGATCAGCTGGCTTATCGGGAAAGGCGGCTTGGTTTTTGGAGGTGGCTAGTCGGGTTGTGGGGGGAAAAAGGAGTGTTGTGGAGGCGGAAGGTTGGGACAGGAGGTAGTTGGGCGAAAAGTTGCGGGTAAGGGCTAGCAGGAAGGGCAAAGGGTGGTTTGGGTGGCTGGCGTGAGGAGGAGAGCGGTGCTAGCTGCTGGAGTTCTAGGCGGCGTATTCGTCGGGGAAAAAAAATGGTGACGCGATAGGGCAGAGCCGGAGGAAGGTCGGGAAAGTAGTGTCGTGGTCGCTGACCTTCAAAAAGGAGTTGGGGGGTCGGTAGACTTCGGACGGAGCTGATGGCGGGATGGCCGCCGGTCGAGGACGGGCGTCGGCCTGCGGCGCTGGATGCACAAAGGGAAAACGTCGGGCGAAAGGAGGTCGGGCGCGGTGGATGAAACCGAGCGTGAAGACTGAAATGTCTCACGCGGTTTCTTTCTTCCAGGCTGCTCCACCGGTAAAAACAGGGAATATAAAAAGAAGAGTTAAAGCTGCCGGTTTCAATTGTCAATAAATGCTATAGGGATTCAAAGGTCAAAAGGCGGTTTCAATTGTCAGCAATTAAAAGTTACGGCTGCATTTAATTTTGAAATCGAAGGGGAAGGTTTAAAACGTGGGCTGAATTAAATTGGGGGTTTCAGAATTTCAAAGGTCTTCCGGATGACTAATATTTGTTTTATTTTTCATGCAATTAAAATAAATATTATCGCGCCTGCATCCTAACACCTTAGACTACCGGACCACTTTTATTAATGGTCATGTTGGCCGGTCAAACCAACAAGCCTTAACATCAAAATGAAAAGTGTGTTACAATGATGACAACAAACGTACGATAATACACGTACGATAACACACGACGAATACAACACCCATGACTATAACAAAAGTATTTTAAAATAAAACACACACAAAATGAGCATAGCTCATTCGGATGCGGCCATGGATGCATCAACCTCCCTTCCTGTTACTACGCCACCCACAGATCACGTCAGCAACAATCAAGTTCTGCTACTGCCGCTCGTTCGCCATAAGCCGCCATCACATACCCTCTTATGCTCTGAAGCTGCTATTCCGCCACGTTATACCCTGTTGGAATTCCCCCACCTATGATGGGAAAACAGACCCCTTGGGCTGACTCACCAGGTGCGAACAATTCTTTGGTCATCAACAAACTCCGGCAGCTGAACGACTTCCTCTGGCCTCCTTCCACCTTCTCGACTCGGCCTTGCTCTGGGCTACTCGTCTCTTCACTGATCAGTCGGGTCTAATGTGGGACAACTTTTAGCGATTTTGCAACCTTCGTTTTCGTCCCTCCAATTCGTAGCAACCCCCTCGGTGCCCTCACAACACTCCGTCAGACGGGCTCCGTGGACGATTATCTGGACCTATTTCAACTTCTCCTTACACACGTCACACTTTCCCCAAAGATGTAGGTTGCCATCTTCACCTCCAGACTTCGCGAACGCATATGACTTGATGTCAAATTTGAGGCTCTTCCAGACTTAGTGACTGCTATGAGTCTGGCCAGGCTATGTGATCGTCGCCTCCAACTAGCACAGGAGGTCTATGTGCCCACCGATACAAGCATTCATCAAGGTTGTTCCGAGGGCCATCCAGCCCCACCATTCCGTAAACTATCTCTGGACGAGATGATGGAACGACGCGCGCAGGGTTTATGTTTCAACTGCGACGAGCAAGACTCTCTCGACCACCGGTGCAAAAGGGCTTTTATATCTGAATGTCAAGGACTCGGATGATGAGGGTGTCGGATAACGTGAGACACCATTGATCTCCTTCAAGCGTGAGGACAAGCTCGTTTTGCAAGGCGTGAGAGATATTACAGGTCGATATTATGGGGTTTATTATATTATTTATTGTTTTCATGCCGTATTCCTATTTCGTCATTTATGTCCATGTTTGTTGTATTTCCTTTAGCGTATTTTATTTCCTTTGTAGCTCTTTTCTTGTGTCTGTTGTAAGTACTATTTAAAGGACTCATTGGGTCTTGTATTAGTATGAATGGAGAAAATCTATTTCCTCAAACTCCAAAGAGAACTTGGAAGCTCTCTCTCTTTCTCTCTTGAGCACGCCCTGCTTAGGCAGCCGCGGTCAAGGCTTCGTAGTATCTCTGTCACCGTCATCTCCACTTCCGGCAACCTCCAAGTAGATTTCAAACAGAACCACATGGTTTTATTATTTTCCATAGGTACCCTACCCATCCTAGAGTTACTCTCACTGGAGCATGCTTAACTGTGGCACAACTCCATCGCCTTCTTTGAAAAGTTACTTTTGATATTTGAGAGTCCAAATTATTACTTAGGCTTAGTAAGTTATCTCAAATTGTGATGTGAGATTCAGTTCATTCATTTTTACCTTCTTTCATCTAGAAGTCCGTCATTCTATAAGTTTGTCAAGCGCTGCCCGAAAGATATTATTCACCCTTATTAGATTCGTGATGCTACATTTGATACAGTGAAGAAGTATCCTATATAATATTTGGATCCCCTTCCTAAAATTAAATTGAGCGAGTATGATCCATATTTATAGAATGATAATATTCAAATAATCATCATTGGTGGGATAAAGACTAGAGTGTTGTTGTTGTTGACATATGTGGCAAAATATCTATTACAGCATGCTTGCGCGAACACATCATCAAGCATGGGACTCCCAATCCTACATGTTTATTGGCAAATTAAGTGAATTGATCCCTAGTGTGGGCCTTTTGGTACATTATTATATTAGGTTTATTACTAGCTTTGCAATCTCATAAATAGAGGATCTCGACTATATCAGTGGACTTCAGAAATATATCAATATCTCACATCTTTGCGAGACGATGCTCTTAGTATCAATGTATCTTTTATGAAGATTGTAAGGTGAATTAGTGATTTCAAGGTAATTTTTGATCTCACATTATAAACTAATATTTTCAAGGCAATTATTAGCCCAATTCTTAAACTCACATAGGACTAATAAGAGGTTTAGGCTCTCTTTTTTTCTTCGACTAGGTCTAAACGTGTATCTTTGGGTCTATATTTGTTGTTAGAATCGACCTTGGGGCCTTAATTGTAACATCTAAGGATCCTAAAACATTTTTTTGTAAAAGTTATAAGAACTAACCACAAAATTACATGTAAATGATTGTGCAACGAGAAACAATGGTAACATAGTGTCATCAATCCTCATGAACACATTAAAAGTCATCTAGCAAGAGACAACACTAAATATCAATCATCATTTAAATTTGAAGTCCTTATATTAGTTATATAAAATAATAATATATGATGCAATATTGGCTAGCATGCCACAAAAGTTTTAGACTGCAAATAAAATAAACTAGATAGTAAGGAAGAAGTAATATAACACTCAAATCATTATTTTGCTCTAGCTTCTTAAGGCTTCCTTTTAATCAAGAAGCTTCGGGGTACCTCTTCTGTCATGCAACTGGAATTATTAAAATAAAGGGTTAGTAATATATTCAGTGAGTGTTCCACTTACTCTAAAATTTTGTAATGCCTTAGGATTTCATTTTATTGTTGATCATATGTTTTCCTATAATTTCATCTAGGATTTTCTCGTTTTCTTAATAGGTTTTTACATATTAGTGTATTTTATGTTGAAAGTTCTTCTTGAAACTATTTTACTTTGATTCGATTCTTTGTAATTTATTTAGAATCAAAACCCAAGACTAACCCTTGCGGTTAGGTGAGATTTATTTATCTTGTGCATGATCAATAACTATGGTAAGTGTTGTTGCTTTGTATAAAGTCCGGGTGGTTATCTTTGTGTAACTGTCTAATGTTGCTGGTTTGTATAAGGTCCTGGTTGTTACCCGTGTGTAACTGCCCAGTGTTGTTGCTCTACGTAAGGGTCGGGCGGTTACCTTTGGTGTAACCACCCGGTTTTACAACCTGTTGTAGTCTGGGTGACTGCCTATATTGTAACCGCCCGATGTATTTTTCCCCACATCATCATTTGTACATTCTCTTACCTCTTATATTCTATATAAAGAGATGTGCACTCATGGAGTAAGTAAATTTTTGGAGAATTAAAATAAATATTTGTATTTGTATTTTGGGTTTTCACATGGTATCAAAGGGTGGTTACGACGTGCAGACAGCTTCTTGAAACCACCCACCATACTTTGCGCGGACAGCTCTATTGAGACCCTGCCCTCATCCGTTTGGACTCCACACGGACTTCTCCTGCAGGCCCGCTCCTCCTACTCACCACTTCTCCTTGCGAGCCTTTCTTTGTGGCCACCCACCCTCATCTGTGTGGAATCCACACGGTCTCCTTTTTTAATTGCCTGGATTCCTCTTTGTGACCAGTTCGCGTTGCCTCCCTTTTCAACCACCTGGATTCCTCTTTGACTCATGCAGTGCGAGTCCCATTACCTTGGGCTGCCACTCTTCTAGTCCCAACAGTAGCCTTGTCATCGTACTGTCATGGGCACTCTTGCGGCCTCCGCTTTTGCCCCGCCTTCCCTCAATGGGATGAAGAATTGTGGAATGGGAGCGCTCGACGTGACTTGTCCTTCAAACCGAAGGGCCCCTTCATCATATTACACGTGCCCCCATACCAAACCTACGGAACAGTGACTATGTGATGATGGTTGGGTTTAGTCTTGTCTTCTAAACCACGAGGATCCCAATGCCATGTGTGACGAGCTTTAGTCCTTTTACCTGACCAGGATAGTCTCCAACATCTCTGATATTTTTACTCAACACCAGTCAGTTGTCCCTAGTGTGACTGGTGACCTGACCTCCTTTGTCGCCATGTCTGAGACCCTTGTTTAGGCATGGCTTCGACACCAATCCCCTCCTTGGATTTTGATGTTCAACGCACAGAAGGAAGTTGTTGGCATTGCTCTCATGATGGCGCGGGTACCTTCCCATCTTCATAGTTCTAAGCGACTATTCTCTAATCTCCCACTGTTCTGTCTCTATCCGACGAGTGCTCCATTATCCTTAACCCCCACCCCCACCCCCCACCCCCACCTCCTGAAGCCATAATGTCTCCCTCTCCTTTCTTTTTTGCATCACTCCCTAGCTATGCACCCTCTTGGGTTTCGGGGTGGTCATATGGTTCTCGGAGCGGCAAATGTGATGATCACAGTGACTCCTCTCGACCAGATAACTGTCTGTATGCTTATTATGGCCGCCCATCTATACTGAGGTCAGCTGCTTCAAGATACATGGGTTTCCACCTCCAACATCCAATACGCCGCCTCATGCTTCTCCCTCCGTAGATGTTCCCTTCTCTCGCCCCAACATTGACATCTTGCGCAAGGAACTTCAAGAGATGCTTACTCGGGCCTCCAACTTTGTCGCCTCTACTTCCAGCGAAGGTATAACCTGTTTTTCTATAGTCTGGTGTGGATAGTGGACTCTAGGGCTACTAACCACATTACCCCACACAAACCTTCTTGGTATTCAAATACCTTTTCCCTGAAGTTTATCACGGTGGTCAATGATGTTACCACCATGCTCACTCTCGTTTTCTTGTTCTTCTTTTGTGATCTAGGATCCGCAGGCTTAGAATATCATATGTAGGTGTTATGAATCCTCATAACGGACGGTTCGCATGACAACAATACCGAAGGCGGGCGAAGGGTGCGATGACACGCGGGGGCTGAACCAACCAGTTCAACCCTCCTTAATTAAAACAGCAGGGGGGGGGGGGGATGAACCAACAGGTTCTGCCCTTATGGGTGGGTCGGCAGGCCCTCCTAGGCCCGTGGGGTTTAATACCTCTAGGGCGGCTTTGTGGCGGGGTATCAAGACTCTCAATGGATTTCTCTTTTCTTCCTCTCAAGCCCTAAATTTCTCTCTTATCTCCCAAATCTCTTTTCCCCTTAACATTTAGTATCAGAGCATTTGATTCTCTACCATGTTTACTTGCTCGTAAGAAGAATTCACTAGGCTCGCAACCCTAGAGGAGAACTACTCTGAACTTTTGGATACGGTGGCTGTCATTGATGAGAAATTGAGGGCTTCAGAGAAACAATTGGAAGAATGACTAGATGCTCGCATGGAGCAGATAAAGAGCTTGTTGACGCAAAGTATCAAGGGAAAAACGGTTGCCATGGAGGAGGCCAGCGCTCAACAGGGACCGTTCCCGTTGCCGACCCGGAACGTCAACTTGATCGACCTCGCAGGCTTAGTTATTAAAGGCGCAAGGCGCACTAAGCCGCAAAGGGGTCTTGGATCATAGGCGCAAGGCTCAAGGCGCAGGCGCGTGCCTGGAGAAGACAAGGTGCAACCACATTCATTTTAAATAAATCAGCATCAAACATCAATTCCTCTTCTTGAACAAATTCTTCATATATTCTACTCATTAATCATTCGTTACTATCATTTATATCTCTTACAAAATAAAATCAATATGATTGATTGCATCATATCTATGTCTCAACGATTGATTGTGTTTCACAAACACTAAATCATATAAAAATTATTTAGTACTTGCATTAATTTTTTAATTATTTTTTTAAAAAAATTTTACAACAAAAATCACACTTGGCCAAACCTTTATTGTCCAAAGGCGCAAAAAAGCGCACGAAGATGCAAATCTCTGATCCTGGTGAGTCTGGAGCTTTAGGCGCGCCTAAGGCACGCCTTTAACAACAAAGCTCACAGGAGGCGTTGACCGACTCGGAACTGTCAGACGAGGGTTCGTTGAAGACGGAGGGAGGGCAAAAGGACCACAGAGACAACCAACATGGGTCAATGACTCCCCGAATAGCGTAAACGGCGCGTCGACTGGCGATTTCCGTTATTACGCGGGAGATGTCTACGGGCGTGGGTTTGACAGTGAGCGGAAGGGCTTCCAGGGGGATCGACACCCAAGACATTCGGGTTTCCCCCCACAATATGTGTTCCTTCCTAACCCTAGGAGAACGACACAAACTGGCAGCAGTCGAGGAGGCGGCAGGTGTGAGTATAGGCCACCCCCGGCGGAAGCACGGACCAGAATTCCATATGGGGAAGGAGGGTACACGGGGTTAGATCGACGACGACCGACTAGACTCGGGCAAGAGTATGAAGGACTCGGGCAACAAAATCCGAGAGCTTACATGCAGCCTAAGATGACTCGCATGAATTATCCTAACTTCAATGGATGAGACGTGCTCGAATGAATCCAAAAGGCGTAGTTGTTCTACAGTTACCAGGACATCCCAAAAGAATAGCGGTGCAGCTGGCCTCGTTTCACCTTGAAGATGATGCATTCCAGTAGACCTAGTGGTTTCTCCACAGATGCAAATACGCTTCATGAGCCTAGTTCGTTGGCGGATTTACAACCTGTTTTGAACCACTGGAATATGAAGACTTTGAAACTCTCCTCCAAAAATTGAGACAGAAAGGGATGGTCATGGAACACCGCACAGTGTTTGAAAGGCTTGCGAACAGGGTGCAGTGGGTGGAGAAAACACTCTTGAGCTGCATTGTCTCGGGATTGAAGGAGCACATCAAAGACGAGGTGCATGCTTATATGCCCCGTAGCTTGACCCATACCATCATTTTGGCCCGGATTCTGGTGGAACAATTCATCCGACAAAGGTCAAGAGTGGGGAATCGAGGAACACTACAAACTCTTTGGCTATCAGGAAGGAACAAGTGGTGACTAAAATGGCGTCTATAAAAAAAATTGACATAGCCAGAGTTGCAGGTAAGGAAGGAGAGGGGATTGTGTTTCAACTGCGATGAAAAGTTCATCCCAGGCCACAAATGTCAAATGATCCTTGTGTACATGCTTAGGGAAGAGGAAGAGGTATCAGTGGATGAAGGTGGGGAACAAGGGAACAACTTGAATATAACTTAGTTCGGTGTAATCTCTCCAGGCGATGAAGGGGGATCTACATCGCTCACTATGCGTATCGCTGGGTGGATCTGCCAACAAAAGATGACTATCTTGGTCAACAGTGGGAGCACTCACAACTTCATCAACTCTATTGTGCCACAGAAGTTGGGGCAAGAGATCACCAAGGATGCCGCTTTTCAAGTCATGGTGGCTGACGGAAATAAGTTGTCGTGCAAATGGGTGTTGAAGGGATTGGGATTCATTGTGCAAGGATACACATGCATAATGAATGTTTACTTGTTGCCCATTAGGGGGTCAGATATGGTTTTGGGTATCCAGTGGTTACAACAGTTGGGGAAGGTCACCCTGGATTGGGACCGCATGATCATGGAATTTTCTCAGGGTGGAAGAGAATACTGTCTGAACGGGATCAGAACCTCTCTGATGAAGGAGATCTCTCTTTGGTGCTTAGAGAAACTATGGGAACAAGAGGATCACATGGCTAGCATTATGGAGTTCGCACCTCAGACTACTCCCCCGCAAGAAGATGCAGAGCAGATGAAACCTATCCAGAGATTTTTCAGGAACCTTGATCGTTACCCCCTAGCAAATTTCAGGATCACCAGATCAACCTGAAGGAAGGGACTGAGCCGACTAACATTCGACCCGACCGTTACCCTTATATACGGAAGGCCGAAATAGAACGGTGCGTGAAGGAAATGTTAGCCGCAGAGATCATCCGACCCAACACCGACTCTTTTTCTTCACCCATCATCCCGGTGAAGAAAAAGGATGACTCATGGAGGTTTTGTGTTGACTACCGCGCTCTGAACAACTCCACCATCAAAGACAAGTTTCTTATCCCTATGATCAGGAACTCTTGGATGAATTACACCGAGCACGCTTGTTCACTGAGCTGGATCTGTGTTCAGGGTACCACCAAATTAGGATGAAGGACAAGGATATCTTCAAAACTGCCTTCTATACGCATGATTGCCACTACGAGTTCGTTGTGATGTTGTTCGGACTCTCCAACACGCCCTTTACATTTTAGGCGGTGATGAATGAAATTTTTTGGCCCCTCCGCTGGTCTATATTAATATTTTTTGATGCATTCGTTTCTACAGTGGCAACTGGGAGGAGCATCTTCAACATGTGGAACTCTTGCCAAGGCTACATCTATCATTTCTACCTCTTCGAAAACTTGTCACTTCCACCGATGCCACCTTAATTGAAAATCTACCATTCCACCAATTTGAAACTCCATCACCTCCTCCCCAAACCTTCCACATCATCATGTGTCTACCTTCATCGATTCTGCTCTACTACCAACTTCTCCAGTTGTGCCCCCTACCCCCCTTCGTGTTTACATCCGTCGATGTCCTCGTTCTGATGCCTTATAGGAGTCACCCCTGCCTATCGATGCTTCGCAGGCCGCTCACCCTCTTTCATATTTCGTCTCTTTGCATTATTTACCACCAGCACTTCACCAGTTTACGATCTTTCTATCATGTACTTCCACCCCTTCTTCTCTACGTGTCGCTCTCCAGCATCCGGGATGGCGGGCCTCCATAGATTAGGAAATGTATGCCCTGTAGGCTAATCACACTTGGGATTTTGTCCATCTTCCTTCAGACCAGACACGTGTAGGATGTAAGTGATGCTTCACTGTGAAGCATGATCGTGATGGGGCATTTGAACGTTTGATGCTCATCTTGTGGCTTGTGGTTTTACTCAACAACACGACCTCAGTTACGAAGAGTCCTCACCTGTCGCAAAGTTGTACACTGTTCGGGTTCTGATCTCCTTAGTTGTTCATCAAAATTGGTCGTTCAACTCGACATCAAAAATTCTTTCTTGAATGATGACCTCGTTGAGTCTGTCTACATGAAGCAGCCCTCCTGGTTATGAGACCACGGGGGAGTCTCTTGCCACCTCAAGAAATCTCTTTATGATCTCAAATAGTACCTCAGACCTAGTTTGAAAAGTTCAGTCGAGTTCTTCGCGATGTTCGCTTCACTCAGAGCTCGGTTGGTTTTTCTTTATTCACTCGTCACCTTCCGGCGAAGGCAGAGCTTCTCCTTCTTTCGATGTTGACTTGAACGAAGGACGTTGTCACACGGTGCGTTTGATGGAGACCGCAGTCACACGACTTGATCTCCTTCTCTCGACGATGATAAGGATGGAGGCCGCAGTCTCATGATGTGTTTTCATTCTCTCGACGATGGACGGAGGACTCAGGTCTCGGGCTTGGGCAGATGTGACGCAGTTTTAGTAAAGGAAAATTGACAGTGTTGGATTCGAACTAGGGTTGTAGGGCAGATGCAGTTTTTTAAGTTAAGTAAAAAACTAAAAATTATATTAAGATTCATTTATATTAGTATATTACAGTTTACAGACCACATATATTACTATTTACAGATCACATATATTACTGTTTACAGACCACATAAAAATTATATTAAGATTCAAAAATAAATATAGATATACAAATGGAAATATATTATATTTATAATATTCATGGTGTAGTGCAATTTATTCAGTTTTGCGTAGCCAAAAATCAAACTGTACCGCAAACTATTTGATTTTTCAATCACCAAAATTGCACCACAGCCAAACCGTTTGGTGCAGTTTGAAATTGATGTGGTGCGGTGCAGTTTTTATGTTGTTTTAATTTTTTAACTTTTAGCCCTACCTAACATTCATATTTCATATTAAGGAGTTGAGATCTCTCCGATATTTTCTTGTCATCGAGGTGACTCGTCGATTTGATGACCTACTTCTGTCTCAACAGAAATACTGTCTTGACCCACTTCATGACACTGACTACTCCAGATGCAAGCTTGATTATACTCGTATGAATTCCAACCATAAGCTATGCCCTCATGCATCTGATTCTGATCTACTCCTCCCTAACTCGGAGTGCTATCGTCGTCTCGTAGGTAAACTCATTTACCTTACAGTCACAAGACCTGATATGTCTTGTCGTTAGGGTGGTCAGTTGCTTTATGCATTCTCCACAAATCTCCCATCTCTAGGCTGTTGACGCATCCTCTGGTATTTGAAAATTGCTCCGACACAAGGGCCATGTATAAACCCTCCTCTTCATCACTTTTTGACTACTCTGATGCTGACTATACTGGTTCTCTTGATGATTGTTGATACACACGTGGGTACTGCACACACTTTGGTGGGCATCTTGTCACTTGGGGGAGCAAGAAGCAAACTATGGTTACACGTTCATCTGTGGAAGTCTATTAATGACTTCTGTCATTTTAGAACTCATATGATTGGAGAGTCTTCTGAGTGATCTGTGTGTGAAACTCCCCTCTCCGGCAACTTTTTTCTATGACAACTAAGATGTTATTCATATTGTTAAGAATCATGTATTCCATAAACGTACAACGCACATCAATGTCGATTGTCATTTTATTCGGGAAATAGGTTCAACAAACAACACTCAAGTCTTTATCCCACTATAGTGGGGTCGGCTATATGGATCCTTTGTCGCCATTGTTCCCTATCTTTTGACATAATCTCACTAATGCCTAAGTACATCATGTCTTTCTTTATAGTTTCATTCCAAGACTTTATTGGTATACCCCCCACTGTTTAACATGCATAGTGACTAGACTATGAAACATGTGTCTGGGCAAGTTGTTGATATCCTCACTAATGTCTTATCTCGACCATTATATCATAAGTTTCTTTCCATGCTTGGCTCCTATGATTTGTATGCTCCAACTTGTGGGGGGAGTGTTGAAGTAATTTGTATTAAGCTGAGTGGTTACCCTTGTGTAGCCGTCCGATGTTGTTTCGCTGTAAAAGGGCCAGGCGGTTACCCTTGTGTAACCGCCCAGTATTGCTGCTCTGTATAAGGGTCATGTGGTTTCCCTTTGTGTCTCAAACTCCCCTAATTCTCCAGTATTGCTGTCAATGTATTTAGTCCCACATTGTCGTTTGTATATTCTCTCACATCCTCTATTCTATATAGAGAGTGGAGCGCTTGTGGAATAAATAGATTTCTAGAGAATTAAAATAATTATTTTTATTTGTATTTTGGGTTTCCAGAGTAAGATATTTCCTTACCCCTATTTGGGAACAATTGTGGTGTGGATAACCTCACCCCTTTGGGAAATAACTATGGTGATGCATAAAGCCTCACCGCCCGAGAGTTTGACCCATTCTGAGCAACCAGATCATGACATAAACTATGGTGGGGCTCTTGCTAACTATGACAAGGAAATTAGGCCTCATTTGGCACGGCGGGAGGAGACGGGGAGTAAATGGGGCCGCCGTTTGGAGTTGGAGGAGAGAGTCGGGGTTCGAAATGGAGCGTTTTACTCCATTTCTCAAGGCGCGGCGGGAGCAGGCGCGGCAAACGCTGCCGCCGGCCATTTTTTTTGCCACCTTGCGTTTGCGTCTGCTCCTGCCACCGTCTCCTCCCGCCGCGCCAAAATGATGCCTTAACCAAGACCTCAAGGGTTTGATCGGAAGTAAATTTAATGGTAAACTTACCTTATTGTCATTTCTTTTTTCCATCATTCACACTCTTACATTTTTTTTAATTACTGGAGTAATTAATTCTTAAAGTAGCGTTATGCCTCGAGCGTGATTTATTTACTGATTGGCACTTGTATGATTAATCTTCTTTAGATGAATATTTGCTAGTTAAAGACTTGGACATACTCAAATGTGTTTTTTTAAGCATTTTTGTTCTCCAAAACGACTAGAATAAAGTCCAAATAACGTGTATATTGTTGGTTGTTTTTATAATTCACAGATTTTTGTATAAAATGTATCTGGCGCTTTTAAAATTTCCATACAGCAATATAGGCTGCTGTTTCGTTTTCTAATTCACAGATTTTTGTATAAAATATAACTTTAAAATATGTCTAGCACTTTTAAAATTTCCAAAAAACAATATAGGTTGTTGTTTGGTCTTTTATTTCACGTGAATTGCATGAAAATAGTGGATTCTTAACTCTAATCAAGAGGCATACAACTGTTTCAACACCATAACACTATAAAGTTTGCATGTATTATCATCTAACGATTTAATAAAAATATCTTCTGTATTCAAAGATTTTACAAAAGAAATATCCATGGAATTAATAAGGGTTTAGTCTTCTATATTCACTTTAATTTGATATGCTTTCGAAAAGATAAGGGCCATGAACCAATATGAAATCTTCCAAAAATTCAGAAAATTACATAATTAAACTATTCATGCATGCTTGAACATATGAATGCGTAGTATTTATGGGTATGCTCTCTGAAGTCCGCAATATACTTCAATCATTACAACTTCATAAGGATAGTAAATAGAGGTACATATGGCTTGCATCTTAGGATATGATTCCTTCTCTCCTCTTATATAAATATACAAGTATAATGTATGTATGATGGTACCATTAACATTTGAGAAATTAATTGAATTACTGTTTTTCTCATTTTTCTACAGTTTTCTACATGGTATCAGAACTTAATCGGACCTTGTTCCCTTTCTTTGGCAGCTACAATACTTCTAACCACAGCCCTCTCTGTGGATTCCTTCTTTTTGGGAGGTTAGATCTTTTCTAACCGCAACACTTTGCCGTGCTCCTCTTCCTTTCTTTCCCCCTTTTCTTTCCTCCTCTACCTCTGTTCTTATAAGCTCTCAACTGGGACCCACCTGCTTGTTTTTTTCTATGGCCTGCGGTGTATACCCGCTGCATCAGGCGCCCTCGTTTTCTTAGTCGTGCTTTCTCTACCCGCCTACCTCTTCTACTTGCCTAATAGCAACTTGTCTAACCTCCCCTCACCATGTTGTGTCTTGGATGAGGTCGTCGGGTGTTTCCTTACCGCAGTCTTCTGCTCGCTATCTGTGCGGTCTTCCTTTGCTTGCCACCATTCTTCTCCTACTCCGCTGATCGCCGGCTCTTTGCCAACAGCTGCTCAACTCGCCGCTTCAAAATCTGCCCGCTCCGCCGTTCTGTGTCTAACCGCAGCTTCTAAATCTCGCGGCTTCTATCTTGCTGCCAATCTGTGTCTAGCCGCCGCAGCTCTTCTGGCCGCTAATTGCTCTTCTTCATTGTGTCGGGTTCTTTAACGGCTGCTTCTTGCCGCTACCCGCAGTTCTTGCTGGAAGTCTTACCGCAACTCTTCTTGTAGTGCCTATTGTCGTCCTTACCGAATTCTTCTACCCGCGGCCATTTGGCCGCTCCTTGCCGCGGATTCCTGCTGCTCTTCTCCTGCTGCCGCTTCCCACAACAGCTTTCAGCTAGTCTAGCCGCCAGCTCTACCCGCCGACTGATCTTCTAACCGCAACTGCTCTGCTGGTCAAACCGTTGTTACCTTGCTTCCTATTATGTTCTCTTGCCGCTGATCTTGCCACTGCAGTTTGCCTACCTGCTGTTGTTGTGTCTCGCCGCTGCAGTTGCATGTCTGCTGTTGTTGTTTCTTACCCGCTGCGGTGGCTACTACCGCCCTCAATTTCCTTTGCCAACTTCTGCTATGATTGGTTCCTCTCCAATGGCTGCTCATTCTCCTGCACATGACATTCAAACTGACATTGATGCTTTGCGTACCCAACTCCTGCAACTTCAACAAATGATCGGTCGTTCCTCGACTCTGTTGTGTCTTTTTCTGATGGCGACATCTCCTGCCATGCTCATAGTCCCTCTTGGATTATGGACTCTGAGGCAACACACCATATTACCCCAATGCAACCTTCACATTGCGTGGGCTCTGTGCATCCCAAGTTCATTACTGTTGCTAGTGGGGACACCATTCCTGTCTCTGGCTCAGCTGACATCAACCTTACTCCCTCCATCACTCTTCGCTCAGTTTTTCATGTTACAGACTCTCCTTTTAACCTCCTCTCAATTATCCGTCTCACTCATGACCTTGATTTCTATGTAACATTTTATTTTACCTCTTGTGTTGTGCAGGATCGCAAGATGCAGACTATCATTGGCAAAGGGCATCTGTCGAATGATCTCTACCTCCTGGACCCTCTCACTCCACTATTCTCTCCTCTATTAGCTCTGTTGAGTGGCATCGGCATCTTGGGCATGCTAAACTCCACATTCTCCAAAAAGCTTTCCCTAATCATCCCCTCCATGACTTCACATGTGAGACCTGTATCTACGACAAACAACACCGAACTACTTTCTCACCCTTCTATACGGAGCGTTGCTCCTTTTGATCTTGTTCATTCAGATATTTGGGAACCCTATAAAACCGCGAGTACTTCTGATTATCGTTACTTTATCACCTTTATTGATGATTACTCTTGAATGACATGGTTATATTTACTTCATGATCGCTCTGATTTGACTCGGATTCTTCATGCCTTTATTATTGAGACTCGCACTCAATTCTTTATTATGATTAAAACTCTCCGGACCGACAATTCCTGTGAGTATACAAGCCATGGGATTTCTGACATGTGTGTTGAGTTCAGGATCATTCACCAAACCTATTGTGTTTATACCCCCCAACAAAATGGTATTGATGAACGCAAGAATCGTCACCTTCTTGACGTTGCCCGCTCACTTATGTTTCAAATGAATGTTCCCCCACTCTATTGGAATTGTGTGGTTTCTACAGCCTGCTACCTTATTAACTGCATGCTTAGTTATTAAAGGCGCAAGGCGCACCAAAGCGCAAATGGGTCTTGGAGCATAGGCGCAAGGCTCAATGCGCAACCGCAGACGCGCGCCTGCCGAAAGCAAGGCGCAACCATATCCATTTTAAATAATCAGCATCAAACATCATTTCTGTTTCTCAATCAAATTTTTCATCTAGTCTACTAATTAATCATTCATTACTATCATTTATATCTCTTAAAAATAGAATCAATGTGGTCACTTATATCATATCTAAGGCTCAACGCACAATTATCTTTCACAAACACTAAATCAATAAAAAAATATTGAGTTATTGCATTATTTTTTTCTTAGTTTTTGAAGAAATAAATTTACAACAAAAATTTCACTCAGACGCGTCTTTTATACCCTAAAGGCGCAAAAAAGGCGCACAAATGCGCAAACCTCTGAGCCTGGTGAGCCTGGAGCCTTAGGCGCGCCTGAGACGCACCTTTAATAACATAAACTGCATGCCCTCCTCCGTTCTCAACTTAGCCTCTCCCTTTTGTCTCTTGCTTCCTTCCATCAACCCATTTTCCATCCCATCTCGTATATTTGGCTGCTTTTGCTATGTTCATACTCTTAGTCCCTCTACTGACAAGCTTGCTCCCCGTGCCACGAAATATATGTTCGTTGGTTACACACAAACTCAGAAGGGCTACGTATGCTTCTCTCCCAAGGATCGCAAGGTTGTTACTTTTGCTGATGTCACCTTTCTCGAGGACATGTCCTATCATTCTCAACCAACTGAGTCTCTCCTTCCGCTCTTCTTCAGAGGCGTGTTGTCTCCATTACTTCTAACCTCCCACCCCTTCTTCCTACGCCAGTCCTCCCCACCCCACCTTCCCTTCCCACATCTCTCCCACCAAAACCACCTCTGCTTCGTGTGTACACTTGTCACCCTCCTTCGTCTACGACTCTACGGGAGATGCCCTCTACTGATGATATTTTGCGACCTACAGATCCAACAACCTCATCTACTGCTCACCCGATGACGAATTATGTCTCCTTACACCGTCTCTTCGGATCTTCAAAGGTTTGCTCTTTCTATATCTTCTATTACCAGCCCTACCTCTGTGCAGGAGGCTCTCCAACATCCGGGGGGGGGGGGGGGGGCGGGCGGGCGGCCGTGGACGAGAAAATGTCAGCTCTTTGGGCAAACCACACTTGGGATCTTGTCTCTCTTCCTCCTGCACAACCCTGTGTGAGTTGTAAGTGGGTATTTGCCATTAAACATGGTCTGGATGAGACCGTTCAACGTCTGAAGGCTCGCCTTGTGGCTCGTGTTTTTACTCAACCACAAGGTCTAGATTATGATGAGACCTTTTCCTCAGTCGCCAAACTCAACATTGTTCGTGTTTTGATCTCCCTCATTGTTCATCGACAATAGACGTTGCATCAATTGAATGTCAAAAATGTTTTTCTCAATGGCAATCTGCAGGAGATCGTCTATATGCACCAACCCCCCGGGTTTGAGACCACGAGGATGTCTCTCGTGTGTCGTTTGAAGAAATCTCTTTATGGTCTCAAACAGTCTCACCGGGAATGATTTAACAAGTTCAGCCAGACGGTTAGTGTGGTTGGGTCACTCGGAGTTCAGCTGACTTCTCTTTATTCACTCGACATCGTTCAACATGCACTGTAATTCTCTTGGTATATGTTGATGATATTTTGATTACGGGAGACAATCTCACAGGAATACACATGATCAAACAACATATGACGACTATGTTTCAAACAAAGGATCTGGGCAACCTTCGATATTTTTTGGGTCTCGAGGTGGCTCGGCGACCTGCTGGGCTTGTTCTATCTCAAATAAAGTATTGTCTTGACTTGCTTCAGGATGTGGGATACTCTGGATGCAAGTCTGCCGACACTCCCATGGACATCAATCACAAGCTCTGCGCTCATGCCTCAGACTATGATCTTCTCCTTCCGAATCCAGAGTATTACCGTCATCTTGTTGGAGTCGTCAGTCGATTCATGCATGAGTCTCGTATCTCTCATCTCCAGGCAGTTGAGCGTATTCCTCGATACTTGACGACTGCCCCTGGACAAGGTCTTGTATACACACCCTCTTCATCTCCTTTATCTTTGATTGCATATTCTGACGTTGATTATGCTATAAAGTTTGTATAAGACAATAAAGTTTGCATGTATTATCATCTAACGATTTAATAAAAATATCTTCTATATTCAAAGATTTTACAAAAGAAATATCCATGGAATTAATAAGGGTTTAGTCTTCTATATTCACTTTAATTTGATATGCTTTCGAAAAGATAAGGCCATGAACCAATATGCAATCTTCCAAAAATTCAGAAAATTACATAATTAAACTATTCATGCATGCTTGAACATATGAATGCGTAGTATTTATGGGTATGCTCTCTTAAGTCCGCAATATACTTCAATCATTACAACTTCATAAGGATAGTAAATAGAGGTACATATGGCTTGCATGCTGGTATAGAATAAATGTAAAAGCCCAAAGATTGGCTCATCTTGAGGCTCATATTGGTTGCTTGTTTAGTCCCACATCTTAGGATAGGATTCCTTCTCTCCTTCTCTTATATAAATGTACAAGTGTACAAATATAATGTATGTATGATGGTACCATTAACATTTGTTAAATTAATAAAATTATTGTTTTTCTCAATTTGCTACAGTTTCTACACATGCAATTCATTATTCATCTATAGAAAATTAGCATGAAAATTTCTCTCCAAAATGTTTAAATGGTGGTATACTAACATGTTATATGAGTTTGTTATAGAATGCAAAACTTTCATTCTTCTCATAAAATCATTGCACGATACTTTGTTCATTCCACAGAAAAATAAATTAATTTGTATATTAAGAATTTTAGAATAAAACGTTATATGTATTCCTTACCAAATATCAGAAATTTGATAAAATAATGTCAAGGAATACTAATAAAATTTCAGGATTTTAGTAGAGACAATCCAACACCCTAATACCTATGATCTTAATTTATCTTTCTAAATATTATAACTCTAGGGTAGGTTACATGCATTTCATAAATTAGGTTAAAAGAAACATTTGCATGAATCACAGTCTATTAACCCAAATCAATTCAGTCATCATTACATGTTCCTAAAACTTTAATATTTAGATTTAAATATCTTGAGGCCCATCTTGGTCCGTTTGTTTGGACGACATTGATATTTAAGAATTGGCTTTGAAAATACAGAAACCAATACTGTTGTTCGGATGAAAGATTTTAGAACGGAATTGGCTTTTGAGTCCAAAGCCATCGATATTGAAATAAACCTACAAAACCCCATGTCGAATGCTTAGGTCCCGTCGTAGGTTTTGAGATTGAGCATTCCAGAACTGTGAACTCACCTGAGTGCGTGTTTTCACATCAGCGCTCGTGGGCTTGAATTTTTCGCCCGGGCATCATTTTTCGCTCCGACATTTTTGCCTTGCCCAAGCGCACATTTTTTCGCTCAGTGCGCATTTTTCACCCTAGTGCATACTTTTCCTCGGGCACGCATTTTTCGCCCGGGCGTGTATTTTTCGCACGGACGGGCCTACTTCCCTTTGTCCTCCACCAGTGTTGTCTTTCGCTTCCGCGTGTACATGAATTCATATCTTGGTGATCTTGTCTTTGTAATATTGTATGCATGGATCATATTTCAGTGGATGCAGTTATTATGTGTCGCTTCTTTGGAATGGCCTGACTTGCAGGGTTTTTTCATTGCACGGTTGCACCTCAATCGCTTGTGAATTAATGTGTATTTTTTTTATGAACAAGAATCTTCGATGAGCGACCCACTCAATGCGATGCGCGCGCGGGAGAGAGAATGAGTGACTCAAAACGGCGAACATTGCATTACGTTTTAAAAGCATACATGCGTGAGAGGTAGAGAGGAAGTCCTAAGTGGAGAGGGAGAGGGAGAGTGAGAGAGAGCCCATGTAATAATGATCCTTCAGGATGCCAAACACTCAAGTCTCCGCCCTTATATTGATGAGGGGGCTTAATATATTAATTAATATAGTTTATCTATTAATCAATACGAATTAATTCAAAACATTATATTTCACCATGAATTTATCACGCCGCCTTTCATATGCGTGCTCCATGAATTTCAATGTGGGGGTCCGCTTGGGCGATTGAATGTGTGAGTGTAACAGTTCTTGAATTCACTTTTTGTGAACGAATGTGCTTCTGGATAGGCTTTATTTCAATCAATTATTTGTTGCTAATTTTTAATCGAATCGTTTCAATTGCATCCACATATATATTAATACTTTCGGTAGTCACGCTCTATTCCACTTAGGGCTGCATCTTAAAGCATAACAGCCTACCTGTGTATCCTTGGCCTGAATAATCGAGCAACCTGGGCTGTGCTCTCAAGACGGCGAGATGAGGGAGGAAGAAGGGTTTAGGTGCATGGGGCTTGAAGTGAACCCTGAACTCTTTTATAATCTTAGTTTCTGAAGTTGTTGAATTGTGGACATAGGATGAAGTTTTATCAGATCCAATGGCCCAGATTGTTCTGAAATGTGCTATTGTAAATCTGTAATCAGCGAACCCTGAACTCCTCTTTTATAATCTCAGTTTCTGAAGTTGTTAAATTGTGGTCATAGGGTGAAGGTTTATCAGATCCAATGGCCCTGATTGCTCTGAAATGTGCTATTGTAAAACTGGAATCAGCGTCCCCTCCGATCGTCTGATCTCTTCGTCTCTAAGCGACAATTACACTGGCACTCCGCTAAACTCAGGATGATATTTCTGATGAAATCACCTTTTTTGCAGGCAGCTTCACAAACAAATGAATATTGGAAAATGATGGGTTACAGAGAAAAGGATGGGAAGATTGAAAGCGCAAAAGAGTTTATGGAACGGGTTGAGTGCTGCATGAAACTATATGCTGCTTTGATACAGGTTGTTTATCATTATTACTGTCAATTTCATTTTAGAAAACTCTTCCATTCATATAGTTAGTTGTTGGCTAGTCGTAATACTTATTACACCAGAACATTATTTGATAATACATGGTTAATTTCATGGGCGGCAGACGGAGATTGATGGCATTAGAAATCGACATGGATTGAGAGAGGGGTGGACGTGGATCGCAATGCTCCTTAACACGCTACCCGCTAATGCGGCCACATCCATGGCATTAGAAGCCTTTTTGAGGGTTAAAACCTGCTGCATCCAAATTTTTTTCCTCAATTCAGTTTTTAGTTCTTTGCTTTAAACATTTGTGATGCGCCTCCTCAAACAGATGGCAGGATATGCGCTGTTCAGAAAATACAAATCTCAGTTCATCAAAGTGCTGAATGTGATTTCGACAAGATTTCTGCCCGCTCTGAAGCAGAAACAAGGCGAAGCCCGTCGCGAAGTTGTCATGAAGTTGGAGCAGTATTTGAATGACAAGATTTATATGCAGGAACCAGAAGGAAGGCATCTTCAAGGTTCTTCATTGTCAAAAGTTTTTCAGTGAGCTGGAAGGATGCAGGGGCTATAATGCTTGAAGTGCTTCAGGAATTTGTAATTTGCATTTGTATGCTGCTATTGGGATCTCTAGAAAGAGAACGTTGTTGTTGTTGCAGCATCTCATATTATTATTTGTGAGAGAGCTCTCTTGCTGCCTCCTAATGAAGGGGAGGATGGTATGAACAGCATCGTCGGCATTATGAACAGCATCCTTCAATGTCGATTTCCTAGCCAATTTCTGGCCGGCTGAAATCGTCGGGGTCATCTAGAAATAGGAAAAAAAGAGCACTGTAACTTCCAGGGGGTAGAAGGGATTATCCATTTCTTATATGTATAAATCAATGTTTAAAAGCACAATTTATAAGTAGAAAATTAGTAATGTAACATATATTGTTTCATGCATGCTAGGATCGTGAGTCATGTTTAGTTCATAAAAATAATAACGCATGAATAAAATATGCTCTTGTGCAGATTTATTTTAGGGATTTATATTAGCAAAACTAGAATAAAACAAAAAAAATGATGATTTTCCTCCGCCGGTCGCAACACCCTTGTGTTTTGCCTCTTGCCCCTACATGGCACCCTTTGCGCAGCCCGTGCCTAGGTTGTGTCATCCAATGCTCAACCTCCTCCCAACCTCTTTTTGTAGTTGAAAGCTGTCGGAGAATGCGCCCCTAAACCTGCCACCAGGGACCGATCTAAGGGTGGGCTGGCGAGGTCAGACCCTTCTAAGAATTTTTTAAAAATAGATATTGAATTTGGATTCCCTTGTCGAGATAATGAATTTTGATTATTTATACATAAAAAATGGTGTCTGGATGAGGGAGAAAAGAGTTTGGAAAGTTGGATATGTTTAAAAAAAAATTGGTTGGAAGGGGAGGAAGATGACATTACAACTAATTGGTTTAATTAATTTTTGTGGAGGTGACATGTAAAGTTAGTTGAGATAGTTACAATTAATTTTGACCTTCCCAAGTCTACCTTTACACAGCTTCTTTGGAATCTCTAAAATAAATACCGTCATCTTCGGCACAATATAACGCGATATCTTCTTTACTTAACACTTGTAATTTTGCTTATTTTGGTAGTATTTCTTAATTACACTCCAAGAGTGCACGGGATTAAGGTCATACCTACCTGGATGTGAGGAAGTCCAAAAGCAATTATATATATTTTTCATCTTCTCCCACTCAATTTCGCTGCCCTATTTTTTTACTACAGTTCATATCAAGACTTTGATTTTTGAAGATTACATTTTTTTTGAACAAATAGGAATTAGTGAATGCTTGAGTTGTTATTAGTCATTAGCTGGATGTAGTCGTGTTCAAAAAGCCCCCCGGGCTCGGGCCTAAACCTGACCTCTCAGGCCCGGTCTTTCCCGAATCGGGCCCGGGCCCTGATTGCAGCCGGGCTAGGTCGGGCTTCTGGCTCCGGGAGGGGGCCTGCTAAGGCCCCCAGGATTGGGCCGGGCCGGGCTGGGCCCAGGCTTAGCCCGGACCCTGTTTTTATAAAAAAAATATTTTTTTAAAAAAAGAAATACGCGTCTTTTTGAACTGCGTCTTTTAGGTGTATTTTTGAAAGAAGGGTTCAATATGAAAGTTGTAGATCTCGACGATATCTACAACTTTCATGTTGAACACTTTTTGATTTGAAGCCATTTAGGCCCCCGATTTGACCCCCGAAAAAAATCACGCGGAACATTTGAAATGTTCCGCGTGATTTTTTTCGGGGGCCAAATCGGGGGTCTAAACGGCATCAAATCAAAAAGTGTTCAACATGAAAGTTGTAGATATCGTCGAGATCTATAACTTTCATGTTGAACACTTCTCCCGAAAATGCCCCTAAAAAACGCAGTTTTAAAAGGCGGGTAGGAGCCGGGCCCAGGCTTAGCCCGGCCCGGCCCCGGGCTTAGCCCGGGCCTAGAAACCGGGCTTTGCCCGGCCTGGCCCGGGCCGGGCAAATGCTCATATATGGGGCCTTGTTAGGCCCCATAGCCCGGCCTGGGCCCGGGGCGGGCCTAGCCGGGCTTTTACCGGGCCGGGCCCAGGCCGGCCCCCCGGCCCCGGTTTTTATGCACACCCCTAGCTAGATGTTATTTTGTGGAGAGATTTAATTGGGTTTTGGAGAGATTTTTCTAGTTCTTGAAATCTGTTTAGTGAATGTTTAGTCTGTCTTTCAAGTATTTGAAGAAATGCTAACCTCAAATATAAAAAGATTGATTTTATGTTGAGAGCTTTTATTGCTAAACATTAAGAAAATACCAAAAAGATAAAAATAATGGATCATTTTTCAATTTAGATATAGTGGTTTAAGATGACATGGATAAGTTGATTTTGAAAGAATATCTTTTTTTTTATTCTTTATCATACGAACCAACTTTCTACCTCCAAACAAAGATCATTTAGGATTTTTTTTGTTAATTTAGATGTTTGTTAAGTAATTTAATCATTTTTTGAAATAAAGGGGTTGATTGTGCTGCACATAGGTTAAACTTTGATGAGTAGCAACACAAATAGTTAAGATGATGTTTGGCTGATAGTTTGCTATGTTTTGTTTTTTTGATGTTGTCATTAAGTGAAATAAGAAAAATGATTACATTTAACATGTAATCATGTTAAAATGCGCTTATTTAAAAGTTAAAATGAGTTTATTTTTGCCAAAAAAAATCATTTTGCCTTATGTCTTCACACCCCCCCCCCCCCCCACTGAACTTCCTGGATCCGTCCCTGCCCGCCACCCTTTTTTTGGCCGCTCAGAATGAGGGTCTGTTCAAATCAGAGGGCGAAGGTAGGGACGAAGCGATTGAAGGATGACAAACTCTTGGCTTGGGGCAACTCTTCGATTTTGATCGTTGGGGAGTGGGTAGTTGAGCATTCTCGATAGGTATCAATAAGAGAAACTAGTGCTAGATTGAATCTGCTAACTTTTCCTTTTTCTAGAATAAAAAGGCTATGTTTGTTGTGAAAGAATTTTCAAGGAGTGCGAATTTTGGTTAATGATCTCATTGCGTGTCAATGATTTTCATGTATGTAATTGATAAGTAACTGGATTTTTAACCTGGAAAATAAGAGCAATGCACATTCTTTTCATTAATAAATTGCTATGATAAATTCTATTGAAGACTTGTGGGAAATATCTAATAGAAGATGAAGAAGAAAGATATTTGGCCCATCAAATATTCATCAAACCCTAAAAAAGATGAAAGAAATATTACACTCCAAATATGTCCTCAACCAAATAAGTGGGCCAAAGACTAATTGCAATTCAATTCATTTATCATTTAGATTTCTTTTTTGTTTTCTATTTTTCAATTGCATCATTCAAGCCCCCCATGTAGTAGTCATATGATTAATGATTTTGTGTTTACAAAAATAATAATTACTTTTTTTTGCTTTAGATATTCACTTGATGACGGACAATGATAGTGGGTTGCGAATATCGATTATGTCTGCAAATATAAATATGCTTTATATTTTTTGTCTTGCTTTGTCGATTCATAGGAGATTATTTTGATCACTTGGGAGATCTAACTTTTCCTCTTGGATTTCATGAGAAATAAATATATGACACACGTCTCCTCTTAAATCTAAATTTATCGTGATCGAAAATTTGAAGACAAAATACTCAAATTAGTCCATTAATTTTAAACATTATTTCAAATTGGTCCTTTAATTTTCATTTGCTTCAAATAGCTCCCTTAACTTTGGCATAGTTTTAAATAGGTCTTTTACTTTTCCTTTATTTTAATTGGTCCCTTAAGTTGGACATAATTTCAAATATGCTCTTTAATTTTCATTTACTTCAAATTAATCTCTTAACTTCATATTTTATTTCAAATAAGTTTTTAAATCACCATAATTCGGATTACTAGATACAAACGAGGTAATAAAATAATGTTTGTATTATTTAAACTAAATAATTACTATTTTATCTAATTTATAATTTATCCAATTATTTTTTCTCAACACAGTATAAATTTAAATTCATTTATTAGAAAAAAATAACAAAAAATTATGAATTATAAAGCCAAAAAGGAAAGAAATTTAAAATATAACAATATTTGAGACATTTATTTTCACCAAAATATATAAAATAGATGTTTATTAATATAAATACTTGTCACCAAGAATACAACTTCTTGGATTTCTTTCATTATTAAATAATTACAACAATATTAATGGGGCCAAATCCCTTTTTTATAATTAGTGTTCGGCCATTTCCCCATAATCCCACCATCTAAGTGGGGATCATGGAGGAACCACCGTGCCCGCAATCGACGCGCACAATCACGCACGATCCGCGCATGGGTTCGTTCTCCCGGAGTTGTTTGGGGGTTGGCCGCTAGGTTCAGCCCCTCTCTCCCTCCGCTGACAGATCGGTCCGTGCCAGCCCGGTTTCCGGCCGTGGCACGACGGCCCAGCCGACCACTCTAGCCGGCGGGGAGCCATCTCTCCCGTAAGCACCGCGGGAGGAGTCAGGCCGCCCCGTTCGGACCGACGCCAATCGGCAGCACCTCGCGGCCGGCCGGAGCCGCGCCCTTTGCCCGGTGCCGGTGTCGTTCCCGGCCATCGGCGTCGGGGTCGTTCCCGAAAGCCGACGTCATGGCCGCCACCGGGGCCGCGCCTCGTGGCCCCCGCCGGGGGCTCCTCCCGGTGGTCGTTGTCAGGCCTAAGCCCGGTGTGCCGCCTGGATGTGTCTGGCCGGCCCTTTCCGGCCGCCGGCCACACCTGCGGCCGGTGCCGCGCCTGCGGTCCGCCATCCTCGCCGGGGTCGGCCTCCCACAAGAGTGTGGTCTGCCGCTCTTCTTGCCCACCTTGGGCGCGGTCACCACCTTGCGGGCAGTTCCCTACGGATGCGGGACGCAGATGCGGGGAGGGGCTGTCGGGCACGACCTCCCCTTGCAGGCGCTCCCCCACAGCACGGCCACGGCGCGGTCGACCGATCGCGGGCCACCCGACACCGGTGATGGCGGCGCCGGTGACCGATTGTGGTGGAGGATCGGGCGGTGTACGAGGATCGCGTGTGCGACGGTCAAACTCATGATCCCACCAAGTTAATGGATATCATGGGGAGAAGGTTATTTGCACCCTCATATTCTCTACAAATTTATGGGGGCCTCCTCATATTCCCCCAAAATTCTCGGTGCTTGGAACCCGAAGCATGAGAAGAGTGAGGATTTTTTGTGTCTCCTTTTCTGACGATCATGGTGGCAAGTAACAGAGAGGTGTCTGCGGGAGTGGATGGCGGCAGTGCCATGCCAAGGTACATTATATATTGCTTCGAATAAGGTGATGTGGTCGGAGGCAGAGACGTGCAAAGGCGGAGATGCGCGGAATCGCGAAAGAAAAGGCTTGAAGGTGAAGGTGTGGGCGTGTTGGGTCGTGGAACCGGGTGTGCTCACCTGGCGCGCTCCCACTTAGGCGACGGTGTGTGTGCCTCCGTGCGCTCGCAGTCGTGCGAGGCGGTGCGCATGCATCCATGCGCGTACTTGGGCGCATGCAACAATGAGCGCGCTCCCACCGCATGCGCACTTGGGCATGCACGATGATGCACATGCACCGGAGGGCGCACGATAATGCGCACACACTTGGGCGTGCGCCCCTGCGCATGCTACCAGCCGTGCGCGGTGGTCAGTGTGCACCTACGTACGTGCTGGCGTGCATGGCTGTACTCTGACACGCATTTTGTGTGGGCTTTTGGACTACAGGTGTTCGTTCGTGGGGGCTCCTTCGGAGCACCCCGGGTGTAACTTTCATAATTCTTGCTTGACTTATTTTTCAGGTCTTGAAGCATAATGCGCAAGTTTGTCCGATGCGATTGCGCTCCACTCTTGTCGGTGAGCAAGTCGATAGTTAGAGAAAAAGATACGGGTTACCTGCCGATCTTGAAGTGAGGATCCCCCATGCCAAGGAAAGAGTTCAAGATCCACCAAAGGGCTGGTTGACGATATGTGAAACGATGTTGTGGTCTGGATTCTGATTCCTGCCGTGCGGAGAGGTGATTGATATCTTGAAGGTTTTCGTCGTCCCTATTTCGCAATTTTACCCCTTGGGTGACACGTATCATGGGGCAGGTTGCATTCTTCAAAGAGCATGGCTCGAAGTTCTTAAAAGTCTTGTTTTCAAGTCTAGCTAAACACCTAGGGGGGTGAATAGGTTTTTGTCTATATTTTACCTTTTCTAATTTATTATCAAATTTCTGTGTCTGTGATTAGGTTAGTTATCAGCTTTCAAGAACATTCACAGACCACACAACAATTTTATAGTGGTTCCCCAATCTTGGGTACATCCACTGTCCCTCTGCGCCTATCTAACAGTGTGTTAGATTCGGCTCTCCCTCCAAAACTCAGCTACTTAATAGCTTACAACACAGATCCCGCAGGACCACACAGGTCACACAGACCGAACAATTAGGCACTAAGCCAACCCTCAGGTCACAACGACCTTTCACCTAGCAAAAAGCCAAACACAGGTCACAAAGACCTTAACCTTTATAAAACAGGCTTATAACTCCAGATTCACCAAGAATCTTTACACAAGAAAGAAAAAGAGAAAGATTATATGAGTAGACACCAGATCAAGAACTCTGTGTCATCTTCTTCCTGGACTGAGCAGATATCAACCCAACCTTTTGCTGTTGAAGACAATGATATAGACAATAGATTCTTTCTTCAAACAGCTAACCTTCCTTCTGCAGAACTTGTAGATCTGCTCCCTCAGAATGAATTCTGATCATGCTGTTGCGAATGATAATTGCTCCAGATATCTCCTTCCTAGCAAGATTCTCTGTGCAGAACTCCATCTTCAGGCTCGACGAAAATGGCGAGGAAGAAGATGATGTTCTCCCGCCCTTCTTATTTTCAGAAAAACTAGACGAGGAATCAATTGTTCTCTTGGTTGTGTTTTTTTTCTGGCCGATTGCTTCCTTTTATACTCTGAAGGCCAATCGAGCAGTGGACCCCACCACCAGGATTGATGGTTGAGATTAAGCCATCCAACGCATCCCTTCCGTTTAAATTTGATTTAACGGATTCTTGCTGTGTGTTGTCCCCAACACTTTATGATGGAAATTTTCCTTGGAAAGTGTAGAAGATGATGACAACTGGCCGTCAATGTCTCTAGCAGCAATTCCGCACCATTTGAATTTTGGTTGACAATTTGACTTTGCTGACGTCAGCATGACCCAACATCTCTGAACTTAGACAAAATTAAATCATCAAAACCAAAGGCGTTGAGTGAGTAGGTATAGCTCAACGCCACAACACTTAGATAAAATTCTTTCTAAGTATTGAACTCGACGAAAGCTGAGCTCCGTTCGATGAACGTCGAGCTCAGCTCGACGAATGCAAAAGTTTAGTTTGACAAACTGCAAACTTAGATCGATGAAAGGCTGAATTGAGTTCGACGAACTCCAAGCTAAACTGAGTAATTTGGCTCAGCTCGACGATCGCTGAGCTCAGTTTGACGAAGCTGAGCTCGACGAAAGCCAAGTAGTCCACACTTTTGGACTTAGCCAAATTTATGCTCCAAGGCGTTGAGAGCGTCGAGAGCGATGAGAGCGTTGAGAGAGCTTACCTCACTCAACGCTATTTGCCTTAATAAATATTTCTACGCCTTGACGTTGAGAGAGTAAGCTCCACTCAACACCAACTACTTAACAGAATTTTCTGTTATATGACGTTGATTGAATAAGCTACACTCAATGTCTGCGGACAATGAAATTTTTGCCCAACTCTTCTATGGAGTTGACTGACATAGCAACACTCAACGCTAAAAGTTGTGTGGCGTTGAGTGAGTAGACCACACTCAACACTTGTGGACTTGGCCATATTTTCAGCCAATATCTAAAGGCTTAGACTGACTTAGCCTTACTCACAGCCTTTTTGTTGGATGACGTTGAGTGAGTAGACTACTCAACGCCTGTGGACTTAGCCACATTTTTGGCTATCTTCCAGTTAGGCTGAGACAGACTCAACACTATATGTTATATGACGTTGAGTGAGTAGACTATACTCAACGCTATATGTCATATGGCGTTGAGTGAGTAGACTACACTCAACGCTTTTGTACTTAGCCAAATTTTTACTAGATATTATTGAGTCTATACCTCTGGCATTGAGTGAGCTTGCTCCCCTCAATGCCTGTGGACTTAGGCGATTTTTGGTTTGTCTAGCAACCACTTAGTGTGTCCACATATCCAATCAATATGATATGGACTACCTGCACTCAAGACCTCAAATGCACATCAAATACAGTTGATGTGTGTGTGTCATTGACTTGTTTGACTTCTCACAAATCAGTGACATTGTGAACAATGGACCCAACAATCTCCCCCTATTTGAAGAAGTCAAAACCCTTATGAAAAAAGGTTTTCTTTCCTTGGTCAATGATACACACAACCTATACAGCAAAATCAAAATCAAAATTCTGATAAGCTTTAAGTAAATGTACCTCACTTACTCTCCCTATTTTTGCTGCAAGGTTGCTGTCCTTACTTGAGTGTCACATGTCTTTCTTTCCCATTTGCCATCTCCTTCCTGTATGACTATGTCTCCCCCTTGCACTGCTATGTCTCCCCCTTGCTAGGACCTTCTCTCTTCTCTCCCCCTTTTTGACTTCTATAGAATAGGCATATGGGGGCTGGCCCTCCAATTGACTGACCTTTTCTCTTCTCTCTAGAGAAACTTACTCCCCCTTAGTAGAAGCATCAGTGAACTAATACTACTTAGGAGTTTGTATGTCCAGCAAGAGAAACAATACTTGCACTAAAAAATGCAAATGGGAGTGCCTTAAGCTATGCTAAGTTCAACATACCTAACTCAAATTTGAGGGTGTTGAACTTTGCTTCATCTAATGTCTTAGTGAAGATATCAGCCACTTGCTTGTCTGTGGGGACAAACTCAAGACTGATATCTTCCTTCTCCACATGCTCCCTAATAAAATGATATCTTATTTCTATATGCTTAGTCCTGTTATGTGAGATAGGATTCCTAGCAATAGAAATATCACTTGTAGAATTACAGTAGAGAGGAGTTCTACTTACCTGAAGGTTATAATCCTGGATCTGATGTTGGATCCATAGCAGCTGAGCACAACAACTGCCTACTGATATATATTCTGACTCAGCAGTGGATATAACAACACTAGTTTGCTTCTTGCTGCTCCAAGAAACTAGCCTTCTGCCTAAGAACTAACAAGTTCTAGTAGTGCTTTTCCTATCTTCTTTGCAACATACAAAATCTGCATCTGAAAATCCAATTAGATCAAAATCCCTATTCCTAGGATACCATAAGCCAAGATCTGGTGCGCCCTTAAGATACCTTAAGATTCTTTTTGCTACAGAGTAATGAGATTATTTAGGGCAGGCCTGATACCTAGCACAGACACATGTGACATACATGATGTCAGACCTACTAGCAGTCAGGTATAGAAGGGAGCCAATTATCCCTCTATACAAAGACTCATCAACAAGTTTCCCTGTCTCATCTTTGCCTATTGGCATACTTGATCCCATGAGAGTTCTCATGGTGGAGGCATTCTCCATACCATATTTTTTGATTAGCTCCATAGTGAACTTGGACTGAGATATGGATAAGCCATCATCATTCTGTCTTACTTGGAGTCCCAAGAACAACTTGAGCCCACCCATGCTGCTCATTTCAAACTTCCCTTACATAAGTTTAGCAAACTTCTTGCAAAGGTTGTCATCAGTAGATCCAAAGATAATCTCATCAATCTATATCTGGACTAGGATAAGCTTGCCCTTTGATTCCCTTAGGAATAGGGTCTTGTCTATCTTCCCCCTTGAGAATTTGTTCTCAATTAGGAAGCTGGAGAAGGTTTCATACCAAGCCTTAGGAGCTTGCTTTAGCCTATGTAGAGCTTTCCTAAGCTTATAAACAAAATTGGGAGAGTTAGGATGTACAAAACCTGGTGGTTGATCCACATATACTTCCTCTTTTAGGTCTCCATTCAGGAATGCTGACTTGATATCCATCTGGGAGACTCTGAATCCCTGATGGGATGCAAATGCAAGTAAGGTCCTTATGGCTTCTAGTCTGGCTACTAGGGCAAAGGTCTGGTCAAAGTCTATGCACTCTTCTTGCCTATAGCCTTTAGCCACCAGTCTAGCCTTATTTTTGATAATAATGCCATCTTGATCCAACTCGTTCCTGTAGATCCACTGTAAGACCCCCCCTTTTTTTTCTTTTTCTTTTTAAACCACCGGGGTCTTAGGCCCAAAATCGCCGCTTTGCGGTGACACCTTCACGCCCTGAAGGGTCATCACCACAAGGCGCCGATTCCGCCGGCCAATTCGATCATAGAAAGGTAGCACAATAATTGAAGTATGTAAAAGCAAGTCCACTGGTAAATCACATATATAAAAATAAAATCTCCACGAAGGGAGTGTCCACAGAATAATAATCAGAGTACTAGAAATGCGGGCTTATGCCCGATACATCATATCCTCACTACAAAACGCTCATGTGGAAGCAAACTATATCATCTAATATAAGTCAGGACTCACAGTCCCAGTTGACTGAACTCCTGAGCTAGACTATCCCATCTCTAAGCGGGCCAACCTCCGGGGCTGCTGCTCCATGTTGGGCTCCACGATCCCCTAAATGATGTGGTTCGAAAACCGTTAGTCTATAAGACTAAGTCCTATCATCCCCCACCCCTTCCCCCATGGCCCTTAGGCACCGAGCGGAGAGGATGAGAGGGATGACATGAAGGTGGAGAATAAGACAAAGCAGGTGGCGGCGGACCTATACTAGCAGTTTATAATATAAATGGCAGTAAGGTAACGTATGAATTATAATCTTGACTTATGAGCGGAAACGCATAAGCCAAGGGATCTTCTGCAAAGCTCCCATCGTATAAAGTGTCTCATACAACTTATACGGTTGGGTGTCGGTTATCAAACAACAACATATATTTATATTGAATTTAACCTTAATTTATAAACTTGCCCACACAAGCTTATAGACTAAGGGGTCGTTTTGCAAGTCCTAATGTACAAGCGTCCCATTCCACTTATACTTTAGGTGTCAGGGGTTAAATGAATCGATTATGCTATGACATGCAAGTGGGTATGATGGAACATGCAAGTGCAACTCACACACCCGACTCTGTGCACACAGACCTTTAGTTCCCCCTTTCGGAGTCGTTACCTCCCAGGATACCTCCGTAGTGGCAGACAGAAACTGTGGGTTGGGCCTCGCCCACCTCTAAACCAGTAAAGCACTACCGGTCAGAACTATCGTACGCCTCAACGCTTGGTGCACTAAGCGGACGCCTGCGTACTCTTGCCAGCTGGCGCACCGGACTTCTGTTGGCGAAGTGCTAACCACACTTGCCGAGTCAGCGTATTGGCGTCGGTGCATCGACCCTCCAATAATGAAGACCCACCACCTTAATTTCCTTTCCTTTTATGCACATGCAAGTTTAACCGTAATCAGACAAAAACCGAGCCGAAGCTCCCCGGATCAAAACGTCAGTCTCTTAGCCAATCGAGCCGAAGTTCCCCGGACCATTCCGTCCGTCTCTTAACCAGTCGAGCCGAAGCTCCCAACAATCTCCCCGTGCAAACAGTGTTTGTGAAATATGAGATCCTAATTACTATGTTACTCTTTTCAGTTTGTTATTATAGTTTACGTTAACCCAGGACTGCCCCCGATATTCCCTGTGAAGGGCTCTCAAAGGGCACTAGGAACTATGATGGTAGCTGAAGCCCATCGTTCTTTTTCGCAAGACACTTATTATTATTGGTTGAATCCCTTACCCATTACTTTCTCGTGTTACGATATACTAACCTAGAGTGATTTTTACTCTTCCTTTCCTCGGGGAAGACGATCTTTCGTCGAACCCAAATACCCCTAGAATCTAGCCAAACCACTTCTCACAGCTCTTCCTATCCCTCTATAATGAAATCATCCACACCAGTCCACCAAGCCAAAACGACAACTCCAACAACTATCCCGGATCATGTCCTATTGCTATTTAGCAATTTGCTACATGTAGACCAACCTAGGCTATATGTCGAACCGAATATGGGACAATCCAAATAATCATCCAAGTGCCCTAAGTTATTTACTGGAGGCTTATCATGACACAAATAGACTTAATCCAGAAAATAATAATTTTCCTAAATATTCTGATATTTTAAATAATTTTCTTAAGGGTTCCAAGAGCTACCATTTGGTCATGAAGTGCACTTTTAAAGTAAGTATAAGACTTCATAAAATCATGATAAATTTTGCAGAGCAAATCAACAGTAAATCCAAGACATGTGAATTTTTAAAATGGTTTAGGCCCCAAAATCATAATTTAGCATATAAGTTTCATAATACCTATTTTAAGAATCAAAGGCCAGAAATATTATTCCAGAAATTATAAAAAAAATCCAGTAAGATCATCATGGCCTAAAAACACTCTAGGAAGATTCTCACAATTTTCCAGTGAACAGTAACTCCTAATTTAATTTTACATTATTAATCCAAGCTCTTGGTTTATTGAAGCAAGTACTGTAAATAATTACTTAAAAATTATGAGAAAATTCCAGAACTTACATATTGATATAAAACACCCACTGACCAGATTTCATAATTTTTATAATAACACTAAGCTTCACATCTATTTTTGATCAAAATTCATAGTTCTTAATTTTATGAATGAAGTACCTAAAATAATCAGATAAAACTCTCAAGAAAAATACAGAGGGTATTACATGCTATAAGATGCCCTAATCCAAGATTTAATAACATTCCAGTGAATAGAAATTCCAGAATCATCAAAGTAAATATCTAGGGCACAACTAGGGTTGTGAATAAGGTACTATATAAATTAACCCAAAAATCTCAACAAAAATATATTATGGCCATTTAGACCAGAACATCACCTTGCCCAAAATTTCATTTGATTAGAAGTTCAATTAACAGCCTAATAATTCAAAATAAGGTTGGTGCCCTAAACTAGGGTTAGAGTTTTGAGGGGGTTAAAGGATTTAAAATTCAATGAAACTTTATCCATAGGACCATATATTCTCTATAATCTTCCCCACCAAATTTCAGGTCATTCCAAATTCATTAGACCATATGACCATCAAACCCTAAAAATCTCATAAAAGGGTCTACCCTATAGTCCTAGGGATACCCTGCCCAAACAACTCCAAAATCCATTGGATGGTGTTTCATACCATAAAGAGTCAGTGACCAATGTTTCAGCCTCTGTTGAGGTGATTTTGCCACTCAAAACTCTAATGGGGTGTTTTGACCTAATTACCCATATGAAGGTCAACCTAGGGTTGGATAAAAACCTAATCAAAACATCTCCAAATGAGATGAAATTTTTACCAGAGCCTTAGCATGCCCTTTAAGGCTACCCACCCAAATTTGGGGGGATTTTGAGGTGTTTAGGACACCTAATTAAATTATACATGGTTTATTAAATTTTTACAAAAACTATAGAAAAATATTCTCCAAAAAATTCGGATTTTTGGATACGCCCTAGGTATAGTTAGGATAGAATCCCTGCCCAAATTTCAGGACATTTGGACAAGGGATGAGAGGTGGGCATCCATTTGAATTTCAGGATAGCCCTAGGTATAGGTCCCACCAAAATGGGTGCCCTGGCCAAACCAGTGGTCCAAACGTGTCCAAATAAATTTTGGATTAAAGTAGACCCTTAGGGCTACATATTTCATGTTAATGACTTTTCCATTAGGTGAGCCTAAGTATTTGTAAAAATTTAAACCAAATACTGTGAAAAAGTGTGACAGAATTAAATAAATCAAGGAAATAAAGATTAATAATAATCTCAGCACGAATCTTAAAGCGCCCTTTTGGACGGCATCGACTCATCTCCTTCCTCCAGCCAACGGCCCAGATTGACCCGTCCTGGAGCGGATTGCGGGCCAATTTCCCGGCCACCCGGCCACTTCCCCGGCCGGCCAACGACACCACCACCTTCGGGGAGGTGGGGGCTACCCCCAGCCGGCGGCACGGCCGCCGGAGGCGACTGTTCCGGCGAACCCGGGAGGATAATTTTTACCCGATTTCCATGGATTTGGAATTTTGGATCGGGCTCAATTGAGCCCGAACCTTGCCCTAATCAATTCCTAAGATCTACCCATGAAGAGAGGAGTGGAGGAGGACCTTTCCGGCGGCCTGAATGCGGGAGGAACGACGGGATGCCATGGTCGACGGCGACAACGCTCGGCTTCTACAACAGCACTATGCACTTGCTCGGCTCCTTCAGGTAAGTGGTGGGAAATCTTCCCCTTGACCCACTGATGGGGTTTAAATGCTGGATTGGGGAGGGGAAGGGCTGTAGCTTCAATGGCCATTAAAGCCATTAAAGGGGTGACTCAGGTTGAGAGGTGGGGGGCTGAATATGCCCCTTGGTGGCCGGGAAATGGCTGGAATCAACTCCTCTCCCCTATAGGAGTTGATTGCAGCCATAAAGGGTGGCTGTTAGCCTCCTTTGGCCGGTCCCCATACCATTCCTCTTCCCCCCCCATTTTCTCTCTCCACCATTACCATGAAATGAAGTCCCCCTTTCTCTCTCCTAGTCACCAAGTTGACTGGTCAAACCCCCTAGGATATATGCAGCCATTCCACTCATAAGAATTATGAGAATTGAAGTTAGCCTTGGGAAGCAATGGCTAAAGCTTGGGTTAGCTCATTTGGGCTAAATTGACCCAAAATGGGCTTGGGTTGACTTTGGTCCACATGACCATTTGGGTTGACCCCCAAGGGTCCTTAGTGACTCATTGTCTTCCCTGGAGGTCTAGGAAAGGTTGGGTAGGGCTGACTTGGCCCATTGAAGGTCACCTGCCCCTTGGTTAGGGCACTTTGACCAATCTGGGTCTAGAGTTGACTTAGGTCAACTAAGCCACTAGGCTTGACTCCAATGGGTCCTTGGTGACCCTTTGACCTCACTTTAAGGTTAGGGAGGCATGGTGGGGTACCTTGAGCACATTAGAGGCCAATTGCCCATAGTTAGGGCACCTTGTCCAATTTTTGTCCTGTGGTGGTCCCAGGTTAGATTGGTCACTTTGGGTTGACTTGCATGGACCCTTAGGGCTCTAGTGGATCCTATAATAGGTTAGTGGTGTTGTGGTGGGGTCATGGAGTCATGTTGAAGCCCTAAAGTCAAACCTTAGATCTGGTGATGAGGTTGTGCCATAGGCAGATCAAGGTGAGTCTCACCTTGGCCTTTGATTACTTGGCCCTTTCTAGCTCCCTAGGGCTTTGTCATGACTTGGTCATGGCCAAAACTACTCTTAGGGGTCTAGTTGGAAATGAGATGTTACAAATCCCAATAAACAAAACAAAGATTTCGTCCCCGAAATCAAGGTTAAGCCTACGGGGACTCCTATCAGAGGGAAAGAAACTTGTAACATCCCATGAGAAGTGTAGGATTACATCTCGATGCCATGTTTGCTAAGTGAGGTTAAACAAGAAAACTCACATCTATGACTAATTTGCCCAATTTATAACGTTTTCCCCCAATAAACAAAAGATTAGCCCATATTCTTGAAATTCCAGTCCTACTAGTTTAAAAATAGGAAAGAAAATTGAACGTCCTGAGAGGTTGTGGGGTATACCTGACTGAACAGCTCTGGATACTTTTGTCGTATCAGGTCCTGGGGTTCCCAGGTATGCTCCTCCTGGCCGTGATTCCACCACATGACTTTGACTAATGGAACCTTCTTGCGACGCAGGACCCGTACTCCTCTGTCGTCAATTCGAACCGGCTCCAAGTGAACAGACCGGTCTGAAGCTACCGACCCATCTGTGGTCAAGATCTGCTGCTCCGGGCGTAGTAGATCCCTCCTCAGCGAAGAAATGTGGAAGACGTCGTGCAGAGCTGCCAGCTCCGGTGGCAATTCTAGCCTGTAGGCTAGGGGCCCGATCCGCTCTAGGATCCGGTAAGGGCCCATATACCTAGGGCTGAGCTTCTTCTCCTGACCACGCACCCGTGAAACTCCATGCATGGGCCGGATCTTCAAAAACACTCGGTCCCCCACCTGAAACTCCACCTGACGATGCAGGGCGTCATAGTACTTAGCCTGTCTGCTCTGCGCCTCTAACATCCTATCTCTGATCAGTCTCACCTGAGCCTCTGTGTCTTCAAAGAAATACGATCCCAACACTTTCGGATCCTCGTCCTGAACCCAAGAAAGCGGGGTCCTGCATTTCCTTCCATACAAGGCTTCATAAGGCGCCATCCTGATGCTGGACTGGTAGCTGTTGTTATAGGAGAACTCGACCAACGACAACATCTTCTCCCACGGCTCCAGTATACACAGTCGTAGTAGATCCTCCAACGTCCTGTTGGTGCGCTCTGTCTGCCCGTCCGTCTGAGGGTGGAAGGCCGTGCTAAAAGCCAATCGGGTGCCCAGGTATGCCTGCACTGACCGCCACTCCCTGGATGTAAACCGTCCATCACGGTCCGACACTATCGTCCTGGGCACGCCATGATATCAGATATACTGCTCCGCGAACTTCCGTACCAGCACGCCCATCGAGTCATCCTTCCTGATTGGTATAAAGCGGGCCACCTTCGTCAACCGATCAACAATCACCTAGATCGAGTCATTCCCCGTTCGAGACGGGGAAGCCTATGTATAAAATCCATAGCTATACCATCAAACTTCCACTCCGGCACCGGGAGTGGCTGCCATAGTCCTGCGGGGTTCCCGCATTCCGCCTTCACCAACTGACATGCCTCGCAATGGGTCACAAAGTACGTAATGTCCTTCTTCATCCCTGGCCAAAACATCATCTTATTCAGATCTGCCGTCATCTTGGTGATCCCCGGATGTATAGAATATCTGCTACAATGCGCCTCCGCCATGATGTCCTCCCGAATCCGGCCTCCTGCGGGTATATATACTCTGCCTCTAAAATGTAGCAATCCATCTCTCAGGGAATAATCTCCTGTCGAACCCTCTTCCAAGGCTCGAAATATCGGCTCTGCCCATGCATCTGTCCTCTGTCCGTCCGGGATGCGGTCCCGAATATCATCTATGGCCACCATCGATGCCAGATACTCCCTATACAGCTCTGGATCATCCTCGGACACTAGGGATATCTGCATATCTCTGAAGGACCGGACTAGCTCCATGGACATAACCTGGGGCCCGTCTTCGGAAGTGGCAGCTCTCCGACTCAATGCGCCGGCCACCACGTTTGCCTTCCCTGGATGGTAGTGCATCTCATACTGATAGTCTGCTAAGAACTCCACCCAGTGCCTCTGCCTGATATTCAGCTCCTTCTGCATGTTCACGTATTTCAAGTTCTTGTGGTCGGAGTAGATGTCGCAGTGGACTCCATAAAGATAATGGCGCCAGACCTTTAGAGCAAAAACGACCGCTCCCATCTCAAGGTCATGCACCGGGTAGTTCTGCTCGTGCTCCTTCAACTGGCGAGAAGCATATGCAATCACATGGCCCTTCTGCATCAGTACAACTCCCATACCCTGGTAGGAAGCGTCGGTGTAGACCTGAAACCTTCTCTCCCCGAGGGGAGAGTAAGTATGGGGTCCGAGGTGAGTCGATCCTTCAACTCCTGGAAAGCAGCCTGGCACTGCGGGGTCCAAACGAAAGGTGCCTCCTTCTTCGTCAAAGATGTGAGTGGGAGGGCAATTTGGGAGAACCCTTCCACGAACTTCCGATAATAACCGGCAAGTCCTAGAAAGCTTCGTACATCGGTGGCTGACTTCAACTGCGGCCAATCTCGAACTGCCTGAATCTTTGTCGGATCCACTGCCAACCCGGCTCCGCTGATAATATGGCCTAGAAAGCCCACCTCCTTCAACCAGAACTGACATTTGCTGAACTTTGCATATAAGTGATTCTCCCGCAGTCTCTGTAGGGTCAGTGCTAGATGGCGAGTGTTCTCCTCCTCCGTTCTCGAGTAGATGAGGATGTCATCGATAAACACAATGACAAACACATTTAGGTACTCCTTGAAAACCTGGTTCATGAGGGTCATGAACACCGAAGGTGCATTCGTGAGCCCGAAGGGCATCACCGTAAACTCAAACAATTCATATCTGCTACTAAAAGCAGTCTTCTGAATATCCTCCTCTCGAATCCGAAGCTGGTAGTAGCCCGACCTCAAATCCAATTTTGAAAAGAAGTGCGCCCCTTCCAGCTGGTCAAACAACTCGTCTATCCGTGGGAGCGGATAGGTATTCCGGACGGTCAGCCTATTTAGTGCTCGATAATCGATGCACAGGCGAAGTGTCCCATCCTTCTTCTTCATGAATAGGACCGGGGCTCCCCATGGAGAGGAACTCAGTCTAACAAATCCCTCCACCAACTCCTGCAACTGAGTCCGAAACTCCGCCAACTCCTTCGGGGCCATCCGATAAGGGGCCCTAGATGCCGGCTTGGCCCCCGGCACAAGCTGTATCTGAAAGTCCTGCTCTCGGTGCGGAGGTAGTCCTGGTAGTTTCTCTGGAAAGATGTCAGTGAAATCTCGCACCACCGGAATGTCTGTCATAGACTCCTTGACTTCTGCCATCTCAAATAGGATCTGATAGACCTCCTCTCTCTGCAGATGGGCCTTAACAGCCTGTATCGAAGATAAGAATATTCGAGAGACAGGTCTTATACCTTCGATGACAATGAAAGAGTCCCCGTGTCTCACGGTGATCCTCTTCGCTTGGCAATCAATCTGGGCATGGTTCCAGTGCAGCCATACCATGCTCAGGATCAAGTCGTAGTCTGTTAGCTTCAAAATCGTCGCTGGAGCCTCGAACGCCTTTCCACCAATTTCTGCCTCCATATTGCAGTGGTCCGTGGTAAGGAGCTCAGATCCATCCGGTAGTCGCACCCTCATCTTTGAGCCCGTGAATCGCTCCACTCCTTCCAGTCCTTCTACGAACGTCTCTGACACAAAGGGGTGGGTAGCTCTAGTATCGAACAGCGTGCGGGCAGGCTTTCCACTGATGAAGATTATACCTGGGGTGATTAGATGTCTTAGAGTTCTATAATGAGTTTTCTTTCCTTGCTAATTTATCTAGTGTGGTTCTAAGTTTTTAACAACTGAAAGGGAAATTCTATGAAATTAAAGAAGCATTGCAACGTACCTGCTATGACCTACTTCAGATTCCGAGTCTGCGCAAGGTTCAAAGCATATACCTGCTCCCTTCCCTATCTATAATCTCCCTCCTGGTATCCACGACCGCGACCGCGTCCTCGGCCTCCGTAATGCTGAGCTGGTGGGCCACCCTGTGGTGCTGGAGGTGGTGCCCCCCTCATGGGGCAGTTCCTCCAGATGTGCCCAATCTGATGACAAAGGAAGCACTCTGGTGGGGGATACGCCATTCTCCCGGGTCTCGGCATCTCTTGCATCCGAAGAGGTTGAGGGGACAATATCACCTGCTCCCTCGGCTCCTGCCTCACTTCCTGACGAGGCTGGTCCTCTGTCCTTCTCCCCTTTGGTATAGCACCTCGCCACTGGTCATTTCTGACTCTCCGTCCTTGATCCTCTGCTGGCCGCTTATGGCCCCGAGTGGTGTGCCAATCAGCCTCAATCCACTTTGCCATCTCCAAAATCCGGGAGATAGGCCCATCGGATACAAACAACAAAGCCTCCCTCAAATCCTCCCGCAGGCCCTTATAGAACCTCTTGATGTACCCTGCTTCGTCCAGCTGGTAAGAATCTGCGTATCGAGCCAGATGGTCGAACTCCCGATGGTACTCCACCACCGTTCGGATGCCCTACTTCAGCTGTAAGAACCGCTCCTCCAACTCATCCATGGCCGACTGCGGAACGAAATGCTCCAGTAGTGCGGCCCTGAACTCTTCCCAGGTAACCTCCGCAACCTCCCTATCGGCAAATGTCATGTACAACAGCGTCTTCCACCACCTCTTGGCATGGGACTCCAGGAAAGAGACAACCAGAGCCACCCTCTCCTCCAAGGGACATCGTATCCCGATCAGCATCTCGTACATAATATCCAGCCACTCTTCCGTCCGAACCGCCGACTCTGTCCCCAAGTAGGACGGGGGAGAAAGTCCTCGGAAGATGATCAACCAGTTGGCCCCCGGATTTGGCTGCGAGACCAGAACCTGCTGGGCCCTGAAAGCCTCCAGGATGGCAGTTAGAGTCTGTCCCATGTCTGACTGAAGGAAAGGAGTGGGGACCGGTGGAGGTGGTGCAACATCCTAAGCCTGTTGAACTCCACCTTGTGGCGTAGGCTGTGCTGGAGGCTGCGTAACAAAAACCCATACTGAGAAAACGTTCAATCTTTAATAAAAGTGGACAATTTATATGTGATCCCCATATGGGCACACCACTGCTTCCGCTGCTTTGTTTGTCCCCAAACTAAACTCGAGCGGGGGTGACCCGGGGTTAGTGGACTGCTACCTTTTTCAGATCGATGTTTCCATCTGATACCACTTGTAAGACCCCTTTTTTTTTCTTTTTCTTTTTAAACCACCGGGGTCTTAGGCCCAGAATCGCCACTTTACGGTGACACCTTCACGCCCTGAAGGGTCATCACCACAAGGCGCCGATTCCGCCGGCCAATTCGATCACAGAAAGGTAGCACAATAATTGAAGTATGTAAAAGCAAGTCCACTGGTAAATCACATATATAAAAATAAAATCTCCATGAAGGGAGTGTCTACAGAATAATAATCAGAGTACTAGAAATGCGGGCTTATGCCCGGTACATCATATCCTCACTACAAAACGCTCATGCGGAAGCAAACTATATCATCTAATATAAGTCAGGACTCACAGTCCAAGCTGACTGAACTCCTGAGCTAGACTGTCCCATCTCCAAGTGAGCTGACCTCCGGGGCTGCTATTCCATGTTGGGCTCCACGATCCCCTAAATGATGTGGTTCGAAAACCGTTAGTCTATAAGACTAAGTCCTATCATCCCCCACCCCTTCCCCCCTGGCCCTTAGGAACCGAGCAGAGAGGATGAGAGGGATGGACATGAAGGTGGAGAATAAGACAAAGCAGGTGGTGGCGGACCTATACTAGCAGTTTATAATATAAATGACAGTAAGGTAAAGTATGAATTATAACCTTGACTTATGAGCGGAAACGCATAAGCCAAGGGATCTTCTGCAAAGCTCCCATCGTATAAAGTGTCCCATACCACTTATACGTTGGGGTGTCGGTTATCAAACAACAACATATATTTATATTGAATTTAACCTTAATTTATAAACTTGCCCACACAAGCTTATAGACCAAGGGATCGTTTTGCAAGTCCTAATTAATAAGCGTCCCATTCCACTTATACTTTGGGTGTCAGGGGTTAAATGAATCGATTATGCTATGACATGCAAGTGGGTATGATGGAACATGCAAGTACAACTCACACACCCGACTCTGTGCACACAGACCTTTAGTTCCCCCTTTCGGAGCCGTTACCTCCAAGGATACCTCCGTAGTGGCATACAGAAGCGATGGGTTGGGCCTCGCCCACCTCTAAACCAGTAAAGCACTACCGGTCAGACCTATCGTACGCCTCAACGCTTTGTGCACTAAGCGGACGCTTGCGTACTCTTGCCGGCTGGCGCACTGGACTTCTGTTGGCGAAGTGCTAACTACACTTGCCGAGTCAGCGTATTGGCGTCGGTGCATCAACCCTCCAATAACGAAGACCCACCACCTTAATTTCCTTTCCTTTTATGCACATGCAAGTTTAACCGTAATCAGACAAAAATCGAGTCGAAGCTCCCCGGACCAAAACGTCCGTCTCTTAGCCAATCGAGCCGAAGCTCCCCGGACCATTCCGTCCGTCTCTTAACCAGTCGAGCCGAAGCTCCCAACAATCTCCTCGTGCAAACAGTGTTTGTGAAATATGAGATCCTAATTACTATGTTACTCTTTTCAGTTTGTTATTACAGTTTACGTTAACCCAGGACTGCCCCCGGTATTCCCTGTGAAGGGCTCTCAAAGGGCACTAGGAACTATGATGGTAGATGAAGCCCATCGTTCCCTTTCGCAAGGCACTTATAATTATTGGTTGAATCCCTTACCCATTACTTTCTCGTGTTACGATATACTAATCTAGAGTGATTTTTACTCTTCCTTTCCTCGGGGAAGACGATCTTTCGTCGAACCCAAATACTCCTAGAATATAGCCAAACCACTTCTCACAGCTCTTACTATCCCTCTATAGTGAAATCATCCACACCAGTCCACCAAGCCAAAACGACAACTCCAACAACTATCCCGGATCATGTCCTATTGCTATTTAGCAATTTGCTACATGCAGACCAACCTAGGCTTTATGTCGAACCGAATAGGGGACAATCCAAATAATCATCCAAGTGCCCTAAGTTATTTACTGGAGGCTTATCATGACACAAATAGACTTAATCCAGAAAATAATAATTTTCCTAAATATTCTGATATTTTAATTAATTTTCTTAAGGGTTCCAAGAGCTACCATTTGGTCATGAAGTGCACTTTTAAAGTAAGTATAAGACTTCATAAAATCATGATAAATTTTATAGAGCAAAACAACAGTAAATCCAAGACATGTGAATTTTTAAAATGGTTTAGGCCCCAAAATCACAATTTAGCATTTAAGATTCATAATACCTATTTTAAGAATCAAAGGCCAGAAATATTGTTCCAGAAATTATAGCAAAAATCCAGTAAGATCATCATGGCCTAAAAACACTCTAGGAGGATTCTCACAATTTTCCAGTGAACAGTAACTCCTAATTTAATTTACATTATTAATCCAAGCTCTTGGGTTATTGAAGCTAGTGCTGTAAATAATTACCTAAAAATTATGAGAAAATTCCAGGACTTACATATTGATATAAAACACCCACTGACCAGATTTCATAATTTTTATAATAATACTAAGCTCCACATCTATTTTTGATCAAAATTCATAGTTCATAATCTTATGAATAAAGTACCTAAAATAATCAGATAAAACTCCCAAGAATAATACAGATGGTATAACATACTATAAGATGCCCTAATCCAAGATTTCATAACATTCCAGTGAACAGAAATTCCAGAATCATCAAAGTAAATATCTAGGGCACAACAAGGGTTGTGAATAAGGTACTATATAAATTAACCCAAAAATCTCAACAAAATTATATTATGGCCATTTAGACCAGAACATCACACTGCCCAAAATTTCATTTGATTAGAAGTTCAATTGACAGCCTAATAATTCAAAATAAGATTGGTGCCCTAAACTAGGGTTAGAGTTTTGAGGGGGGTTAAAGGATTTAAAATTCAATGAAACTTCATCCATAGGACCATATACTCTCTATGATCTTCCCCACCAAATTTCAGGTCATTCCAAAGTCATTTGACCATATGACCATCAAACCCTAAAAATCCCATAAAAGGGTCTACCCTAGAAACCTAGGGATACCCTGCCCCAAACCACTCCAAAATCCATTGGATGGTGTGTCATACCATAAAGAGTCAGTGACCAAAGTTTCAGCCTCTGTTGAGGTGATTTTGCCACTCAAAACTCTAATGGGGTGTTTTGACCTAATTACCCCTATGAGGGTCAACCTAGGGTTGGATAAAAACCTAATCAAAACATCTCCAAATGTGATGAAATTTTTACCAGAGCCTTAGCATGCCCTTTAAGACTACCCACCCAAATTTGGGGGGATTTTGAGGTGTTTAGGACACCTAATTAAATTATACATTGTTTATTAAATTTTTACAAAAACTATAGAAAAATATTATCCAAAAAATTCTTATTTTTGGATAGGCCCTAGGTATAGTTAGGATAGAATCCCTGCCCAAATTTCAGGACATTTGGACAAGGGATGAGAGGTGGGCATCCATTTGAATTTCAAGATAGCCCTAGGTATAGGTCCCACCAAAATGGGTGCCCTGGCCCAACCAGTGGTCCAAACTTGTCCAAATAAATTTTGGATTAAAGTAAACCCTTAGGGATAAATATTTCATGTTGATGACTTTTCCATTAAGTGAGCCTAAGTATTTTTAAAAATTTAAACCAAATACTATAAAAAAGTGTGATAGAATTAAATAAATCAAGGAAATAAAGATTAATAATAATCTCAGCACGAATCTTAAAGCGCCCTTTTGGACGGCATCAGCTCATCTCCTTCCTCCAGCCAATGGCCCAGATTGACCCGTCCTGGAGCGGCTTGCGTGCCAATTTCCCGGCCACCCGACCACTTCCCCGGTCGGCCAACGACACCACCACCTTCGGGGAGGTGGGGGTTACCCCCAGCCAGCAGCACGGCTGTAAGACCCCAACCTCGGAGATGATCGCGGGGCGATCAAACGGCACTTTTGGAGGTCTGAACAGGGGCACACGGCCAGGCACACGGCCGTGTGCCTACCCGTGTTCAGTGATTTATTGTGTTTTTGTGCTGTCTCGAGTCAGAGAAGTACACGGCCTGAGACACACGACCGTGTCTCAAGCCGTGTGTGGGGCACACGGCCTCGAACACGGCCGTGTTCGAAGCCGTGTTCTGGAAGCCCGACGATCGTCCTGAAGCTCCAGGTAACACGGCCCGTGGCACACGGCCGTGTCAGGAGCCGTGTCGATCGGCGAATGAGCTACACGGCCAGACACACGGCCGTGTGTCAAGCCGTGTTCGGCCCAGTTTTTGGGTTTTTGGATCTAATCTCGGCCGTCCGTTCCCTTGGATCTGAATCCGACGGTGGGGGCTGCTCCTGGGGGGTTATTAGCCGGGAAATGGGGGGAGAAACCCTCATTTTCATCTTGAGTTTCTCTTTCTTCATCTTAGAGAGAGGGGAGAACTCCCTTGGTGGTGTGAGCCCAAGATCCGGCCGCCGGAGGAGTTTTGAAGCACCGATTCGCGATCCGAGTCCGGATCCTCGAAGGCAAGGGCGAGGCGAAGCTTTCCATCCGACTACATTTTCATGGCGCCGCGGAAAAACGCAAGGGTAACGATTCTTTATCTTGGGCATGTGAAGCCCTCTTTTCCTTGCATAGGGAGCCCGCTCTCGCGAGTGAGCGAAGAGTTGGAGCGCTCCTTGGGGTAGATATGTGAAGTCCCCCTTGTGTAGAGTCCGTATGCGTAAACGGACATAGGCATTGTGTGTGAAGCCTATTCGGACGTGTTGGTCCGAATCGGTGATGTTGCATTGCATTTGAACCGGGCAAGACTCCGGATGATTGGGTGTTTTCGGGTTTTTCTACGTGGTAGATTGCGTCAGGGAATCTTAGAGATTAACTCTAAGGTGCACCCGGAAAACTGGGCAAAAGCGGGTTTTGCCAACACGGAGGCCGGGGAGCCAACGTGAACATAACTGGGTTATGTGATTTTATAGCGGAAACGGGACTCGGTGAGCCTTGACCTGCGCATATGGCTTAAATTGCCGTTGCGGTATGAGCACGGGTCAAGCGGAACCGTACCCGGTCTATGTCGTTCGGTAGGACCGTTGGCATGGACGAGGGTCTTCGGCGGTCTATGGCTTAAATTGTCGTGACCAAGGCTAAGGAGACAAATTGCTCATATGGATGACCGTCCTAGAGGCGGTGGTGGAGCGGGAACGTCTATGGCTTGAATTGACGTGACGTTGGCCGGTTCGCCGAGAATGTGCCCTGAGTGCACGGGGTGTGTGGCCGTGCGAGCCTACGCCTGTGGTGATGTGCAATTACCTTTTATAAATGCCTATACTAATAAAGTGCAGGGAAAGAGCATCCTCGCCCCGATTGTGGGGGGCGGGATCGTTATAATTTGGTCAGCATTGCTGACCGTTGCTATTGTTTGCCACCGGGCGGTGGTTTGTTGCTTGCAGGTGCTGCGGAGCCGAGCGGGAAATAGCGGGCTAAAGCCCTTGTTGCTGTGCCGGCCCTCGAAGGCCTAATTTGTTATGTTTTTCCCGTTCATTCATGTATGGCCGGCCTGCGAGCCGAGGTCTGAAAACACTATTTTTTTGTTAAGTGAACAATGTAAGGCCTTAAGGCCAGTTCTCTTTTGTGTATGTACTCATTCCTGGGTTGTAGTGGACATTCATGCTTTTTGGCAGGGTTCTTATCTTTTTGCAACTTAATTAAATTGCTTCCGCTAGGTGTTGTGTAGGACGCTCTGATTGGTTGTATGGTTTCAATGCGTAACCAACCGGTCTGTCCGTAGTATATGGCGTCGGGCCCCGGCCGGACCTACTGCTATATGCCGTGTGACGGATAGGGGTGTTACAAATTGGTATCAGACTTCTGGTTTCGGTCAAGCTTAAATGAATTCGTGGACGAATTCACTTTAAGGGGTGGTGAGCACATTGTGTGCGTCATCGTTATAACATGAAAAGAACCCATGAATGTCCACTTAGGAATGAAAATACACATGTTTGAGGAACCTGCGTGTTCCTATAATTGCTATTTGCAGTAGTATTTGGTCGCTTATCGGTGTTTTTGCACGATTATAGGTGACCAGAAGTGGCGCTGGGCCGTCTGAACGGCCAGGTTCTGAGGCGAGTAGTGCGCCAAGCGATACGCCCGCAACACCTTTGTCTGCCGAGACCATTAGGTTGGTGGCAGAAGCGGTCATGGTAATGATTAATGCGCAGCCTGCAAGGCAGGTGCAGCAGCCTGCTCCTGCTGTAGAGCAAGTACCGCTTCAGACGGCAGAGCAAAGGAGGGTTGAGCAAGTTGTGGTGGAACCAGAGTTGCCGCGGAGAGCAACTGAAAGACAACTGAAGCACGTGATGGGCTTTCACCCACCGGTATTCACGGGGGCAGAAACCCCGACCCAAGCAGAGGATTGGCTCTCAAGGGTCAACAGGGTGATGACTGCGACGGAAACTGAAGAGTGGCAGAAGACCACTATAGCGACGTTCCTTTTGGATGGGGACGCAAGGCTGTGGTGGGAGGGCCTAGAGCTGCATCAGTTGAGGGGAAGGCCATTGGCCGAAGTCCCGATGGAGGAGTTTGCGAGACTATTTTTGGCTCGATACCTCCCCTCGGCGCAGAGGATTGCGCTAGAGAGCGAATTCCAAAAGTTGGTGCAGGGTGATAGCACCGTTGATGAATACCTCCACGAGTTTACTCGGTTAGGGAGATATGCCGGCGCTACCTTCGCAGACGAGGAGCGCAAGACGAGCCGCTTTTATGAAGGGCTAAGGGATGATTTGAGGTTGCTGCTGTCGGGCCCCAAGACGCAGGGTTTCATGACCCTGGTCAGTTCGGCCCGGTCCTTGGAGAAGGATATGAGAAACGTGCAAGCGAAGAAGGAGAGGGAATCTGGTGGCAAGAGATCAGAGTTCAAGGCGCCGACTACATCGAAGTCGGGCTACCGTAGATTCTTCAAGAAGGCTAAGACATCGGGTCCAGCTCCTTCTGCAGGTGCCTCGGGGACAACTACCAATCGAACCCCGGGCGTTTGTTTCACGTGTGGAAAGCCGGGGCACTTTGCCCGTGACTGCTGGAGTGGACGCTCAAAGTCCGAAAGGAAACAAGGAGCTACCTACGAGGAAAAGGGCAAAGCGGTGGAGTCGATCGCGTCCCACTATGCTCTGACTCAGCCTAGAGTCTACAACTTGGGCCAGCAGGAGGCCATCAAGCAAGCGGATGTGGTGACAGGTATGAGTTAATTTATGCAAGTTGACTTGAGAATACTATTACCTATTGCTTGTTAAGTTAATGTCTTTTGCTTAGGCTTTGTGTTGATTAGCGATAGTCCGGCACGAGCACTATTCGACACTGGTGCTTCGCATTCTTTCTTGTCCGAACAGTTTATATCGCGCATCGGAGTCCCTTCTTCGATGGCAAAGGACAAGCTAGATGTGTTGCTACCAAATGGGTGCTCGATGCGTGCGGACAGAGTGTGCGCCGTGAAGGTTCACATTGGGAGCCAAGAGTTCGAATTGCTAGCGTCATTGCTGCCGCTAGTAGAGTTCGATGTTATCTTTGGAATGGATTGGCTGTCAGAGCAGAAGGCTTGGATCGATTGCGACCGTAAGGAGGTCAAGCTGGGTGTAGGGCGGGAGACTACTTTCGAGGGGCTTAAGGGGTCGAGCAAGACACTAATGTCTGCTCTTCAGGTGGTGAAGGCGGTTCGTGCTGGTGCAGAGCTGTTCTTTGCGATAGTGGGGGCCGTGGAGCCAAAGTCCCCGTTGGATAACATCCCCGTGGTTTGCGAATACCCCGATGTGTTCCCGGATAGCCTTCCCGGAGCCCCACCGCAGCGAGAGATTGATTTTACGATCGAGCTCGTGCCGGGTGCCAAACCCGTGTCACGTGCTCCTTATAGGTTGGCGCCAAAGGAGATGGCGGAGTTGAAGGTTCAGTTGGAGGAACTGATGGAGCAAGGTTATGTGCGTCCAAGTTCGTCGCCTTGGAGCGCACCGGTCCTCTTCGTTAAAAAGAAGGACGGTAGTATGCGGCTGTGCATCGACTACAGAGAATTGAACAAGTTGACGGAAAAGAATAAGTACCCGATCCCGAGGATTGATGATCTCTTTGATCAGTTAGTCGGATCGTCGGTATACTCCAAGTTGGACTTGAAGTCGGGGTACTATCAGTTGAGGATCAGGGAATGTGATATCCCAAAGACGGCGTTCAGTACGAGGTACGGGCATTTCGAGTTCACGGTCATGCCGTTTGGACTGACGAATGCGCCGTCGGTGTTTATGGATCTGATGAACAGGACGTTCAGAGATTTCCTGGATCGCTTTGTGATCGTCTTTATTGACGATATTTTGGTATACTCGCAGTGCGAAGAAGACCACTTCAAGCATTTGCATTTGGTGTTGGAGACTCTGAGGAGGAATGAGCTTTACGCAAAGTTCTCCAAGTGCGAGTTCTGGCTACCTTCGGTAGCGTTCCTTGGTCATATAGTGAGTGGGGAAGGTATAGCGGTGGATCCGGCGAAGATTGTTGCGATACGGGAGTGGCCTGCGTTATCTTCTGTCGCGGAAGTCCGTAGTTTTCTCGAGCTTGCCGGATATTACAGGCGCTTCGTAGAGAACTTCTCGCGGGTAGCGTTACCTCTCACGAAGTTGACAAGGAAGGATCAGAAATTCTTGTGGACGCAAGAGTGCGTGCAAGCTTTTGAGGAACTGAAGAGGCGGTTGACCACGGCGCCAGTGCTTAGTTCGCCGAGTGGGACCGAGGGCTTGGAGGTGTATAGCGACGCTTCGGGTAGTGGCTTGGGCTGCGTGTTGTTGCAGCATGGAAGTGTGATCGCGTATGGATCGCGTCAGCTGAAAGTGCATGAAAGGAATTATCCGGTGCACGACTTGGAGTTGGCGGCCGTGATTTTTGCACTCAAGTTGTGGAGGCACTACCTATACGGCGTAAGAGTCGATATATACACCGATCACAAGAGCCTAAAATACTTGTTGGATCAAAAGGACCTTAATATGAGGCAGAGGAGGTGGATGGAGTTCCTGGGGGATTACACCTTCAAGATACATTATGTACCCGGGAAGGGCAACGCAGTTGCGGATGCGCTGAGCCGCAGGGCTCCCGCCCGAGCCAACTGGTTGTCGGTGCATGATGAGCGGCTAGTGCGGGAGTTGGAGGAGCTTGAGATCTGTTGCGTGGACAAGCAGACGAGCGCCAAAACAATGTTAAACTGGACAGAGGTGCAGTACGACCTGGCTGACCGGGTTCGGCAGGCATTGGAGTTGGATGATTCCATGAAGGAGCTTTTGGAGGCCGCTTTGGATGGGTCAAATTCCCAGTTCTCGGTAGAAGACGGGTTATTAAGGAAGGATCATCGTTTGTGCGTCCCAAGTGGGGGTAACCTCCGGGCGGAGTTGATGTACGAGGCTCATCATACCAAGTACTCAATCCACCCAGGGAGCACGAAGATGTATCGCGATCTCAAGAAGTTGTTTTGGTGGCTGGGGCTTAAGAAAGATGTGGCGTTGTACGTGGCTAAATGCCAAACGTGCGCCTTGGTGAAGGCGGAGTGCCAAAAGCCAGGAGGATTTCTGAAATCCTTGCCTATACCGGAGTGGAAATTCGACGACATATCCATGGACTTTGTGCACGGGTTGCCAAGGTCACAGAAGGGGAACGACGCCATCTGGGTGATCGTAGATCGGCTAACTAAGGTGTCGCATTTCATTCCGCATAGGAAGGATGATCCAGTCGAGAAATTGGCAAAGTTGTACGTTGACAATATTGTTAGGCTGCATGGAGTGCCCCGTAGCATTGTGAGTGATCGCGATGGGCGGTTCACGTCAAATGATTGGAGGTTGGTGCAGCAGATGTTGGGAACAAAGTTAAAGTTCAGCACAGCTTTCCATCCGCAGACGGATGGGCAGACCGAGAGGGTCAATAGAACGATGGAGGACATGCTCCGCATGTGTGTTCTAGACTTCGGGAAGCATTGGGAAGACCACCTTTATTTGGTGGAGTTCGCGTACAACAACAGCTACCAAGCGAGTATACAAATGGCGCCCTTCGAGGCCCTGTATGGTAGGAAGTGTCGCACGCCGTTATCATGGCTTGAAACGGGTGAGGCAAGGTTGTACAAGAAGCAGGAGGTGGAGAGTGCTACCTCGTTAGTGCGGATCATTCGGGAGCGCTTGTTGATCGCTCAGGACCGGCAGGCGAAGTATTATAATGCCAAGCACCGGAACGTGGAGTTCGCGGTAGGCGATTGGGTATACCTGAAAGTGAAGCCGTTCAAGGGGTTTCGCGGGTGAGACGCTTGAAGAAGCTGAGCCCAAGATACCTTGGACCTTTTGAGGTCTTGGAGCGAGTCGGCGAAGCTGCATACCGTTTGAAGCTATCAGTGGAGTTGAGTGGATTACATGATGTGTTCCACATTTCTGTGTTGCGGAAGGCGGTGCAAGAGCCTTCGCAGGTGATCGCGGCTGATCAAGTACCAGTTGAGGAAGGGTTGACAACGAAAGTCAAGCCCATATCTATTGAGGATTTCGAAGTCAAGCGGCTTCGGAACAAAGAAATCAGAATGGTGAAGGTCCGTTGGGATAACTGCGGGCGCGAGGAGCTCTCTTGGGAGCGAGAGCAGACAATGCGCGAGGAGTACCCCGAGTTGTTCCCCTCAGGTACTCATTATGTTTTTGTTTTGTGTAGTCTCTGTTCTTAATTTCGGGACGAAATTCTCTTAAGGGGGAGGGAGTTGTAAGACCCCAACCTCGGAGATGATCGCGGGGCGATCAAACGGCACTTTTGGAGGTCTGAACAGGGGCACACGGTCAGGCACACGGCCGTGTGCCTACCCGTGTTCAGTGATTTATTGTGTTTTTGTGCTGTCTCGAGTCAGAGAAGTACACGGCCTGAGACACACGGCCGTGTCTCAAGCCGTGTGTGGGGCACACAGCCTCGAACACGGCCGTGTTCGAAGCCGTGTTCTGGAAGCCCGACGATCGTCCTGAAGCTCCAGGTAACACGGCCCGTGGCACACGGCCGTGTCAGGAGCCGTGTCGATCGGCGAATGAGCCACACGGCCAGACACACGGCCGTGTGTCAAGCCGTGTTCGGCCCAGTTTTTGGGATTTTGGATCTAATCTCGGCCGTCCGTTCCCTTGGATCTGAATCCGACGGTGGGGGCTGCTCCTGGGGGGTTATTAGCCGGGAAATGGGGGGAGAAACCCTCATTTTCATCTTGAGTTTCTCTTTCTTCATCTTAGAGAGAGGGGAGAACTCCCTTGGTGGTGTGAGCCTAAGATCCGGCCGCCGGAGGAGTTTTGAAGCACCGATTCACGATCCGAGTCCGGATCCTCGAAGACAAGGGCGAGGCGAAGCTTTCCATCCGACTACATTTTCATGGCGCCGCGGAAAAACGCAAGGGTAACGATTATTTATCTTGGGCATGTGAAGCCCTCTTTTCCTTGCATAGGGAGCCCGCTCTCGCGAGTGAGCGAAGAGTTGGAGCGCTCCTTGGGGTAGATATGTGAAGTCCCCCTTGTGTAGAGTCCGTATGCGTAAACGGACATAGGCATTGTGTGTGAAGCCTATTCGGACGTGTTGGTCCGAATCGGTGATGTTGCATTGCATTTGAACCGGGCAAGACTCCGGATGATTGGGTGTTTTCGGGTTTTTCTACGTGGTAGATTGCGTCAGGGAATCTTAGAGATTAACTCTAAGGTGCACCCGGAAAACTGGGCAAAAGCGGGTTTTGCCAACACGGAGGCCGGGGAGCCAACGTGAACATAACTGGGTTATGTGATTTTGTAGCGGAAACGGGACTCGGTGAGCCTTGACCTGCGCATATGGCTTAAATTGCCGTTGCGGTATGAGCACGGGTCAAGCGGAACCGTACCCGGTCTATGTCGTTCGGTAGGACCGTTGGCATGGACGAGGGTCTTCGGCGGTCTATGGCTTAAATTGTCGTGACCAAGGCTAAGGAGACAAATTGCTCATATGGATGACCGTCCTAGAGGCGGTGGTGGAGCGGGAACGTCTATGGCTTGAATTGACGTGACGTTGGCCGGTTCGCCGAGAATGTGCCCTGAGTGCACGGGGTGTGTGGCCGTGCGAGCCTACGCCTGTGGTGATGTGCAATTACCTTTTATAAATGCCTATACTAATAAAGTGCAGGGAAAGAGCATCCCCGCCCCGATTGTGGGGGGGGGGGGGCGGGATCGTTATAATTTGGTCAGCATTGCTGACCGTTGCTATTGTTTGCCACCGGGCGGTGGTTTGTTGCTTGTAGGTGCTGCGGAGCCGAGCGGGAAATAGCGGGCTAAAGCCCTTGTTGCTGTGCCGGCCCTCGAAGGCCTAATTTGTTATGTTTTTCCCGTTCATTCATGTATGGCCGGCCTGCGAGCCGAGGTCTGAAAACACTATTTTTTGTTAAGTGAACAATGTAAGGCCTTAAGGTCAGTTCTCTTTTGTGTATGTACTCATTCCTGGGTTGTAGTGGACATTCATGCTTTGTGGCAGGGTTCTTATCTTTTTGCAACTTAATTAAATTGCTTCCGCTAGGTGTTGTGTAGGACGCTCTGATTAGTTGTATGGTTTCAACGCGTAACCAACCGGTCTGTCCGTAGTATATGGCGTTGGGCCCCGGCCGGACCTACTGCTATGTGCCGTGTGACGGATAGGGGTGTTACAACGGCTGCCGGAGGCGACTATTTCGGCGAACCCGGGAGGATAATTTTGACCCGATTTCCATGGATTTGGAATTTTGGATCGGGCTCAATTGAGCCCGAACCTTGCCCTAATCAATTCCTAAGATCTACCCATGAAGAGATGAGTGGAGGAGGAACTTTCCGGCGGCCTGAATGCGGGAGGAACGACGGGATGCCATGGTCGACGACGGCGGCGCTCGGCTTCTGCAATAGCACTATGCACTGGCTCAGCTCCTTCGAGTAAGTGGTGGGAAATCTTCCCCTTGACCCACTGATGGGGTTTAAATGCTGGATTGGGGAGGGGAAGGGCTGTAGCTTCAATGGCCATTAAAGCCATTAAAGGGGTGGCCCGGGTTGAGAGGTGGGGGTCTGAATCTGCCCCTTGGTGGCCGGGAAACGGCTGGAATCAACTCCTCTCCACTAGAGGAGTTGATTGCAGCCATAAAGGGTGGCTGTTAGCCTCCTTTGGCCGGTCCCTATACCATTCCTCTTCCCCCCCATTTTCTCTCTCCACCATTACCATGAAATGAAGTCCCCCTTTCTCTCTCCTAGTCACCAAGTTGACTGGTCAAACCCCCTAGGATATATGCAGCCATTCCACTCATAAGAATTATGAGAAATTAAGTTAGCCTTGGGAAGCAATGGCTAAAGCTTGGGTTAGCTCATTTGGGCTAAATTGACCCAAAATGGGCTTGGGTTGACTTTGGTCCACATGACCATTTGGGTTGACCCCCAAGGGTCCTTAGTGACTCATTGTCTTCCCTGGAGGTCTAGGAAAGGTTGGGTAGGGTTGACTTGGCCCATTGAAGGTCACCTGCCCCTTGGTTAGGGCACTTTGACCAATCTGGGTCTAGAGTTGACTTGGGTCAACTAAGCCACTAGGCTTGACTCCAATGGGTCCTTGGTGACCCTTTGACCTCACTTTAAGGTTAGGGAGGCATGGTGGGGTACCTTGAGCACATTAGAGGCCAATTGCCCATAGTTAGGGCACCTTGTCCAATTTTTGTCCTGTGGTGGTCCCAGGTCAGATTGGTCACTTTGGGTTGACTTGCATGGACCCTTAGGGATCTAGTGGATCCTATAATAGGTTAGTGGTGTTGTGGTGGGGTCATGGAGTCATGGTGAAGCCCTAAAGTCAAACCTTAGATCTGGTGATGAGGTTGTGCCATAGGCAGACCAAGGTGAGTCTCACCTTGGCCTTTGATTACTTGGCCCTTTCTAGCTCCCTAGGGCTTTGTCATGACTTGGTCATGACCAAAACCACTCTCAGGGGTCTAGTTGAAAATGGGATGTTACATCCACTTAGTCCCTATGACATTTTGTCCTTGTGGTCTGGGGATCAACTTCCAAACCTTACGTCTCTTAAATTGGTCAAGTTCTTCTTGCATTGCTCTAATCCAGAACTGGTCCTTGATTGTTTATTCAAACTTCTTTGGCTCTACTTGAGACAGGAAGCTTGAGTAGAGAGTTGTATTCATGCTCTTGCTTCTGGTCTGGACTCCATAATTTGCATCACCAATAATTTGGTGTACTGGATGGTCCCTTAGATGCCTGGTAGCTGGAGGCAATCTAGCTGCAACTTGCTGATTTTCAGGGTTTTCAGCTAGCTGGTCTTCATTTTCTTCAGGTATATTGTCTCCTTCTCTTGGAGTAGGCAGTCCATAATCATTTTCTTAGACTATGGGGGTAGCTTCCTTGATAGTCAGCTTGTCCATCAAATGCTCTGTACCTGCAATACTATAAGAGGAGGAGCTTTACAGCTCACAGTTAACCATGTTGAATTCATCAAATACAACATGCATTGACTCTTCTACAACTTGGGTAGTTAAGTTGTATACTCTACATGCCTTACTATGAGTGTTGTACCCAACAAAGATCCCTTCATGGGACTTTGCAGCAAACTTAGTTAAATGGACTTTTTCTTTATTGAGCACATAACACTTGCAACCAAAGATCCTGAAATAGCTCAGGTTTGGTTTTATGCCCTTCAAGATCTCATAGGGAGTCTTCTTGTGGCTCTTAGTGATAGAAGCCCTATTAAGGACATAATATGTACTGTTAACTGCCTCAGCCCAGAAGTATTCTGGGAGGGATGAGTCACTTAGTAAGGTTCTACCAGCCTCTATGAGAGTCCTATTTTTCCTCTCAGCAATTCCATTTTGCTGGGGTGTTCTAGGAGAGGAAAACTCTTGATGAATCCCTAGCTCTTCACAGAACCTTATCATGCACTCAGATTGAAACTCAGTGTCATGGTCACTTCTGATTTTGAATACAGTGCTCATGTCGTTACCCAAGGTAAATGACTGTGCATGGAGTATGGCTGGCTTCATGCACATGTGGTGGAACTCAGTTTGAGCATTCCGGAGAAGAATCCTAAGGCATTCCATTGAGAATAAAATCAGTCCAGAAATTTGTTTGGAGAAATTTATTCGATTGTAGAATTCTGTTCCGGGAAGTTGTCAATTTCAGTCGTCGTTTTAATTGTTTTTTTATCTTGTACGTTTTTCTCTTCTAACTTAACATTTTTGTTAGCTTGTAACCTCACAACTTCGCTCTATTATTTCTTATAAACCCTTGTTCTACTCGCAATAAAATTTCATTACTCCTATTTCAAATTTATCTCTTGTATTCTTGTTTCAAATTTGTATCTCCTATTGCCTTCGTTTCTTTATAATATCACATTATTATGATAATAATTCCTCCATCTTTATGAGCGGCTAATTCCTTATAGTGCTCGATCGAGATGACCCAATGATGAGATAATACTTTTATGATTTTAGAATTTCTTTTTCTCTAATTGTTGAACGCCAACGATTTACCTTTGATCAATTATTACTATGAGGCTATATCGTCAATATATGGTTTTCATGTTGTTTTCGCTCTTTAGTTAGCCGAGAGGCTCGTAAGACGAATCGATCACTCATTGGTAAAAAAAGTAGAACGAAACCCTCGAGAGAGGATAACGTAACTCTTTCGGATTGGATTAAAATCCAATAGCGAGGTTCATAACCTAAAGCAAGTCTTAGGCGATGCGATTTGAGAACGAAAGTTCGGTCGATACACCTAAGCTTAGTTGAACCTAATCCTCAAAAGAGGAGTGTTCATGCTTCAGAAACCTCCACGGTCAAAGCCCCTTCAACAAGAGAATTGCACTATATTTTCATTTCGATATTTTCAATTTCCAAGATGATTCAAAGATCAGGCACTAGTTTTAATACATCAAATTAAGTCTGTTAATATTTCTAGTTTTTACTATCCGCAACCCCAACTCAAAGTCCTTTTGATAAAATCAACGATTTTCTAAGTAGAATTACTCAACCATCCCGAGTCTAATACGACCTTGGTTTTATAAACCTATACCACTTTCGATACGGTACACTTGCCGTTGTCGATTGCGGATATAGTTTCGCGCAATCAAGTTTTTGGCGCCGTTGTCGGGGACATTAGTCGATAATTTGAAAAAGAAATAGTTATTAATTTTATCGTTCTTTTTCTTCTCACCCCTAATTCACTTTTTCATTTTTCTTCATTTAAATTTCATTCAGTTAAGTAACGATGGTTTTTTTTTAAAATGTTATCCCAATTGGCGGCTACTCTTGACGAACTTCAAAATAAATTAAATATTTTAAAATATGCAAGAAAGCAAAATATTATTTGTTATTTTTGTGGTGAAAAGCATTATAGTGAGGATTGTTTTTATTCGCATTATTATATTCAAAATAATATGTCCAATGAATATGATTATAATAATTATTCTCAAAATCTATATAATAAAAATTTTTGTCATAATGATTATTATGTGCAAACTCCTATTTCTCAAAATTTTAAAAGTGAAAATAATTCTTATAATAATTATGAAATTAATTATTCTGATGAAAACTATTTATTTAAACCTTATGAAAATGATTTGTCTACTTTTTATGAGAAAAATTTTGATTATAAAAATGTTTCATGTTTTTCCGATTTTCAAAATCTTAATAATGAAAATAATTTTCAAATTTTTTATGTAGATGATTATAAAATTTTTTGCAAAAGTAATTTTTCGAATTTCAATAAAAATGATTTTTCTAATAATAATCATAACTCTAATAAATTTTCTTCATCTACCGAGGTAAACTATTCATGGTGGTGTGATCACCCGAACAGTGTTCGGTGCGATGAAGAAAATTCATTCATTCAAGACTTATATTCCTCCACCTTTGCGCCACAAAAATTTCATTTTTCTAATATTGGGAATTTGTCGGATTTTCTTGCTCCAAATTTAGATAATTATTCACATGAGCAAGAAGTCTTTTCGAACAAAAAATCGATAAGTATGGAGGCGCCGGATGAAATTGAAGATGAATATGTTTTCTCTCCATCATCGTCTGATTCCACTCAAAATTTTTATGAATTTCATTATACACCAACTACTATTTTTGAAAATTTAATTCATGAAAATATTTTGCCTCATGAATTTATTCACATTAGTATTCCATTTGATTTTTCGGGAAACATTTTAATATTAGAAAGTAAATAATCGAAACTTAATTTTTCTCTTTCACAATGTTGGAGTAATTTGCCAGCAGGACACGTGTGTGTGGGACCGACCCCATGGCTTTCCGCATCGCGTTCCTGGTCTGGGTGTTGACCCCGGTGGGCCCCCTATTGCGGAATATCCCCGCGGTCCTGTGGTTGGGATTAGTCCCACATCGCTCGCAGCGCTCGCTCCTCCGTATTTATGTACCCCTCCACCCTTCATCTCAACACCTGGGTTTTGAGATGCGATATGGGCAGGCGGGTTCTCACATGGTATCAGAGGGAGGTTGTCCTACTGCGGGGGTGTATTGGAGTAATTTGCCAGCAGGACACGTGTGTGTGGGACCGACCCCGTGGCTTTACCCATCGCGTTCCTGGTCTGGTGTTGACCCCGGTGGGCCCCCTGTGGCAAAATATCCCCGCGGTCCTGTGGTTGGGATTAGTCCCACATTGCTCGCAGCGCTCGCTACTCCGTGTTTATGTACCCCGCCCCTCCTCCACAGGACTCCTATGCTCACCAAGCTCAGCGGGGTGGCCCTAGTATCCGCAGCCAGTCTGGCGGGCGCGGTTCGTCCAGATTCCTCTGCTCTCACTGTGGTCGTACCGGCCATTCTATTGACTGCTGCTGGCAGAAACATCCTCATCTTCGCCCTTCTTGTGACACATCTTCCTCAACCTCCGCGTCCTCTCGGCCATCTGCCTCTATGGCCACGACCTCAGGTAGTGCTCACGTCGTTACCCAAGGTAAATGGCTGATTGACTCTGGTGCTACAAATCACATGACCAGCAATCCTCAATGCTTCTCTCTCCTAGAGACGCATGATCGGTTGCCCCCTGTTCTTATTGCGGATGGTTCACCATCCCCAGTACATGGGAAGGGCATGGTTCAAGTCACCCCGTTGCTTTGCTTAGCGGACACCCTCTATGTCCCGAAGTTCCCTTGCAACTTATTATCCGTTACTACTTTATGCAAGCAACTTCAGTGCTATGTCTTATTCACTCCTACTTCTTGTTGTTTTCAGGACCCGAGGACCCAACGGATGATTGCTACTAGGACTGAGAGCGGCGGCCTCTACTTCCTCGACAACGTTTCCGCTCTGTCCGCCTTATCTTCTTCTTCTACCGATCTACTTCAATGGCATCTTTGCCTTGGACATCCTCCTCCTCGGATTCTTCGTCAGCTTCTGCCCCACTTACCTCACACCAGTCCTCCGCTCGAATGTGATGCGTGTCAGCTTGGTAAACATCACCGCTCCTCCTTCCCACCGAAGCAAGGCCGTGGTTCCTCTCTCCTGTTTGATCTCATTCATTCTGATGTCTGGGGTCCTGCTCCTACTCTCACCGTTGGTCGGGGTAGTGCGTACTTTGTAACTTTTATTGATGATTTCTCTAGATGTACCTGGGTGTATCTATTAAAAGATCGCTCCGAACTACTTTCTGTATGTCAATCTTTTTATTATATGATTAAAACTCAGTTTGATCTTTTTATTAAAGTACTTCGCTCTGATAATGCTAAAGAGTATCTCAGTCATGAGTTCTCCTCTTTTTGTATGCAACATGGTCTTAATCATCAGACCTGCTGTGTTTATACCTCCCAGCAAAATGGGGTGGCGGAGCGTAAGAACCGACATCTTCTCAATGTCGCTCGCACCCTCATGACACAGATACAGGTTCCTCGCTCCTACTGGGGTTATGCTGTTCTCCTCGCCTGCTATCTCATCAATCGCATTCCCTCCACGGTTCTCCATGGCAAGACCCCCTTCTCGATTCTCTACCCGGGCAAGGAACCCTTTCCTCTCCCTCTCCGTATCTTTGGGTGTACGGCTTTTGTGCATGCTCCTTCCGCTACCCGTGACAAGCTTTCCCCACGTTCCACAAAATGTGTCTTTTTGGGTTACTCGACAACTCAAAAAGGCTATTGTTGCTTTGACCCGGTTTTGCTCAAACATTTTGTCTCCGCGGATGTCACCTTCTTCGAGAATGCATCCTAATTCTCTTCTCAATCCCCCCTTCCTCCTGATGTCTCTAACTCTCCACCATCACTCTGTGTTCCTTCCACGCATATCGACATCTCCCCTCCTATATCATCTCCTCCGCCGTCTCCTCCTCTCCCTATTATACCCCCTTCTCCATAGCCGTCTCTCTAGTCCCGGGCTAGATTTCTCCGCCACGGACGCTCCAGTCCCTGAGACACAAGTCGACATGGATCTTCGCTTTGCTGTTCACAAAGGGGTGCGGGCGTGTACCCAACACCCGCTTGCGACTATTGTTTCCTATGATCGGCTTAATCCTTCTCGCAGGTGTTTTGCTTTGGCTATCTCGGCTATTACCACTCCCCGCACTTACCAGGAGGCTCTTGTTATTCCTCATTGGAAATCTTCCATGGATGAGGAAATCGCCACTCTTACTGAAAGGGGTACCTGGACCCTTGTTCCTCCACCAGTAGGTACTAATGTGGTTGGCTATCGCTGGGTGTTTGTTGTGAATTTTCACCCAGACGACACTATGGATCGTTACAAAGCCCGACTGGTGGCCAAAGGCTTTAGTCAGACTTATGGAGTTGACTACTTTGATACTTTCTCGCAGGTTTGAAAGAAAAGGGATAGATACTACTCTAGAGGGGGGGTGAATAGAGTAATCAAAAATTGCACTAGCAAAGTTGATTGTCTACTCAACTCCCTTGGAGTTTATTGCGGAATGAAGGTTATAGATATTTGAGATGAAACCCTAAAGCCTAACACAAGTGTTGTGCACAAAAGGCAGCCAACTGTAATTACAGTTAAGGCTTGGAATCCTAAACAGCAACTAGCAATCCTAGTTAAAATCTAATCACAGCCAATCAGCACAGAGAATTAATCAAACAATCCAGACGACACAAGGAATTTATAGTGGTTCCCCAAACAACTTGGGTACGTCCACTCTTCTATCAACAAGGTAGGAATCCACTCAGGTTTTTGATCAGGTGCCCTGCCACCAACAAGATCTGCTGCAGGTAGATCTAGAGACCCTTTAGACTTTTGATCAGGTGTCTAAAAACCAACACAGGTTTTTGATCAGGTGACCTGCCACCAAGGTATACTTTTGAAGGGAGTAATAACCCTTTACAGGAGGGGGAAAGGAGTTTAAAATGTCTTCTCTATTTTACAATAGATTAGAGAAGCACAAGAACTTGCACTGAGCTAGAAAGCTCTAAAGAGTCAAGGCTCCCCCTGGCTAAAAGAATGTCCAGGTGAAGTCTTGCTTCAGTGCAGAAACACTTCAGAAAAACTGAAGGAAAAAGCTACAAAAAGATAAATAATATGAATTGAAATTTCTTCTTTAAGCATGTTGGTACCCTAGTTTGATTTGAGTTTAGTCCTCTCCTTTGTGATCCTTGACCCAAGAATTATCTATGGTCAATGGTTAGTAGTCTAGCTGTAGAGTCCTCACTTTTCCAGATTGAGAATTTGGTTAAGTAGTTTTTCGTTCGACTATAGTCGAACGCCGCTCGACTATCGTCTATCGGCTGATCGACGATCGTCTATCAGTTGGTCGACGCTCTGTCTGCGTTGATAGGTCGACTATCTGTTGATAGGTCGACTATCTGTTTGGCGTGATAGTTCGACTATCTGTTCTGATAGATCGACTATCTGATAGTTCGACTATCTGTTGATAGGTCGACTATCTGTTCCGCTTTGATAGGTCGACTATCTGCTGATAGGTCGACTATCTGTCGTCTTTGATAGTTCGACTATCTGTCCTGATAGTTCAACTATCTGATAGTTCGACTATCTTTTGATAGATCGACTATCTGGTCTGTTTTGATAGTTCGACTATCTGTTGATAGGTCGACTATCTGTTTTCTGAGATAGGTCGACTATCTGCTTGATAGGTCGACTATCTGTTTGCGCTTGATAGTTCGACTATCTGTCCTGATAGATCGACTATCTGATAGTTCGACTATCTGTTCTGATAGATCGACTATCTGCCGAGGTAGTTCGACTATCTTCTTCGATAGGTCGACTATCTGGATCGTTCGACTATCTGCCCGATAGTTCGACGATCTCCGTGCGTCGGTCGACGATCTCCGAAGGTCGTTCGACGCTTTCTGCCTGCCTTTATATTTTGTATTTATTTATTATATTTAATTAATTAATACATTTTCTGGCAAGTTGTTTCAGTTGAATTATGATAATATTTCCAGGCAATATCTGCTCTATTCTTTTTGCCTGAGTCAAATCTGTTTAGATAAAGTTGTTTGTCTTATTAGCTGTCTTTGTATATTACTTTATCTGCTGACAGCCCTTTATAGCCGTTAGACTAAAAAGTCTTCTCTTTGCTATAAAGAGTATTTCTTTGATGTGACTTTATTTAGTCCTTCTGTTATTTGATTTGAGCCTGCAGCTTCTTAGAAAGAGGTTCATTCCTTTTATAGTATAGCCTGCTGCAGAGTTTGTTTTGCTGTGTGTTATTTACAGCCCAGGTCTCAAGTCTCAGAAGAAGACAAGTAATTCAAAACTGAAGAGAGCCATTGCTTGTTGCTGCTATATAAAGGACCCTTTGAAGAAGGATTGAAGCTAGTTGAAAGAAAAAGCTAATAGCTAACCAGTTGTTCACTTAAGCTTTCAAGCCTTCAAGCTTTCTGCTCTCAGCAATTTTCCATCTAACTGAGAAGTGTTAAGATCTTCGACTCTTCTTCAACCTGAGTTCTCCTGCTTTCAGGAAGTTCAAACTCAGAGTTCCTTTTGAAGAAGAAGAAGAAGAAGATAGCTGCTTGAAGATCTTTTGATTTTATTATTTATTTTCTTCCTGTAGCTTTTCCTTCAGAACTTTCTGAAGAGTTTTTCTGCACTGAAGCAAGACTTCACCTGGACATCTTTGAGCCAGGGGGAGCCTTGATTCTTTAGAGCTTTCTAGCTCAGTGCAAGTTTTTGTGCTTCTCTAATCTATTGTAAAATAGAGAAGACATCTTAACCTTCTTCCCCCTCCTGTACAGGGTTATTACTCCCTTCAAAAGTATCCCTTGGTGGCAGGGCACCTGATCAAAAACCTGTGCTTGGTTTTTAGAGACCTGATCAAAAGTCTAAAGGGTTTCTGGATCTACCTGAAGCAGATCCTGTTGGTGGCAGGGCACCTGATCAAAAACCTGAGTGGATTCCTACCGTGTGGGTAGAAGAGTGGACGTACCCAAGTTGTTTGGGGAACCACTATAAATTTCCTTATGTCGTCTGGATTCCATTGTTTAATTCCTGTATTGTGGCTGTGATTAGATATAACTAGGTTGCTAGTTGCTGGTTAGGTTTTCCAAGCATTAACTGTAATTACAGTTAGCTTGAGTTTGTGCACATCACTTGTGTTAGGCTCTAGGGTTAAATCTATATCTATAATCTTTCATTCCGCACTTCACTCCAAGGGAATTGGGTAGACCATTAAGTTTTGTCTTGTGCAAAATTTGATAACTCTATTCACCCCCCCTCTAGAGTAGTATCTATCCCTTCACTTTCAAAGCAGCTATCTTCTTCTTCTTCTTCTTCAAAAAGCTCTGAGTGAAAATCTTCCTGGAGGCAGGAGAACTCAGGTTGAAGAAGAGTGAAGAACTAAAACTTCTTCTCAGTTGAGTATGAACGAGCTGAGAGCAGTTGTAAACTATAAGTTGTAGCTTGAATGCTGCTGTTAGCTTTTTGTATCTGAACTAGTTGATTTCTTTCTCCAATGAAGTCTTTATATAACAGCAGCAGCAACGACTCTTATTTGAGTTTGAATCTTATCTTCTTCTGAAATCTGCAAGCTGGGCTGCAAATAGCATAAAGCAAAATAAATACTGTAGACAGATATCCTATAAAAGGATAAAGCTTCCTAAGAAGCTGCAAATAACTCTGATGAAATAATACAAGAGAAAGTCACATCAGAAGAGACTCTTTACGGCCAAGGAAGACTTTTTGAGTCTAACGGCTATAAAGGACAGCCTGGCAGATAAAGCAGAAATCATATCTCAGCTAATAAGATAAACAACTTTGTTAGAAAAAGATTAGCTCATGCATAAGGAATGGAGCAAATATTGCATGAAAATAATATCACAATTTATTCAAATAATCGTTTATAAAATATGTCAAAATAAATATGAAATAAATCACATCATAGAAGACGACAAAATTATTCAAAACATACAGCAAAACGTCGAACGACCCTCGGAGATCGTCGAACCAGTCACAGAGATCGTCGACCTATCAGACAGATAGTCGAACGATCTAGATAGTCGAACTATCAAAGAAGATAGTCGAACTACCTCAGCAGATAGTCGAACTATCAGGACAGATAGTCGAGCTATTAGATAGTCAATCTATCAAGACAGATAGTCGAACTACCAAACAAAACAGATAGTCGACCTATCAACAGATAGTCGAACTATCATAGAAAACAGATAGTCGACCTATCAACAGATAGTCGAACTATCACAGAAAACAGATAGTCGATCTATCAACAGATAGTCGAACTATCACAGAAAACAGATAGTCGACCTATCAAACAGATAGTCGAATTATCAGATAGTTGAACTATCCAAGCAGATAGTTGAACTATCAAGAAGAGCAGATAGTCGACCTATCAACAGATAGTCGAACTATCAAAGCAACACAGATAGTCGACCTATCAACAGATAGTCGAACTATCAAAGCAACACAGATAGTCGACCTATCAACAGATAGTCGAACTATCAAAGCAACACAGATAGTCGACCTATCAACAGATAGTCGAACTATCAAAGCAAAACAGATAGTCGACCTATCAACAGATAGTCGAACTATCAAAGAAAACAGATAGTCGACCTATCAACAGATAGTCGAACTATCAGATAGTTGAACTATCCAAACAGATAGTCGAACTATCAAGAAGAGCAGATAGTCGACCTATAAACAGATAGTCGAACTATCAAGGAAAACAGATAGTCGACCTATCAAGCAGATAGTCGAGCTATCAGGAAGACGATCGTCGAATGGCTGATCGACGACGTTCGACCATAGTCGAACGAAAAATAACTTAACCAAATTTTCATTTGGACAAGCAATTCTACACAACTAGAGAATCTAACCTATCAGCTAACCTTTGACCATAAATAAATCTTGGGTCAAGAGACTAAAAGAGAAGACTGAACTCAAATTAAAACTAGGGTACCAACAATCTCCCCCTATTTGAGTTAAGTCTCTCAACAACTAAAACATACAAAACTAATTACTGAAAGTAAATAAAATGCATGAAGAGAAATAACTAAGCAGAAAACATCAATCAAACAGATAAGCAAATAACTGTCAATCAATGAAATATTAAGATACTTCAGAGTTAGGTTTAGGATCAGAAGAGCTAGAAACAAAAGTAATCTTTCTAGAAGGATCTTGGGCTTCTTTCCTTGACAACTTCAGGTCTTGTTCTCCAATGATTTTCAATTCTGATGCTCTTGGGACAACTGCCTCAGGATGCTTTTCCATGTATTTAGAAGGATCAAATACCTCAGGTCTGACCTGGAATTTATCGAGCTCCTTCATTCTGAATTTTGACATAGTGGTCAATCCTGCAGTGTCTTTCCCTTCTGCTTTAGCTTTCTTAATTTGAGCTGCTCCAACAAGTTCAAGAAAACGAGCCATCCTAAAATTAGGATCAAGCTCTGGGCTTTCATACACATTCTCAGAAGATGTATCAACTGGTTCTTTATCCTGAATAACTAGATAAGAAGGAGGAGCAGACTTAGCAAATGTCTTGCTAGATTTTTCAGATAAAGTAATTCGCTTACCTTTTGAAACAGCCTTCACAGAATGATCTGGCTTTGGAGAGGTTGAGCTCTTGTGTTCTTTAGAATGAGGAGGAGAGAAAGTTGGTCTTTGATACACCACCTCCTTTACTTGTTCCTTAACAGTATCAAGTCTTTGATAGCCAGTTTGAGTTTTACCTTGATATCCTTGAGAACTTCTCCTTTGAGATGACTGAGATGGATTGAACCTTTCAGACTGAGCAGCAGGGTTTGCAGATAAGTTTCCTGAGGTTCCTGCACTGAGAGGTGGAGGAGGACCTCTAGGAGTCCATCTTGGGACAGGGCTGTCATACCTCTTTGACTTCTTCCTTTGCTTCTGCTGATTTTTAGAGAAAGCCATCCAGTGCTGGAAATCTTTTGATTTAGGATCAATTCCTTTCAGAATATAATAAGGAGTATCATTATCTGGATTAGGAGGAGGAGGAGCCACAACTTTCCTTTTCTTTTTAGCAGTTCTTTTTCTTTTAAACTCATCAGATTCATCAGAATCAATTTCATCCTCAGAATTTGAAGAAACGGGGAGATCATATGGATCAATTGCTTCTTGCAAGGCTCTTTCCTTTTCCTTTAGAGCATCTTTTTCTAATTCTTCTTTCATGGCATCCTGTGCCAGGAGAGCATCTAAATCCAAACCAGGGGAGTCATCCCATACAGTAGACTTTTCAATTTGAGCATCTGAATCCTTTTCTTGTTGATCAGAAACTGTCATGGTGACCAGTTCTACTTGCACTTCTAGCTAAGCTGGCTGAGCAGCCTCAAAAACTTGAACAGCTGGTTCTGGTTGAACTTCTGGAGCTGGTTGGATAACAGGCTCTTGAACATCTAGTACTTCTTCCATTTTATCTGTAGTATTACGAATAAAATTTTGCTAAATGACATCGAATCATCCCTTCCAGGTATTCCCATACAAGCATATCAGTTATCAAGTCTAAAAAGTGAGTAAAGGGGATACCTTCAGAATCGTCCTTTGCGTGTCCTAACTCCCATAAATCATCTAGAAAGGAAGTGATAACTCCTTCTAGGTATAGGGCGACCAGGGGAGTAGAACATTCTTCCAGGCACGCTTTGACAAGAAATTCAGACTTCAATAAGGCATCAGAAATTTCTTTTTCAGATAAACTTTGAGGAGGAGCTGATTCTTCTATTTCTTTCTCTGCAATTGCAGGAGGATCTGCTGGAGGGGAGGCCAAAGGCTGCTCAGAGACATCTTCATTAAGCATCTCCCCCTGCCTGATTTCAGTAGATACTGAAACCAGGCCCCTAGAGGAAGAGGGCTCAGCAGACTTTGAGAGTGCTAGAATAGCAGCAGTCAAAGAAGATATGGAGGAAGCAAGGGGAGCAATTGCCTCTTCAATCATAATTTTGATTGAGGGGGTAATTAACTCCAAGATGCTAGAGATGAATGCTGGAGAGATTTCAGATGATGAAGATGGGGGAATCTCAGAGGATGGAAGATCAGCAGGAATGGTGAATTCTTGATGATCTGGAGAATGAACCTGGAGATGGAACTGGAGATGGAACTGGAGATGGATGAGTGGATGGAGGATGATCAATATGATCTGAAGAAGGAATTGGAGACTGAGGAGAAGTAGAAATCTCAGAAACCAATAAATCAAAACTGGGATGTGAGATCCCAGCAAGATGAGACGGGAGAGGAGATGCAGGAGGAGATGCAAGGTGAGAAGAAGAAGGTCGTACTTCAATTGAAGTTGATGGAACTTCAAATAAAGTAGACGGCAAAGCAGATGAAGAAGATGGAAGGGAGAGGCTTGCTGAGCCAGCTTCTTATAAGGGAGGAGTGATTGAGGTAGTCCTGGTGCTCTCAGATGCTGCTGGAGCAACCCCTGCGGGAGCGGGCTTCAGAAAGGTCCTTTTCCACTTGGCGAACAGGGCTGGATCCATCTTCTTGCTGGCATTTATGGAGGTAGCAGCTGAAACTAACAGATGTGGATATTTCTCCTTCAGAAAAATCCCAACTACCCTACCCAGGGTAACTTCTTTCTTGCTGTTCTTTTTCCTGATCAAATCAAACAGAACTCCTGCCCAATTAATCTGTTTCTTATTCACAATTGCACACATCAGTGCAAACTGCTGCCTTGTAATATTGTCATGGGCAAAGTGCTTTCCCAGTAGCACTTTTCCAACGAGTTCAGTAAGGAACTTAATCTTAAACAGAAAATTTACTTTAAGCAGCTTAGAGGGAATGCCTTCTGCATGTCCCAGCTCTGTCAGCATTCTCCCAAACTCTGGGGTATCTTGCTCGTAATCTTCTTCCCCATTTATCAATCCAAATATTTCAGTTAAAATAGCGGGAGTCAATGTTACCTCTTCTCCGCTAATAGTTTCGGTCATAGAATCATCATTTGAAGACGAAGTAAATGCCCATTCTTTGATCTCTTGAATATTTATCTTTATCCTGGAGGACATAAGCTTTTCTAAACCTTGATCTTTGCACAGATTAAGAATTTCCACAATTCCAGATTCGCAGCAACTGAAAGACTCAAAATCCACACTGAATCCTGCATCGAACTTCACTACTGCCAGGAGCGCTGGAGCTATCGCCATCAAAAGGGCTGGAGAAGATGAGGGAGAGACGGCGAGGACGAAGCGACAGAAATCGCAAGACAAAGAGCAAGCGGGAAGACGGAATGCGAAAAGACGCTCTCCGTCGACGATAAAAACAACGATCTCTTAACCTAGGTTGACCATCGGCTTTACATGAAAACAACGATCTTCGATCTATTTAAAAGATGCTGGAGACGATGGTCGAACGGTCATTCAACGATCGGTCCTGAAGCAGAGTAGTCGATCAATCGTTCGACTATTTCTGTCTTCACAAACAACAAGCTGTCGTCAATCATAGATCGACGATGAGCTCGACCTGTTCGACTATCTTCGAACGCCGGTCGACGATCTTCAAGCAGATAAGCTATCTTCAACCATAGGTCGACGATAGGCTTGATCCGATCGACTATCTTTGAACGTCGTTCGACGATCTTCAAACAAGTTTCAACAAGGCAGACGTCACACTTAGTCTCTTCCATTAATCATGCCTAGTTGAACCAAAAAGAACAGATGCTTCTGTTCATCTAAGGGCTTGGTGAATATATCATCTCTCTGAAGGTCTGTGGATATGAACTCAAGGCTGATCTTGTTCTTTTCCACACAATCTCTCAGGAAATGGTGCCGGATCTCAATGTGTTTCGTTCTAGAGTGGTGCACGGGATTTTGTGTAATAGAGATAGCACTGGTACTATCACACATGATTTTTGTATTCTTGTGTGTGTACCCATAATCCAAAAGTTGGTTTTGTATCCACAGGATCTGTGAACAACAACTAGCAGCTGCTATATATTCAGCTTCTGCAGTTGAGGTTGATACAGAGGCCTGCTTCTTACAAAACCAAGAGACCAATCTCTCTCCCAGGAACTGGCAAGTTCCTGAGGTACTTTTCCTGTCAACTCTACAGCCAGCATAATCAGAATCAGAATATCCAATTAATTCAAATTCTGACTCAGCTGGGTACCAAAGTCCTAGATTTGGACATCCCTTCAGGTATCTCAAGATTCTCTTGAGAAGAATCAGATGAGATTCCTTGGGGTTGACCTGGAATCTAGCACAAAGGCATGTAGCAAACATTATATCTGGCCTACTTGCAGTTAAATACAATAGGGAACCAACAATGGCCCTATAATTCTTTTGATCAACAGGCTTTCCCTGATCATCAGAATCAATAACTACATTAGTAGCCATAGGTGTATGCATTGCTGAAGCATCAGCCATCCCAAACTTCTTTACCAATTCCTTGGCATATTTGGATTGGGAGATGAAGATGCCATCAGCATCTTGCTTTACTTGGAGACCAAGAAAGTAAGACAGCTCACCCATACTACTCATCTCAAACTTGGAATGCATCAAGTTAGAGAACTTTTTGCACAGTTTGGGATCAGTGGAACCAAAAATAATGTCATCCACATACACTTGAACTAACATAATTGTGTCCTTGTGGTGCTTGACGAAGAGGATTCTATCAACTACTCCCCTAACAAAGTTATGCTCTAACAGGAAACTAGCTAGAGTCTCATACCAGGCTCTGGGTGCTTGTTTGAGTCCATAAAGAGCTTTTTGCAACTTGAAAACATGTGAGGGCTGAGTTGAAGAAACAAACTCAGGTGGCTGTTCAACAAATACCTCTTCCTTTAGCTCACCATTTAGAAAGGCACTTTTGACATCCATCTGAAAAACTTTAAACTTCATATAGGCTGCATAGGCTAAGAAGATCCTTATTGCCTCTAGCCTTGCAACAGGAGCAAAGGTTTGATCATAATCTATACCTTCCTCCTGTCTGTAGCCCTGAGCTACAAGCCTAGCTTTGTTCCTTACAATGATTCCATTTGCATCCAACTTGTTTCTATACACCCACTTGGTGCCTATGATCAGTTGGCCTTTAGGTCTTGGAACCAAAGTCCACACTTTATATCTTTCAAACTGATTGAGTTCCTCTTGCATAGCAATGATCCAGTGGGGATCTAGCTCAGCATCTTTAATGGTGAGGGGCTCAATCTGTAAAAGGAAACAAGCGTGCATCACATCCTGTCTTAACTGATGTCTTGTTTGAACACCAGCTGATATGTCTCCAATCACTTGAGATGTAGGGTGATCTCTAAGTGTGACAACATCAGCAGGTGGGATGTGATCTTTAGCAATAGTTGGGATTAATTCCTCAGGAGAAATTTGATCTACTATTGGTGGAACAACAATAACTTCTGCAATGTCTTCATCACTGTCTGATTCAGTGATATGAAGAGTTGAAAGATGAAGAATTTCTTGAGTGACATCTTTATTAGATTCTTGTACCTGCAATGAACTTGAGGAAGGGGAAGTTTCCTTCTCCTTGTAAAACATTTGAGATTCATCAAAGGACACATGAACAGACTCTTCAATTTTAAAAGATGATTTATTAAAAACCCTATAAGCTTTGCTTACTTGGGAATATCCAAGAAAAATTCCCATTGAAGCTTTTGCTTCAAATTTTCTAAGGTATTCTTTATTATTATTATGAATATAAACTACACAACCAAATACTCTAAAATAATTTATTTTAGGTTTCTTTCTTTTAAGCAACTCATAAGGAGTTTTACACTTAAGTTTGTGTATCAGACTTCTATTCAAGAAATAGTTGGCTGTACTAACAGCTTCTGCCCAATAGAAAAGAAGCATATTAGCATCTGCCAACAATGTGCCAGCAGCTTCAATCAGGGTTCTGTTCTTCCTTTCAACTACCCCATTTTGTTGGGGAGTTCTAGGAGCTGAGAAGCTATGTTTGATACCTTCTCTCTCATAGAATTCTTGCATGAGAAGAGAGTCAAACTCAGTATCATGATCACTTCTGATCAAGGCCACATGAGTAGAGTACTCAGTCTGCACACATAATAGAAAATCTGTAAGGGCTTTGAAGTTATCAGCCTTAGTTCTCAAAAAGAACACCCAAGTGAATCTAGAGAAGTCATCTACAATGACTAGGGTGTAATACTTCCCTCCTAAACTCTGTACATTTATTGGGCCAAATAGGTCCAAATGTAATAAATACAAGATTCTAGGAGAATCACTTTTATTTACTGATTTAAATAAATTCTTGGTTTGCTTGCCTAATTGACAAGCCTTGTATAGGCTCTCTTTCTTGTAGGGGCAAGAAGGTAAACCTCTAACAAGGTTGTGCTTAGATAACCTAGATATGTTCTTGAGGTTAACATGACTAAGCCTTTTATACCATAAGGTATTGTTATTTGTTACTTCATAAAACAAGCAGATTTCAGAGTGAGTTGAGTTAAAATCTACTAAATAAATGTTACCTTGTCTAATACCTACTAACACAACATTATTATTTAAAGTAATATTACAAAGAGAGTTAGAAAATGATACCTGGTATCCAGCATCACATAACTGACTTACTGAAATTAGATTATGCTTTAGTCCAGTTACATAAGCAACTCTCTTGAATGTTACAGCTCCAATTGTCATACTGCCATAGCCTTCAGTTTGACCACAGCTTGAATCTCCAAAGATTACCTTTGAGCCAAGCTTGGCTTTGAACTTTGACAGATGTTCTTTATTTCCTATCATATGCTTGGAGTAACCACTATCCAAATACCACTTATTCTGAGTGATAGGATAGGTCTTAACCTGCAAATAAATCAATTAAACATTGTGGACCTAGGTAACCTTGGGTCCCTTGTTTTTCACATAAGAAAAACTGGAAATAAATGAATAAGCAGGCTGAGGGTGATAACCTAATGGGTAAGATCTCCTAGGTGGGATTCTCCATGCAAATGATGGGTCAATAAACCTAGGGTTTCTATTCATATTCGGGTTTCTAAAGTTCTGGTTGAAGTTTTGAAATTCATGTTGAAAACGTCGATCGGCGTTCGACGATTGGTACCCAGATCGTCGATCTCCATTCGACCACTGGGCCTGCGATCGTCGAGCAGCGTTCGACGCTCTTTGTAATTCCATAAATTTTTGTTTTCTTTTCTCTCTCTTAGCTTTATTTAAGGCTTTATTGACCTGATTAACTTGCTCAGTGTTCTTTATCCCATCAGCTGAGATAAAGTTCACTAGAGTTGAAAGATGGTTTTTAAGAATGATTGGGGGTTCACTAGAAGATGCTCCTAAGCCTAATTTGTTATTGCCTATCCTAGTGTTAGACATGCTGGTTATTTCAAGCAGCATAAGGCTTCTACCATTTAGAGACTCTTCTAACCTTTTGGACTTAGCTAATTCATTCTTAAGGAATTTTATTTCTTCACTAGCATTAGTGAGTTCTGCTGTTAACCTAATGTTTTCAATAGAAATTAATTCAGATTCAGCTAGTTTATTTCTAAGTTCTTTTATTTCCTTTTCAGAACTAATTAAATCTAAACATAAAGATTTAAAATCTGATTTAAATTCATCAGATGTAAAATCGTAAGAAGACAATACCTCATCTTCTGTTGGCATTTCTTCATCAGAATCTGAACTCTCTGCAGCTGAGTGATTGCTGCAGGCATCAATTGTCATCAGACAAACTTCCTTTGCCTTCTTTTCTTCCTCATCCTCACTGGAGCTTGAGGAGGAAGATTCCTCATCAGAATCGCTCCAGGTTTCAGCAACAAAGCCTCTCTCCTTCTTTTTGTTCTTGTAGGAGGATGGCTTGGAATGCTTCCTGTGCTGATCCTTGTCTTTCTTTTTCTCTTTATTCTTTTCCTCTGGACAATTTGGAAGAATATGTCCAGGCTTCCTGCAACCATAGAAAATTATTTCTTTAGAAGGAGTACGATCATACCTTGGTTTATCTTCATACTTTGAAGACTTCTTTCTGAATTCTTTCCTTCCCATCTTGAGAAACCTTTTGGCAAATAATGCCATCAGTTCCTCATTGGACTGGCTTCCTTCAGAAGCATCAGCAGCTTTGAGAGCAAAGGTTTGCTTTTTTCTTGTGGGAGTTGGAGTTTTTGCTTCAGCCTCAGCTTCCCTGGACTTCAGCACTTGGTCAAAGGACTTGAGCTTGCCGAGAAGGGCTTCTGTTGAGATTTCTGTTGTACTTCTGGCCTCCTTGATATGCCAGATCCTCAGATCCCATGTGCTAGGGAAGCACATAAGAATCTTATTATTGACCTCTGTCAATGAAATATCCTTATCAAGAGTCCTCAGCTCATTGATGATTGAGCTGAGCCTTGTGTACATTGCTTCAACTGATTCAGCATCAGTTTTCTTGAAGTTTTCATACTGGGAGATAAGGTTGGACCTCCTGTCCTTCTTTTCATCAGCTGAACCAACTACAATCTGGTTTAGTGTATCCCACATTGCTTTTGCTGAGGGACAGTCAGCAACCTTCTGGAATACTTCATCAGACATTGTCTGAGCCAGAATGTTCATTGCCTTAGCATCTACTATCTTTGCCTTTTTGTATTCATCATTGTAATCTGGAGGAGGCACTGCACTCATATCAGTTGATGATGAAGCAGTAGCAGCAGCAGGTGCTCTTGGTGGTCCTGTCAAAATAGAAGCAAAGATACTCTCATCAATAAAGTTCATATATAATTTAATCCTTGCCTTCCAGATGCTAAACTTAGCTAAGTTGCATGCTGGAGGTCTGGTGCTAGAGTAATCCTTGGACTGGGCCATGATAGTGAAAGTGAATATCTATAATCCTTGGTATCTATCAGGATCTTGTGACTTAGGTGTTAGCCTATACAGTCAGCCAACCTCCCTCTGATACCAATTGAAAGAAAAGGGATAGATACTACTCTAGAGGGGGGGTGAATAGAGTAATCAAAAATTGCACTAGCAAAGTTGACTGTCTACTCAACTCCCTTGGAGTTTATTGCGGAATGAAGGTTATAGATATTTGAGATGAAACCCTAAAGCCTAACACAAGTGTTGTGTACAAAAGGCAGCCAACTGTAATTACAGTTAAGGCTTGGAATCCTAAACAGCAACTAGCAATCCTAGTTAAAATCTAATCACAGCCAATCAGCATAGAGAATTAATCAAACAATCCAGACGACACAAGGAATTTATAGTGGTTCCCCAAATAACTTGGGTACGTCCACTCTTCTATCAACAAGATAGGAATCCATTCAGGTTTTTGATCAGATGCCCTGCCACCAACAAGATCTGCTGCAGGTAGATCTAGAGACCCTTTAGACTTTTGATCAGGTGTCTAAAAACCAACACAGGTTTTTGATTAGGTGCCCTGCCACCAAGGTATACTTTTGAAGGGAGTAATAACCCTTTACAGGAGGGGGAAAGGAGGTTAAAATGTCTTCTCTATTTTACAATAGATTAGAGAAGCACAAGAACTTGCACTGAGCTAGAAAGCTCTAAAGAGTCAAGGCTCCCCCTGGCTAAAAGAATGTCCAGGTGAAGTCTTGCTTCAGTGCAGAAACACTTCAGAAAAACTGAAGGAAAAAGCTACAAGAAGATAAATAATATGAATTGAAATTTCTTCTTTAGGCAGCTATCTTCTTCTTCTTGTTCTTCAAAAAGCTCTGAGTGAAAATCTTCCTAGAGGCAGGAGAACTCAGGTTGAAGAAGAGTGAAGAACTAAAACTTCTTCTCAGTTGAGTATGAACGAGCTGAGAGCAGTTGTAAACTGTAAGTTGTAGCTTGAATGCTGCTGTTAGCTTTTTGTATCTGAACTAGTTGATTTCTTTCTCCAATAAAGTCTTTATATAACAGCAGCAACAACGGCTCTTATTTGAGTTTGAATCTTGTCTTCTTCTGAAATCTGCAAGCTGGGCTGCAAATAGCATAAAGCAAAATAAATACTGCAGACAGATATCCTATAAAAGGATAAAGCTTCCTAAGAAGCTGCAAATAACTCTGATGAAATAATATAAGAGAAAGTCACATCAGAAGAGACTCTTTACGGCCAAGGAAGACTTTTTGAGTCTAACGGCTATAAAGGACAGCCTGGCAGATAAAGCAGAAATCATATCTCAGCTAATAAGACAAACAACTTTGTCAGAAAAAGATTAGCTCATGCATAAGGAATGGAGCAGATATTGCATGGAAATAATATCACAATTTATTCAAATAATCTTTTATAAAATATGCCAAAATAAATATGAAATAAATCACATCATAGAAGACGACAAAATTATTCAAAACATACAACAAAACGTCGAACGACCCTCGGAGATCGTCGAACGAGGCACATAGATCGTCGACCTATCAGACAGATAGTCGAACGATCCAGATAGTCGAACTATCAAAGAAGATAGTCGAACTACCTCAGCAGATAGTCGAACTATCAGGACAGATAGTCGAGCTATCAGATAGTCGATCTATCAAGACAGATAGTCGAACTACCAAACAAAACAGATAGTCGACCTATCAACAGATAGTCGAACTATCACAGAAAACAGATAGTCGACCTATCAACAGATAGTCGAACTATCACAGAAAACAGATAGTCGATCTATCAACAGATAGTCGAACTATCACAGAAAACAGATAGTCGACCTATCAAACAGATAGTCGAACTATCAGATAGTTGAACTATCCAAGCAGATAGTTGAACTATCAAGAAGAGCAGATAGTCGACCTATCAACAGATAGTCGAATTATCAAAGCAACACAGATAGTCGACCTATCAACAGATAGTCGAACTATCAAAGCAACACAGATAGTCGACCTATCAACAGATAGTCGAACTATCAAAGCAACACAGATAGTCGACCTATCAACAGATAGTCGAACTATCAAAGCAAAACAGATAGTCGACCTATCAACAGATAGTCGAACTATCAAAGCAAACAGATAGTCGACCTATCAACAGATAGTCGAACTATCAGATAGTTGAACTATCCAAACAGATAGTCGAACTATCAAGAAGAGCAGATAGTCAACCTATCAACAGATAGTCGAACTATCAAGGAAAACAGATAGTCGACCTATCAAGCAGATAGTCGAGCTATCAGGAAGACGATCGTCGAACGGCTGATCGACGATAGTCGAGCGACGTTCGGCCATAGTCGAACGAAAAACAACTTAACCAAATTTTCATCTGGACAAGCAATTCTACACAACTAGAGAATCTAACCTATCAACTAACCTTTGACCATAGATAAATCTTGGGTCAAGAGACTAAAAGAGAAGACTGAACTCAAATCAAAACTAGGGTACCAACAAGGTTGCTCGCCTCAGCACCATCTGAGTTCTTCTCTCTATGGCCATCAATAGGGATTGGGCTATTTCCCAGCTTGATGTCAAGAATGCCTTTCTCTATGGGGATCTTCAGGAGGGAGTCTAAATGGAGCAACCTCTTGGGTATATTTCTCAGGGGGAGACACGAGTATGCCAGTTGAAGAAGGCCATCTACGACCTAAAACAGAGCCCTCAGGCATGGTTCGACAAGTTTAGTGATATTGTGGCTGCCATTGGCTTTACAAGAAGTTAGGCTGATCACTCATTGTTTATTCGCAAAACCGCATCGGGTCTTATGGTTTTGGCGGTATATGTGGATGATATTCTTCTTACCAGCGATGACTAGGCTGGGGTGGACTTTACAAAGAAACACCTCCGTCAACACCTAGTCACGAAGGATATGGGCTCCCCAAAATATTTTTTTAGGATAGAAATCTCTCGGAAGCCTGACTCGTTGGTTCTCTCCCAACGGAAGTATTCTCTTGATCTTCTACAAGAGGCAGGATTGACCGGTGCCAAACCGGCCCGGTATCCCATGGCTACTGGAGAGGACAAAACATGGACAGATGACTCACCTCTTATATCCGATGCCACAAGGTATAGACGTCTGGTGGGCAAACTCATTTATCTCACGGTGACCAGATTCGACATCATCTATGCTATAGGCAAGGTCAGTCAGTTCATGCAAGCTCCCAGGGAATGTCATCTTCAATTTGCCTTGAAGATACTAGAGTATGTCAAAGAAGCACCGGGAAAAGGGCTACTTTTTCAGAAGCATGGTCATCTGAGAGTTGAAGCCTACTCAGACTCAAGCTATGCGGATGATAAAGGTGACCGTAAATCTACATCAGGTTTTTGCACATTTGTTGGAGGTAATCTTGTGAGCTGGAAGAGCAAGAAGCAGTCTGTTGTCTCAAGGTCCAGTGCAGAAGACGAATACCAGAGTATGGCGTCAACCACATGTGAGTTAAAATGGTTGCGGGCTCTCATGCCTGACCTAGGAGAGGTCTATGACTATCATCTGCCTATGTTCTGTGAAAACAAGGCCGCTATATACATATCCAAAAATCCAGTCTTCCATGAGAGAATGAAACATATAGAATTCGACTGCCATTTCATCCGAGAAGAGGTCTTGAAGAGACAGATTTGCACTCCGTTCATCACCTCCGACAAAGAGTTGACGGATATCTTCACCAAGATGATTTCTACTTCCTTCTTCCACATTTGTGACAACCTGGGCATGATTGATATCTATGCTCCAGCTTGAGGGGGAGTGTTGAAGTATGAGATCGGGCGGTCTGACGATTTGAGCCTAGCGGGTTGTAGACCGCGCGGTCTAGCGGTTACTCTCCAGCGGTTTGATATCCAGGCTATTGCTGTTTGTAGTCCGGCGGTCTGGCGGTTTATCTCCGGTGGCTTGGAAACCGTGCGGTCTAGCGGTCTCCTATCACATATCTCTCTCTTGCTTCTGGTATTGCCGAGCGGTTAGCACATTATCTAACCGCGCGGCCTGTTCGGTTTGTTGTTCTAGCCGCTAAGATTCTGTATAGCTTTAGTCCCACATTGTTAGTTTGTACTCTCTCCTTCATTCTATAAAAGGGAGGCCATACCTTTGTAAATGATATCTTTTTGAATAATAAAAATTTCAATTATTCAAGTTCCGACTTATTTTTTAGTCGTTTTGTTCGCTACTTTCACACACAAGTGACTCCTCGTGAAATTTTTTCTGACACGTTTATTTTTTATTCTTCTTATTCTAACGATTCTCATGCAGTAGATGAGTTGTTGCAATTAAGCAACTTCGATGATTCATATGCCGCTCATCTCCAAATTTCCAAATTACCTCAGGTATGTATAGGTAATTTGGAATTACATTTTCAGGTTAACGGACAACAAAATAAGAATCAAGGATATAACGGAGGAGTCACTAGACAACAAATTTTGGCATGTACCCCGCAGCGAGAATTAAGGGAGTTGCCCGTACACTTTAAATTTAAATATCCATTTAGCTAACTCTTAACCGTCTAGCTCAAATACGGCAAAAACAAAGCGCTCTTGGGAGGAACCCATTGCTTATATCTTTCTTTATGATATTTTTAAATAAATTCACAAAAAAAGCATTATTATCATTTGTTTTATCATATTTCTTTTTCCCTTCCATACTTAGTTTTAAACATTGAGGGCAATGTTTGAATTTAAGTATGGAGGTGAGCCATTTTATTTCAAAGATTTAAAAAAAATGTTTTGTTTAATAAACTCATTTTTAGCCTTTATTATTTTCAAAAATCTAGTTTGATTTTATTCATAAACATTTTTACTATTTTTAATTTGCTAATCTTTTATTTTATCATGGTTTGTTAGATTTAATTTTTATGTGATTTAGCTTTAAGGAATATTTTACGATTTTTATTTATTTAGAGTAATTTTTTTAATACTTTTTCTCTTTAATTCTAATTAGTTTCAATTTTGTGTTTTTTGTTTAACAGATTTAGATTTTAATTATTCTAACTCAATGTTTTAGACGCAAAAGAAATCTCAACTTACTATATTTGCTCTATAAGTTTTAACTTAAATCTAAAATTTGTTTAGCCCTTTATTTTTACTTTTCTTGTTAGATCATATGTCATGGAGATAAGAGGATAAAATTCATTATCCCTTGATAAACATATGCATTTTTCTTTTTTTTATTTGTTAGATCATATGTCATGGGAATAAAGAGATGTTAGTTCTTTATTCTCTGGTAAACATATGCAATCCAAAAATAAAATTTATATGAAGAGAGAAAAAATGTTTATATGTCGTAGAAAATGATAGGATAATAGTCTATCATTCTCTGATATTACATATACTATATATACAAAATGGATAATGAGGTCAGAGGATAAAATTCATCACCTTCAATCAAAGACCTCTTCATATCTTTTGCTTTCCCAAACCCATCAGCCAGTGAAATTATCTTAGATTTAAATTAGAATTTTGTGAGAGCATAAATAGTAGTTTGAAATTTTCTTTTAAGCCTCTTTTAAGTAAAGAGTTGATTTAATTCTAATCTAATTATGTTTGCAAAATTACCTAATCTTGCTAGCTAGTTATTTTATTTGAGAAATCTTGGCTAAATCTCTTACTCTTTTTCAATTGAGACTCATAATTTAGGACTTAATTTGTAAATCCATAAATCTTATTTTTAACTTTCTTTTGATTAAATAAGTTTTAGTTTAATGGAAAATTTTTATTAATGTGTTATGAATATTCTCATTCTTTTGCTCTGGAATAACAAAAGCTTAAGTATGAAGGTGTTTGATGACTAATAATTTAGTCATCACTTAGGGGTATTATCCTATTAGATATTTAAATAAATTATCATATTTATTCATTGTTTTTTATAATGTTTCGTAAGAATAATATTTCACGCTCTGAATCTTATATTTTCTATTTTGTAGGATTACGGAAGGTCTTATGAGAATTTACATGCAATGTCTCGCTACCGTATCCAAGACCACTTCCTCAATGCCACCGCCGTGCTCGGTTAACCTTCTCGACGCCAGCAGCTAGTTCAGCCGTCATATATAAATATATATATATATATATATATATATATATATATATATATAAACATCAATCATGCAGTTGCTCCTCCTTCAAGTTGCCCGAACAACCTCCGGCCAACCACTTCGGCAACCTCCCTACAACAGCCTATCCATATAAACCTGAACTCTCCATCCCTCTTCCTACCATTCAGCGCCGCAACTCACAACACTACTATGAAGCTCGACCGCCACCACCAACTTCATCAATGCCACCACCAAGCTCATCTAGCACAGCTCCCCCGAGCTCTCCAAGCTTGACATCCCCCTCCACCCGAGCTCCACCACATGTGCATGAAGCCAGCCATCCTCCATGCACAACAATCTACAGAACTCCACCTCCTCCACGTCAGCGATCCGGCCGGAGCATACGCCACCTCCGCTGATCCCGCCACTGACACCTCCTTGGTTTCACCTGAAATGAAATTTAATTCCACCGTTACTGTAGCATGAACAGTAACGGGTAATTAAATTTTCATTCCAGATGTTAGGTGCTAATTATGATTATAAATATCCAGATTTTGGGCATTGAGATTTATTCAAATTTAAGCATTCCGGAGAAGAATCCTAAGGTATTCCATTGAGAATAAAATCAGTCAAGAAATTTGTTTGGAGAAATTTATTCGATTGTAGAATTCTGTTACGGGAAGTTGTCAATTTCAGTCATCGTTTTAATTGTTTTTTTTAATCTTGTACGTTTTTCTCTTCTAACTTAACATTTTTGCTAGCTTGTAGCCTCACAACTTCGCTCTATTATTTCTTGTAAACCCTTGTTCTACTCGCAATAAAATTTCATTACTCCTATTTCAAAATTTATCTCTTGTATTCTTGTTTCAAATTTGTATCTCCTGTTGCCTTCGTTTCTTTATAATATCGCATTATTATGATAATAATTCCTCCATCTTTATGAGCGGCTAATTCCTTATAGTGCTCGATCGAGATGACCCAAGGATGAGATAATACTTTTATGATTTTAGAATTTCTTTTTTTCTAATTGTTGAACGCTAACAATTTACCTTTGATCAATTATTACTATGAGGCTATATCGTCAATATATGGTTTTCATGTTATTTTCGCTCTTTAGTTAGCCAAGAGGCTTGTAAGACAAATCGATCACTCATTGGTAAAAAGAGTAGAACGCAACCCTCGAGAGAGGATAAAATAACTCTTCCGGATTGGAGTAAAATCCAATAGCAAGGTTCACAACCTAAAACAAGTCTTAGATGATGCGATTTGAGAACGAAAGTTCGGTCGATACACCTAAGCTTAGTTGACCTAATCCTCGAAAGAGGAGTGTTCATGCTTCGGGAACCTCAACTGTCAAAGCCCCTTCAACAAGAGAATTGCACTCTATTTTCATTTCGATATTTTTAATTTCCAAGGTGATTCAAAGATCGGGCACTAGTTTTAATACATCGAATTAAGTCTGTTAATATTTCTAGTTTTTACTATCCGCAACCCCAATTCAAATTCCTTTTGATAAAATAATAATGATTTTCAAAGTAGAATTACTCAACCACCCCGAGTATAATACAACCTTGGTTTTATAAACCTATACCACTTCCGATACGGTACACTTGCCGTTGTCATTTACGGATATAGTTTCGCGCAATCAACATGAAGCTGACATTTGCTCTTTGCACACTATGATTGTGCCAGCAATCAACAGTAAAGTGTCCTACTTTGCCACAACACTAACACGCATGGATGTTATACCTTATTTTTGGAGCAGGTTTAGTGGCTGTGTTAACACCTGCTCTTGGTCTAGAAGGAGTAGCAGCATTCCTATTCCATGATTTTCAAGCCCCGGTCTGACAAGTGGTGGGTCTGGCAGTAGAAGTGCTTGGGATATCTTGTGCTCTTCTAGCAGCAGCTTTCTTTTTAGAAAGCATACCCTTGATGGCCTTAGAGATGCCCAGATCAGGTCTACTGACAGCCTTCCCCTTTGTCTTAGAGTGGGCTGTAGGAATTTGAGAACAGTCAGCAGCTTTACCCTTGACTGAAGCGGCTGTTGCACCAAACACAAATGGTCTAGGATGGGCCATTTGTATATTCTCATAGGTACTTGCACCTTTGATGTAACTACCACCATATTGTGGAACATCTTTGTTCACACAAGATGGTCTAGCATGATTCCAGTGAGCATAAATACTCTCATGGTCATGGCTGTTGGAAGGAAATTACACTCTAACAAATTTTATAGGAGGGTTAGAGGCTAGTGGCTCCACTTGAGCTTTGCCCTTTCCCTTGGGATTAACAGCTCTTGTCCTTCCCTTGAATCCCAACCATTTTTTCCCTTTTGGGAGGAGAATGGGTCTATCAAGGGCAACACTGTGCTAGGCTTGGAGTAGCTAGCCACTAGTTCCCTCTCTTTTTGGAGCCTTCCTTCAGGATTCCTGATATGTTTATTCTTGAAGGTTATGGTGCTCATCTGAATGATTATCACATTCTTCAGTTTGCTAACTTCCTGCATCTTTAGATCAAACAATTTTGCTGATTCTGAAGCAGCAAGTTTTAAAGAGACAATTTCCTGAGCCCGCTGTTTGGCCAGGAGCTTGCTCTTCTTTAGAGCCTACAGAAGTTCACCATATTTATCAATCAATTGATTGATGTCTCCCTCAGATTCTGAGCTCTCATCATCACTTGATGTAGAGGCACAAGAATCTGGAACTAATTCATAATCTGAACATGCAGAGCTAGTAACAGAAATTACCTTGCTTCAACCAGACTAATCCTGGATAATATCTTCATCTAACTTAGCCAGCCCAAGGCAGAAGCTGTCATCTTCAGAATCCACCTCTAAATCACTATCAGATTGTGATAGAGGGGCCCTGTCTTCAATCCTGACAGCAGGATGAACCTACTCAGCTTCTTCTTCTAAAGAAGACAGCCTTTTGATGCAGTCTACTTCTATAACTCCTTTTTTAGTAGAGTACAACCCAATATAGGCTTCTTCTTCTTCTGACTCTGATGTGGAGGAGTCAGTCTAGCTTCTTTGCTTTTTGGCAATGAGAGATTTCTCTTTCTTGCCTTTTTGCTGGTGGTCCTTCTTCTCACTATGTTCCTTCCTTTTGACTGGGCAGTCAGCTATCATATGCCCAGGTTTTCTGCAATGATAAGAAGTTATGTTAGAGGAAACCTGTTTACCAGTTTTGGAATAATACCTGTCCTTCTTAGAGGACTTTCTTCTGCCTTTATAGTAGTCATCCTTGGGATGAGAGTAGGTGGAAGGCCTTCCTCTCCAGTGCTTCTTCCTTAAGAAATTTTGGAATTGCCTAGTGAAGGCAACAAAATCTTCATCAGACCATTGACAGTCTGATGCACTTCCCTCTGATCTTCCAGAATCAGATTCAACATCTCTTCTTAGTGGAGAGAGAGACTTTCTTTTGCTTTTGCTGGTGCCTTCAACTTTGAAAGCTACAGTTTTGTCTCTTGCCTGAGACTTGTTGTTGTTCTCCTCTTCTTTCCTTGCTGCCAGCTGCATCTCATATGACAACAACTTCCCAAAGAGTGTGTGAGGAGCAATGTCACCCAGCTTTGCCACTTCTCTAATGACACAGATTTTTGTGTCCCACTCTCTAAACAAAGATCTAAAGAACTTGTCATTCAGTTCATAGTGACTGAACACTCTTCCATAAGTCTTTAGCTCATTCAGAATCCTAAAGAACTTTTCATAACAGGTGGTTATGTTGTCCCCCTTGGATTGTCTGAAAGCCTCATACTCTTGGTTGAGCATGGACTTCCTATCTTCTCCAACCTCAAATGTCCCCTCCATTTAAATAATAAGTGTTTCCCACATTTCCTTTGTTGTTGTACAATGAATCAGGTTCTGAAGTGTAGAATCATCAACCTCACCCATGATGATATTCTTTGCCCTCTTGTCTATTGAGGCCAGGGCCAACTCATCCTTGGTCATCTCATCATATGTCTTGGGGGTTTTGACATTAGCATCTAGTACAGAGACCTTCATTGGGATGAATGATCCTTCTTCAAATGTAATGTACATTCTAGGGTTAGCAGCTTCCATGAACTGCCTCACCCTTGCTTTCCAGATGCAAAAATCTTCCTTCATACAGATTGGAAGTCTCACAACACTCAGCTCCCTATTGGTCATTCCTGAACTCATGGAGACGGACTTCTTGCTAACCTTGGAGGTCTACTCAGACTGTTAAGTCCTTTAAAGAGTAACTTCCCTCTTATACCACTTGAAAGTCTTATTTTCAAGGTTAGTTAAACACCTAGGGGGGATGAATAGGTTTTTGTCTATATTTTACATTTTCTAATTTGTTATCAGATTTTTGTGCCTGTGATTAGGTTAGTTATCAGCTTTTAAGAAAATTCACAGATGACACAATAATTTTATAGTGGTTCCCCAATCTTGGGTACATCCACTGTTCCTCTGCGTCTATCTTACAATGTGTTAGATTTGACTCTCCCTCCAAAACTCAGCTACTGAATAGCTTACATCACAGATCTCGCAGGACCACACAGGTCACACAGACCTATCAATTAGGCACTAAGCCAACCCTCAGGTCACAACGATCTTTCACCCGACATAAAGAAAAACATAGGTCACAAAGACCTTAGCCTTTATAAAAAAGGCTTACAACTCCAGATTCACCAAAAATCTTTACACAAGAAAGAAATAGAGAAAGATTATATGATTAGACACAAGATCAAGAACTCTGTGTCATCTTCTTTCTGGACTGAGCAGATATCAGCCCAACCTTTTGCTGTTGAAGAAAATGATGTAAGCAATAGATTTTTTCTTCAAAAAACTAACCTTCCTTTTGCAGAACTTGTAGATCTGCTTCCTCAGAATGAATTTTGATCCTGCTGTTGCGAATGGTAATTGCTCCAACTATCTCCTTCCCATCAAGGTTCTCTGTGCAGAACTCCTTCTTTAGGCTCGACTAAAATGGCGAGGAAGAAGATGATGTTCTCCCATCCTTCTTCTTGTTTTCAGAAAACCTAGACGAGGAATCGATTGTTCTCTTTGTTGTATTTTTTTTCTGTCTGATTGCTTCCTTTTATACTCTGAAGGCCAATCGAGCAGTGGGCCCCACCACCAGGATTGATGGCTGAGATTAAGCCATCCAGCGCATCCCTTCCGTTTAAATTTGATTTAACGGATTCTTGCTGTGTGTGGGCCCCAGTACTTTATGATGGAAATTTTCCTTGGAAAGTGCAGAAGATGATGATAGCTAACCGCCAATGTATCTGGCAGCAATTCCGCACCATTTGAATTTTGGTTGATAACTTGACTTTGCTGACATCAGCATGACCCAGCATCTCTGGACTTAAACAAAATTAAATCATCAAACCAAAGGCATTGAGTGAGTAGGTATCACTCAACGCCACAACACTTTGACAAAATTTTGTCTAAGTATTGAGCTCGACGAAAGCTGTGCTCCGTTCGATGAACGTCGAGCTCAGCTCGACGAATGCAAAAGTTCAGTTTTACAAACTGCAAACTTAGATCGATGAAAGGCTGAACTGAGTTCGACAAACTCCAGGCTAAACTGAGTAATTTGGCTCAGCTCGACGATCGCTGAGCTCAGTTTGACGAAGCTGAGCTCGACGAAAGTCAAGCAGTCCACGCTTTTGGACTTAGCCAAATTTCTGCTCCAAGGTGTTGAGAGCGTCAAGAGCGATGAGAGTGTTGAGAGAGCTAATCTCACTAAACGCTATTTACCTTAGCAAATATTTCTGCATCTTGGCGTTGAAAGAGTATGCTCCACTCAATGCCAAACTACTTAACAGAATTTTCTGTTATCTGGCATTGAGTGAGTAAGCTACACTCAACGCACGTGGACAGTGAAAATTTTGCCCAACTCTTCTGTGGAGTTGACTAGCACAGCAACACTCAATGCTAAAAGCTGTGTGGCGTTGAGTGAGTAGACCACACTCAACGCTTGTGGACTTGGCCACATTTTCAGCCAATACCTCAAGGCTTAGACTGACTTTGCCCGACTCACAGCTTTTTTGCTGTATGGCATTGAGTGAGTAGACTACACTGAACGCCTGTGGACTTAGCCATATTTTTGGCTATCTTCCAGTTAGGCTGAGACAGACTCAACGCTATATGTTATATGACCTTGAGTGAGTAGACTACACTCAATGCTATATGTTATATGACGTTGAGTGAGTAGACTACACTCAACGCTTTTGTACTTAGCCAAATTTATACTATATATTATTGAGTCCATACCTCTGGCGTTGAGTGAGCTTGCTCCACTCAACGCCTGTGGACTTAGGCGATTTTTGGTATGTCCAACAACCACTTAGTGTGTCCACATGTCCAATCAATATGATATGGACTACCTGCACTCAAGACCTCAAATGCACATCAAATACAGTTGATGTGTGTGTTATTGACCTGTTTGACTTCTCACAAATCAGTGACATTGGCAACAATGGACCCAACAGTTCTTCTTGAAGTTGTTCAGAGATTGGTGCGAAGTCCGTGTTGATGGCGGCGGTCGTGTTGAGATTTATAGCAACAAGAGTTGGCTCAATTTTGAGACTCGTACAGACCGTCGTCATGAAAACACTTTGTTCGATTATATCTGAAATTCCTGGGGTCTGTCGGAGCTTTGGAACTCTTTGCCCGATAATTATCATCGTCTAAAGGGACGGGAACGAGACTTCTCTCCCGTATTGGGATTCACAGAGCCTAGGGAGTTGGTGAATCGTCTGTTCAACATTTCTTTATTCGTGGAGGAGAAGCAACTATGGCTGTGCGGGATTTCAGCTGATTCGGAGTGTGTTACGGAGGCTCCATCGTTTCGTGATCGTAAAAGAAAGCTTGCTCGGAAGGGCTCTAGTGACGCAGATGTGGAGCCTTAACCATTGTTATGGCGAGAGATTGTCAGGCTGAGGAGGATCCTCGAGGCGAGGGCACACTAGTGGATTCAAGAGTTGAGGTACTAGAGTTCTCTGCCCCCCCGAGTCCCTCATTCAGAGATTTCTGCCCCTGAGTGTCTTCTTTGAAGGCGATGAGTGATGCAATAAGTGTGCTTTCCTGTATCTAGCTCTTACTTTGGTTACTTTATGTGACTCCAATCTTCTTCTCTTTGCTTGCATATTGAGGCTCAGGCTCATATAGTGTTCACGTAGAACGATCATTATGTGTGTTTGAAGGATGGATACTTGAATATTAATTCAAGATAAGCTCTTTGTAACAGCCCTATCCGTCACATAGCACGTAGCAGTAGGTCCGGCCGGGGCCCGACGCCATATACCACGGACAGACCGGTTGGTTACTTATTGAGACCAATCAACCAATCATAACATCCTACACAACACCTAGCGGAAGCAATTATTAAGTTGCAAGAAAGGAAAGAACCCAGCCACACGTATGAATGTCCACTACACAAACCAAATAGGAATGTACAATACACGAGTACGAGCCTTAAGGCCTTACAACAGTTTGCTTTAAATAAAGTGTTTTCCAAACCTCGGCACGCAGGACGGCCATACATGATAAACGGGAAAAACATAAACATTTAGGCCTTCGAGGGCCGACACAGCTTCAAGGGCTTTGGCCCGCTATTTCCCGCTCGGCTCCGTAGCACCTGCAAGCAACAATCCATCGCCCGGTGGTAAACAAAATAACGGTCAGCTATGCTGACAAAATTATAACGATCCCGCCCCCAAAATCGGGGCGGCGATGCTCTTTCCCTGCACGTTATTAGTAGGCAACAATAATAGTGTAAACACACTTCATCAAAGGCGTAGGCTCGCACGACCACACACCCCATGCACTCAGGGCACATTCACGGCGAACCGACCAACGTCACGTCAATTCAAGCCATAGACGTTCCCGTTCCACCACCGCCTCTTGGACAGCCAACCATATGAGCAATTTGCCTTCCTGGCCTTGGTCACGGCAATTTAAGCCATAGACCGCCGAAGACCCTCATCCATGCCAACGGTCCTACCGAACGACATAGATCGGGTACGGTTCCGCCTGACCCGTGCTCATACCACAACGAAAATTTAAGCCATATGCGCAGGTCAAGACTCACCGAGTCCCGTTTCCACCACAATAATCACATAACCCGGTTATATTCACGTTGGCTCCCCGGCCACCGTGTTGGCAAAACTCGCTTTTGCCCAGTTTTCCGGGTGCACCTTAGAGTTAATCTCTAAGACTCCCTGTTGCAATCTACCACGTAGAAAACCCGAAAACACCCAAACATCCGGAGTCTTGCCCGGTTCAAATGCAATGCAACATCACCGATCCGGACCAACATGTCCGAATAGGTTTCACACACAATGCCTATGCCCGTTTACGCATACGGACTCTACACAAGGGGGACTTCACATATCTACCCCAAGGAACGCTCCAACTCTTCGCTCACTCGTGAGAGAGGGCTTCCTATGCAAAGGGAAAAAGGGCTTCACATGCCCAAGGTTGAGAAATCGTTACCCTTGCGTTCTTCCGCGGCGCCATGAAAATCTATGCGGATGAAAAGCACCGCAATCTCCTTGCCTCCGCGGATCCGAAGACGGTTCGCGATTTGGAGCTCCGAATCTCCTCCGGCGACCGGATCTAGCCCTTCTTCCTCCTCCTTGCTCTCTCCTCTCTCTAGCTTTTAGAAAGAGAACCTCTCAAGAGAAATGAGGGTTTCTAAACCCTATTCCCGGGTATAACCCTGGGGAAACAACCCCCAGCCGTCGGATCTCAAATCAAAGAAACGAACGGCCTTGATCGGGCCTGAAAATACCAAAACTGCGCCGAACACGGGATGCAACACGGCCGTGTGCCTGGCCGTGTAGTTCATTCGCCGTCTCGACCGATTCGGAAACCAGCACACGGCCTTTGACACGGCCTCCGACACGCCCGTGTCACTTTTGACACGCCCGTGTCGGGACCCGTGTCACGCCCCCCGTATGCGATCGGCCAACACTTCGCAGTCAGAGAGGTACACGGCCTTGTGACACGACATCAGACATGCCCGTGTCAAATTTGACACGCCCATGTTCGTGCCCGTGTCACGTCCCGTGTACCACACTTGTAGATTCGCTGGAGTGACACGGCCTGGGACACGCCCGTGTCCTAGGCCGTGTTCTACAACTCGACGATCGTCGACTGCCAAAGCGTCAACCGCACGACCCGTGGTCGAACACGCCCTGACATGGCCTCCGACACGCCCGTGTCGAGACCCGTGTCACCTGCTCCAAACTTCAGACTGGGCTTAAAACATCACCCGTCCCTCTTTTGAGTTTCGGGGTGTTACAACTCTCTCCCCCTTAAAAGAATTTCGCCCACAAAATTTACTAAAGGAAAACCATAGCAACTTAAAACTTTTAACGGTACCTGGGTGGAATAACTCCGGGTACTCCTCTAGCATGGTTTGCTCCCTTTCCCAAGAGAGCTCCTCCCGACCGCAATTATCCCACCGGACCTTAACCATCAGGATCTCCTTGTTACGGAGCCTCTTGACCTCTGCGTCTTCGATACGAATGGGCTTGACCCTAGTCGTCAACCCTTCGTCCACCGGTACTTGATCCACTGCGATCACTAGCGAAGGCTCTTGCACCGCCTTCCGCAACACGGAGATGTGGAACACATCGTGTAGCCCACTCAACTCCACCGATAGCTTCAAACGGTAAGCGGCTTCGCCGACTCGCTCCAGAACCTCAAAATGTCCAAGGTATCTTGGGCTCAGCTTCTTCAAGCGTCTCACCCGCGAAACCCCCTTGAATGGCTTCACTTTCAAGTATACCCAATCGCCCACCGCGAACTCCACGTTCCGGTGCATGGCATTGTAATACTTCGCCTGCATGTCCTGAGCGATCAACAAGCACTCCCGAATGATCCACACCAATGAGGTAGCACTCTCCACCTCCTGCTTCTTGTACAACCTTGCCTCACCCGTTTCTAAATAAGACAACGACGTGCGACATTTTCTACCATATAGGGCCTCAAAGGGCGCCATTTGGATACTCGTCTGGTAGCTGTTGTTGTACGCGAACTCCACCAAATACAGGTGGTTCTCCCAATGCTTCCCGAAGTCTAGAACACACATGCAGAGCATGTCCTCCATCGTTCTATTGACTCCCTCGGTCTGCCCATCCGTCTGCGGATGGAAGGCTGTGCTGAACTTCAACTTTGTCCCCAGCATCTGCTGCACCAACCTCCAATCATTGGACGTGAAACGCCCATCGCGATCACTCACAATGCTGCGAGGCACACCATGCAGTCTAACTATATTGTCCACATATATCTTTGCCAACTTCTCCACCGAGTCGTCTTTCTTATGCGGAATGAAATGCGACACTTTAGTTAACCGATCTACGATCACCCAGATGGCGTCGTTCCCCTTCTGCGACCTTGGCAACCCATGCACAAAGTCCATAGATATGTCGTCGAACTTCCACTCCGGTATAGGCAAGGACTTCAGAAATCCTCCCGGCTTTTGGCACTCCGCCTTCATTAAGGCACACGTTTGGCACTTAGCCACAAACAACGCTACGTCTTTCTTAAGCCCCGACCACCAAAATAGCTTCTTGAGGTCACGGTACATCTTTGTGCTCCCTGGGTGGATCGAGTACTTGGTATGATGAGCCTCGTACATCAACTCCGCCCGTAGGTTACCCCCGCTTGGGACGCACAACCGATGATCCTTCCTTAGCAACCCATCTTCCACTGAAAACTGGGAATTTGACCCATCCAACGCTGCCTCCATAAGCTCCTTCATGGAGTCATCTAACTCCAATGCCTGCCGAACCCGGTCAGCCAGGTCACACTGAACTTCTGTCCAGTTCAACATTGCTTTGGCGCTCGTCTGCTTGTCAACGCAATAGATCTCAAGCTCCTCCAACTCTCGTATCAGCCGCTCATCATGCACCGATAACCAGTTGGCTTGGGCGGGAGCCCTGCAACTCAACGCATCAGCAACCGCATTGCCCTTCCCGGGTACATAATGAATCTTGAAGGTGTAGTCCCCCAGGAACTCCATCCACCTCCTCTGCCTCATGTTAAGATCCTTCTGATCCAATAGGTACTTCAGGCTCTTGTGATCGGTATATATATCGACCCTTACGCCGTATAGGTAGTGCCTCCACAGCTTAAGTGCAAATATCACGGCCGCCAACTCTAAGTCGTAGACCGGATAGTTCCTTTCATGCACTTTCAGCTGACGCGATCCATAAGCTATCACGCTCCCATGCTGCAACAACATGTAGCCCAAACCACTACCCGAGGCGTCACTATACACCTCGAAGCCCTCGGTCCCACTCGTCGAACTAAGCACTGGCGCCGTAGTCAACCGTCTCCTCAGCTCCTCAAACCCTTGCACGCACTCCTGCGTCCACAAGAATCTCTGATCTTTCCTTGTCAACTTCATGAGAGGTAGCGCTATCCGCGAGAAGTTCTCTACGAAGCGCCTGTAATATCCGGCAAGCCCGAGGAAACTACGGACTTCCGCGACAGAAGACAATGCAGGCCACTCCCGTATCGCAACGATCATCGCCGGATCCACCGCTATACCTTCCCCACTAACAATATGACCAAGGAACGCTACTGAGGGTAGCCAGAACTCGCACTTGGAGAATTTCGCATAAAGCTCATTCCTCCTCAAAGTCTCCAACACCAGATGCAAGTGCTTGAAGTGATCTTCTTCGCACTGCGAGTACACCAATATATTGTCAATAAAGACGATCACAAAGCGGTCCAGGAAATCTCGGAACGTCCTGTTCATCAAGTCCATAAACACGGATGGCACATTCGTCAGTCCAAACGGCATGACCGTGAACTCGAAATGCCCATACCTTGTGCTGAACGCCGTCTTCGGGATATCACATTCCCTTATCCTCAACTGATAGTACCCCGACTTCAAGTCCAACTTAGAATATACCGACGATCCGACCAACTGATCGAACAGATCATCAATCCTCGGGATCGGGTACTTGTTCTTCTCCGTCAGCTTGTTCAACTCTCTGTAGTCGATACACAACCACATACTCCTGTCCTTCTTCTTAACGAACAGGACCGGTGCGCTCCAAGGCGACGAGCTAGGACGCACATAACCTTGCTCCATCAGCTCCTCTAGCTGAACTTTCAACTCTGCCATCTCCTTAGGCGCCAACCTATACGGAGTACGTGACACCGGTTTGGCCCCCAGTACGAGCTCGATGGTGAAATCAATCTCTCGCTGCGGTGGGGCCCCGGGAAGACTATCCAGAAACACATCGGGGTATTCACAAACCACGGGGATGCTATCCAACGTGGACTTTGGCTCCACAGCCCCCACTATTGCGAAGAACAGCTCTGCACCAGCACGAACTGCCTTTACCACTTGAAGAGCAGACATCAGCGTCTTGCTCGACCCCTTGAGTCCCTCGAATGTTGTCCCCAGCCCAACACCCAGCTTGGCCTCCTTCCGGTCATAGTCAATCCAAGCTTTCTGCTCCGAAAGCCAATCCATCCCAAAGATAACGTCGAACTCTACTAGCGGCAGCAATGACGCTAGCAAGTCGAACTCTTGGCTCCCAATGTGAACCTTTACGGCGCACACTCTGTCCGCACGCATCGAGCACCCATTCGGTAGCAGCACATCCAACTTGTCCTTCGCCATCGAAGAAGGGACTCCGATGCGCGATATAAAATTTTCGGACAAGAAGGAGTGTGAAGCTCCCGTAACGAACAGTGCCCGTGTCGGACTATCGCTAATCAAAACAAAGCCTATACAAACCATATTAGGCTAACAAGCAATAAACAACAGTATCTAAGTTAACGTTCTATAAATTAACTCGTACCTGTCACCACATCCGCTTGTTTAATAGCCTCCTGCTGCCCCAAGTTGTAGACTCTAGGCTGAGTCGGAGCATAGTGGGACGCGGTTGACTCCTCCGCCTTGCCCTTCTCTTCGTAAGTAGCTCCTTGCTTTCTCTCGGACTTTGGGCGTCCGCTCTAGCAATAGCGGGCAAAGTGCCCCGTCTTGCCACAAGTAAAACAAGCGCCCGGGGTTCGATTTGTAGTTACCCCCGAGGCACCTGAAGAAGGAGCTGGACCCGACGTCCTAGCCTTCTTGAAGAATTTTCGATAGCCCGACTTCGACGTAGTTGGCGCTTTGAACTCCGGTTTCTTACCACCGGATTCCTTCTTCGCTTGAACATTCTTCATGTCCTTCTCCAAGGACCGGGCCGAGTTGACCAAGGTTAGGAAACCCTGTGTCATGGGCCCTGACAGTAGCAACCTCAGCTCATCTCTTAACCCTTCGTAGAAGCAGTTAGTCTTTCGCTCCTCGTCGGCAAAGGTAGCGCTAGCATATCTCCCCAACCGAGTAAACTCGTGGAGGTACTCGTCTACAGTGCTATCTCCTTGCACCAACTTTTGGAACTCGTTCTCCAATGCGATCCTCTGTGCTGAGGGGAGGTATCGATCCATGAACAATCTTGCAAACTCCTCCATAGGAACTTCGGCCAACGGCCTTCCCCTCAACTGGTGTAGCTCTAGGTCTTCCCACCATAACCTTGCGTCCCCATCCAAAAGGAACGTCGCTATTGTGGTCTTCTGCCACTCTTCCGTTTTTGTCGCTGTCATCACCCTATTGACTCTTGAGAGCAATTCCTCAGCCTGGGTCGGGGTTCCCGTTCCCAAGAACACCGGTGGGTGGAAGCCCATCACATGCTTAAGCTGTCTTTCAGTTGCTCTCCTAGGCAACTCCGGCTCCACCTCCACCTGCTCAACCCTTCTAGGCTCCGCCGCTTGGAGCGGCACTTGCTCCTCTGCAGGAGTAGGCTGCTGCACCTGTCCTGCAGGTTGCGCATTAATCATAGCAAAGACAGCTTCTGCCACCAATCTAATGGTCTCGGCAGACGGAGGTGTTGCAGGCGCCTCACTTGGTGCACTGCTTGCCTCAGAACTTGGCCGTTCCGACGGTCCAGCACCACTTCTGGTCACCTATAATCGTGCAAAAGCACCGATAAGCGACCAAACACTATTGCAAACAACAATTATAGGAACACGCAGGTTTCTCAAACATGTGTATTTTCATTCCTAAGTGGACATTCATGGGTTCTTTTCATGTTATAACGATGACGCACACATGTGCTCACCACCCCTTAAAGTGAATTCGCCCACGAATTCATTTAAGTTTGACCGAAACCAGTAGTCTGATACCAATTTGTAACACCCCTATCCGTCACATAGCATATAGCAGTAGGTCCGGCCGGTGCCCGACGCCATATACCACGGACAGACTGGTTGGTTACTTATTGAGACCAATCAACCAATCATAACGTCCTACACAACACCTAGTGGAAGCAATTATTAAGTTGCAAGAAAGGAAAGAACCCAGCCACACGCATGACTGTCCACTACACAAACCAAATAGGAATGTACAATACACGAGTACGGGCCTTAAGGCCTTACAACAGTTTGCTTTAAATAATGTGTTTTCCAAACCTCGGCACGCAGGCTGGCCATACATGATAAACGGGAAAAACATAAACATTTAGGCCTTCGAGGGCCGACACAGCTTCAAGGGCTTTGGCCCGCTATTTCCCGCTCGGCTCCGCAGCACCTGCAAGCCACAATCCACCGCCCGGTGGTAAACAAAATAACGGTCAGCTATGCTGACCAAATTATAACAATCCCGCCCCCAAAATCGGGGCGGCGATGCTCTTTCCCTGCACGTTATTAGTAGGCAACAACAATAGTGTAAATACACTTCATCACAGGCGTAGGCTCGCACGGCCACACACCCCATGCACTCAGGGCACATTCACGGCGAACCGGCCAACGTCACGTCAATTCAAGCCATAGACGTTCCCATTCCACCACCACCTCTTGGACGGTCAACCATATGAGCAATTTGCCTTCCTGGCCTTAGTCACGGCAATTTAAGCCATAGACCGCCAAAGACCCTCATCCATGCCAACGGTCCTACCGAATGACATAGACCGGGTACGGTTCCGCCTGACCCGTGCTCATACCGCAACGACAATTTAAGCCATATGCGCAGGTCAAGACTCACCGAGTCCCGTTTCCACCACAATAATCACATAACCCGGTTATGTTCACGTTGGTTCCCCGGCCACCGTGTTGACAAAACTCGCTTTTGCCCAGTTTTCTGGGTGCACCTTAGAGTTAATCTCTAAGACTCCCTGTTGCAATCTACCACGTAGAAAACCCGAAAACACCCAAACATCCGGAGTCTTGCCCGGTTCAAATGCAATGCAACATCACCGATCCGGACCAACATGTCCGAATAGGTTTCACACATAATGCCTATGCCCGTTTACGCATATGGACTCTACACAAGGGGGACTTCACATATCTACCCCAAGGAACGCTCCAACTCTTCGCTCACTCGCGAGAGAGGGCTTCCTATGCAAAGGGAAAAAGGGCTTCACATGCCCAAGGATGAGAAATCGTTACCCTTGCGTTCTTCTGCGGCGCCATGAAAATCTATGCGGATGAAAAACTCCGCAATCTTCTTGCCTCCGCGGATCCGAAGACGGTTCGCGATTTGGAGCTCCGAATCTCCTCCGGCGACCGGATCTAGCCCTTCTTCCTCCTCCTTGCTCTCTCCTCTCTCTAGCTTTTAGAAAGAGAACCACTCAAGAGAAATGAGGGTTTCTAAACCCTATTCCCGGATATAACCCTGGGGAAACAACCCCCAGCCGTCGGATCTCAAATCAAAGAAACGAACGGCCTTGATCGGGCCTGAAAATACCAAAACTGCGCCGAACACGGGATGCAACACGGCCGTGTGCCTGGCCGTGTAGTTCATTCGCCGTCTCGACCGATTCGGAAACCATCACACGGCCTTTGACACGGCCTCCGACACGCCCGTGTCACTTTTGACACGCCCGTATCGGGACCCGTGTCACGCCCCCCATGTGCGATCGGCCAACACTTCGCAGTCAGAGAGGTACACGGCCTTGTGACACGGCATCAGACACACCCGTGTCAAATTTGACACGCCCGTGTTCGTGCACGTATCACGGCCCGTGTACCACACTTGTAGATTCCCTGGAGTGACACGGCCTGGGACACGCCCGTGTCCTAGGCCGTGTTCTACAACTCGACGATCGTCGACCGCCAAAGCGTCGACCGCACGACCCGTGGTCGAACACACCCTGACACGGCCTCCGACACGCCCGTGTCGAGACCCGTGTCACCTGCTCCAAACTTCAGACTGGGCTTAAAACATCACCCGTCTCTCTTTTGAGTTTCAGGGTGTTACACTCTTGGTGGCGGAGAGTTCACTGGCTATCTTGAAGGAGGAGCATGGTCAAGACATGTCTTGATTTCGACTAATTGGCTCGGAGCTAAAGGCAGAGATCCAGGAGGCTCGGACGGTAGTGACGACAGAGAAATCTTTGGTGGAAGGAATGGGGCAGTCATTGGAGACTGCTCAGGAGCAGGTTTCTCATTTGAGGATGGAGATAGGGGCTTCGAAGGCTTAGTTGGAGCGTATTTTCTCCAAGGATCGAGAGGCGAATCATGTTGAAACCAAAACTTGGCTTCAACGAGAGTTTAGGCCCAAGGGGGTAGCTTGTACCTGTTGGGTCCATTGATCCAAATGGCCCTGATTTGATGATGTCAAACATGTCAATGAGATAGACATAGTTGTATTTGATGTATGTTTAAGTTCATGCATACAGGTTAGTCTTTGTCATAATGATTGGACAGCTTGTTCAAGAGACAATGACAGGTGGACTCAAGGTGATAGGCTGGAAAGTCAGAAAAATGCCCAAGTCCAAAAGCGTTGAGTGAATCAAGATCACTCAATGCCATTCAACTAATAGCGCTGAAAGAAGGCAGACAGTCAAAGCTGACAGAATTACAAAGGCAGAAATTTGGCTAAGTCCAAATGCGTTGAGTGATCTCAACTCACTCAACGTCATATGGCCAGAACCATTGAGACAAGGTTATCCTGTCAAAGCATAAGCAGTAGAATTCATAATTTTGACTAAGTCAAGAAGCGTTAAGTGAAGCTTCATCACTCAACGCCATGGTAAGGATGTCAACGCCAAAGCCTAAGAAAAATTAACTAAGTGAAGTAGCGTTGAGTGAAGCTCACTCATTCAATGCCAAGTGAAATGGCTCTGAGTCTAGTCTTGCTGTGAAGAATCTAGAAATTCGGTTAAGTACAGAATCTTTGAGTGAGACAAACTCACTCAACGCTCTCAACGCCATCAGGTAGAAAGCTGAAGAATATAGTCTAAGGTAAAAAAGCGTTGAGTGAGGGATATACACTCAAAGCTCTCAACGCCTAGCAGAGCAAAAAAAATTCTAAGTCCAGAATCGCTGAGTCTACCATTCGTCGAGCTGAGCTTAACTTTCGTCGACCAGAGTTTAGAGAATTCGTCGATCTTAGCTTTTACCTATAATAAGGACTCAGCTATCAGAATCATCGACCGGAGTTCAAATTTCGTCGAGCACAACTTTATCCATTAAGAAGAAATCAACTATCAGAATTTCGTCGAGCGAAATTCAGATTTCGTCGAACTCAGCTTTCATCTGAAGTAAGAACTCAGCTGAGAGAATTCGTCAGCTTCACTATTTCATCAAGCTAAGCTCATATTTCGTCGAGCTGAGCTTGGATTTCGTCGAACGCAGAATTTAAGAAATGTTAGTTGATTTTGGCTAAGTCTAGAAGGATGCTGACTCAACAAAGTCAACAAGTCAACAAAGTTCTGATTCAATGCAAATCGCCATTAACGTCACCGTCAGTCTACAGTGGATCTCAAGTTAATAAAGCTGAGGGTTTAACTACCGTTAAAACTGAGACACGTGTCGATCATCTTGCCAAATTTGACGGGATTATAAATAGGAGAAGTGATCGAAATCTAAAAAAAAAGTTTTAAGATTTTCAGATTAATTTTTTGAGAAAACGAGAAGCGGAGTTCGTCGTCTTCATCCGCCATTGTTGCAGAAGCCAAGAACTTCAAGTTCAAATCTGAAGGGATTTTGAGTAAGCTGTTGCGATCATCATCTGCTACAGCAAGTTCAGAGTAATTCTCCGAGGAAGACGAATCAGCCTAGGCATGCCCTAGTTGAAATTATCTTTTCGATCCAAGCCGAACAAGAATCTGATGATCATTTCACTGAATCAAGGAAGAAGAAGGAAGGGCTGATAACTGCACAGTCCAGATCGGGAGACATTCCTGAAGGAGAAGCAGATTGATATGCTTGTCAATTCCATAACAAGCCGGGCTACAAATTCAAGATTGTTGTTCATCTTGTTGCTGGGAAGATAGAGTTAGGGCTGAAATCTGCTCAGTCCAAGTACACAGACATAGAGACTTACCTCTATTGTCTGTAATTCAATATTATTGATTAATTTGTTTAAGATTCATTTTGAATCTGAGTGGTAAGGCTAAGGCCTGAGGTGTAAACCTGTTGTTATAAAGGCTGAGGTAGGGAAGGGATTGCCTGAGTTGTAAGCCTAGTTATAAAGGCTAAGGTAGGGAAGGATTGCCTGAGCTGTAGGAGTGTTGATTCACTCTGAGGTAGAGTTCTTGGGAAGAACTTGAGCTGTGAGATCTTGGAGATCTGAGTGGTAGGGCTTGCGCCTGAGTTGTAGGAGCCTGTTGGGCTCTGAGCTATAAGATCTGAGGATCTGAGAAAGTGGAAGGAAGTTTGACCGAATCTAGCTTATTGCTGGATAGGCGAAGGGGAAAGTGGATGTACCCATCAATTGGGGAACCACTATAAATCACTGTGTACTGTGCTGCGTGTGTTGTGATTATTGTGTGTGTTTTGATTGCTGTGTTTAACATAGCTGTGCTGAAATAATCTTTTAGCTGTCTAAGTGTTTTTTAAATTGAACCTACTCACCCCTCTAGGTGTTTAGTTGTTCTTGAAATCAAGACTTTCAAGTGGTATCAGAGGAAGGTTACTCAAGAATAGACTTAACAGTCTGAGTTGATCTCCAGGGCGGCTATTAGAAGGCCAAAATGGGTTCAGGTGAAAATCACAAAAAACTTGGATCCATGAAACTTCCTCTCTATAGGAAGGAGACTTTTGGCATCTGGAAAGAAAGGGTCAGACTCTTCATGGAAGCATCTGATCCTAGGATATACATCACAGTATAAGAAGGACCCTTCATCCCAATGAAGACATCAGTCATTCATGCAAATCTGCAGACTCCAAAGAAGTATTCTGAGATGACAAAAGATGAAATCATCTTAGCTACATTGGATAAGAGGACACAAAATATTATTGTTAGTGCCATAGATGACTCAACCTTCCAAAACCTAGTCCACTGCAAGACATCTAAGGAGATGTGAGACACACTAGTTGTCTACATAGAGGGGACTGAAGAAGTGAGGGAAGACAGGAAGTCCATGCTCAATCAGGAGTATGAAAGCTTCAGGCAGAATAAGTCAGATGGCATAGCTGAGTGCTATGAGAAGTTTTTCAGAATTGTTAATGAGTTGATGACATATGACAGAGTTTTCAACACTTATGAATTGAATGATAAGTTCCTCGGGTATTTAACTAAAGACCGGGACACAAAAATCTGTGCCATCAAATAAGTGGACAGACTTGCAGACACTCCACCACCAACCCTATTTGGAAAGCTGATGTCTTATGAAATGCATCTGACTGCTAGAAAGGAGGAGGAGAAAATCAACAAGTCTACAGTCAAAGACAAGTTAGTGGCCTTCAAAGCTGAAGTCACAAGAAAGAGCAGGAGAAAGACTCCTTCTCCACCAAGGAAGAGCAGGAAAAAGACTCCTTCTCCACCAAGGAGAGATTCTGAATCTGACTCAGAAAGCTTAGAAACTAGCACATCCGATTGCCACATTTCTGATGAAGACTTTGCTACCTTCTCTAGGCAATTTCAGAAGTTTAAGAGGAAGAAGCACTGGAGAAGAAGGTCATCCTCTTCTTCTTATCCCAAAGAAGATTACTACAAGGGCAAGAAGAAATCCTCTAAAGAGAACAGGTATGACTCTAAACTAAGTAAACATAATTCTTCTAAAGTGGTATGCTATTGTTGTAGCAAGACAGGGCATGTCATAGCTGACTCCCTGTCAAAAGAAAAGGTGTTGGAGAAAAGAAGGATCATCAGCAGAAGGGAAAGAAGGAGAAATCCTTTATTGCTAAGAAGCAAAAGAGATGGACTGACTCCTCATCTTCAGAGTCAGAAAAATAAGATGAAGCTGAAGCCTACATTGGGCTATTTTCTGTTGAAGAAGAATCTGTAGAGGCAGACTTCTTAGAGATGCTGACAGTTATTACTGGAGAAACTGATGATGCTGCCAGGTCTAAAGAAGGGGTAGAAGACAACCAATGCCTAAGGCTAATGACTTTAACTAAGGAAGGACCCAGTCAGGAGCAGCCTGGCCCTAGTAAGGTACATTCTACACCTTCTGTGTCAGATTATGTAACTAGTCCAGAGTCAGAAGCATATGCATCAAGAGATGAAGATGGTTTTGAATCTGAAGGAGATATCAATCAATTGATTGATGATTATGGTGAACTCTTGCATGCACTGAAGAGAAGCAGGCTCCTAGCCAAAAAATAGGCTGAGGAGATTGCCTCTCTGAAGCTGGCTATTTCAGACTCAGCAAACATGCTGACCCTGAAGATAAATGAAGTTAGCAAGCTGAAAAACATCACTGTTATTCAGATGGACACAATCACCTACAAAAATAACCACATTAGGAATCTTGAAGGTATACTCCAAAAGGAGAAGGAGCTAGTGGCTAAGTTCTCAAAACTATGTTTTGTATTGCCTTTGATTGATTCCTTCTCCTCCCAAAATGGTAATAAGGGGTTAGGCTTCAAAGGGAGAACTAGAGCTTCCTATTCCAAAAGAAAGGGCAAAGCTCCAGTGCAGCCACTAGCTTCCAATTCCTTTCAGGAAAGTGGTACTACCATCTAACAGGTATGACTATGAGAGCATTCATGGTCACTGGGAGTATGGTGTTAGGAATGGCAAGGGTGCTATTGCCTATAAGGCAGCCCATGAAGAAATCCAAATGGCCCATCCTGGACCATTTGTGTTTGATGTACCAGCCCCAACACTAAAAAATAAAGCTGCACCCATTCTCAAAGTCTCTCTATCCATAATCAGACTAAAGGAAAGTCTATCAGCATACCAGACTTGGGTATATCTGAAGACATCAGGAGCTTGCACTCTGAAAAGAAGGCAACTGTTGATAGGGTCCAAGATATCCCCAGTATCTCTACTGCCAGACATATCCCAAATAAAGCTGTGGCTGGAAGACTTAAGAAAAAGGCTGTTGTACCAGCTGAACTGAGAGCTGCTGACAGCAAAGCTGTTAAGCCAGCCCTTAAAAGAAGGTACAATATTTATGAGTGCAGGTGCTATGGCAAAGTGGGCCACTATACTATTGATTGCTGGCACAATAAGAGTGTCCAGAGAGATAATGCCAGCTTACCTGTCAGAAGAGCTGTAGGTAGGCATGCTCAATTTCAGTCTAACCTGCACCTAGGTCCCAATAAGAATTGGGGTCCTAAGGTTAAATGATTTATTTGTTGTAGGTAAGTCCAAGTGTCCATACCCCTATATGGTACTTGGACAGTGGATGTTCCAGACACATGACTAGAACAAGGAGCATGCTAAATGAGTACACTCCAATTGAGAATGGACCCAAAGTCATCTTTGGTGGTTCAAAAAAAGGAGTAACCAAAGGGTTTGGTAAGATATCTAATGGCATAATCACTATCACACAAGTAGCTTATGTGAAAGGTTTGCAACATAACTTGATAAGAATAAGCCAACTATGTGATCTTGGCTATGAAATTTCTTTCCTCAAGGATGAGTGCCAAATTAGGAGGTCAAGTGACCAAGGGGTCATCTTGACAGGCACTAGGAGAGGAAATGTTTATTGTCTCAATTTTGTATGTGAGAGTAAGGACTCTCATATATGCCTAGTAGCAGATGAGAAAGCCTCACATTGTGTCCAATGACACAAGAGGCTAGCTCTCCTGAATTATAAGATCATTGACAAACTCTTTAGTGAAGAGTTAGTGAGAAATGGTCCAATGGTGAAGTGCATTAAGGAGGGTATCTGCTCTTCATGCCAAAAGGGCAAGCATACCAGGGCCTCCTTCCAAAGCCTTGATACCAAAGAATCAGTGAGGTGCTTATACCTCCTACATATGGATCTCTTTGGTCCTATGCCAGTTCTCAATCTAGGTAGGAAAGTCTACACACTTGTGGTTTGTTGGATCCTTAGTTTGGATTTGGGCTAGGTTCACTAATAGGTTATTGACCCATCATGTATAACCTAGGGTCAATTTGTTAGTTATAAGGTCTAGATCAGTCTGACTAGGTTAGACAATCTATGTTCTAGCCTTCAGAAGACTCCAAAGACTAATACTTAGAAGAATTGCAGTTTTTAAGAAGTTCAGAAAATCAGTTCGAAGTTCTTCGAACTCAGCTCGACGATCGTCTATCGCAGATCGACGAACTCAGAATTTCTACTCTAAGCTAAGCTCGACGAAATACGAGCTCAGGTCGACGATCTTCCTTCTTCTCTCGGTTTCTCTGGTTGACAAAAGTCCATCCCAGTTCGACGAACTTGGAGCTCAACTTTAGCAGTTTCTTTCCAGAATAATTTTCTCTGAGCTCAGCTCGACGAAGATGATTTCTCAGCTCGATGAACTTGGAGTTCAGGTTGACGAAATCTATACTGAGGTCAACGATTTCTGTCAGTATCAGTGTTGGATCCCTAGTTTGATTTGGGCTAGGTTCACTAACTTAGGCTGAGTCTGACCCATCTTGTATAGCCAGGGTCTAGTCAAGTATTCCTTGAAATTAGGCTAAGTCCTTTTAGTTCAACCTTCTTGGACCAGCAAACAGAGGACCTCAGAAGCTTCAGATTTAAAAGTTTTTCAGAAGACAGCTTGATCAGTTCGAAGTTCTTCGAACTCAGCTCGACGATCGTCGATCTACGATCGATGAACTCAGAGTTAATTCTCTGAGATGAGCTTGACAATATTCGAGCTCAGGTCGACGATCAGTTTTTCTCCAGACACATTCTTAGCTCAATTAATTTCTGTTTGTTCAAGTTCTGTGGCCGACGATCTTTGAGTGTAGAATAGATTCTCAGGTAGATGTTCTTGGAGCGCAGAATCAGTTGCTTATATTCAGTGTGTGCTTTGCAGAGCTCAGGTCGACGAACAGGATTTCTCAGGTCGACGTTCTCTGAGTGCAGGTCGACGAAATATGTTCTCTGGTCGACGATTTCTGTAAGCTGTCTGTTCTGTGTTCTTTCCTTATCTGTTCCCTCTTTATTTCTATTTTAAGTCATAAATTCCCTGAGTAATCAATGCTTATATTCCCTATGAATATAACCGTTCCTGGCAGCATTGATTATGGTATTCATCAGAGGATTTATTTGACATATTTCTCGGGACAGTTGAGGAAACGAATAATGACAGAAATGCTAGCCGTTTTCCTTCCCAGTTTTCCAGCAAGGCATTAATTGCAGTTATTCAAATCTCTAAGCAAGATTGTTTCTCGAAGATAAGATAGAGAGATTACTTTTTCAAAAACAGACAGAGACTGAGAACAGAGACACAATTCTTACAAGGCAAAAAAATTATAGAGAGATATTCTTAGCAAGAGCGAAAACCTCACATCAGCTCTCAATCCTCATCTCTCATTGTGCTCTCAAGAAGATAGAAGAAGAACAATACAAACTGATCAAGAGCCTTTTCACAATCTCTCATCCCTACATTCATTCAATCTTCTATCATCCCCTAGTCATTCTCCATCCCCTCCAGATGAACAAATGCTAGATTCTCATCCCTACTCTTCCACCTTCAATCCATCAGTATCTACTCAAACCCCACCTGAATTCATGGACATAGTTTAACACTCCATTTCATCCTTTCTACAATCTATCTCACCTCTTATTAAACAACTCATAGCAGAGGACATTTCACCTCTTGCTTCTTCTATTTCATCTCTTGCTGCCCAACTATCTGCCTTCCCTATCCCTCCTTCTTCAGTCAGGGGCCTGGCTCCAATGCTTACTGAAAATAGATAGGGGGAGATACTCTATGAAGAAGTAGCTCCAGTAGCAGCAGCATCAGTAGCAGAGATAGAGTTTGTTGATAATGAGATACCAGATGCAGAACTCATAGAATTTTTGGACATTGACTCTGAGACAGCTGATTTAGATCATTCTTTGGATATTTATTTTGGAGACTGCTTCATTTCTCTAGTAGTTGAACTGAACTCAGTTCTTGATTTCTTTGATATTATGTATAACAATATTCTTTCTTTTCTCTCTCCTCAGTACTGTACAGACATTGTTTGCTATACAGCTCCAGTTAGCTCAGAAGTCTTACAGCTTATTCAGAACAACTGTTCAGCTCTAGAGCCTGAGCTTGTTCTAGTTTCAGAGGCTGAGCCTGTTAAGGTTACTGAGGATGAGTTCTCTATGCCCAAGGCTTTTTCCCCTCCCATTTTTGTCTTCTCTACCTCTCCATTACCAGATATGGATGAGATTTTTGCTAAAGAAATGGCTCAGGAAGCTGAAATAGTTTCAGATGAAGTGGTTCCTCCTCAAGATGCTCTACCTCTAGTTCCTCCTCAAGTAGACAAGCAGATCTCAAAGAAAATGTTAAAAGCAATAGATGTTCTATATGACAATCCCCAAAGTTCCTCTGAAGATGACACAGACAATGATTCAGATGATTCTACTAATTCCAAATCTAAGAAGAAAGTTATCAAGAAGAGAAAGATTGTTCCAAAGGCTGCACCTAAGCCAAATCCCAACCATGACACTCCCTATTATATTTTGCAGAAAATAACTCCATACCCAGGGATGCTCCAATGGATGTGGCTGTCTAAAAATGATCATAAAGAAAGGAAGAAGAGGAGAAGGTACATGTCTTCTCCTAGGCAATTCAGGAAAGACCCTACTCCTCCTCCTCCTCCCTCTTCAGGTACTTCTGGAAGTGTTATTCAGAGAGCTGCTCCAGTAACCAAGACTTATCAAAGACAGTCAAGGCATGACAGTCAGCAAACTTCTTCAAGCCATCCTCCTCCATCTTCTTCCAATCAGGCTAGAGTCTCCTCCTATTCCATTTGAAGATCCAAAATAGGAGACCTCTGCCAGGATGGCTTGACTTCAGGAGTTAGTAGGGCTCTCTCAGATTATCAAAGATAAAGCTGAAGGCAAGGATCCTTTTCAGTTTTCAACAATGTCATCTTACAAGAAAGAAGAACTGAACAGGTATGCTAAAGCAAACAAGTTCTTTAATGCTGATGAGTATATGAAATTGCATCCAGAGGCTGTAGTACCCAGAGCAACTTCTCAGAATATTATTGGTGCATCTGACATGATCATGTCAAAAAGAGAAGCTGCTAACCCTAACAGAGAAATCTTATTCAAACAGTCTACTGAAAAGTCTGAGAAAGCTATTCCCAAGCAGAAATAGTAATTTTAGTTATTGTAATTTTATTGTTTAAACTCTATTTCTGCTTATATATGAAGCATATGTTATAAATATCTGCTGAATGTATTATTTCTACCAGATATATGTTTCTTGCTTTATGATTGCTTTTTATTTATTTGTATTTTAGTGACCTCACCCAAATAGAGGAAGATTGTTGGATCCCTAGTTGGATTTGAGTTAGGTTCACTAACTTAGGCTGAGTCTGACCTACCATGTATAGCCAGGGTCTAGTCAAGTAGTCCTAGAAATTAGGCTAAGTCCTTTTAGTTCAACCTTCTTGGACCAGCTAGTAGAGGACCTCAAAAGATTCAGATTTAGAAGTTTTTCCGAAGATAGCTTGATCAGTTCGAAGTTCTTCAAACTCAGCTCGACGATCGTCGATCTCTGATCTACGAACTCAGAGTTAATTCTCTGAGATGAGCCCGACGATATTTGAGCTCAGGTCGACAATCAGTTTTTCTCCAGATAGATTCTCAGCTCGATTAATTTCTGTTTGTTCAAGTTCTGTGGCCGACGATCTTTGAGTGTAGAACAGATTCTCAGGTCGACGTTCTTAGAGCGCAGAATCAGTTGCTTATATTCAGTGTGTGCTTTGCAGAGCTCAGGTCGACGAACAGGATATCTCAGGTCGACGTTCTCTGAGTGCAGGTCGACGAAATATGTTCTCTGGTCGACGAATTCTGTAAGCTGTCTGTTCTGTGTTCTTTCCTTATCTGTTCCCTCTTTATTATTATTTTAAGTCATAAATTTCCTGAGTAATCAATGCTTATATTCCCTATGAATATAGTCATTCCTGACAGCATTGATTATGGTATTCATCAGAGGATTTATTTGACATATTTCTTGGGACAGTTGAGGAAATGAATAATGACAGAAATGCTAGCCGTTTTCCTTCCCAGTTTTCCAGCAAGGCATTAATTACAATTATTCAAATCTCTAAGTAAGATTGGTTCTCGAAGATAAGATAAAGAGATTACTTTTTCAAAAATAGACAGAGACTGAGAACAGAGACACAATTCTTACAGAGTAGAAAAATTACAGAGAGATATTCTTAGCAAGAGCAAAAATCTCACAGTAGCTCTCAATTCTCATCTCTCACTGTGCTCTCAAGAAGATAGAGGAAGAACAATAAAAACTGATTAAGAGTCTTCTTCATCTTTTGTTTCCAAGAATTTGCTGAGACAATATAGACCCATCTGTTTAAAGTTCCTGGATCTATTTTTCACAAGCTGAAGACCTACACACTCCTGAACAAAGCTTCTCAATCCTGAACAACTCTACATCTCAGGGGGAGCTTTGACAAGATCTGGAATCTACACAAAGTCTTCTCAAAGTGCTTTTAAGAAAAAAGAAGACTAACATAACTTTCTTTCCCAACCCACTGTATAGGGTTTTAACTCCCTTCAAAAGTTAGCCTAGTTCACAAGTCACCTTCCAAAAGACTTGAGTTTGGTTTTTGGGCACTTAATCAAAAGCTCAAAGGGTTGCAATATCTCCCTGTAAATAGATATTGTGGTGGCAGTCACTTGATCAAAACCTATAGTGGATTCCTATCAGGGTGGTAGAAAAGTGGATATACCCAGTTGGGGAACCACTATAATATTCTTGTGTTGCTTGTGTGTTTGCTATTTTCTTTTTGTCTTGTGCTATGGTAGTTTAGTGTAGCTTTTCTTTACTTCTATTAACTTCACTTAGCTATTACTATATCACCTATTTTATCACTTAACTTTATATTTGTAAAAAGTTGTAAAGAAATTTTTATTTAAACTCTATTCACCCCCCCTCTAGAGTTAATCAGAGCTTACTCTCCCTTTTCTTTCAATCAGTTTGGCGATTTCTCTGTCAATTTTATTTCAATTGGTATTATTCTAAGGTAGTAATTCTCTGATAATTAATGCTTAAATTCTCAAGAATATAGTCGTTGTTTGGCTGCATTAATTATGGATTTCACAGAGTTAATTACTTGTCTTATTTACTAGGACAGTTGAAGAAATGCATTCAAGACAAATTCCAGCCGTTTCTGTAACGCCCCGAAACTCAAAAGAGGAATGAGCAACATTTGAGCCAAGTTTGGGTCTTAGTAAGGTGAACACGGCCTATGACACGGGCGTGTCACATGGCCGTGTCGTGCTCGGGTCATCGAAGCGAGGTCGATGATCGTTGAGGGCAGGGAACACGGCCTGGGACACGGGCGTGTCCCAGGACTTGTCAAGCACACAGCCTGTGACACGGGCTTGTCATATGGACGTGTCCTCTTCTAGAAGTTTTGGCCCTGTGTCGATTGAGGGACACGACCCGGAACACGGGCATGTACTGATTGATACGGGCATGTCGAAGTTGACACGGGCATGTCTAAGCCCGTGTCCTGCTCGGGATGCGATGGTTTCAGTGTCGATTGAGGCACACGACCCATGACACGGGCGTGTCCATGGGTGACACGGGCGTGTCCATGGGTGACACGGGCGGGTCATAAACCGTGTCACAGGCCGTGTACTATTCTGGATTTCCTAGTTTATGGCGAGTGTGGAACATGGCCTTGGACACGGGCGTGTCGCAAGCCGTGTTCGGCCCAATAATTTGACTTTAAGTGCGAATCGTGTTCGTCCATCTCCTTATTTTGGGATCCAAGGGCCCAGGTTGGTCTATGTTGGGATTTAGGCCGGGAATAGGGTTTCCAAACCCTCATTTCAAGCGAGCATTCTCTTTCTAAGACTTTAGAGAGAGGGGAGAGAAAGGAGGGAGAGGAAGATGAAATCCGGCCGCTGAAGAAGCTTCGGAGCCCCGATTCTCGATCCGAGTCCAGATCTGTGAAGCCGAGGCCAATACGGTGCTTTTCATCCGATTAGATCATCATGGCACTGAAGAGAAATGCTAGAGTAACGATTCTCTTCTTGTACATGTGAAGTCCCCTTTCCTTTTTGCATAGGAAGCACACTCTCGCGAGTATGCGGTGAGTTTGAGGTGTTCCTTCGGGTAGACATGAATAGTCCCCGTTATTTTGCATGTAGAGTCTGGAATCGAAGTACGAACATAGGCATGGTGTGTGAAGCATAACCGAACAAGTTGGTCTAGATCGGTGATGTTTCATTATGCATGAATGGTTGGAGAAGACTCCGTGCTAATAGTTATTTTCGGGTTTTCTACGCGGTAGATTGCATCATGGAATCTTGGGGATTAACTCCAAGGTGCACCCGGAAAACTGGGCAGAGGCGTGATTCTGCCAATTTGGTGGCCTGGGAGCCAACTTGTACATAACTGGGTTATGTAATATTTGTGTAATCGCTTTGGGACTCGGGGAAGCTTGACCCGCGCATATGGCTTAAACTGACGTTGCGGTGTGAGCAACGGGTTAGGCAGAACCGTACCCGCTCTGTGTCATTCGGTTAAAGAGACCTAAAGTACGCGACACTTACTGTTGGCATAGATGGAGGGTCTTAGGCTTAGGCCAGAAGGACCGAAATGCTCACAAGATTTGCCGTCTTAGTGGAGGTGGTGGACCGAGTTCACTGTATAAGTGCCCTTAGAGCACGAGGCGTGCGACCGTGTATGCCTACGCCTGTGGTGAAGTGTGCTTAAATTGTACTTTTGCCATCCCGTTTGTTTATACTAATGCATTGTAGGGAAGGAGCACCGCCACCCCAAGTAAAGGGGTGGGGTCATTATAATTTGGTCAGCTTTAGCTGACTGTTTCTTTTATTTCCCACCGTACGTTGGAATGTTACTTGCAGGTGCTGCGGAGCTGAGTGGCAAATAGTGGGCTAAAGTCCTTGTTGCAGTGCTGTCCTTCGAAGGCCGAAGTGTATTGTTTATTTTATTATCATGTGTGACCGGCCTGCGTGCCATTATATGGAAGACACATTTTATTTAAGTACTTTTGTAAGGCCTTAAGGCCCAGTACTTATTATATTTGTACGTTCATTCCTCTTTGGGTTTGTTAGTGGACATTCATGATTTTAGTTGGGTTCTTTCTTTGCAACTTATTAATTTGCTTCCGCTAGAATGTACTTTGTGTAGGACGTGTGATTGGAAGAATGGTTTCATTTAGTAACCCACCGGTCTGTCCGTAGTATATGGCATCGGGCCCCGGCCGGACCTACTACTATATGCTATGTGAGGGATATGGGTATTATAATTTGGTATCAGACTACCGGTTTCGATCATGCTTAAATGAATTCGTGGGCGAATTATTTTAAGGGGCGGTGAGCACATGTGTGTGCGTCATCGTTATAACATAAAAAAACCCATGAATGTCCACTTAGGAATGAAAATACACATATTTGAGGAACCTGTGTGTTCCTATAATTGATTTTTGCAATATTATTCGGTCACTTAAAGGTGTTTTGTATGACAATAGGTGACCAGGAGTGGTGTAGGGCCGTCAGAACGTCCGGTTTCTGAGGAAAGTAGCGCACCAAACGTTGAGCCTGCAACACCTCCCTCGGCAGAAACCATACGATTGGTGGCTGAAGCGGTGTTCGCTATGATCAATGCTCAGTCTATAAGACAAGTGCAGCAGCATGACCCTGCTGTAGAGCAAGTACCGCTTCAAGCGGAGGAACCGAGGAGGGTGGAGCAAGTGGTAGTAGAGACATTGATGCCCAGGAGAGCAACTGAAAAGCAGCTGAAGCATGTTATGGGCTTCAATCCTCCGGTGTTATCGGGGACGGGAACCCCAACCCAAGCTGAAGATTGGCTCTCCCGGATAAAGAGAGTCCTGGCAGCTACGGAGATGGAGGAGTGGCAGAAGTCGACTATATCCACTTTCTTGTTGGACGACGATGCAAGGCTGTGGTGGGAAGGTTTAGAAACTACACCACTTGGGGGGGGGGGAAGCAACTCACGGACATCTCGATGGAGGAGTTTTCGATACTCTTCTTGGCAAGGTACCTTCCCTTGGCTCAGAGGATTACGATGGAGAATGAGTTTCAGAAGCTGGTGCAAGGAGAGAGTAGCATGGACGAGTACCTCCATGAATTTACATGCTTGGGTCGGTATGCAAGCGCTACATTCGCCGATGAGGAGCGAAAGACAAACCGATTCTATGAACGTCTGAGGGATGACCTAAGGCCACTACTCTCGGGACCTATGACGCAGGTTTTCTAACCTTGGTCAACACGGACCAGTCTTTGGAAAAAGATATGAAGAATGTGCAGGCAAAGAACGACTCTTGTGCTAAGAGGACAAAGTTCAAGGTGCTGACTACCTCAAAGTATGGTTATCGTAAGTTTGTTAGAAGGCTAGGACTTCGGGTCTAACCCCTTCTTCTGGTGCTTCGGGGGCAACTACAGGACAAACCCCGGGTGCATGCTATAATTGTGGGAAGCCGGGGCATTTTGCCCGTGACTGTTGGAGCAGACGTCCAAAAGTCCGAGAGGAAGCCAGGAGCAATCTACGAGGAAAAGGGGAAGGCGGTGGAGTCAACCGCATCCCATTATGCTCCAACTCAACCAAGAGTCTACAACCTTGGCCAGCAGGAGGCCATAAAACAAGCAAATGTGGTAACAGGTACGGTTTTAATTTATAGCAAGTCAGCTTTAAATACTTGTTACCTTGCGAATGTTAGCTTACTACTGTTTGTACTAGGCTTTGTGTTGATTTTTGATAATCCGACAAGAGCACTCTTCGATACGGGAGCTTCACACTCCTTTTTGTCCAAAGGATTTATATAGCGCATCAGAGTACCTTCTTCGATGACGAAGGACAAACTGGATGTGTTGTTGCCTAAGAGGTGTTCAATGCGCGCAGATAGAATCTATTGCGTAAAGTTACGGATTGGGAGTCAGGAGTTCAAATTGCAAGCGTCGTTACTACCGCTGGTGGAGTTTGACATGATTTTTTGTATGGACTGGCTCGCGGAGCAGCAGACATACATCGATTGCAATCGCAAGGAGGTCAAGTTGGGAACTGGTCATGAGATGACTTTTGCAGGATTGAAAGGGTCGAGCAAGACGTTGATGTCTGCTCTTCAGGTGGTTAAGGCAGTTCATGCCGGTGTAGAGCTGTTCTTCACGCTAGTGAAGGCTTTGAATCCTAAGCCTACTTTGGACAGTATCTCAGTGTTATCCAAGTACCCTGACGTATTCCCTGACGAGCTCCTCGGAGGACCACCGCAGTGAGAGATTGACTTCACAATTGAGCTAGTACTAGGTGTCAAACCTGTGTCACGCTCTCCGTATCGGTTAGTGCCTAAGGAGATGGCAGAACTGAAGGTTCAACTGGAAGAGTTGTTGGAACAGGGTTATGTGCGTCCAAGTTCGTCGACTTGGAGCACACCGGTCCTCTTTGTTAAGAAGAAGGATGAAAGTTTGCGGCTCTTCATCGATTATCGAGAGCTGAACAAGTTAACGTAGAAGAACAAGTACCCGATCCTAAGGATTGATGATCTGTTCGATCAGTTGGTTGGGTCATCGGTGTACTCTAAATTGGATCTTAAGTCCGGGTATTATCAGCTGAAGATAAGGGAAAGTGATATCCCCAAGACAGCGTTCAACACGAGATATGGGCATTATGAGTTTACTGTCATGCCATTTGGGCTGACTAATGTGCCATCAGTGTTCATGGATCTGATGAATAGAACGTTCAGAGAGTACTTGGACCACTTTATGATCGTCTACATCGATGACATATTGGTGTACTCACAGTGCGAAGAGGATCACTTCAAGCATTTGCATTTGGTGATGGAGACGCTGAGGAGGAACCAACTATACGCCAAGTTCTCCAAATGCAAGTTTTGGTTGTCCTCGGTGGCGTTCCTTGGTCATATAGTCAGTGGAGAAGGGATTGCGTTGGATCTAGCGAAGATAGTGGCGATACGGGAATGGCCTGTGTTGTGTTCGGTAGCGGAAGTCCGGAGTTTTCTGGGGCTTGTCGGCTACTACAGGCGCTTCGTAGAGAACTTCTTGCGGATTGCATTACCCCTCACGACTTTGATGAGGAAAGATCAAAAGTTTGTGTGGCCGCCGGAGTGCGCGCAAGCTTTCGAAGAATTGAAGAGTCAGTTGACCACGATGCTTATTCTATGTTCGTCGGGTGGGACTGAAGGTTTTGAGATCTATAGTGATGCTTCGGGCAGTGGTTTGGGTTGTGTTCTATTGCAGCATAGGAGAGTGATAGCTTATGGCTCGCGCCAGTTGAAGGTGTATGAGGGAAATTATTCGGTCCATGACTTGGAGTTAGCGTTCGTGATATTTGCTCTGAAGCTGTAGAGACATTACCTGTATGGGGTGAAGGTCGATATCTATACCGACCACAAGAGCCTAAAATACTTGTTAGATCAAAAATATCTAAACATGTGGCATCAGAGATGGATGGAGGTCCTGGGGGACTATACATTCAAGATTCACAATGTACCTGGGAAAGGCAACGCAGTTACGGACGTATTGAGTCGAAGGGCCCCTACACGGGCCAACTGGTTGTTGGTTCATGATGAGCGGTTGATTTGGGAGCTGGAGGCATTAGAGATCTCTTGTCTGGACAGGCAGACTAGTGCTGAAGCACAACTTAACTGGACAGAGGTGCAATATGACCTGGCTGATCAGATTCGGCAGGCGCTAGAGTTGGATAACAACATGAAGCAAATCTTGGATGAGGCTTTGGATGGGTCAAATTCCAAGTTTGATGTTGTTGATGGATTTTTATGGAAGGACAGACGTCTGTGCGTCCCAAATGGGGGTAATCTGCGGGAGGAATTGATGTACGAGGCTCATCATACCAAGTACTCGATTCACCCAGGGAGCACGAAGATGTATCAGGATATCAAGAAGTTGTTCTGGTGGCCAGGATTGAAGAAGGATGTGACACTTTACGTGGAAAAATGTCAAACGTGTGCCTTGGTGAAGGCGGAGTGCTAGAAGCCTGGAGGTTTCTTGAAGTATTTGCCTATCCCGGAGTGGAAGTTCGACGACATTTCTATGGATTTTGTGCACGGTTTGCCAAGATCGCAGAAGGGGAACGATGCCATCTGGGTGATCGTAGATTGTTTGATGAAGGTGTCGCACTTCATTCCGAATAGGAAGGATGATTCAATGGAGAAACTGGCGAAACTGTATGTGGATAACATTGTTCGACTACACGGTGTGCCCCGCAGCATCGTGAGCGTCCGAGATGGACGGTTCATGTCCAACGACTGGAGGTTGGTGCAGCAAATGTTGGGAACCAAGCTGAATTTCAGCACAACCTTTCATCCGCAGACGGATGGTCAGACCGAGAGAGTTAACAGGACGATGGAGGACATGCTTCACATGTGCGTCCTGGATTTCGGGAAGCAGTGGGAAGATCACCTGTACTTGGTGGAATTTACGTACAACAATAGCTACCAAGCGAGCATTCAAATGGCGCCCTTCGAGGCCCTTTATGGTAGAAAATATCGCACGTCGTTGTCATTGTTAGAAACGGGTGAGACAAAGCTTTTCAAGAGGCAGGAGGTGGAAGATGCAACGTCGTTGGTACGAACCATTAGAGAACGGTTGCTAATCGCTCAAGACCGGCAAGCTAAATACTATAATGCCAAGCATCGAAATGTGGAGTTCGCTGTTGGCGACTGGGTGTATTTGAAGATCAAGCCGTTCAAGGGTGTCTCACGGGTACGGCGCTTGAAGAAGCTAAGCCCGAGGTACCTTGGACCGTTTGAGGTTCTGGAGCGGATTGGCGAAGCAGCTTACCGACTGAAGCTATCAGCGGAACTTAGTGGTCTACACGACGTATTCCACATATCGGCATTGCGGAAGGCGGTGCAAGAGCCTTCGCAAGTGATTGCGATCGATCAAGTACCGGTTGATGTTGGGTTGATGACGAAGGTCAAGCCCGTACGCATTGAGGACTCGGAATTCAAGTGACTGCGTAACAAGGACATCAAGATGGTCAAAGTCCGATGGGACAACTGCGATCGTAAGGAGCTTTTATGGGAGCGAGAGCAGACCATGCTCGAGGAGTATCCCGAACTCTTCTTCTCAGGTATCGTTTAAGTTTGAGTACTTATTTTTCCTTTCTGTAATTTCAGGACGAAATTCATTTAGGAGGGGGGGGGGGAGAATTGTAACGCCCCGAAACTCAAAAGAGGAACGGGCGCCGTTTGAGCCAAGTTTGGGTCTTTGTAAGGTGAACACGACCTGTGGCACGGGTGTGTCACATGGCCGTGTTGTTCTCGGGTCGTCGAGGCGAGGTTGACGATCGTTGAGGGCTAGGAACACGGCCTAGGACACGGGCGTGTCCCAGGGCGTGTCAAGCACATGGCCTATGACACGGGCGTGTCACATGGCCGTGTCCTCTTCTAGAAGTTTTGGCCCTGTGTTGATTGAGGTACACGACCCGAAACACGGGCATGTACTGATTGACACGGGTGTGTAAAAGTTGATAGGGCATGTCTAAGCCCACGTCCTGTTTGGGACACGACAATTTTAGCGTCGATTGAGCCACAAGACCCATGACACGGGCATGTCCATGGGTGACACGGGCGTGTCACAAGCCGTGTAACAGGCCGTGTCCTGTTCTGGATTTCCTGGTTTACGGCGAGTGTGGAACACGACATTGGACACGGGCATGTCGCAAGCCATGTTCGGCCCAGTAATTTGACTTTAAGTGCGAATTGTGGTCGTCCGTCTCCTTATTTTGGGATCCAAGGGCTCGGGTTGGTCTATGTTGAGATTTAGGCCGGGAATAGGGTTTCCAAACCCTCATTTAAAGTGAGCATTCGCTTTATAAGAATTTAGAGAGAGGGGAGAGCAAGTAGGAAGATGAATAGGAAATTTGGCCGCCGGAGAAGCTTCGGAGCCCCGATTCTCGATCCGAGTCCAGATCTGCGAAGGCGAGGCCGATACGGTGCTTTCCATCTAACTAGATCGTCATGATGCCGAAGAGAAAGGCCAGGGTAAAGATTCTCTTCTTGGACATGTGAATTTCCCTTTCCTTTTTTGCATAGGAAGCCCACTCTCGCGAGTATGTGGTGAGTTTGAGGTGTTCCTTCGGGTAGACATGAATAGTCCCCGTGGTTTTGCATGTAGAGTTCGGGATCAAAGTACGAACATAAGTATGGTGTGTGAAGCCTACCCGGACAAGTTGGTCTGAATTGGTGATGTTTCATCATGCATGAATGGTGGAGAAGACTCCGTGCCGATAGTTGTTTTCGGGTTTTCTATGCGATAGATTGCATCAGGGAATCTTGGGGATTAACTCCAAGGTGCACCCAAAAAACTGGGTAGAGGCGTGATTCTACCATCTTGGTGGCCTAGGAGCAAACTTGTACATAACTGGGTTATGCAAGATTTGTGTAATCGCTTTGGGACTTGGGGAAGCTTGAACCGTGCATATGGCTTAAATTGATATTGCGGTGTGAGCAACGGGTTAGGCGAAATCATACCCGCTTTGTGTCATTCGGTTAAAGAGACCTAAAGTACGTGACACTTACCGTTGGCATAGATAGAGGGCCTTAGGCTTAGCCGGAAGGACAAAAATGCTCACGAGATTTGCCTTCCTAGTGGCGGTGGTGGACCAAGTTCACCGTGTAAGTGCCCTGAGAGCACGGGGTTTGCGGCCGTATATGCCTATGCCTGTGGTGAAGTGTGCTTAAATTGTACTTTCGCTATCCCGTTTGTTTATACTAATACATTGCAGGGAAGGAGCACCACCACCCCAAGTAAAGTGGTGGGGTCGTTATAATTTGGTCAGCTTTAGCTGACCTTTGCTTTTGTTTGCCACCGTGCGGTGGAATGTTGCTTGCAGGTGCTGCGGAGCCGAGTGGCAAATAGCGGGCTAAAGCCCTTATTGCAGTGCTGTCCCTTGAAGGCCGAAGTGTATTGTTTACTTTATTCTCATGTGTAACCAGCCTGCGTATCGTTGTATGGAAGACACATTTTATTTAAGTAAACTTTTGTAAGACCATAAGGCCCAGTACTTGTTGTATTTGTACGTTCATTGCTCTTTGGGTTTGTTAGTGGACATTCATGCTTTTAGCTGGTTCTTTCTTTATAACTTATTAATTTGCTTCCGCTAGAATGCACTCTGTGTTGGACGTGTGATTGGAAGAATGGTTTCATTTAGTTACCCACTGTTTTTTCCGTGGTATATGACGTCAGGCCCCAGCCGGACCTACTGCTATATGCTATGTGACGGATAGGGGTGTTAAAGTTTCAACTCCCAGAATCTCAACATCAAATCAAGGATAATATTCAAAATTCAAATGCTAGAAGTTCTCTCAGAATATAAAAATATCTTTTTCAAAAAGAACAATAACAAGAGATCTTAACAGAACAATTTTTAATAGACAACTGATACAGAGAATTGTATTGCCATCTACAGGAAATTGAAGAAGAACAACTCATACAGATCTCTTGTCTTCTTCAGTTTTTGCTTCAGGCTTCACAAGGAAAACTCTTCAACACATGTCCAAGAAGTTTCTGAAGATCTTTATACAAGGCCCACACCCTGTGCAAAACTCTCTTCTTCCTGAACAGTTCAACATCTCAGGGGGAGCTTTGACAACAAAAGTCCACTAAAGTCTTCTCAGTTGTTTTTGAGAAAGAGAATACAACATCACTTTTCATTCCTCACTGTAAAAAGGGTTTCTAACTCCCTTCAAATGTTATCACCTGGTTGACAAGTCTCCTTATCAAAAGACTTGATTTGGTTTTTGAGCACCTGATCAAAAGCCTAAAGGGTTGTGAGATCTCCCTTGAAATAGATCTTGTGGTGACAAGGCACCTGAGCAAAAACCTGTTGGTGGCAGGGCACCTGATCAAAAACCTGTTAGTGGATTCCTAACTGGGTGGTAGAAGAGTGGATGTACCCAGTTTTGGGGAACCACTGTAATTTTCTTGTGTTGTCTGGTTGTTCTTTTCTTTATTTCTACTGTGCTGTGATAGTTTCTTTTTCTTCCTCTCTTTATATATATACTATTATCACTTATTTTAATTTCGCTATAAAAACTGATTAAGTTTTTAAAATACTCTATTCACCCCCCTCTAGAGTTAGTCAGATCTATCCCCTCACTTTTAATTGGTATCAGAGGGTGTGTTTGTTTGATTTCACAGGCTAATACCTGAATCAAAAGTTCCTTGATAGATCTTAATTTCTCTAGTGTCTCTCTTATATCATGACACAGAATAAAGAATATTCAAGCACCGACCTCCAGTCTGCAATCTGAATAAGTTTGCAATATGGAAGATAATAATCAGATTATATATGAACTCTATTGATGAAGACATCTACAACTCCATTTTGATAGGTCCTCCAAGTCAAGAAGCTTCTACTTCAACATGCACAAATACAGTCCCTCCACCTGAATGGACTGATGCTCAGAAGAAGGAAAAAATTGTTGATGCAAAGGCCATGAACATTCTTGCACAAACCATATCAGATGACATATTTCAGAAGGCGGCTGAATGCACTTCAGCTAAAGCCATTTAGGACTCTCTAAACCAAATGGTTGCAGGATCAGCTGATGAGAGAAAGGATAGAAGACCCCATCTAATCTCTCAGTATCAAAATTTCTAGAAGGATGAGTCTAAGTCAGTGACTGACATGAACAACAGACTCAACTTAATTTTCAATGAGATGAAAACACTGGATAAAAATATCTTACTAATTGAGAAAAATGACAAGATCCTTATGTGCTTCCCAAGCAAATGGGACTCCAGGATCTGGCTAATCATAGAGGCCAGAAGCCTGAATGAAATATCCACCGAGTCTCTTCTAGGCAAGCTCAAATCTTATGAGCGACTGATAAAGTCTAGAGAAGTAGCTGAGCAGAAGACTTCTTCTTCAGGAAGAAAGGAGTAAAACATTGCTTTCAAAGCATCTGATGGACCAGAAGCTCTCCAACAAATGTTGATCTCATAAGCTTATTGACCAAGAGATTCTACAAGATGGCCAGAAAAGATTTCAGAAGGATGTCATCCAGATAAGATGACAGACCAAGATATAACAAAACTCCTACCAAGGAGATTGTCTGCTTTGGTTGCAGAAAACCTGGACACATTCTGTAACACCCCAAAACTCAAAAGGGTGACGGGTGGCGTTTTGAGCCAAATATGGGTTTTGGTAGAGGTGACACGGCCTAGGACACCGGCATGTCCTAGGGCGTGTCGTGCTCGAGGTTCGGCATTGGTCGCGTGGTCGACGATTTTAGAGTCAACGATCGTCGGTGGGGAGGGTGAACACGGCCTGGGACACAGGCGTGTCCCAGGGCGTGTTAGTCACTCAGAGACTTGCACTCAACGATCGTTGAGTGAGGGACGCACGACCTAAGCCCAGGCGTGTTCGAGTTCGATACGGGGGTATGCAATTCGACACGGGCGTGTCGAATACCCGTGTCCTCCTCGGGTCGTGTGGCGGTTTGTGCTAAGGCAGGTACACGGCCTGGGACACGGGCGTGTCCCAGGGCGTGTCTAGCACATGGCATGTGACACGGGCGTGTCATATGGCCGTGTTGTGCTCGGATTGTTTTGGACCTGTGTCGTTGAGGGAACACGCCCTGCTACACGGGCGTGTACTGGCTGACACGGGCGTGTCAAGCTTGACACGGGCGTGTCGGGTGCCCGTGTTCTTTTCGGGATGCGTTGGTTTCGACGGTGAATGGGTGACACGACCCTGAACACGGGCGTGTCGAAACCCGTGTTCGGCCCAGGTTTTGGAAATTCGGGCTGAATCTCAGCCGTTCGTTTCCTTGTTTTTTTGATCTGATGGTTCAGGCTCTTCCCACCTAAGGGTTAAGGACGGTTCAGGGGTGTAAATTTCTCATAATCTTGGATTCACTCTCTTTCTAAGATCTAGAGAGAGGAGAGAGCAAGGAGGAAGTAAGAAGGCTAATTCCGGTCACCGACGGAGTTTCGGAGCTCCAAATCGCGAGCCGACTTCGGATCTACGGAGGCAAGGAGATTGCAGTGCTTTTCATCCGCATAGATTTCTATGGCGCCAAGGAAAAATGCTAGGGTAACGATTCTCATCCTAGGACATGTGAAGTTCTCTTTTCCTTTGCATAGGAAGCCCTCTCCCGCGAGTGTGCGGTGAGTTTGTGGCGTTCCTTGGGGTAGATATGTAAAGTCCCCCTTATGTAGAGTCCGCATACGAGAACAGACATAGGCATAATGTGTGAAGCCTACCCGAACAAGTTGGTCTGGATCGGTGATGTTGCATTGCATAAATGGCCGGAGAAGACTCTGTGCGAATGTTTGTTTTTCGGGTTTTCTACGAGGTAGATTGCAATAGGGAGCCTTGGGGACTAACTCCAAGGTGCACCCGAAAAACTGGGCAAACGCGTGTTTTTGCCAATATGGTGGCCGGGGAGCCAACTTGAACATAACCGGGTTATGTGAATTGTGTGATAGAAACGGGACTCGGGGAGTCTTGACCCGCGCATATGGCTTAAATTGACGTTGCGGTATGAGCAACGGGTAAGGCAGAACCGTACCTGTTCTATGTCGTTCGGTGGGACCGTTGGCATAGATGAGTGTCTTCGGCGGTCTATGGCTTAAATTGACGTGAACCAGGCCAGGAAGACAAAATGCTCATAAGGTTGGCCGTCCAAGGGGCGGTGGTGAGATGGAAACATCTATTGCTTAAATTGACGTGATGTTGGCTAGATCGCCATGAATGTGCCCTGAGTGCACGGGGTTTGTGGCCGTGCGTTCCTACGCCTGTGATGAAGTGTGTTTACACTATACTGCTTGGTTTTACTAACAAAGTGCAGGGAAAGTGCATCGCCGCCGCGAGTTGGGGGCGGGGTCGTTATAATTTGGTCAGCATGGCTGACCGTTGCTTTTGTTTGCCACCGTGCGGTGGATTGTTGTTTGTAGGTTCTGCGGAGCCGAGCGGTAAATAGCGGGCTAAAGCCCAAGTTGCTGAGCCGGCCCTCGAAGGCCTAATTTTGAGTGTTTTCTTGTAATCTCATGTATGACCGGCCTATGTGCCGAAGTTTGGAAGACACTTATTTTTGAGCAAACTATTGTAAGGCCATAAGGCCAGTTCTTGTGTATTGAAAATTCCTGTTGGTTTGAGTAGTGGACATTCATGCTTGGCTGGGCTCTTTATTCATTGCAACTTAATAAAATGCTTCCGCTAGATGCTCTGTGTAGGACGTTGTGATTGGTTGATTGGTCTCAATGAGTAACCCACTTGTCTGTCCGTGGTATATGTCGTCGGGCCCCGGCCGGACCTACTATTATATGCTATGTGACGGATAGAGGTGTTACAATTTGGTATCAGAATACCGGTTTCGGTCAAGCTTAAATGAATTCGTGGACGAATTCACTTTAAGGGGTGGTGAGCACAGGTGTGTGCGTCATTATTATAACATGAAAAGAACCCATGAATGTCCACTTAGGAATGAAAATACACATGTTTGAGGAACCGGCGTGTTCCTATAATTTCTTTTTGCAATGTTGTGTGGTCGCTTATCGGTGTTTTGCATGATTATAGGTGACCAGGAGTGGTGCTGGGCCTTCGGAACGACCAGCTTTTGAGGCGAGCAGCGCACCAAACGATGCGCCTGCAACACCCCCTTCAGCCGAGACCATTCGATTGGTAGCGGAGGCTGTGTTTGTGATGATCAATGCGCAGCCTTCGAGGCAGGTGCAGCAGCCTGCTCCTGCTGTGGAGCAAGTACCGCTCCAAGCGGTAGAGCCAAGGAGGGTGGAACAGGTGGTTTTGGAGCCGGTGTTGCCGAGGAGAGAAACGGAGAAGCAGCTGAAGCACATGATTGGCTTTAATCCTCCTGTGTTCTCGGGTACGGGAACCCCAACTCAAGCAGAGGATTGGCTCTCTAGAGTTAATAGAGTGCTGACAGTGACTGAGACTGAGGAGTGGAAGAAGACCACGATTACGATGTTCTTGCTGGACGGGGACGCAAGGCTATAGTGGGAAGGCTTGGAGCTACACCATATGAGGGGCAGGCAGTTAGCTGATGCCTTAATGGAGGAGTTTTCAAGGTTGTTCTTGGCTCGATACCTCCCTTCAGCTCAAAGGATTGCTTTGGAGAATGAATTCTTGAAATTGGTTCAAGGAGACAGTACCGTGGATGAGTATCTCCACAAGTTTACTCGTTTAGGACGATACGCAAGCGCTACCTTTGCTGATGAGGAGCGCAATACGAACCGATTCTACGAAGGTTTGAGAGATGACCTAAGATTGCTACTTTCGGGGCCTATGGCGCAGGGTTTCATGACCTTGGTCAATTAAGCCTGGTCCTTGGAAAAGGACATTAAGAATGTTCAGGCGAAGAAGGACTCCAGTGGCAAGAAATCGGAGTTTAAAGTACCGACTACTTCGAAGTCTGGAAATCACAGATTCTACAAGAAGGCTAGGACGTCGGGTCCAGCCCCTTCTTCAGGTGCCTCGGGGGCAACTACCAACCGAACCCCGGGCGCTTGTTTTACTTGTGGAAAGACGGGGCATTTTGCCCGTGATTGTTGGAGCGAGCGTCCAAAGTCCGAGAGAAAGCAAGGAGCAACTTATGAAGAAAAGGGCAAGGCGGTGGAGTCAACCCCATCCCACTATGCTCCGACTCAACCGAGAGTCTATAATCTGGGCCAGCAGGAGGCCATCAAGCAAGCGGATGTGGTGAAAGGTACGGTTTAATTTATAGCAAGTTAGCTTTAAATACTGTTACCTAGTGCTTGTTAGCTTAATACTATTTGTATAGGCTTTGTTCTGATTGGCGATAGTCCAACACAAGCACTTTTCGATACGGGATCTTCACACTCCTTTTTGCCCGAAAGTTTCATAACGCGCATCGGAGTCCCTTCTTCGATGGCGAAGGACAAACTGGATGTGCTGCTGTCGAATGGGTGTTCGATGCGCGCAGATAGAGTATGTGCCGCAAAGGTTCATATTGGAAGCCAAGAGTTCGACTTGCTAGCGTCGTTGCTGCCGCTAGTAGAGTTCGATGTCAGCTTCGATATGGATTGGCTTTCAGAGCAGAAGGCTTTTATTGATTGCAACCGTAAAGAGGTCAAGCTGGGTGTTGGGCAGGAGACGACGTTTGCGGGATTGAAGGGGTCGAGCAAGACGCTGATGTCTGCTCTTTAGGTGGTGAAGTTTGTTCGTGCTGGAGCAGAGATGTTCTTCACGTTAGTGGAGGCTGTAAAGCCTAAGACCACTTTGGATGGTATCCCAAGGGTATGCGAGTACCCCGACGTGTTCCCAGACTATCTTCCCGGAGCCCCACCGCAGCGAGAGATCGATTTCACGATCGAGCTAGTGCCAGGTGCTAAACCTGTGTCACGTTCTCCTTATAGGTTGGCGCCTAAGGAGATGGCGGAGTTAAAGGTTCAATTAGAAGAGTTGATGGAGCAAGGGTATGTGCGTCCAAGCTCGTTGCCTTGGAGCGCACCGGTCCTCTTTGTTAAGAAGAAGGACGGGAGCTTGCGGTTGTGTATCTACTACAGAGAGTTGAACAAGCTAACGAAAAAGAACAAATACCCAATCCCAAGGATTGATGATCTTTTTGATCAGTAAGTCGGGTCGTCGGTATATTAAAAGTTGGATCTGAAGTCCGGTTATTACCAGCTAAGGATAAGGGAGAGTGAGATCCCGAAGACAGCGTTCAGCACAAGATATGAGCATTTTGAGTTCACGGTCATGCCGTTTGGGCAGACTAATGCGCCATCGGTGTTTAGGGATCTGATGAACAGGACGTTCAGAGAGTACCTAGACCGTTTTGTGATCGTCTTCATTGACGACATATTGGTGTACTCGCAGTGCGAGGAATATCACTTCAAGAATCTGCATCTGGTGTTGGAGACGCTTAGGAGGAACGAACTATACGCAAAGTTCTCCAAGTTCGAGTTTTGGTTATCCTCAGTGGCGTTCCTTGGGCATATAGTCAGTGGAGAAGGGATAGCGGTAGATCCGGCGAAGATTGTTGTGATACGAGAGTGGCTTGTGTTGTCTTCAGTAGTGGAAGTCCGGAGTTTTCTTGGGCTTGCTGGCTATTACAGGCACTTCGTAGAGAACTTCTCGCGGATAGCGCTACCTCTCATGAAGTTGACAAGGAAGGATCAGAAGTTCTTATGGATGCAGGAGTGCGTGCAAGCATTTGAGGAGTTGAAGAGTCGGTTGACCACGGCGCTAGTGCTAAGTTTGCCAAGTGGGACCGAGGGCTTCGAGATTTATAGTGATGCCTCAGGCAGTGGTTTGGGCTGCGTGCTGTTACAGCATGGAAGTGTTATTGCATATGGATCGCGTCAGCTGAAAGTGCACGAAAGGAATTATCAGGTCCACGACTTGGAGTTGGCGGCCGTGATTTTTGCGCTTAAGTTGTGGAGACATTATTTGTACAACGTAAAGGTCGATATTTATACCGACCATAAGAGCCTGAAGTCCCTATTGGATCAGAAGGATCTGAACATGAGGTAGCGGAGATGGATGGAATTCCTGGGGGACTATACGTTCAAGATTCATTATGTACCCGGCAAAGGCAATGCAATTGTGGATGCGTTGAGTCGCAGGGCTCCCGCCCAAGCCAACTAGTTGTTAGTTAATAATGAGAGGTTAATTCGGGAGTTGGAGGCATTAGAGATCTGTTGTGTGGACAAGCAGATTAGCGCCAAAGCAATGTTGAACTGGACGGAAGTTCAGTATGACCTGACTGATCGCATTCGACAGGCTATGGAGTTGGATGGCACCATGAAGGAGCTCATGGATGCAGCATTGGATGGGTCAAATTCCCAGTTTTCAGTTGAGGATGGGCTTCTAAGGAAGGGAAATCATTTGTGCGTCCCAAACGAGGGAAATCTATGGGCGGAGTTGATGTACGAGGCTCATCATACCAAGTACTCAATCCACCCAGGAAGCACGAAGATGTACCGAGACCTAAAGAAGTTGTTTTGGTGGTCAGGGCTCAAGAAGGATGTGGCACTGTTTGTGGCTAAATGTCAAACTTGCTCCTAAGTAAAGGAGGAGTGCCAAAAGCCAGGGGGATTCTTGAAATCCTTGCCTATTCCGGAGTGGAAGTTTGACGACATTTTGATGGACTTTGTGCATGGCTTGCCAAGGTCGTAGAAGGGAAACGACGCCATCTGGGTGATCGTAGACCGGTTAACAAAAGTGTCGCACTTCATTCCGTATAGGAAGGATGATGTTGTGGAGAAACTGGCGAAATTATATGTGGATAATATTGTGCGGCTTCACGGTGTTCCCCGCAGCATCGTGAGTGACCGAGACGGGCGGTTCACGTCAAATGATTGGAGGTTGGTGCAACATATGCTCGGAACTAAGTTGAAGTTCAGCGCAAGCCTTCCATCCGCAGAAGGATGGGCAGACCGAAAGGGTCAACGGAACTATGGAAGACATGCTTCGTATGTGTGTTCTAGACTTCGAAAAGCATTGGGAAGACCACCTGTATTTGGTGGAGTTTGCATAAAACAATAGCTACCAGGCGAGTATTCAAATGGCGCCCTTCGAGGCCCTATATGGTAGAAAGTGTCGCACACTGTTGTCGTGGCTAGAAACGGGTGAGGCAAGGTTGTACAAAAAGCAAGAGGTGGAAAGCGCTACTTCTTTGGTATGGATCATTCGAGAGCGTTTGCTGATCGCTCAGGATAGACAAGCTAAGTACTACAATGCCAAGCATCGGAACGTGGAGTTCGTGGTCGGCGATTGGGTGTACTTGAAGTTAAAGCCGTTCAAGGGCGTATCACGGGTACGACTCTTGAAGAAGCTAAGCCCGAGATACCTTGGACCATTTGAGATTCTGGAGCGGATCGGTTAAGAGGCTTATCGTTTGAGGCTATCAGTGGAGTTGAGTGGTCTACACGATGTAATCCACATTTCAGTGTTGCGGAAGGCGGTGCTAGAGCCTTCATAGGTGATCGCAGTTGATCAAGTGCCGGTGGATGAAGGGTTGAAGACTAAGGTCAAGCCCGTTCGTATTGAATACTTTGAGGTTAAGCGACTCCGTAACAAGGAGATCAGGATGGTCAAGGTCTGTTGGGATAATTGTGGCCGTGAGGAGCTCTCTTGGGAACGGGAGCAGACCATGCTGGAGGAGTACCCAGAGTTATTTCTCTCAGATAACGCTTTTGGCTTTGTTTATCTTTCCTTTGGTAATTTTGTGGACGAAATTCTTTTAAGAGGGAGAGAGTTGTAACACCCCGAAACTCAAAAGGGTGACGGGTGGCGTTTTGAGCAAATCTGGGTTTTGGTAGAGGTGACACGGCCTGGGACATGGGCGTGTCGTGCTCGGGTTTGGCGTTGGTCGCGTGGTCGACGATTTTTGAGTCAATGATAGTCGGGGGGGGGGTGAATACGGCCTGGGACACAGGCGTGTCCCAGGGCGTGTCAGTCACTCAGAGCCTTGCACTCAACGATCGTTGAGTGAGGGACGCACGACCTGAGCCCAGGCGTGTTCGGGTCCGATACGGGCGTGTGCAATTCGACACGAGCGTGTCGAATACCCGTATCCTCCTCGGGTCGTGTGGCAGTTTGTGCTAAGGCAGTTACACGGCCTGGGACACGGGCGTGCCCCAGGGAGTGTCTAGCACACGACATGTGACACGGGCGTGTCACATGGCCGTGTTGTGCTCGGATTGTTTTGGACCTATGTCGTTGAGGGAACATGCCCAGCTACACGGGTGTGTACTGGCTGACACGGGTATGTCAAGCCTGACACGGGCGTGTCGGGTGGCCGTGTTATTTTCGGGACGCGTCAGTTTCAACGGCAAATGGGTGATACAGCCCTGAATACGGGCGTGTCGGAACCCGTATTCGGCCCAGGTTTTGGAAATTCGGGTTGAATCTCAGCCGTTCGTTCCCTTGTTTTTGGATATGATGGTTCAGGCTCTTCCCACCTTAGGGTTAAGGCCGGTTCAGGGGTATAAATTCCTCAAAATCTTGGATTCACTCTCTTTCTAAGATCTAGAGAGAGGAGAGAGCAAGGAGGAAGACGGAAGGCTTGTTCCGGTCACCGGCGGAGTTTTAGAGCTCCAAATCGCGAGCCGACTTCGGATCTACGAAGGCAAGGATATTGCGGTGCTTTTCATCCGCATAGATCTCTATGGCACCAAGGAAAAACGCTAGGGTAACGATTCTCATCATAGGACATGTGAAGTCCTCTTTTCCTTTGTATAGGAAGCCCTCTCTCGCGAGTGTGCGATGAGTTTATGGCGTTCCTTGGGGTAGATATATAAAGTCCCCCTTGTGTAGAGTCCGCATACGAGAATGGACATAGGCATGATGTGTGAAGCCTACCCGGACAAGTTGGTCTGGATCGGTGATGTTGCATTGCATAAATGGTCGAAGAAGACTCCGTGCGAATGTTTGTTTTTCGGGTTTTCTATGAGGTAGATTGCAACAGGGAGCCTTGGGGACTAACTCCAAGGTGCACCCAGAAAACTGGGCAAACACGTGGTTTTGCTAACATGGTGGCCGGAGAGCCAACTTGAACATAACCGGGTTATCTGAACTGTGTGAAAGAAACGAGACTCAGGGAGTCTTGACCCGCGCATATGGCTTAAATTGACATTGTGGTATGAGCAACGGGTCAGGCGGAACCGTACCTGTTCTATGTCATTCGGTGGGACCGTTGGCATAGATGAGTGTCTTCGGCGGTCTATGGCTTAAATTGACGCGACCCAGGCCAGGAATACAAAATGCTCATAAGGTTGGCCGTCCAAGGGGCGGTGGTGAGATGGAAACTTATATGGCTTAAATTGACGTGACGTTGGCCGGATCGCTGTGAATGTGCCCTGAGTGCACGGGGTGTGGGGTCGTGCGTGCCTACGCCTGTGATGAAGTGTATTTACACTATACTGCTTGGTTTTACTAACAAAGTGCAGGGAAAGTGCATCGCCGCCCCGAGTTGGGGGCGAGGTCGTTATAATTTTGTCAGCATGACTGACCGTTGCTTTTGTTTGCCACCGTGCGGTGGATTGTTGCTTGTTGGTGCTGCGGAGCCGAGCGGTAAATAGCGGGCTAAAGCCCAAGTTGCTGAGCCGGCCCCTCGAAGGCCTAATTTTGAGTGTTTTCTTGTAATCTCATGTATGACCGGCCTTTGTGCCGAAGTTTTGATGACACTTATTTTTGAGCAAACTATTGTAAGGCCATAATGCCAGTTCTTGTGTATTGAACATTCCTGTTGGTTTGAGTAGTGGACATTCATGCTTGGCTGGGTTCTTTATTCTTTGCAACTTAATAAAATACTTCCGCTAGATGCTCTGTGTAGGACGTTGTGATTGGTTGATTGGTCTCAATGAGTAACCCACCGGTCTGTTCGTGGTATATGGCGTCGGGCCCCGGCTGGACCTACTTCTATATGCTATGTGACAGATAGGGGTTTTACACATTATTCTTGAGTGTCCAGAGAATAAGATGAAGGAGAAAAGAAGAGAAAAAGACTCCATAAAGAAGTACAACAAGCCCTCTTCAAGCAAGCACAAGAGGAAGGAGAAAAGTTTTGTTGTAGAAACCTGGAGTGAGATAGAAGAAGAATCTTCATCTTCCAGCTCCAGTGAAGATGAGGAAGAAGCTAAAGCAAAAGAAGTTTGCTTGATGGCTATCAATGCACAGGAAGCTTTTCAGAAGCTGAAAATTCAGAGAATGAAGACTGAATCTGAAGAGGATCAGGTAATATCCTCATTTGACTTTAATTCTGATTATTTCAAAACTGAATTTAAATTATTATGCAATGATCTAATCAAATCATAGAAGAAAATCAAACTTCTCAGAGATAGGCTAACTGAACATGACAATCTATTATCTGAAAACATTGAACTAAAAGATAAACTAATTATAGCTTCAGAAGAAATTATTTCTTTAAAAACTAAACTAAATGGGGCTAAGCAATTTGAAGAATCCCTTAATGGGAGAAGCATCAAATTAATGAACATCACAGGCATAGTAAATACAAGGCTAAATGGCAAGCTGGGCTTAGGTGCTTCATCAAGCCAACCTTATTTAATTCAAAAAAATATACTTTCTACCCCCATTAAATTTATATCAGAAAAAGGTAAAGATAAGGTAGATGAAAACAATGAATCAACTGAATTAAAACAGAAACCTAAGAAAAAGAAAAAGAATAAGAAAAACCTTAATCATAACAATGTTCAACAGATTTCGTTGAACTCAGCTCGACGAAATGTGTACAGTTTGTCGAACTCAAGTTGACGAACTTCGAACGCAGATTTTTATTATAATTATTCTTTGAACTGCGATCAACGAAACCAATATGGTTCGTCGAGCCGAGATCGACGATTTTGGGGCTCAGAGAATGAATATTTCCATTCTCTAAACGGAGTTCGACGAACTCATCCCAATTCGTCGAACTCAGGTCGACAAACTTATCAAAATTCGTCGATCCCAGTTCAGCCTAACAGAAACCTTAATTATTCAAGAACATAAAATCATTCAAAATATTTTGTTAACCCATTTACACAATGGATAATTCCACCTAGGAAATTTCACCCCTTAGGATATAGGAACCAACCAGAATGCTCTTATATTTCTAGCTTTAAATTTGAAAAGAATCAAGGATCCAAGGTTACCTGGGTCAAGAACACCTAATCTTTCATTTTGCAGGTAAAAGACTATCCTACCACAAAGGAACAGTGGTACCTGGATAGTGGATGCTCAAAGCATATGACAGGCAGCAAGGACAACTTAACAAACTACAAGTCCAAGCTTGGTCTAAAAGTGATATTTGGTGACTCCAACTGTGACCAAACTGAAGGCTATGGGATTGTTAAGATTGGAGCTGTCACTTTCAAGAAAGTAGCATATGTGAGTTGTCTCAAACATAACCTGATATCCATAAGCCAATTATTTGATGAAGGTTATCAGGTATCATTTTACCATTCTTCTTGCATTATTTCTTTTGTAGAGAATAAAACTTTCTTAACTGGCATTAATCTAGGAAACATCTATATAGTTAATTTCAAATCTGCTAGGTTAGAAATATGTTTATTTAATCAAATTAGTAACAATAATGAACTATGCCATAAAAGATTATGACATGTAAATCTTAAAAATATTGCCAAACTCTCTAGGGACAACCTTGTTAGAGGATTACCTTCTTGCCCCTACACGAAGGAAAGCCATTGCAGGGCTTGTCAATTAGGCAAGCAAACCAAAAAAAGCTTTAAATCCATCAATAAGAGTGATTCACCCAGGATTCTGTATTTACTATATATGGATCTATTTGGACCCATTGCTGTACAGAGCTTGGGAGAGAAATATTATACCTTAGTCATTGTAGATGACTTATGTAGGTTCACTTGGGTGTTCTTCTTGAGAAACAAGTCAGATAACTTTAAAGTTCTTACAGACTTTCTTAAGAACATAAGGATTGAGTATTCTACTCCAGTTGCATTGATCAGAAGTGATCATGGTACTGAGTTTGAATCTCTTTCTATGCAAGAATTCTGTGAGATGGAAGGTATCAGGCATTGCTTCTCTGCACCTAGAACTCCTTAACAAAATGGGGTAGCAGAAAGGAAAAATAGAACCCTGATTGAAGCTGCAGGAACATTGCTTGCAGATGCTCATATGTCCCTATCCTTTTGGGCAGAGGATGTAAGCACAACAAATTATGTCCTGATAGGAGTTTAATATATAAGCTTTAGGGCAAGACTCCCTATGAACTACTCAAAGGGAAGCAACCTAAAATAAACTATTTTAGAATCTTTGGTTGTATTTGTTATATTCATAATAACAACAAGAAACATCTTAGAAAATTTGAAGCCAAAGTTGCAATGGGAATTTCTCTTGGATATTCCCAAGTTAGCAAGGCTTATAGGGTTTTTAATAAATATACTTTGAAAATGGAAGAATCTGTTCATATTTCTTTTGATGAAGCTAACATGTATTACAAGGATTCTTCTATTAAAGACTTATTGTAGGTATCCCAATTTTGTGAGAAATTGGATGATCTGAACCTCACCAATGAGGCTGAATCACATCCTTCTCCACACATTGATGAAGATAGTGAAGAAGAGGTCAGTGATATAATTGCTGAACCTTCAATAACAAATTTAATTCCACAAGAGGAATTAATTCCCAATGCTGTTGTTGAACTAACTCCTCCAATTGATCTTATCACACTTAGAGATCACCCTGTATCTCAAGTGATTGGAGATATATCAGTTGGTGTGCAAACAAGACATCAACTTAACAAAAATTTGATGCATGCTTGCTTCATATCTCAACTTGAGCCCCAATCCATAAAAGATGCAGAGCAAGATCCCCACTAGATTACTGCAATGCAAGAGGAGCTCAATCAGTTTGAGAGATGCAGAGTTTGTGACTTAATTCGTAGACCCAAAGACTCACAAGTTATTGGAACTAAGTGGGTATTCAAAAATAAATTGGATGCACAAGGAGCCATCATCAGGAATAAAGCAAGGCTGGTAGCACAAGAATACAGACAAGAAGAAGGAATTGACTATGATCAAACCTTTACACATGTTGCAAGACTGGAAGCTATCAAAATTTTTCTTGCTTATGCAGCCTACAAAAAATTCAAGGTCTTCCAAATGGATGTCAAGAGTGCCTTCTTGAATGGTGAACTCAAAGAGAAAGTATATGTTGAACAACCACCAGCTTTTATTTCTCCAACTCATCCCTCTTTTGTTTTCAACTTGCATAAAACTCTTTATGGTTTAAAGCAAGCTCTAAGAGCTTGGTATGAGACCCTAGCTAGCTTTCTTTTAGAACATAAGTTCACTAGGGGCATTGTAGATAGGACTTTGTTTACTAGGCATCATAATAATAACATATTGTTAGTGCAAATATATGTAGATGATATCATTTTTGGCTCTACTGATTCCAAGCTATATAAAAGGTTTTCTAACTTGATGCATTCTAAGTTTGAAATGAGTAGCATGAGTGAGCATTCTTACTTCCTTGGTCTCCAAGTGAAGCAATACCCGGATGGCATTTTCATATCTCAATCCTAATATACTAAAAAATTAGTTAAAAGATTTGGGATGACTGATGCCTCAGCCATGAAAACACCCATGGCTTCCAATACTGTGATTGATTCTGATGAACATGGCAAGACAATTGATCAGAAGACATATAAGGCTATTGTTGGGTCGTTATTATATCTCACAGCTAGTATGCCAGACATAATATTTGCTATATGTCTTTGTGCTAGGTTCCAAGTGAAGCCTAAAGAATCTCACCTTATTTTTTTAAAAAGAATTTTGAGATATATAAAGGGTTGCCAAAATCTAGGACCCTTTTATCCAACTGAGTCAGAATTTGAATTAACTGGATTCTCAGATGCTGACTTTGTTGGATGTAGAGTTGACAGGAAAAGCACATCAAGAACATGCAAGTTCCTTAGTGATAGGCTTGTGTCCTGGTTTTGTAAGAAACAAACATCTGTGTCCACTTCAACTATAGAAGCTGAATACATTGCAGCTGGTAGTTGTTGTTCACAAATATTGTGGATTCAAAACCAACTCCTGGATTATGGATACAATATAAATAATTCAACTGTATTTTGTGATAGTACAAGTGCAATTTCCATTGCACAAAACCCAGTACATCATAGTAGGACAAAATATATAGGAGTAAGACATCATTTCATTAGAGATTGTGAGGAAAAAAAGAAAATTAATTTTATCTTTATCTCTACTGATTTACAAAGAGCAGACATCTTCACCAAACCTTTGGATGAGAGGAAACATCTGTTCTTTCTAAATCAGCTAGGTATGATCAATGGAGAAGCATTAATTTAATTTTCTGTCTGAGGTCGAAGAATTGATCACAGTTCGTCGAACGGAGATCGATGATCTGAGAACTATTTTTGAGAAAATTCGTCGATCTGAGATCGACGAACTCTCTGTGTGAAGTTATTTTCTTCGAGCGGAGATCGATGATCTTGGTTCAGAAAATTTTTTATCGACTTGAGAGCGACGAAAAGTTTTCCCCTCTTCAAACTGAGATCAACGATATTATTTCTTCATGAAATTTTTCGTCGACCTGAGAACGAAGATTTTTTTATTTTCGCAGGACGGAGTCTAGCGCTTCATATTCTGAAAACCATATAACTAGGTTTTCTTCGATCTCCATCCCATGCTTTAGGTTCACTTGCACTTCATCTCTCTTTCTTTTTGCAGGAAAACCAATGGCGATTCCGGCGATTTCCCTTTCTGGCATGAAGTTTGACACCGGGTTCGACATCGATTTCGATTCCTTCCGTCACTCCGACCAAATCTTCACGGACATTCTACTATTATTTGAGGATCAACAACTGAAGAGACTCATGACCATAAGGATCAAGTTAGCCGTAATAGAGATAAGGGAGTGGGTTTATACATCATCTTCTCCAGATGCAGATACGATTACTGGCACCATTGCAGGAAATCAGGTTACTCTAACCCCTGATGTTTTAATAGAGATTTTTGATTTGATAAATGAAGATGAGGATATTGAGATAGATAGTTCTTAATATGATAATATGTTGATCAAAATGGGTCATTCTGAGGGAAACCCTAACAAACCGTTGAAAAAGAACTTATCTACTGAGTATAAGTTCCTTGCTGATGTCATTGGGAAAGTGTTGTTGGGCAAACACACTGCCCATGACTATATAACCAGGCACCAGTTCTTAGTGATGTGTGCTCTGGTAAACAAGAAGGCAGTAAACTGGGGAAAGTTACTGTTTGAGTTAATTAAAAGGAAGAACTCTAATAAAGAGGTATGTTTTGGGAAAATCTTAGGCATTTTTTGTAACACCTCAAAAATCCCAAAGTCCCAAAATAAGTCAGGCTGGGTGACACGGCCTGGGACACGGGCATGTCCCAGGGCGTGTCCAGTGCACACGGCCTGGGACACGGGCGTCTCCCAAGGCGTGTCCTGCTCGAGTGAATACCCGAGTGACGTTGAGTGGCATTTAGTAGAATGGCGTTGAGTGTGGTGACATGGCCTTGGACACGGGCGTGTCCAATGGCGTGTCCTGCTCGGGTGAATACCCGGGTGGCGTTGAGTGGCATTGAGTGGCGTTGAGTGGCGTTGAGTAGAATGGCGTTGAATGTGGAACACGGCCTGTGACACGAGCATGTCACAAGGGCGTGTTTGGGACACGGCTAAGGACACGGGCGTGTGACTTAGCCGTGTCCTTCTCGGGTGATCTGGTCTTGTATTGAAAGAGTGACACGACTAGTCATACGACCGTGTGCTTTATGATACGGGCATGTCAGGGTTTGGCACGGGCGTGTGTAAGCCCATGTTTTATACTGAGTGAGTCGGTTCTATAGCTGCTTCAGGAACACGGCCTGTGATACGGGCGTGTCACAACCCGTGTTCAGTCCAAGAAATCAGTTTAATGGCTGATCTGGTCCGTTAATTTTCTTTAACCAAGATCCAATGGTCTAGGCTCATCCCTGGGGTGATAAGGCCGGCCTTGAGAAGGAGGAAGCTCATGTTTGAGTTGTGCCTTGCTTTTCATAAGTAAGAGAGAGAGGAGAGCTTGAAGAGGAAGAAGAAGAGGAAGCCAGCTGCCGGTGGTTCTATGGTGGTTCAAATCGCGAGCCGAGTTTGGATTTGCGAAGGCAAGGCTGCTGCGAGGACGTTCATCCGTTTTCTTTTCTCCCCATGGCTCTGAAGCGTCTTCCAAGGGTAACGATTCCCTTCTTGGACAAGTGAAGTCCTTCTTTCCTGCATTTGTATAGGAATCCTCCACCAAAAGGTGGATGGCGAAGAGATTCCCTTGGAATTGGTGGTTCATCCCTTGTTGTAGTGCATTAGAACCGGAAGTGTGAGTACGGTTAGGTATACTGTGTGAAGCCCATCCGGACATGTTGGTCTGGATTGGTGATGCTTGTTTGCACATCGGAGAAGGCTCCATGATTATTGCTAGTATGCATGAAATATGTGGTGGATTCCTGTGGCTTGGTGCTGCAGTAAGTACTGGAGGAAGTCCAGGAAATTGTGAGAGTTTGGTTCAAATATTGTGGTCGTGAGTGCCATGTGGTATAAAGGGCTTAGTGCCGAACAAGAAAGGTGAAACCGACCCGTGCCTGTAAGTTGACCATGAGTACTTCGGTATTCCTTTTTTGCAAGGCGATTTGAGCAACGGGGGGTGGCTGATCTGTACCTGCGTTATGCCAGCTGTACAAGAGAGCATCAAGGCATTGGGCTTTCGTCAGGGGCATAATGAGAGTCTTTGGACTAGGCGCCATAAAGACTAGGAATGCTCAAGTTTGACCGTCATGCCTGGGACCTCTGAATGGTGGTGGGATCCGGTGTTTCCAGTACACCTGAATGTGCCCTGAGTGAACGGAATGTCGGTCCGTCGTGCTGGCATTTGTGATATGTATGGCCTTGGTGGCTAAAAATATATATGTGTGTGATGTAAATTGCTATGCAGGGAAGGAATTCCGCTGCCCCGTGCCAGGGGCAGGGTCGTTATAATTGGTCAGCTGAATGCTGACCGTTACCCTGTTTGCCACTTATTGGTGGATTGGTTCTTGCAGGTGCAGGTGGTGCTGGTCCAAGCGGGACTTAGTGGGCTGAAGCCCAAGCTGCATTACTGCCCTCGAAGGCCTTGTTTTGCTTAGTCTTGTTCATGTGTGGCCGGCCTGCGTGCCGATATTTGTAAACCACACCTTATGTTCAGAGAAACTTATAAAAGCCATAAGGCTGTGAACCTGTTGTGTATGGTTGTATACATTCCTATTTTGTTATAGAAGTGGACAATTCCTGTATTATTGAGTTCATGTTTTCAACCCTGAAACTTCCGCTAGAATGCTCTGTGTTAGGGTGCGATGGTTCTTGGTATTATTTCGTAATGTCTCCGCTTGTTTGTGGAATATAGTGTGGGGCTCCGGCCGGACCCTCTATTATATCCTACGTGATGGGTAGAGGTGTTACAATTTGGTATCAGCTTGTTGGTCAATCTCTTCCGAATTTGCGAACAAATTCTTTTGAGGGGTTGCGAGCACGTGTCAGTGCTGCCGTTATAACACATATATTGAACTCAATAATGTCCACTTAGGATTGTAAATACACTTGTTTGGTGAACCTGTGTGTTCATTTTTGGTTTGTTTGCCGTTTGTTTAGTCTCTAAATTATGTTTCTACACATATAGGTGACTAGAAGTGTTGCGGGTCAGTCGAAACCTAGCATTCTGTTTAAAGTGCGACACCAGCTGAGGTGCCCACACCTCCTCCATCTGCTGAAACTATCCGTTTGATTATGGAGACAGTGCTTGCGGTTATGAATGCTCAGTAAGCTGGGCAGGCTTGGCCTGCAGTGGTGCCAATTCATGCTAAGATAAGATAAGAACCGGTAGAGGCTGTAGTTGATCCGCGGGCGACAGATCAACAATTGAACCGGTAGAGGCTGTAGTTCCCCAGCCCAAGCAGAGGATTGGATCTCAAGTATTAATAGGCTCTTGATCGCTATTAGAGAAGAGGAGGAACAGAAAGTCACACTAACCACTTTCCTGCTTGAGGGAGAGGCTCAGTTGTGGTGGGACGAGGTAGAACTGCATCACTTGGCGGGCAGACGTTTGACGGGAGTCTCGATGGAAGAGTTCCCTCGATTGTTTTTAGCAAAGCATCTCCCAATGCAGCAAAGAATTTCCATGGAGTTGGAGTTCCAATGTTTAACTCAAGGGGAGCATAGCGTGGATGAGTATCTGCATGAATTTACACGTTTGGGAAAGTACGCGGGAAATATCTTCACCGAAGAGGTGCGTAAGACCAGTTAGTTTTATGGGGGACTACGAGATGAGCTGCGATATTTGCTCTCAAGTTTTGTGAATCAGGGATTCCAAACGTTGGTCTGTACGGCTCGGTCTTTGGAAAAGGATATGAAAAGAGGACAAGCAAGGGGGACCTTGGCTGTTGCGAAACCGGAGTTTAATCCGCCGGGTCCGGAGAAGTCTGGATACCGAAGGAGGTGGAATAAAAAGTCCAAATCTACTGGACAAGCTCCTTCAGTGACTGTGATGGAAGCATCTTCTGGGTATGGATCTCGCACTTGTTTTACGTGTGGGAAGTTGGGACACTTTGAACGTGATTGCCGAGTTGTCCCTCCGAAGGGTGAAAAGAAGACGGTTGCATCTTATGCGGAGAAAGGGAAGACTGTGGTGGAGTCTTCTGCATCGCACGCGCAGCCCCGGGTGTTCAACCTTGAGCAACAGGAGGCCATTAAGCAGGCCGATGTCGTCACAGGTGCGCACAGTTTTAAATTTTATTATATGCTGTGTGCTGTGCTTGTTTTAAATTTGGTGTTTTTTGTCCTTATACGGGACTCTCCGACACGAGCACTGTTCAATACAGGGTCTTCACATTCATTTCTGTCGGAAGATTTCATCTTGCGAATTGGGGTGCCTATACAGACCGCGATAGACAGTCTGAAGGTGTTACTACCTAACGGATGTTTGATGTGTGCGGATAAGTCTTGTTGTGTTGAGGTCAAGATAGGTAGTCGGGATTTCAAGGTGGAAACGTAAGTATTGCCGATATCAGAGTTTGATATAATATTTGGTATGGACTGGCTATCAGAGCAGCATGTTTGTATAGATTGCACCTCAAAAGAGGTTACACTGGGGAAAAATACCGAACAAGAGGCCAAGTTCAGTGGCATGCGAGGGATGAGTAGGATATTGATATCTGCTCTCCAAGTCGTTAAGACAGTTCGGAAGGGTGCGAAGTTATTCTTCACACTCATTGAGGCGGTGGAGCCGAAGACCAGTGTAAGTTAGATGCCGATTGTATCAGAATACGCTGATGTGTTTCCAAAAGACCTTCCGGGGTTACCACCCCAAAGGGAAATCGACTTCGCTATCGAGCTGGTGCCAGGTGCGAAACCTTTGGCCCGCTCGCCTTATCGAGTAGCGCCAAAGGAGATGGCGGAACTAAAGGTTCAATTGCAATAATTGCTATAGCAAGGCTATACACGCCCAAGTCACTCGCCTTGGTGCGCGTCGGTTCTCTTTGTGAAAAAGAAGGACGACAACTAGCGTCTATGCATTGATTATAAAGAACTGAACAAACTAACAGAAAAGAACAAGTATCCAAATCCACGGATCGATGACTTGTTTGATCAGTTAGTTGGCTCGACTATATACTCCAAGTTGGATTTGAAGTCAAGCTACTATCAGTTGAGAGTTTGTGAAAGTGACATACCCAAAACAGCGTTTGGAACACGCTATGGTCACTATGAGTTCACGATAATGCCGTTTTGGCTGTCTAATGTGCAATCGATATTCATGGACTTGATGCATCGTACATTTAGGGAATACTTGCGGATAGTGTTACACACTCTGAGGAAGAATAAGCTCTACGCCAAGTTCTCTAAGTGTGAGTTTTGGCTATCGTCATTGGCTTTCCTTGGCCATGTGGTTAGTGGAGAGGGCATTGCGGTGGATCCTTCCATGATAGTTGCTATACGAGAGTGGCCTGTTCTCTCTTCAGTAGCAGAAGTCAGGAGTTTTCTTGGGCTTGCGGGCTACTACAAGTGCTTCGTAGAGAATTTCTCGAGAATAGCTTTGCCTCTCACCACACTGACGAGAAAGGATCAGAAGTTCATTTGGACGCCAGAGTGTGCTCGAGCTTTTGACGAGTTAAAGAGTCGTTTGCCCGCGACGCCAATCTTAACATCACCATGTGGTCAAGACGGCTTTGAGGTCTATAATGATGCATCAGGGAGCGGCTTAGGCTGCATTCTTTTGCAATTCAAAAAAGTGATAGCTTATGGCTCACTCCAGTTGAAGGTGCATGAACGGAATTACCCCGTCCATGATTTGGAACTGGCGACGGTTATATTTGCACTCAAACTGTGGCGTCATTATTTATATGGCGTGAAAGTGGATATATTCACGGACCATAAGAGCCTGAAATATCTATTGGATTAGAAAGATCTAAATATGCGATAGAGAAAGTGGATGGAGTTTCTTGGTGACTACACCTTCCAGATTCATTATACTCCCGGTAAAGGTAATGTAGTCGCGGATGCCTTGAGTCGTCGGACTCCGGTAAGGGCAAGTTGGCTTTTACAGCATGATGAAAGCCTAATTCGAGAACTGGAGGCATTAAATATTTCTTGTGTTGAAAGGAATGCCACTGCAGATGCGTGCTTAAACTGGACGGAGGTACAGTGTGACCTGGCGGACAGAGTTTGACAAGCAACAGAACTTGATAAAAGTCTACAATGCTATGCAACGGAAAGTGCAGACTCTAGATTTTAGTTTAATGATGGTCTTTCTCGGAAGGACGGTCGTCTGTGTGTCCCAAGTAAGGGTAAGCTTCGTGAAGAGGTGATGTATGAAGGCCACTTCACCAAATATTCAGTTCACCCAGGGAGCACGAATATGTATAAAGATATGAAGAAGCTATTTTGGTGGCCTGGAATGAAGAAGGACATAGCACACTATGTCGCTAAGTGTCAAACGTGTGCTTTGGTAAAGGCAGAATGCAAAAAACTGGGTGGTTTACTAAAGCCGTTACCTATTCCTGAATGGAAATTTGACGATATTTCCATGTATTTCGTGCATGGATTGTCGAGATCACAGCGTGGAAATGATGCGGTATGGGTGATTGTGGACCGGTTAACCAAGGTGTCACACTTCATCCCGAACCGTAAGGATGATTCAGTTGAGAAGTTGGCAAAGATGTACGTGGATACTATTGTACGATTGCACGGTGTGCCCCGTAGCATCGTTAGTGATCGAGATGGGCGTCTCACTTCGGAAAATTGGAGATTAGTTCATGAACTATTGGGTACAAAATTACATTTTAGTATGACCTTCCACCCTCAAACGGATGGTCAGACCGAGAGGACCAACAGGACGTTGGAGGATATGCTCCAAATGTGTGCGCTGGATTTTGGGAAGAATTGGGAAGATCATCTCGGTGTGGTTGAGTCTGCCTACAACAACAGCTACCAAGCGAGTATCCAGATAGCGCCCTTTGAGGCTCTATACGGTAGAAAATGTCGTACACCTTTGGCTTGGGCGGAGACTGGCGAAACGAAGTTGTATCGGCGAAAAGAGTTAGATGATGCCAACTCAGTTATACGGTTGATACGTGAAAGACTGATGGTGGCTCAAAGGTGTGTCCAGGATACGACGTCTGAAAAAGTTGAGCCCGAGGTATCTGGGACCATTTGAAGTGGTCGAGCGTATTGGTGAAGCTGCCTATTGGTTAGCACTTTCGCAAGAGCTGAGCAGTTTACATGATATGTTTCATGTCTCGGTGTTGTAGAAGGTGCTAAGAGAGCCAGTCCAAGTGGTTGTTGCAGATCAAGTATCAGTCGACAGTGGGCTAACGACGAAAGTTAAGCCTATTCGAATCGAGGATCGAGCCGAAAAGCAGTTATTGAACAAGATGATCGGGATGGTCAAAGTCCGATGGGACAATTGTGGCCGTGAGGAGCTAACATGGGAGCGAGAGCAGACCATGCGAGCTGAGTTTCCCGAGTTTTTTTGTGTAAATTGTTGATCGTGTACGTTTTATTGTAACAAAACTGTTAGTGGAATAGAATTGTAATGTTTGTTCCCTTGCTGATTACAAATTTCGGGATGAAATTTATTTTAAGGGGGGAGGGGAGGATTGTAACACCCCAAAAATCCCTAAGTCCAAAAATGAGTCAGGCTGGGTGACACGGCCTGGGACACGGGCGTGTACCAGGGCGTGTCCAGTGCACACGGCCTGGGACACGGGCGTGTCCCAGGGCGTGTCCTGCTCGGGTGAATACCCGGGTGGCGTTGAGTGGCGTTGAGTAGAATGGCGTTGAGTGTGGTGACACGGCCTTGGACACGGGTGTGTCCAAGGGCGTGTCTTGCTCGGGTGAATACCCGGGTGGCGTTGAGTGGCGTTGAGTAGAATGACATTGAGTGTGGAACACGGTCTATGACGCGGGCGTGTCACAGGGGTGTGTTTGGCACATGGCTAAGGAAACGGGCGTGTGCCTTAGCCATGTCCTTCTCGGGTGATCTGGTCTTGTGTTGAATGAGTGATATAGCTAGTCACACGGCCGTGTGCTTTCTGACACGGGCGTATCAAGGGTTTGATACGGGCGTGTCTAAGCCCATGTTATGGACTGAGTGAGTCGGTTCTGTAGCCGCATCAGGAACACGGCTTGTGACACGGGCGTGTCACAACCCGTGTTCAGTCCAGAAAATCAGTTTAAGGGCTAATCTGGTCCATTCATTTTCTTTAACCAAGATCCAATGGTCTAGGCTCATCCCTGGGGTGATAAGGCCGGACTTGAGAAGGAGGAAGCTGATGTTTGAGTTGTGCCTTGCTTTTCGTAAGTAAGAGAGAGAGGATAGCTTGAGGAGGAAGAAGAAGAGGAAGCCGTCTGCCGGTGGTGCTACGGTGGTTCAAATCGCGAGACGAGTTCGGATTTGCGAAGGCAAGGCTACTGCGAGGACTTTCATCCATTTGCTTTTCTCCCCATGTCTCCGAAGCGTCTTCCAAGGGTAACGATTCCCTTCTTGGACAAGTGAAGTTCTTCTTTCCTGCATTTGCGTAGGAATACTCCACCAAAAGGTGGATGGCGAAGAGATTCCCTTTGGATTGGTGGTTCATCCCTTGTTGTAGTGCATTAGAACCGGAAGTGTGAGTACAGTTAGACATGTTGTGTGAATCCCATCCGAACATGTTGGTCTGGATTGGTGATGCTTGTTTGCACATCGGAGAAGGCTCCGTGATTATTGCTAGTATGCATGAAATATATGGTGGATGCATGTGGCTTGGTGCCGTAGTAAGTACTGGAGGAAGTCCAAGAAATTGTGAGAGTTGGGTTCAACTCTTGTGGTAATGAGTGCCATGTGGTATAAAGGGCTTAGTGCCAAACAGGAAAGGTGAAACCGACCCGCGCCTGTAAGTTGACCATGAGTACTTTGGTATTCCTTTGTGGCAAGGCGATTTGAGCAACGGGGGGTGGCTGATCTGTACCTGCGTTATGCCAGCTGTACAAGAGAGCGTTAAGGCATTGGGCTTTCGTCAGGGGCATAATGAGAGTCTTTGGCCTGGGCGCCATAAAGACTAGGAATGCTCAAGTTTGACCGTCATGTTTGGGACCTCTGAATGGTGGTGGGATCCGGTGTTTCCGGTACACCTGAATGTGCCCTGAGTGCACGGAATGTCGGGCCGTCATGCCGGCATTTGTGATATGTATGGCATTGGTGGCTGAAAATATATATGTGTGTGATGTAAATTGCTATACAGGGAAGGAATTCCGCTGCCCCATGCCAGGGGCAGGGTCGTTATAATTGGTCAGCTGAATGCTGACCATGGCCCTGTTTGCCACCGGTTGGTAGATTGGTTCTTGCAGGTGCAGGTGGTGCTGGTCCAAGTGGGACTTAGCGGGCTGATGCCCAAGCTGCGTTGCTTCCCTCGAAGGCCTTATTTGTCTTAGTCTTATTCATGTGTGGCCGGCCTGCGTGCCGATGTTTGTAAACCACACCTTATGGTCAGAGAAACTTGTAAAACATAAGGCTGTGAACCTGTTGTGTATGGTTGTATACATTCCTATTTTGTTATAGAAGTGGATAATTCCTGTATTATTGAGTTCATGTTTTCAACCCTGAAACTTCCGCTAGAATGCTCTATGTTAGGGTGCGATGGTTCTTGGTATTATTTCGTGACGTCTCCGCTTGTTTGTGGAATATGGTGTGGGTCCTCGACCGGACCCTCTATTATATTCTACGTGATGGGTAGAGATGTTACATTTTCCTTCAGGCAAAGGCATCTGAACAACTGGTCTCACAGACCATCTTCATTAATGCCTCCAAGAGGCTTACATCTACCTTGTTTGGCAGATAGGAGAGGACTATCACCAATCCATCCGGGGCTTCCTCCTCTTCCAGGACTTCTAAGGACACAAGGGCAGTTACAGCTACTCCCCCACCTCCAAAAGAAATTACTCCCTCCATCAGAATTCCTTCACCTCCTTCTCATCAACAACCATCATCAACTCCCCTCCAGCAACCATCCATTTCCTCTCCTATCTCTACTGGATCACCATCTCATTCTCCACTTCCTCAATCTCCAATCCACATACCATAGGATTCTCAATCTACACCACCTCAGTCCCCTCTTACAACTCATCTGGCTGACATTCCATCTACATCCTCTCAGCCCAATTTCAATCTGCTATCTCCACCTCCACCATCTCCACATCAATCCACAGCTCAATCACCCATCCAGGACATCCCCACTACATCAGTTCCTACCACAACAAATCCTTCTACTACAATTCCAACCACATCTACTGACATTCCATCCAACACTCCTTCTAACCCTACCTCCTCATTCCCTGAATTCTTACATACAGACTTCCCTAATGCTTTTTCTGTATTTTCCAACTGTGGACATCATTCCTCTTATACTCCCTCTGCTCCTGAACCTCTATATCTAAATTTCTCTGATATTGCAAAGGATCTTCTTAAATTCATCTCTCCTAGTCTAGAGCAATTAATAGCTACTGCTATTACTCCTCTCTCTGCCTCCACCAATTCTCTATCTACTAGAATTGCTGCCCTCTCTACTGTCCCTTCTTCTGGGGACCTGGATTCAAGACCCTCTGAAACCAGGCAGGGGGAGATGTCCTGTGAAGAAGTTCCAGTTCCTCCTCTAGCAGCAGCAGTAGCAACAACTGCTCCAGTTCCTCTTCTCACAACAGCAACAACAGATTCCCCTGAGGCAGACATTCCAATGGATATTATAGATATTATAGATGATTCTGATATGAATATAGCTTATGATATAGATGAATATATATGCACTGCTGGTGATTTTATCATAAATCCCACAGTTGATTTGACTTCTTTACTCAATTCCTTCAATCCAATTTACAGAATTTATAGAAATGTGTTGCCCAGTTTTGATGCTGATTACTCCAAGGCCATTGTATGTTATTCTGCTCCAATAAGTCCTGAACTTGTAGATCAACTAAGGGCAAGCTTTACAGCTGCCTATGATTTCAGAAATAGTAGTTGTTGAAGATGTTTGAATTCCTCCTCCTTGTATGTGGTCTGAGCCCCCAATGCCAAATCTTGATGATATTATGTTTGCAGGTTTGGAAGAAGAGGAAGGAAATCAGATCGTTACTGAAAGTTTTGCAGAGCCAGAATTTCAAGTACAGCCTTAGGCTGAGAAGCAGATCTCTAAAGAAACTCTAAAGGAAATTGATGATTTATATGACAATCCTCCTAGATCATCTGATGATGAAGATGAGAATTCTGATGACTCTGGTCCTTAGAAAACAAAATCTAAGAAGAGAAAGGTTCCTGCTAAGGCTGTTCCTAAGCCTAATCCCACTACTAACACTCCTTATTACATCCTGCATAATATCACTCCATATCCAGATATGCCTCAATGGATGTTGTTTGTTGGAACACCCTATTACTAATTTGGGTAAGGATCACTATGTTGTCTTAGGGATCCCAGTTGACCTAGTTGTATAGTTGAAAAGGTCAACATTAGAATGAGTCTAGGGCTTAGAACTTAGGTTTGAAGCTGCCCCCAGGACCATTCCAAGATCAAGGCAAAAGAGCTTAGTCTAAGGCATTTTTCGTCGAGCTCAGGTCGACGAATCGTCGAACTCCGTTCGACGCTCTCTGAGCTCATCTTCTATAAAACGTCGAACTCCGGTCGACGTTCTTCGAGCTCAGATCGACTATCTGCTTTTGGCTAGCTTCTGCTGAGTCGTCGAACTCCCCTCGACTATCTTCTAGCTCAGTTCGACGATCCTTCCTTAAAGTTATTTCTCAGGTCTCTGAGCTCGGGTCGACGATCTTCGAGCTCAGATCGACGTTTTCTGTCTGCTTGTCCATTTAATCTCTGAGCTCAGTTCGACGATCGTAGAGCTCAGATCGATGTTTTCTTTGGAGAGATCGACGCTTTCAGGAATTCAAATGCTGCTGTTCTTTGGAATGTTTTTGAATAATTATCAGCATTTATGTCAAAAGATCTCCCAGCCGTTTGTCTTTATTTCTGGAGCAAGTTTCAAGGAATTATTCTGAGAATGTTTGCTGGACTTTCCTCTAGAAGACAAGAATATTTTTGGAAGACATTTATGACTCCCAACGGCTAATTTTGGACAAGGAAACGTCAGAAAATATTTATTCCTTTCTTCTGTGTCATTAAGAATTACAGAATACACAAGAAGTACACACAGAGATTGACACAAAAAAAAGGAAAAGTGAACACACTGAATAGAGAATACTGATAGCAGAAGAACAACAGAAGAACTGTGACTCAAAACATCTTCTTGCTGACTGAAAAGTGTTCACAATCTCATCTCAGAACTCCAGACACCTTACCTTCAGCCTTCTTGCTGAAACCATCCTGTGCTGGAGATCAAAGTTCTGAAGACCTATCACCCTAGAGCAAAGCTTCTTTTCCTGAACCTTTCTACATCTCAGGGGGAGCTTTGACATCATCAATCCACTTGTGCTTCTCTCATTTGATTGAGAACAGAGAAGACACCCTTCACTCTTATTTTTCTTTTCCTGCTGTAAAAGGGTTCTTGAACTCCCTTCAAAAGTTCTGTCTGGTTCTGAGAGCCTTGTCAAAACTCAGTGGTGGCAAGACACCTTATCAAAAAATCTAGTTTTGGTTTTTGGGCACCTTATCAAAAGCTCATTGGTGTCAGGACACCTGATCAACTCATCCTGAGTGGATTCCTACCAAGGGTGGTAGAAGAGTGGATGTACCCAGGTTTTTGGGGAACCACTATAATTCCTTGTGTCTTCTGGTTTGTTTGTGTGATTTGTTTGCTGTGTGCTGTGCTTTTTATTTCTTAGTTTTTAACTTCTTACTAGCACTTTACACTATATCATAAATTGAATTTTATATGTGCTATTTATTTCAACTGTGAAAAATTATTTTAAAATACTCTATTCACCCCCCCTCTAGAGTTGAGATAGATCTTAGCCTCACTTTCAATTGTTGTCCAAAAATGAGCAAAAGGAAAGGAAAAAAAGAAGAAGATACAGTTCTCCACCTAAGCAGACTAGGAGAGGACCTCCTCCTACTGCAGCTGCTTCAGGAAATGTTGCAAAAGCTCAGAAGCCAGATTCCAGCAGCTCTCAATCTCAAATGCCAGCTTCATACAAGTCTTCTAGACATGCTGGAAAGTATAGTCAATACAGACCTCTAGGGTCCTATTATTCAGGCAAATCTCAACAGTCTCTTCCTCCAACAAACTTTCAACAACAATAAATTATTTTCAGAAATTCTCAAAAATCTGCTCAGGATGTTGCTAAATCTGATCTAGAGTGACCTCCCTCTCCAGTTTATGAACCTGAGTTAGAACCAAACTTCAGAATGGCTAGATTTCAAGAAGTAACTGGTTTGTCTCAGATGAACAAGGCCAGAGCTGAAGGAGCAGATCTATCAAAGTTCATTACTATGTCTACCTACAAGCAGAAAGAATTTGACAAATTTCAGGTAGACAGACATTTATTTGATCCAAATGAATATATGCAGGTACATCAAGAAGTTGTTGTTCCCAGAGCCTCATCTGTGACAAATCTTGGAGTTCAAGATATAAAAATATCTAAGAAGGAAGCAGAAAATCCTCACAGGACAATTATATTTGCTAAATCTTCATCTGCTCCTCCCTCTGACAATTCTTGAACTTTTATTTCTCTGTGATATTTATGTGTATTGAACTTAGCAATATTATATCTGCTGAATGGTTTAAGATTCTGTCAGATATTTATATTTCTTTGTGTTTTTATGTTTTCCTTTTTTGTTTAGTGACCCCACCCAAATAGGGGGAGACTCTTAGATCCATAGTTTGGATTTGGGCTAGGTTCACTAATAGGTTATTGACCCATCATGCATAGACTAGGGTCAATTTGTTAGTTCTAAGGTCTAGGTCAGTATGACTAGGTTAGACAATCTATGTTCAATCCTTCAGAAGACTCCAGAGACTCAGACTTAGAAGAATTGCAGTTTTTAAGAAGTTCAGAAAATAAGTTCAAAGTTCTTCAAACACAGCTCGATGATCGACGATCGCAGATCGACGAAATCATAGTTTCTACTCTGAGCTGAGCTCGACGAAATACAAGCTCAGTGTAACACCTCCCCTGTAAAGACCATATAATATGGGTCCGGCCGGGGCCCCACAACATACGGACGCCACAGCTTTAGTATTATAAGATGATATGAACACTACCCAATCACAAAACTCCAGACAAACACAGCGGAAACATAAAACTAAAAGACAGAAGTTATCCACTAACAATAGAGTATCGAAATGGCCTTAAGGCCTTACACAATATAAGTCCAAAAAAAATATAAAAGTGTCAAGAACTCCTAGGCTACCTCGGCATGCAAGCCGGACATGATCAAACAACATCAGCAAAACAAGGAGAAGAACTAGCCAAGCACAGCAACACTTCATGAGGCTTAGGGCTTTTCGCCCGGCGCGCTAGCTCCTGCAAGCGATCCTTGCCCTGTAAGGATTGGAAGTAACGTGGGTCAGCAAAGGCTGACCTCTACTGTGTAACAAACACATCTCCTCCCGGCCGTCCCTAACGGACCCCGGGGTACCACTCCACCTGCAAGTTAACACTTCGTATACCAAAAGAGCATATATATTAAAGCGGTAAAACAGGCTTGGATGTCTCATACAGCATACATGTTCTCTATATTTTGTACAAAGTAAAAGGGGCCTACTATGCAACATAAATGCAACCCGGGTTTCACCCAAGGCACCCTAGCTCGTATGCATCTAGCACAACATCAAACATTGGGTACTTCCGTTTCCCCATTGGCTTAAAGCCGCAAACAAAAGGGAAACACCATGTCCCCAACGGCACACAGGCCGTCACACGGAACCTTGCAATAGCCCCACCCGCACATGGGTCTTAAACCCCGGGCTTGCCCGCATATTCTGACTTCGCACGTCAGGGTTCCGTCTCACACTAACCGATTCTAAGAAGCCTTGCTGGACCCCACCCGCTCATGGCCACATTGCCCGGGCTTGCCCTCCGCTCGGCATTCTCGTCAGTCTCACACAAGGGCTAGTCTCGCCGGGACACTTTCCCCACATGACTTGCGCGTCACGGGATAGCCAGCCGACCACGGAGACCTAGCCGCACCTTTGCACAGCACAAAACGAGGTTTCCCCACCCCAATTGCCACTCGCACCGAGCCTTTCCCGTGCTCCAAGGAAACCATCTACCGCACAAAGCGGAGCTAACCTCGTCCGGTTCCGACTACGAGTACTCACTCAAATATAAGGGGGAAAACGCATACATACAATGGCGTATTGCCTTTACGGATTTCTACCAAATCCTCACAGCTCGCTATGCAACATCACCGGGTCGGACTAACGGTCGCGACCCCGGCTTCACCCACAATGCCTAATCCGCTAACGGAGCGGATCTCTAATGCAAAGAATGCCGGGATGAACCTACTCCACCCGGAGGTTCCTCTTGAACCTAGGCTACACGAATCCCTCTCATTTGAGAGATTCGGTGCTCAAAATATGAAAGGAAGGGGATGCTATTCATGCATCCTAAATCCTAAAAATCGAGAGGAGAAGTGTCGTTACCTTTCGTCCCCTCTTCCTAGCCATGGAGAAGATTTGCTCGGTTGAACACCACCGCAACGCTCCCACCTTCGCGGATCTGAACTCCGCTCGCGAAACGGACCTCCGAAGCTTCGCCGGCGGCCGGAACTTGGCCTCCTTGCTCTCCCTTCTCTCTAGAACTTAGAGAGATAAAAGAAAGTGGGGAATGAGGGTTTGGAACCCTATTCCCGGCCTTAAACCGCCCAGGGAGGCCCCCCCACCGTTGGATCTTCCAAGGAAAAGAACGAACGGCCACGATCGGAACCTAAATTAGAAAATCTAGGCCGAACACGGGTTGCAACACGGCCGTGTGCCTGGCCGTGTTACCCATTCGCCGTCACGAACGATTCGAAAACCTGCACACGGCTCCTGACACGGCCTTCGACACGGCCGTGTCTCGCTCCACACGGCCGTGTCGTGACCCGTGTCACGACACCCGTTTTCAACATTTTCAGTCAGAGAAGTACACGGCCTCTGACACGGCCCCTGACACGCCTGTGTTACCTGGGACACGGCCGTGTTCGGGCCCGTGTCATGCCCCGTGTGCAATACCTCAGAAAAGGTTTCGAAACGACCCGATGTTACACGGCCTGGGACACGGCCGTGTGCCTGGCCATGTTCCATACCCGACTATCGTCGACCTTAACATGGTCGACCACACGGCCAGCTCGACACGGCCGACACGGCCTCCGACACGGCCGTGTCGGGACCCGTGTCACCTGCTCCAAAAAAACTGTCTTGGCCAAAAGCGATCCCCGTCGCTCCTACAACATTTTGGGGCGTTACACTCAGGTCGACGATCTTCCTTCTTCTCTCAGTTTCTCTGGTCGACGAAAGTCCATCTCAGTTCGACGAACTTGGAGCTCTGCTTTGGCAGTTTCTTTCTAGAATAATTTTCTATGAGCTCAGCTCGACGAAGTTGATTTCTCAGCTCGACAAACTGGGAGTTCAGGTCGACGAAATCTGTTCTGAGGTCGACGATTTCTGTCAGTATCAGTATGGCGATTTCTCTGTCATTTTGATTTTAATTGGTATTATTCTAAGGCAGTAATTCTCTGATAATTAATGCTTATATTCTCAAGAATATAATCGTTATTTGGCATCATTAATTATGGATTTCAGAGAGTTAATTACTTGTCTTATTTACTGGGACAGTTGAGGAAATGCATTCAAGACAAATTCCAGCTGTTTCAACTCCCAGAATCTCAGCAGCAAATCAAGGATAATATTCAAAATTCAAATGCTGGAAGTTCTCTCAGAATATAAAAAGATCTTTTTCAAAAAGAATAATAACAAGAGATCTTAACAAACAATTTTTAACAGACAATTGATACAGAGAATAGTATTGTCATCTACAGGAAATTGAAGAAGAACAACTCATATAGATCTCTAGTCTTCTTTAGTTTCTGCTTTAGGCTTCACAAGGACAACTCTTCAACACCAGTCTAAGAAGTTTCTGAAGATCTTCATCAAGACCTACACCCTGTGCAAAGCTCTCTTCTTCCTGAACCATTTAACATCTCAGGGTGAGCTTTAACAACAGCAGTCTACTAAAGTCTTCTTAGTTGTTTTTGAGAAAGAGAAGACAACTTCACTTTTCATTCCTCACTGTAAAATGGGTTTCTAAATCCCTTAAAAAGTTATCACCTGGGTGACAAGTCTCCTTATCAAAAGACTTGATTTGATTTTTGGGCACCTGATCAAAAGCCTAAAGGGTTGTAAGATTTCCCTTGAAATAGATCTTGTGATGACAGGGCACCTGAGCAAAAACCTGTTGGTGGCAGAGCACTTGATCAAAAACCTGTTAGTGGATTCCTACCAGGGTGATAGAAGAGTGGATGTACCCAGTTTTGGGGAACCACGATAATTTTCTTGTGTCGTCTGGTTGTTCTTTTCTTTATTTCTGTTGTGTTATGATAGTTTCTTTTTCTTCCTCTCTTTATATATATACTACTATCACTTATTTTAATTCCGCTATAAAAACTGATTAAGTTTTTAAAATACTCTATTCACCCCCCTCTAGAGTTAGTCAGATCTATCCCTTCACTTTCATGGTTGTTGATGACTTTTCCAGATTTGCCTAGGAGTTCTTTCTAAGGAAGAAATCTGAAACCCCTGATGTCCTCCAGACATTTGTTAGGCAAATTCAGAATGAACTTAACAGTACTTTGGTCAAAATTAGAAGTGACCATGGGACTGAGTTTCAGTCTAAGTGCATGACAAGATTCTGTGAAGCGCTTGGGATTGATCAAGAGTTCCCCTCTCCTAGAACACCCCAGTAAAATATAATTACTGAGAGGAAAACAGAACTCTCATAGAGGCTGGTAGAACCTTGTTAAGTGACACATCTCTCCAAGAATATTTCTGGACTAAGGCAGTAAATACTGCATGACATGTCCTCAACAGAGCTTCAATCACCAAAAACCACAAGAAGACTCCCTATGAGATTCTAAAAGGCAGAAAACCAAACTTATCCTATTTCAGGATTTTTTGGTAGCAAGTACTATGTACTAAACAATGGTAAGTCCTATATGACTAAGTTTGCTGTCAAGTCCCAAGAAGGGATATTTGTTGGGTACAACAATAATAATAGGGCATATAGGATCTATTATTTGACTACTCAAGTTGTAGATGAATCAGTACATATTATCTTTGATGAGTCAATCCTAATTAACTGTGAGTTGTAGAGCACCTCTTCTAGTTCTGCAGGTTTAAAGGATGTGATGGACAAGCTTACCATCAGAGAAGTTGATCCAGTAGCACAAGATAAGGAAGATGATGGGTGCTGTCTAGGGGGAGCTCAAGACTCACAAGCTGAGGATGAAGAACAACTAGCTGAAGACAATGCAGTACAACCAGCTGAGAACAATGAGGAACAACAAACTGAAGTAAGATTGCCTCTAGCTAAGAGACATCTGAGGGGCCATCCAACATACCAAATCATTAGTAATGCAAGATATGGTGTCCAGACAAGGAGCAAGAGCATCAACACAACTCTATGTTCAAGCTTCCTATCACCAATAGAGCCCAAGAAGCTTGAAGAGACTATAAAAGACTCTTACTGGATTGGAGCTATGCAGGAAGAGCTGAACTAGTTCAAAAGGTGTAAAATCTGGAAGCTGGTTCCCAAACCAAAGGGACATAATATCATAGGAATGAAGTGTATCTACAGGAACAAGCTAGATGAGAATGACATTATTGTCAAAAATAGGTCAGATTGGTGGCAAAAGGATACACGCAAGAAGAAGGAATAGATTTTGACCAGACCTTTGCCCCAGTAGCAAGGCTGGAAGCAATAAGGCAATTTCTTGCTTTTGCTGCCTATCAAGGATTCAAATTCTTCCAGATGGATGTGAAGTCAGCATTCCTGAATGGAGACTTAAATGAGGAAGTATATGTGGATCAACAATCAGGTTTTGTAGATCCTCACTTTCCTGATTATGTTTATAGGATTAAGAAAGTTCTATATGGGTTGAAGCAAGCTCCTAGAGCATGGTATGAAATATTGTCTACTTTCCTCATTGAGAATAAATTCTCAAGGGGAAAAATAGACAAGACCTTATTCCTAAGGGAATCTAAGGACAAGATCATCCTAGTCCAAGTATATGTCGATGACATTATCTTTGGATCTACTGAAAACAACCTTTGCAGGAAGTTTGCCAAACTTATGCAAGAGAAGTTTGAGATGAGCAGCATGGGTGAGCTAAAATTCTTCTTAGGACTCTAAGTAAGACAAACTGATGATGGATTGGCCATATCCCAGTCTAAGTTCACAAGGTAGTTAATTAAGAAATATGGTATGGAGAATGCCTCCACCATGAGAACTTCTATGGGGTCAAGTATGTCTGTAGGCAAAGATGAGGCATGGAAATTTGTTGATGAGTCTTTGCTTAGAGGGATAATTGACTCCCTTCTATACTTGACTGCAAGTAGGCCTGACATCATGTATGCTATATGTGTCTGTGCTAGGTATCATGCATTCCCTAAAGAATCTTATTATTCTGCTGTAAAGAGAATTTTAAGGTATCTTAAGGGGACACCAGATCTTGGTCTATGGTACCCTAGGAATAGAGATTTTGAACTAATTGGATTTTCAGATGTAGATTTTGCAGGCTGCAAAGAAGATAGGAAAAGTACCACTGGCATATGTCAATTTCTAGGTGGAAGATTAGTATCTTAGAGCAGAAAGAAGCAAACTAATGTTACTATCTCCAATGCAGAGTCAGAGTACATTGCAGCAGGTAGCTGCTATGCTCAATTGTTATGGATACAACATCAGCTTGAAGACTACAACATCAAGATAAGTAGATGTAACACCCGGAAACTCAGAAGTGAACCGGGCAGTGTTTTGAGCCAAGTTCGTGTCTAGGAAGGGTGAACACGGCCTGTAACACGGGCGTGTCACAGGGCGTGTTGTGCTCGGGTAGTCGAGTTGAGGTCGACGAGCGTTGAGTGCTCGAACAAGGCCTTGACACGGGCGTGTCAAAGGGCGTGTCAGGCACAAGACATGTGACACGGGCGTGTCACATAGCCATGTACTTATTTGGAAGATTGGCACTGTGTCGACTGAGGGACATAACCCGGAACACGGGCATGTACTGTCTGATACGGGCGTGTCACCACCCATGTCCACCAAGCAACGCGATGGTTGGCGTGGCGGTTATTCGTGACACGGCCCCTGGTCATGGGCGTGTCGAGGACCCGACACGGGTGTGTCAGGTTGGGACACGAGCGTGTCCCAACCCGTGTCCTTTTCTGTGCTCGATATTCGTGACTGGATCGAGGCACACGACCTTGGACACGGCCGTGTGCAAAGCCGTGTTCGACCCAGGCTTAAGGAATTTCATGCTAATCTGAGCCGTTCGTTTTCTTTAAATAAGATCTAACAGCCCAGATGAGTTCCTGCTTATGTTTAGTCCGAGATTAGAGGTTTAATTCCTCATTTATCCTAAACTCTCTCTTTCTAAGAAGTTATAGAGAGGAGAGAGCAAGTAAGAAGGAAGGGGGGAAATCCGGCCGCCGACGGAGCATCGGAGCACGAAAGTGAGAACCGAGACCAGATCCGTGGAGAGAATTCCCTTGCAAAGCTTTCTATCTGAGTAGTTTTTCATGGCGCTTAAGCAGACTTCAAGGGTAACGATTCTCAACTTGGACATGTGAAGTCCTCTTCCTTTCTACATGGGAAACCCGCTCCCGCGAGTGTGCGGTGAGTGCGAGGTGTTCCTTGGGGTAGATATGTGAAGTCCCCCTTATTTAGAGTCCGGAATCGAAGTACAGGCATAGGCATTATGTGTGAAGCCTACCCGTACGTGTTTGTCTAGATCTGATGTTGCATTGCATGAATAGCCGGAGAAGACTCCGTGCATTGTTTTCGGGTTTCTACGCGGTAGATTGCAGCAGGGATCCTTGGGGATTAACTCCAAGGCGCACCCAGAAAACTGGGCGGAAACGTGATTCTACTAACTTGGCGGCCGGGGAGCCAGCCTTGAACATAACTGGGTTATGTGATGTTTTGAAATGTTTTAGGCTCCGGGTGAAGCTTGGCCCGCACGTACGTCTTAAAGTGATTAGGCGGCATGAGCAACGGGCGGGTGGAAACGGACCTGTGCTTTGCGGTTCGGTGCTAGAGGCCCTTAAGTGGAACTAGCCGTTGGCATAGTCGGGAGTCTTGTACTACGGTCGGAAAGACTCTAAAATGCTCACAATGTTTGCAATCCTGAGGGTGGTCGTGAAGCCACGGAATTGACCGGATTCACCGAGAATGTGCCCTGAGAGCACGGGGTGTTTGGCCGAGCGAGCCTACACCTGTGGCGAATTATATATTTGTGCTTTACTATTTAGCTGGGCTAATGATATGCAGGGAAGGAGCACCCCCGTCCCGAGTAAGGGGAGGGGTCGTTATAATTTGGTCAGCTTTAGCTGACCGTTGCTTTGTTTGTTACCGTGCGGTGGAATGTTTCTTGCAGGTGCAGCGGAACCAAGCGCCAAGTAGCGGGCTGAAGCCCAAGTTGCTGAGCCGGCCCTCGAAGGCCAAGCGAACTGTTGTTTACTTTTGTCATGTGTAGCCGGCCTGTGAGCCGATGTATGTAAAACATTATATTGTCAAGTGAACATTTGTAAGGCCTTAAGGTCATGTACTCTTTTGTGTATTTGATGTATTTCATTCCTGTGGTATAGTGGACATTCATGCCGTGGTTGTGCAATTCTGGGTTCTCTTAAACTGTTTAAAAGCTTCCGCTAGAATGCTTTGTGTTAGGACGAGTAGTTGAGTATTTGGTATTATTTCGTAACCCTTCCGACTGTCCGTGGTCTATGGCGTCGGGTTCAAGCTGGACCTTCTGTTATATGTCATACGACGGATGGGGGTGTTATAATTTGGTATCAGCCTAGGGTGTCGGTCATCTGTATTTGAATTTGTGGGCGAATTCTTTTAAGAGGTGGTGAGCATATTTATGTGCGTCATCGTTATAGTATAAAAGAACCTATGAATGTCCACTTAGGAATGAAAAAATACACTTGTTTTGAGGAACCTGAGTGTTCCAGAGATTGTTTTTAGCAATTTGTGTGTCGCCTAATCAAGGGTTTATGCTATTATAGGTTTCTAAGAGCGGTGCTGGGCAATCGGAATGTCCGCAATCGGCGAAAAGTAGTGCACCGAGTGACGTGCCTACAACACCTCCTTCAGAAGAAACCATCAGATTGGTTGCTGAAGCAGTCTTTGCTATGATCAATGCCCAACAAGTGCAGCCGCACCACCTGCTAATGAGCAAGAACCAATTAGAGTGGAAGAGCCGGGAGTGGTAGAACACATGGAAGTTGATCCGGTAGCACCAAGGAGAGCCACGGAGAAACAGCTCAAGCATATGATGAGCTTTAATCCTCTGGTGTTCGACTGGATGGGAACGCCAACTCAAGCTGAGGATTGGCTCTCTACGATGAAGAGGGTCATGACCGCCACAGAAACTGCGGAGTGGAAGAAGACCATAATAGCGACCTTCCTATTAGCTGGTGAGGCAAGGATGTGGTGGGATGAGTTGGAGGTTCATCTCTTAGTGGGAAGGCAACTTGCCGAAGTTCCGATGGAGGAATTCTCAAGGTTATTCTTGGCCAGATACCTACCTTCTGCCCAGAAGATTGAAATGGAGAATAAGTACCTTGGATTGACTCAAGGAGCGAGTAGCGTGGATGAGTATCTCCACGAGTTTACTCGGTTAGGTCGTTATGCTGGTGCTATGTTTACTGAAGAAGAGCGGAAGACCAACCGATTTTATGAGGGCCTACTGGGCGACCTACAGCTACTCCTTGCTGGGCCTAAAGCACAGGGCTTCCAAGCTTTGGTTAATGCGGCTCGGTCTCTAGAAAGGGTCGCGAAGAAAGTTCAAGAGAAGAAGGAGCCAGGGGAAAAGAGGTCAGAGTTAAAAATGCCAAGTTCAAAGTCTGGTTTCCGCAGATGGAACAAGAAGCAGAAGACTTCAAGTTCAGCCCCTTCGTCTGGTGCGACGTGGGCAAACTCAAGTCGAGTCCCAGGAGCGTGCTACAACTGTGGAAAGGTGAGGCATTTTGCACGTGAGTGTAGGAGCGGACGTGCAAAGTCCGAGAAGAGGACTGGAGCAACTTATGAGGAAAAGGGGAAGACGGCGGAGTCGACCGCATCCCACCATGCTCCAGCCCAGCCTAGAGTTTACAACCTTGGTCTGCAAGAGGCCATTAAGCAAGCTGACGTGGTGACAGATATGAGTTAAATATTTACTGTTTAGCTTTTGTAGCCGTTACCTTTTTACATGTTAGCTTATAAATCTTGGTGCTAGGTTTTGTGTTAATTTTCGATAGTCTGGCGAGAGATTTGTTTGATACGGGAGATTCACATTCCTTCTTGTCCGAAAGATTTGTATTGCGCATCGGATTTCCTTCCTCGATGGCAAAAGACAAGTTAGATGTGTTGTTGCCCAATGGGTGCTCAATGCGTGCAGATAGAGTCTGTGTGGTAAAGATTCAGATCGGGGATCAGGAGTTTGTTTTGCAAGCGTTGGTGCTGCCGTTAATGGAGTTCGATGTAATCTTTGGAATGGACTGGCTCTCAAAGCAGCGAGCATGCATTGATTGCAATCGAAAGGAGGTTAAGTTGGGACTGAATTCTGATCAGGAGACTACATTTGCGGGTATGAAAGGGTCGAGCAAGATTATGATGTCGGCTCTTCAGGTGTTTAAGGCAGTTCGGTCTGGGGCTGAGCTATTTGTCATTTCAGTGCAGGCTTCAACACCTAAACCTAGTCTTGACAGTATTGCAGTTGTGTCCGAGTATCCTGATATATTCCCAGACGATCTCCCGGGAGCCCCTCGTCAGCAGGAGATTGATTTTACAATTGAGCTGGTACCGGGTTCCAAACCCATGTCACGCTCTCCATATTAGATAGCGCCTAAGGGATGTCGGAGTTGAAGGTACAACTGCAAGAGTTGTTTAAGCAAGGGTATGTGCGTCCAAGTTCGTCGCCTTGGAGCGCACCGGTCCTTTTCATTAAGAAGAAAGATGAGAGTTTGCGACTTTGTATTGATTATCGGGAGTTGAACAAACTTATGGTGAAGAATAAGTATCCGATCCCAATGATTGACGATATATTTGATCAGTTGGTTGGGTCAACGGTATATTCGAAGCTAGATCTGAAATCCAGATACTACCAACTAAGGATAAGAGAAAGTGACATCCCAAAGACAGCGTTCAGCACGCGGTTTGGGCATTACGAGTTTACGGTCATGCCGTTTGGGTTGACCAATGCGCCCTCCGTGTTTATGTATTTGATGAACAGAACGTTCAGAGAGTACCTGGACCATTTCGTGATAGTATTTATCGACAACATCTTGGTGTACTCGTGGTGTGAGGATGATCACTTCAAACATCTGCATATGGTATTCAAGACATTGAGGAAGAATCAGTTGTATGCTAAGTTCTCCAAGTGTGAGTTCTGGTTATCCTCAATCGCGTTCCTTGGTCATATTGTTGGTGGTGAAGGCATAACGGTGGATCCGGCGAAGATAGCGGCGATTCAGGAGTGGCCAGTGTTGACTACGGTGGCGGAAGTCCGGAGCTTTCTGGGGCTTGCCAGCTACTACATGCGCTTCGTGGAGAATTTCTCACGGATCGCGCTATCACTCACGACGTTGACAAAGAAGGATCAAAAGTTTGTGTGGACGCTGGAGTGCACACAGGCTTTTGAAGAGTTGAAGAGGCGGTTGATCTCGACACCTATCTTGTGTTCGCCGAGTGGGTCCGAAGGATTTGAAATTTATAGTGATGCTTCGGGCAGTGGTTTGGGCTGTGTTCTGCTACAGCATGGGAGAGTAATAGCGTATGGATCAGGACAGTTGAAGGTCCACGAGAGAAATTATCCGGTCCATGACTTGGAATTAGCGACCGTTATATTTGCTCTAAAGCTGTGGAGGCACTATCTGTACGGTGTAAAGGTCGACATTTACACCGATCATAAGAGCCTGAAGTATTTACTAGATCAGAAGGACCTGAACATGAGGCAGTGAAGGTGGATGGAGTTCTTGGGGGACTACACTTTCAAGATACATTATGTGCCTGGGAAAGGAAATGCAGTGGCAGATGCATTGAGTCGTAGGGCACCTGCGCAAGCCAACTGGTTGGCAGTGCATGATGAGAGATTAAACCGTGATTTGGAGGCAGTGGAGATCTCTTGCGTCGACAAGCAGACTAGTGCTGAAGCAATATTGTGTTGGACGGAGGTGCAGTACGACCTAGCTGATAGGATTCGGCGGGCTTTGGTTCAGGATAGCAGTATGAAGCAGGCATTGGATGAATCGTTGGATGGGTCAAATTTCCAGTTTGCAGTTGTGGATGGACTGCTAAGGAAGGACGGTCACCTATGCATTCCTAGTGTGGATAGTCTTCGGGAGGAGTTGATGTACGAGTCTCATCATACCAAGTACTCAATCCATCCAGGGAGCACGAAGATGTATAGGGACATGAGAAAGTTGTTTTGGTGGCCAGGATTGAAGAAGGATGTAGCACTTTATGTGGCGAAGTGCCGAACTTGTGCCCTGGTGAAGGCGGAGTGCCAGAAGCCCGGAGGTTTCTTAAAGTCCTTGCCTATCCCGGAATGGAAGTTCGACGACATATCCATGGATTTTGTGCATGGTTTTCCAATGACGTAAAGGGGAAATCACGCCATCTGGGTGGTCGTAGATAGATTGACAAAGGTGTCACACTTCATCTCGAATAGGAAGGAAGATCCGGTGGAAAAGTTAGCAAAGCTATATGTGGATAATATTGTACGGTTGCATGGTGTGCCACGCAGTATTGTTAGTGACCGAGACAGACGCTTCACGTCAAATGACTGGAGGCTGGTGCATAAGTTGTTGGGAACTACACTGAGTTTCAGCACAGCTTTTCATCCGCAGACGGATGGTTAGACTGAGAGGGTCAACAGGACGATGGAGGACATGCTTCCCATGTGCGTCTTGGATTTTGGAAAGTAGTGAGAAGATCACTTGTACATGGTAGAGTTTGCATACAATAACAGTTTTCAAGCGAGTATTGGTATGGCGCCTTTCGAGGCCCTGTATGGGAAAAGGTGTCGCACGCCGTTGTCTTGGTTGGAGACAGGCGAGTCAAAGTTATATAAATGTCAGGCAGTGAAAGACGTCACTTCAATGGTACGTATGATTCAGGAATGGTTAAAGATCGCCCAAGACAGATAGGAAAGATACTATAATGCCAAGCATAGGAATGTGGAGTTCAGTGTTGATGATTTGGTGTACTTGAAAATCAATCCATTTATGGGTGTCTCGCGGATTCGACGCTTGAAGAAGCTGAGTCTGAGATACCTTGGACCGTTTGAGATCCTGGAGCGGATTGGCGAAGCAGCGTATCGATTGAAGTTGTCGGTGGAATTGAGTGGACTACACGATGTATTCTACGTTTCGGTATTGTGGAAGGTGGTACAAGAGCCTTCTCAGGTTGTTGCGGTCGATCAAGTGCTGATTGATAATGGGTTGACAACCAAGGTCAAGCCAGTTCGCATTGAAGACTTTGAAGTCAAACGGATCCGCAACAAGGAAATCCGAATTGTTAAAGTCCGTTGGGATAACTGCGGACGAGAAGAGGTTTCATGGGAGCGAGAGCAATCTATGTTGGAAGAGTACCCCGAATTATTTCCCTCAGGTAACATTTAATTGTTTTTGTGTACCTTTGCATAATTTAGTGGACGAAATTCTTTAAGGGGGGAGATTTGTAATGCCCCAAAACTCAGAAGTGAACCGGGCGGTGTTTTGAGCCAAGTTCATGTCTAGGAAGGGTGAACACGGTCTGTGGCACGGGCGTGTCACAGGGCGTGTCGTGCTCGGGTAGTCGAGTTGAGGTCGACGAGCGTTGAGTGTTCGAACACGGCCTGTGACACGGGTGTGTAACAGGGCGTGTCAGGCACACGACATGTGACATGGGCGTGTCACATGGTCGTGTACTCCTCTAGAAGATTGGCCCTGTGTCGACTGAGGGACACAGCCCGGAACACGGGCATGTAATGTTTGATACGGGCGTGTCACCTGTGATACGGGCGTGTCATCACCCGTGTCTAACAAGCAACGTGACGGTTGGCGTGGCGGTTATTCGTGACACGGCCCCTGGTCACGGGCGTGTGGAGGACCCGACACGGGCATGTCCCAACCCGTGTCCTTTTCTGTGCTCGATATTCGCGGCTGGATCGAGGCACACGGCCTGGGACACGGCCGTGTGCAAAGCCGTGTTCGGCCTAGGCTTAAGGAATTTCAGGCTAATATGAGCCGTTCGTTTTCTTTAAATATGATCTAACGACCCAAATGAGTTCCTGCTTGTGTTTAGTCCAGGATTAGAGGTTTAATTCCTCATTTCATCCTAAACTCTCTCTTTCTAAGAAGTTAGAGAGAGGAGAGAGCAAGGAAGGAGGAAGGGGGGAAATCCGGCCGCCGGCGGAGCATCGGAGCACGAAAGTGAAAACCGGGACCAGATTCGTGGAGAGAATTCCCTTGCGAAGCTTTCTATCCGACTAGTTTTTCATGGCGCCTAAGAAGACTTCAAGGGTAACGATTCTCAACTTGGACATGTGAAGTCCTCTTCCTTTCTGCATGGGAAACCCGCTCCTGCGAGTGTGCGGTGAGTACGCGGTGTTCCTTGGGGTAGATATGTGAAGTCCCCCTTGTTTAGAGTTCGAAATCGAAGTACAGGCATATGCATTACGTGTGAAGCCTACCCAGACGTGTTTGTCTGGATCGGTGATGTTGCATTGCATGAATAGCCGGAGAAGACTCCGTGCATTGTTTTCGGGTTTCTATGCGGTAGATTGCAGTAGGGATCCTTGGGGATTAACTCCAAGGCGCACCCGAAAAACTGGGCGAAAACGTGATTCTGCTAACTTGGCGGCCGGGGAGCCAGCCTTGAACATAATTGGGTTATGTGATGTTTTGAAATGTTTAAGGATCCGGGTGAAGCTTGGCCCGTGCGTACGTCTTAAAGTGACTAGGCGGCGTGAGCAATGGGTGGGTGGAAACGGACCTACGCTTGCGGTTCGGTGGTAGAGGCCCTTAAGTGGAACTAGCCATTGGCATAGTCGGGAGTCTTGGACTGCGGTCGGAAAGAATCAAAAATGCTCACAATGTTTGCCATCCTAAGGGTGGTGGTGAAGCCACAGAATTGACCAGATTCACCGAGAATGTGCCCTGAGAGCACGGGGTGTTTGGCCGAGCGAGCCTACACCTGTGGCAAATTATATATTTGCGCTTTACTATTTAGCTGGGCTAATGATATGCAGGGAAGGAGCACCCCGTCCCGAGTAAGGGGCGGGGTCGTTATAATTTGGTCAGCTTTAGCTGACCGTTGCTTTGTTTGCCACCGTGCGGTGGAATGTTGCTTGCAGGTGCTGCGGAACCAAGCGCCAAGTAGTGGGCTGAAGCCCAAGTTGCTGAGCTGTCCCTCGAAGGCCAAGCGAACCGTTGTTTACTTTTGTCATGTGTGGCCGACCTGTGAGCCGATGTATGTAAAACATTATATTGTCAAGTGAACATTTGTAAGGCCTTAAGGTCATGTACTCTTTTGTGTATTTGATGTATTTCATTCCTGTGGTATAGTGGACATTCATGCCTGGTTGTGCAATTATGGGTTCTCTTAAACTGTTTAAAAGCTTCCGCTAGAATTCTCTGTATTAGGACGAGTAGTTGAGTATGTTGTATTATTTCGTAACCCTTCCGTCTGTCCGTGGTCTATGGCGTCGGGTTCCAACTGGACCTTCTGTTATATGTCATACGACGGATGAGGGTGTTATAGTAGAACTCATCTTTATTGTGATTCTACTAGTAAAATTTCTATTGCTGGAATCTTGTTTCACATAGCAGGACTAAGCACATAGAAATTAAATATCATTTTATTAGGGAGCATGTTGAGAAAGAAGACATTTGCCTAGAGTTTGTCTCCACTGACAAGCAAGTGGTTGATATATTCACTAAGTCACTAGATGAAGCCAAGTTCAACACCTTCAAAATTGATTTGGGTATGTTGAACTTAGAATAGCTTTAGGTACTCCCTAAGGTATTATGTTTGGTACAGGTTTTTTCTTTTTGCAGGTGATGCAGACCTTGTAAAGAATAATATGAGAGCAGTTGCTCCTATTAAGGGGGAGCAAGTCCAGCAGCTGCAGAACTAAAGGCTTTCAAGCTTTGAGAAGATGCTTCTTATCAAAAGTGGTATCAAGTGGTATCAAGAAAACCCTTTATAAGGGGCAAGTTGGCAGCTGCACTCCTGGATTCCTCCATATCAGCTAGTGGGAGAACATAAGGGGAGAGACAGACCTATTGCTCTTTCCTCACAACCTGAAGAAGTCAAAAAGGGGGAGAGATGAGACTGATCAAGCTCAAAGGGGAGAGATAGAAGATGACTATCAGAAAGGATCAAGCTCCTTCATGACAGAAACACATGGGGAGAAAATCACGGGGAGACAAGGTTGATCAAGAAAGAAAGGATCAAGCTAAGAGGTAATCCTCTAAGGCAATCCAGGGGGAGTAGGTAAAATTCATTTCACTGAATTTAATATGAACATGCTTTTATTGCATGTGGAGTGTGTATCTCATTGACTAAGGTACTTGATCAGTGGTTTTGACATCTTCAAATAGGGGGAGATTGTTGTGTCCATTGATCCCAATGGCTCTGATTTGATGATGTCAAACATGTTAATGAGATAGACATAGTTGTATTTGATGTATGTTTAAGTTCATGCATACAGGTTAGTCTTTGTCATAATGATTGGACAGCTTATTTAAGAGACAATGACAGGTTGACTCAAGGTAATCGGCTAGAAAGTCAGAAAAATGCCCAAGTCCAAAAGCGTTGAGTGAATCAAGCTCACTCAATGCCATTCAACTAATAGCGCTGAGAGAAGGCAGGCAGTCAAAGCTAACATAATTGCAAAGGCAGAAATCTGGCTAAGTCCAAAAGCGTTGAGTGAGCTCAACTCACTCAACGCCATATGGCCAGAACCGTTGAGACAAGGTTATACTGTCAAAGCATAAGCAGTGGAAGTCATAACTTTGACTAAGTCCAGAAGCATTGAGTGAAGCTTCATCACTCAATGCCATGCTAAGACTGTCAACGCCAAAGCCTAAGAAAGTTCAACTAAGTGAAGTAGCATTGAGTGAATCTCACTCACTCAACGCCAAGTGAAATGGCTCTAAGTCTAGTCTTACTGTGAAGAATCCAGAAATTCGGCTAAGTCCAGAATCATTGAGTGAGGCAAGCTCACCCAACGCTCTCAACGCCATTAGACAAAAAGCTGAAGAATATAGTCTAAGGGAGAAAGCGTTGAGTGATGGATATACACTGAACGCTCTTAACGCCTAGCAGAGCAAAAATAATTCTAAGTCCAGAATCGCTGAGTCCACCATTCGTCGAGCTGAGCTTAGCTTTCGTCGACCAGAGTTTAGAGAATTTATCGATCTCAGCTTTTACTTATAAGAAGGACTCAGCTATCAGAATCGTCGATCGGAATTCAAATTTCGTCGAACAAAACTTTATCCTGTAAGAAGAAATAAGCTATTAGAATTTCGTCGAGCGGAGTTTGGATTTCGTCGAACTCAGCTTTCATTTGAAGGAAGAACTCAGCTGAGAGAATTCGTCGATCTCAGCTTCACTGTTTCGTCAAGCTAAGCTCAGATTTCGTCGAGCTGAGCTTGGATTTCGTCGAACACAGAATTTCAGAAATATTAGTTGATTTTGGCTAAGTCCAGAAGGATGCTGACTCAGTAAAGTCAATAAGTCAACAAAGTTCAAATTCAATGCAAATCGTCATTAATGTCGCCGTCAGTCTATAGTTGATCTCAAGTTAATAAAGCTGAGGGTTTAACCACCGTTAAAACTGAGACACGTGTCGATCATGTTGCCAAATTTGATGGGATTATAAATAGGAGAAGTCATCGAGATCTAAAAAAAAGTTTTTAAGATTTTCAGATTAATTTTCTGAGAAAACGAGAAGCGGAGTTCGTCGTCTTCATCCGCCATTGTTGGAGAAGCCAAGAACTTCAAGTTCAAATCATAAGGTCTTATGAGTAAGATGTTGTGCTCACCATCTGCTACAACAAGTTAAGAGTAATTCTCTGAGGAAGACGAATCAGCCTAGGCCTGCCCTAGCTGAAGTTATCTTTTCGATCCAAGCCGAGCCAGAATCTGATGATCAATTCACTGGATCAAAGAAGAAGAATGAAGGGCTGATAACTGCACAGTCCCGATCGGGAGACATTCTTGAAGGACTAGCAGATTGATATGCTAGTCGATTCTAGAACAAGCCAGACAACAAATTCAAGATCGTTGTATCATCTTGTTGCTCGGAAGAAAAAGTTAGGGCTTAAATCTGCTCAGTCAAGGTAAACAGACACAGAGACTTACCTCTGTTGTCTGTAATTCAATATTATTGATTAATTCTGTGTAAGATTCATTTTGAATCTGAGTGGTAAGGCTAAGGCCTGAGGTGTAAGCCTGCTGTTATAAAGGCTGAGGTAGGGCATAGATTGCCTGAGTTGTAAGCCTGGTTATAAGGGCTGAGGTAGGGCAGGATTGCCTGAGCTGTAGGATTGTGGATTCACTATAAGGTAGAGTTCTTGGGAAGAACTTAAGCTGTAGGATCTTGGAGATCTGAGTAGTAGGGTGTGCGCCTGAGTTGTAGGATCCTGTTGGGCTCTGAGCTGTAAGATCTGAGGATCTGAGAAAGTGGAAGGAAGTTTGGCCGAATCTAGCTTATTGATAGATAGGCGAAGGGGGAAAGTGGATGTACCCATCAATTGGGGAACCACTATAAATCACTGTGTACTGTGTTGTGTGTGTTGTGATTGTTGTGTGTATTGTGATTACTGTGTTTAATATAGCTGTAAGAAAATAATCTTTTAGCTTCCTAATTTTTTTTTAAAATTGAACCTATTCACCCCCCTCTAGGTGTTTAGTTGTTCTTGAAATCATGACTTTCAGTACCTACTTATCTCGAACTTGAACTATAAACCAGTCGCTCGGAACTAGAAAATGACCCTAGGCTGCAGCGTGGAGGTCCCACCACACATCCAGAAGATCTCTAAAGCGCTTCCCCACGCAAACCAAAAAGCTGAGCTAGGCACCTTGGAGGGCTCTCGCAACTAAACTAAATAACCCAAGGAGGAAGAAGCCAAAAGAACTAGATCCTCTACAAAGGTGCTCATAGGGTATATTTATAGAATTCCAAGCCTGGTCTGCAAATAGCGCAACACCACTATTCTTAAATGCAATACGCAGCCCACATTGGTCTACCAACAGTGTAACCTCATTGTTATGAAAGGCTACTGGCAGGCCAATAGGGGAAATATGGTAAAAGACACTACTGGGCAAGTGGTCCATGAAAATATCACTCGCCTAAGGCGGCGAGTGCTCGATGGGGCTGGCACTCGCCACCAGACCGGGCCCTAGGGTGAGTGCGGGTCCGACTACCCCACTCGCCCACCCCCTGCCATGGTCCCGAGTGAGTGTGAGCCTAAATGCTCCACTCATCCCCACGCTCCTTACAACTCGGCCTGGGCGAGTCAGGGAGGTTCTACTACACTCGCCTGATACCTAGACTGCACACCATTAGGCTGGATCTTCTCCTGATGAGCCCACTCGCCGGGAATGGGGTTGTACACAATCCCCGCTCTTTGCGAGATTGTCCCAAGCTCGGAAAGAATCATCCAACCCCGAGCATTCGGTGAGTGGGACTAGGGTCAGAAGGAGTCTTATGATAGGCTCCACAAAATATTATATATCTGCCTGCCTGGGGGACATTGTTGTCCCCTCCTACCTTCCTAATCTCACCTATACCATGCCTCTTTCTAAGGAGTTCCAAGAGAAGCTCAACCATGCCATGGAGCTCAATTCCTCCCACACTACCGAACTCATGTCCTGGCTTACCAACCAATCCCTGAGTAAGCTGTTAAAGCATTAGCCTGCGAAGATGGCTAGACCCGACTCAATGGACGGTGAGCCCATCCTTGGCAATCCACCCTACACGCCAGATCGTAGACTCGCTTCCTCCTCTTCGGTGCAGGTATTTTAATATTTTACCCATGCCCATTGACCTTAATTAGACTACTTCGGAATAACCTCTTCGGACGCACTTGCAGGCCGACCAATCTAAGGGGAAGGGGTCGATGACGCTCTTGCCTACTAGGGTGCTCGCCAACATGATGACGTGAGTCTCCCCTAATCCAGGTCGACCCCTCTTCCATGGACTTGCACCCTCGAGCTGCTACTGATGACCCTACAAGAACACTGGGTAACCCATCTTCCCCTTATGTCCATTCTCATTACCCTTCTTATCCATATTGCTTTTTTTAGCTCCTACCTTTGGGACCACCAGCCTGGGCTCTCTGTCGCCGAGGTCACCGGCTCGCGAGCCCCAGCGTGATCCTACCCCTGATCGTTCACTCGCAGTGGGTGGTGTTGGGTCCATTGCCCACAATGTCCAAGATTTGAGGAAGTCAATCTGGTTAATGATATACATAAAGTTGTATTTGATGAGTGCCTGAGTTCATATATGCAGGGATGTCCTAGCAATAATGATGGGACAGGTAGCCTAAGTGGCTAGGTCAAGTAAACACTAACCTAAGATGTGGATAGACATAAATCTGTCTAAGTTCATAAACGTTGAGTGAGAATTACTCACTCAATGCCATATGACTTATAGCGTTGAGTGGAGCCTATATAGTCACAGCGAAAGTTGTGGCAAGCTGAGAAAAAAGTGGCTAAGTCCACAGACGTTGAGTGAAGTCAACTCACTCAATGCCATACAACATAAAGCTGTGAGATAGGCTAATGCAGTAACAGCCTAAGATGAAACAGACACAGAAATTTGGCTAAGTCCAAATGCATTTAGTGTAGCTTACTTACTCAACGCCTGATAAAAAGAATAAAATCTATTAAGTAGTTTGACGTTGAGTTGAGCTTACTCACTCAACGCCAAGGAGCAAAAAAATTTGGCTAAGGTAGAAAGCGTTGAGTGAGACATGCTCACTCAAATCTCTCAATGCCATGATTCATAAAATCTGGCTAAAGCAAAAGGCGTTGAATGAGGCGTGCTCACTCAACGCTCTCAATGCTTAAGATACTGAAGAAGCAGGAAATTGATCAAGGTAGAAAACGTTAAGTGAGGAGTGCTCACTCAACGCTCTCAACGCCTAAAATACGGAAAGCATGGCTAAGAAACAAGGCGTTGAGTGAGGAGTGCTCACTCAACGCTCTCAATGCTAAGCATGCAGAAAAGGCTGAAGAATAAGCTAAGACAAAAAGCGTTGGGTGAGGCTTGCTCACTCAACGCTATCAACGCCTAGATAGACAGAATTCTACCTAAGTGCCTTGGCATTGAGTGGAGCTTATTCACTCAACGCCTATTCTACTAATGCTTAATTTTGGCTAAGTCCACAGACGCTGACGTCAGCAAGTCAACATTATTCAAACTGATAGCGGGAAAGCTACAGTACATGGAAAAAAGCGCCGCATAGCTACTGTACAATAGTTGGCGTTAAAGCAAGGTTGCATATGACCATTAATGGTGTGGCTCCCACTGTTAAAAGAGCCGTTAGGTTGCAATCAATAAAACGAGAAGCCTTTTTACAGAAAAAGCAGTTGTTGGTGTTGTTCTTCTTCATCGTCATTGTTGTTGTGACTGAAGAACAGGAAGCTCAAGACAGCAAGTTTGAAGGCTAAATAAGTTATTTGATTGTCTTCTCCATCGACATCAGCAAGATCAGAGCAAATCTCTAAAGGAAGAAAGCAGGATAGCTGTGGCATTTTCCATCTGCACCAGCAAATTCTTCACAGATCCAATTATACAATCTTGAAGAACATTTAATGGAGGCTGTGAAGAAGAAGTTAGTGCTGAATCTCCTCATCCCAGGAAAGAAAGAAGAAGCAAAATAGTTGTCTGCAAGCTGCTTCCAGCACAAGACAAAGCAAGATCTACATCCTTGTTGCTGAGAATAAGTTGGGCTGGGATTCTCTCAGTTCAGGTAGTAACAAGTTTTGCTGAAGTCACTTCTCAGTCCCAGAAGGAAAAATCCCTGGTGCTGTGAAGAAGAAGCTAGGACTAAGTATATCTCAGTTCACGAAAAAGTAGACTCAAGAAATATATTCCTGGAGTCATAGTGGGGCTGAGTTTATCTTTGTTGGTACCCTAGTTTGATTTGAGTTTAGTCTTGTCTTTTTAGTCCCTTGACCCAAGAAATATCTATGGTCAATGGTTAGTGGTCTAGCTATAGAGTCCCCGCTTTTCCAGATGAAGAATTTGGTTAAGTAGTTTTTTCGTTCGACCATAGTCGAACGTCGCTCGACTATCGTCTTTCGGCTGATCGACTATCGTCTATCAGTTGGTCGACGCTCTGTCTGCATTGATAGCTCGACTATCTGTTGATAGGTCGACTATCTGCTTGGTTTGGTAGTTCGACTATCTGTCCTGATAGTTCAACTATCTGATAGCTCGACTATCTGTTGATAGGTCGACTATCTGTTGATAGGTCGACTATCTGTTCCGCTTTGATAGGTCGACTATCTGTTGATAGGTCGACTATCAGTCGTCTTTGATAGTTCGACTATCTGTCCTGATAGTTCAACTATCTGATAGCTCGACTATCTGTTGATAGATCGACTATCTGTTTTGTTTTGATAGGTCGACTATCTGTTGATAGGTCGACTATCTGTTTTCTGTGATAGGTCGACTATCTGCTTGATAGGTCGACTATCTGTTTGTGTTTGATAGTTCGACTATCTGTCAGGATAGATCGACTATCTGATAGATCGACTATCTGTTCTGATAGGTCGACTATCTGCCTAGGTAGTTCGACTATCTTCTTTGATAGTTCGACTATCTGGATCGTTCGACTATCTGCCCGATAGGTCGACGATCTCCGTGCGTCGGTCGACGATCTCCGAGGGTCGTTCGACGTTTTCTGTTTGCCTTTTTATTTTGTATTTATTTATTCTATTTAATAAATTAATACATTATCTGGCATTTTATTTCAGTTGTTTTATGATAATATTTCCAGGCAATATCTGCTCCATCCCTTTTGCCTGAGTAAAATCTTTTCAGATAAAGTTGTTTGTCTTATTAGTTGTCATTGTATTTTACTTTATCTGCTGTCAGTCCTTTATAGCCGTTAGACTGAAAAGTTTTCCTTATGCTATAAAGAGTTTGTTTCTGATGTGATTTTATTTAGTACCTTTATTATCAGATTGCTTCCTACAGCTTCTTTAAAAAAGGTTTATCCCTTTTATAGAATATTTTTGCTGCAGAGTTTGTTTGTCTTTGTGATATTTGCAGCCCAGGTTTCAAGTTTCAGAAGACAAACAGTTCAAATTGAAAAGAGCCGTTGCTTGTTGCTGCTATAAAAGGAATCCTTTGGAGAAGGATTTCAGCTAGCTAACCAGTGATTCTAAGAGTTATTCAATTCGCATTCAAGCTTTCATCAAGTCCAAGTTCACTGCTCTCAACAATCTCCATTCAACTGAGAAGTGTTAGCTCTTCTGCTCTTCTTCAACCTGAGTTCTCCTGTTCTAGGAAGTTCTAACTCAGAGTTCGTTTGAAGAAGAAGAAGAAGAAGATAGCTGCTAGAAGATTTTCTTTTATTATTTTATTTCTTCTTGTAGTTTTTCCTTCAGTATTTACTGAAGAGTTTCTGCACTGAAGCAAGACTTCACCTGGACGTTCTTTGAGCCAGGGGGAGCCTTGATTCTTTTAGAGCTGTCTAGCTCAGTGCAAGTTATTGTGCTTCTCTAATCTATTGTAAAATAGAGAAGACACCTTAACCCCTTTCCCCCTCCTGTACAGGGTTATTACTCCCTTCAAAAGTATCCCTTGGTGGCAGGGCACCTGATCAAAAACCTGTGTTCGGTTTTTAGACACCTGATCAAAAGTCTAAAGGGTTTCTTGATCTACCTAAAGCAGATCTTGTTGGTGGCAGGGCACCTGATCAAAAACCTGAGTGGATTCCTACCTTGTTGGTAGAAGAGTGGACGTACCCAAGTTGTTTGGGGAACCACTATAAATTCCTTGTGTCGTCTGGTTTGCCTTGTTTAAATTCTTGCATTGTGGCTGTGATTAGATATAACTAGGTTTGCTAGTTGCTGATTAGGTTATCCAAGCCTTAACTGTAATTACAGTTAGCTTGAGTCTATGCACATCACTTGTGTTTGGCTTTAGGGTTATCTCCATATCTATAATCTTTTCATTTCGCATTTCACTCCAAGGGAGTTGGGCAGACTATTAAGTTTTGTCTAGTGCAAAATTTGATAACTCTATTCACCCCCCTCTAGAGTAGTATCTATCCCTTCACTTTCAATTGGTATCAGAGGGAGGTTGACTGACTGAATAGGCTAACACCTAAGTCACAAGATCCTGATAGATACCAAAGTTTATAGATATTCACTATCACTATCATGGCCCAGTCCAAGGATTATTCTAGCACCAGACCTCCAGCATGCAACTTAGCTAAGTTTGGCATCTGGAAGGCAAGAATCAAATTATATATGAATTCTATTGATGAAAGCATCTTTGCTTCTATTTTGTCAGGACCCCCAAGAGCACTTGTTGCTGCTTCTGCCTCATCATCTGATATGAGTGCAGTGCCTCCTCCAGACTACAATGATGAGTACAAGAAGGCAAAGATAGCAGATGCCAAGGCGATGAACATTCTGGCTCAGACAATGTCTGATGAGGTATTCCAGAAGGTTGCTGAATGCTCCTCAGCAAAAGCTATGTGAGATACACTGAACCAGATTGTAGCTGGTTCAGCTGATGAAAGGAAGGATAGAAGGTCCAACCTTATCTCACAATATGAAAACTTCAAGAAAACTGATGCTGAATCAGTTGAAGCCATGTACACAAGGCTCAGCTCAATCATCAATGAGCTGAGGACCCTTGACAGAGGTCAATGATAAGATTCTTATGTGCTTCCCTAGCACATGGGATCTGAGGATCTGGCCCATCAAGGAAGCCAGAAGTACAATAGAGATCTCAACAGAAGCTCTTCTCGGCAAGCTCAAATCCTTTGAGCAAGTGCTGAAGACAAGGGAAGCAGAAGCTGAAGTAAAGACCCCTACTCCAACAAGAAAAGAGCAATCTCTAGCTCTTAAGGCTGCTGATGCTTCTGAAGGCAGCCAATCCAATGAGGAACTAATGGCATTATTTGCCAAGAGGTTTCTCAAGATGGGGAGAAAGGAATTCAGAAAGAAGTCTTCACGCTATCAAGACAAACCAAGGTATGACCGTTCACCTGCTAAAGAAATTATCTGTTATGGTTGCAGGAAACCTGGACATATCTTACCAGATTGTCCAGAGGAGAAGAACAAAGATAAGAGGAAAGAAAAGGAACAGCACAGGAAGCACTCCAAGCCATCCTCCTACAAGAACAAAAAGAAGGAGAGAGGTTTCATTGCTGAAACCTGGAGTGATTCTGATGAAGAATCTTCCTCCTCAAGCTCCAGTGAGGATGAGGAAGAGAAGAAGGCAAAGGAAGTTTGCCTGATGGCAATAGATGCCTGCAGCAATCACTCAGCTGTAGAGAGTTCAGATTCAGAGGAAGAAATGCCAACAGAAGATGAGGTACTATCTTCTTATGACTTTACTTCTGCAGAATTCAAATTAGAATTTAAATCTTTATGTTTAGATTTAATTAGTTCTGAAAAAGAGATTAAAGAACTTAGACATAGGCTAGCTGAATCAGAAATCATATCTACAGAAAATATTAAGTTAAAGGAAGATCTCACTAATTATAGTGAAGAAATTAAGTTTCTTAAAATTGAGTTAGCTAAATCTAAGAGGTTAGAAGAATCTCTAAATGGTAGAAGCCTTAAGTTATTAGAAATAACCAGCATGACTAACACTAGGTCAGGTAATAACAAACTAGGGTTAGGAGCTTCTCCCAGTGAACCCCCAATTATTCTTAAAAATAATCTTTCAACTCCAGTGAACTTTATCTCAGCTGATGGGATAAAGAACACTGAGCAAGTAAATCAAGTTAATAAAACTTTAAATAAAGCTAAGAGAGAAAAGAGGAAGAAATTTTTTAAAGAAATACAAAGAGCGTCGAACGCTGCTCGACGATCGGAAGCTCAATGGTCGAATGAAGCTTGACGATCTGAGCGCCCATCGTCGAACGTCGATCGACGTTTTCAATATGATTTTCAAAATCATCATCAAACTCGTAGAAACCTAAATGAAAATAGAAACCCTAGGTTTGTTGACCCATCATCTGCATGGAGAATCCCACCTAGGAGATCTCACCCATTAGGTTACCACCCTCAGCCTGCATTTTCATTTATTTCTAGCTTTTCTTATGTGAAAAACAAGGGACCCAAGGTTACCTGGGTCCACAATGTCCAAATGAATTTCTTGCAGGTGAAGGCCTATCCTATCACTCAAAATAAGTGGTATTTGGATAGTGGATGTTCCAAGCATATGACAGGTAATAAAGAACATCTGTCAAAGTTCAAAGCTAAGCTCGGCCCAAAGGTTATCTTTGGAGATTCAAGATGTGGTCAGACAGAAGGCTATGGCAGAATCACTATTGGAGCTGTTACTTTCAAGAGAGTTGCATATGTGACAGGACTGAAGCACAATTTGATATCAGTCAGCCAGCTATGTGATGCTGGCTACCAGGTTTCATTTTCTAACTCTTCTTGTAATATTACTTTAAATAATAATGTTGTTTTAGTAGGCATTAGATTAGGTAATATTTATTTAGTAGATTTCAATTCAACTCATTCTGAAATCTGTTTATTTAATGAAGTAACAATTAATAATAATTCTTTGTGGCATAAGAGGCTTAGTCATGTTAACCTTAAAAATATATCTAGGTTATCTAAACACAACCTTGTTAGAGGTTTACCTTCTTGCCCCTACAAGAAGGAGAGCCTATGCAAGGCTTGTCAGCTAGGCAAGCAAACCAAAAACTCTTTTAAATCAGTAAATAAAAGTGATTCTCCTAGAATCTTATATTTATTACATTTGGACCTATTTGGCCCAATAAATGTACAGAGTTTAGGAGGGAAGTATTACACCTTAGTCATTGTAGATGACTTCTCTAGGTTCAGTTGGATTTTCTTTTTGAGAACTAAGGTTGATAACTTCAAAGCCCTTACAGACTTTCTATTATGTGTGCAGACTGAGTACTCTACTCATGTGGCCTTGATCAGAAGTGATCATGGTACTGAGTTTGACTCTCTTCTCATGCAAGAATTCTGTGAGAGAGAAGGAATCAAACATAGCTTCTCAGCTCCTAGAACTCCCCAACAAAATGGGGTAGTTGAAAGGAAGAACAGAACACTCATTGAAGCTGCTAGCACATTGTTGGCAGATGCTAATATGCCTCTTTCCTATTGGGCAGAAGCTGTTAGTATAGCCAATTATGTCTTGAATAGAAGTCTGATACACAAGCTTAAGTGTAAAACTCCTTATGAGTTGCTTAAAGGAAAGAAACCTAAAATAAACTATTTTAGAGTTTTTGGCTGTGTAGTTTATATTCATAATAACAATAAAGAATACCTTAGAAAGTTTGAAGCAAAAGCTTCAATGGGAATTATGCTTGGATATTCCCAAGTAAGCAAAGCTTATAGGGTTTATAACAAATCAACCTGTAAAATTGAAGAATCTGTGCATGTATCTTTTGATGAGTCTCAGATGTTTTACAAGGAGAAGGAAAATTCTCCTTCCTCTAGTTCATTGCAGGTACCTGATGCTACTCAAGAGATTCTTCAACTATCAACTCTTCAGATCACTGAATCAGACAGTGATGAAGACATTGCTGAAGCTGTTGTTGTTCCACCAACAGTAGATCAAATTCCTCCTGAGGAATTAATCCCAACTGTTGCTGAAGATCACATCCCACCTGCTGATGTTGTCACACTTAGAGATCACCCTACATCTCAAGTGATAGGAGACATATCAGCTGGTGTGCAAACAAGACACCAATTAAGACAGGATGTGATGCACGCTTGTTTCCTCTCACAGGTTGAGCCCCTCACCTTTAAAGATGCAGAGCTAGATCTCCACTGGATCATTGCTATGCAAGAGGAACTCAATCAGTTTGAGAGATGTAAAGTTTGGACTTTGGTTCCAAGACCTAAAGGCCAACTGATCATAGGCACCAAGTGGGTGTATAGAAACAAGTTGGATGCAAATGGAATTATTGTAAGGAATAAAGCTAGGCTTGTAGCTCAGGGCTACAGACAGGAGGAAGGTATAGATTATGACCAAACCTTCGCTCCTGTTGCAAGGCTAGAAGCAATAAGGATCTTCTTGGCTTACGCAGCCTACATGAAGTTTAAGGTCTTTCAGATGGATGTCAAAAGTGCATTCCTGAATGGTGAGCTTAAGGAAGAGGTGTTTGTTGAACAACCACCAGGGTTTGTTTCTTCAACTCAGCCCTCACATGTTTTCAAGTTGCAGAAAGCACTTTATGGACTAAAGCAAGCCCCAAGAGCCTGGTATGAGACTCTAGCTAGTTTCCTTTTAGAGCACAACTTTACTAGGGGAGTAGTTGATAGAACCCTTTTCGTCAAGCACCACAAGGACACAATCCTGTTAGTTCAAGTGTATGTGGATGATATTATATTTGGCTCCACTGATCCCAAACTTTGCAAAAGGTTTTCTGACCTAATGCACTCTAAGTTTGAGATGAGTAGTATGGGTGTGCTGTCTTACTTTCTTGGTCTCCAAGTTAAGCAAGATGCTGATGGTATCTTCATATCCCAATCCAAATATGCCAAGGAATTGGTAAAGAAATTTGGGATGGCTAATGCTTCAGCAATGCCTACACCTATGGCTACTAATGTAGTTATTGATTCTGATGATCACGGCAAGCCAGTTGATCAAAAGAATTATTGGGCCATTGTTGGTTCCCTATTAAATTTAACTGCAAGTAGGCCAGATATAATGTTTGCTACATGCCTCTGTGCTAGATTCCAGGTCAACCCCAAGGAATCTCATCTGATTCTTCTCAAGAGAATCCTGAGATACCTGAAGGGATGTCCAAATCTAGGACTTTGGTACCCAGCTGAGTCAGAATTTGAATTAATTGGATATTCTGATTCTGATTATGCTGGTTGCAGAGTTGATAGGAAGAGCACCTCAGGAACTTGTCAGTTTGTAACGCCCCAAAAATGTTGTAGGAGCGACGGGGATCGCTTTTGGCCAAAACAGTTTTTTTTCTTTTTGAGCAGGTGACACGGGTCCCGACACGGCCGTGTCAGAGGCCGTGTCGGCCGTGTCGAGCTGGCCGTGTGGTCGACCATGTTAAGGCCGACGATCGTCGAGTATGGAACACGGCCAGGCACACGGCCGTGTCCCAGGCCGTGTAGCCTGGGTCGTTTCGAAATTTCCTGAGGTTTGGCACACGGGGTATGACACGGGTCCGGACACGGCCGTGTCCCAGGTGACACGGGCGTGTCGAAGGCCGTGTCAGAGGCCGTGTACTTCTCTGACTGAAAATGTTGAAAACGGGTGCTGTGACACGGGTCACGACACGGCCGTGTGGAGCGAGACACGGCCGTGTCGAAGGCCGTGTCGAAGGCTGTGTCAGGAGCCGTGTGCTGGTTTTCGAATCGATCGAGACGGCGAATGGCTAACACGGCCATGCACACGGCCGTGTTGCAACCCGTGTTCGGCCCAGATTTTCTAATTTGAGTTCCGATCGTGGCCGTTCGTTCTTTTCTTTGGAAGATCCAACGGTGGGGAGCCTCCCTGGGTGGTTTAAGGCCGGGAATAGGGTTCCAAACCCTCATTCCCCACTTCCTTTTATCTCTCTAAGTTCTAGAGAGAAGGGAGAGCAAGGAGGCCAAGTTCCGGCTGCCGGCGAAGCTTCGGAGGTCCGTTTCGCGAGCGGAGTTCAGATCCGCGAAGGTGGGAGCATTGCGGTGGTGTTCATCCGAGCAAATCTTCTCCATGGCTAGGAAGAGGGGACGGAAGGTAACGACACTTCTCCTCTCGGTTTTTAGGATTTAGGATGCATGAATAACATCCCCTTCCTTTCGTATTTTGAGCACCGGATCTCTCAAATGAGAGGGATCTGTGTAGCCTAGGTTCAAGAGGACCTCCGGGTTGAGTATGCTCATCCCGGCATGCTTTGCATTAGAGATCCGCTCCGTTAGCGGATTAGGCATTGTGGGTGAAGCCGTGGTCGCGACCGATAGTCCGACCCGTTGATGTTGCATAGCGAGCTTCGGTAGAAAATCCGTTGCGGCAATACGCCGTTGTGTGTATGCGTTTTCCCCCTTATATTTGAGTGAGTACTCGTAGTCGGAACCGGACGAGGTTAGCTCCGCTTTGTGCGGTAGATGGTTTCCTTGGAGCACGGGAAAGACACGGTGCGAGTGGCAATTGGGGTGGGGAAACCTTTGGTTGTGCTGTGCTAAGGCGCGGCTATGTCTCCGTGGTCGGCTGGCTATCCCGTGACGCGCAAGTCATGTGGGGAAAGTGTCCCGGCGAGACTAGCCCTTGTGTGAGACTGACGAGAATGCCGAGCAGAGGGCAAGCCCGGGCAATGTGGCCATGAGCGGGTGGGGTCCAGCGAGGCTTCTTAGAATCGGTCAGTGTGAGACGGAACCCTGACGTGCGACGTCAGATTATGCGGGCAAGCCTGGGGTTTAAGACCCATGTGCGGGTGGGGCCATTGCAAGGTTCCGTGTGACGGCCTGTGTGCCGTTGGGGACATGGTGTCTCCCTTTTGTTTGCGGCTTTAAGCCAATGGGGAAACGGAAGTACCCAATGTTTGATGTTGTGCTAGATGCATACGAGCTAGGGTGCCTTGGGTGAAACCCGGGTTGCATTCATGTTGCATAGTAGGCCCCTTTTACTTTGTACAAAACATAAAGAACATGTATACTATTTGAGACATCCAAGCCTGTTTACCGCTAATATATATATATGCTCTTTTGGTATACGAAGTGCTAACTTGCAGGTGGAGTGGTACCCCGGGGTCCGTTAGGGACGGCCGAGAGGAGATGTGTTTGTTACACAGTAGAGGTCAGCCTTTGCTGACCCACGTTACTTCAAATCCTTTCAGGGCAAGGATCGCATGCAGGAGCCAGTGCGCCGGGCGAAAAGCCCTAAGCCTCATGAAGTGTTGCTGTGCTTGGCTAGTTTCTTTTCCATGTTTTGTTGATGTTGTTTGATCATGTCCGGCTTGCATGCCGAGGTAGCCTAGGGGTGCTTGGCACTTTTATATGTTTGGACTTATATTGTGTAAGGCCTTAAGGCCATTTCGATACTCTATTGTTAGTGGATAACTTCTGTCTTTTAGTTTTATGTTTCCGCTGTGTATGTCTTGAGTTTTGAGTTTGGGTAGTTTCATATCATCTTTTAATACTAAAGCTGTGGTGTCCGTATGTTGTGGGGCCCCGGCCGGACCCATATTATATGGTCTTTACAGGGGAGGTGTTACAATTTGGTATCAGAGGGAGGTTCGCGTTCCAAGGAGAAGTTTCGCGGTCCAAAGTATAAGTCGAGTCGCGTATAAGAAGTTATCCACATAGGAGTATTGCGGGACCATGAGTGTTCTTGTGTTCGAGTCTTGTGATTAGAGACTGATTTGTGTTTTCTTGCTTGTGAAGAGCGCAAGCAACGAGGCTGGGACCTCGAGGCCAAGAGAAGAGCTCTCGGCAAGTAGTGCGACAGCGCATGGTCCGCTAGGGATGGGGGTCACACCGGCCGACTTCTGTCGTATGCTTGCAGAAGCGATGGTGGCGGCCCAAGCTGCAGCGACAGCTCAGGTAGCAACTCCTGCTACCCCGGACACGGCAGCGACCGTGCAGGTTGAGGAGGCCAGGCGGGCGGAGCCGCAGGCCGAGAGAGTGGTTGCCGGGCATGGAGACCGGCAAATGAAGTACTTTTTGAGTTTCCATCCTCCAACCTTCAAGGGAGTTGGAACGCCCACAGATGCGGAGGACTGGTGGGCTAGAATTCAAGAGCTTCTGAGGGCAGCAGAGGTGCCGGATGAGAAAAAGGCGGAGTTCGCAGCCTTCATGCAAGAAGGAGATGCCAAGTTATGGTGGGTGAGCCATAGTGGCCGGCAATTTCCAGGACGCACACCATCCATCGAGGAGTTTGGGAATGCCTTTCTGAAGAAGTACATTCCCGCATCAACAAGGTTAGCCCTCCAGAGGCAATTTCTACATCTTGTGCAGTGAGACAAGACAGTGGATGAGTATGTTCAGGAATTTACTCGATTGGGTCGTTATGCGGGGACGACCATGGCAGACGATGAAGAGAGGGACAATCTCTTCTACCATGGATTGAGGGAGAATCTAAGACAACCCCTCATATCGATGAAGCGTGCGGGCTTCAACGAATTGGTGGAGGCGGCCCGAATTTTGGAGAGCGATATGGAGCGATCCCAGCGCCGAAAGGGTTTCACACCCAAGCAGGGGGAGGAGAAGAAGTCAGCTCAGTCCCATGGAAAGGCGGAAGGGAGCCGATGGAAGAAGAAGCCTTCCCCGTTTAAGTCGGGCGAGAAAAGTAATTGGACGTCCGGAGGGTCACGCTCTAAGGGACCGCAGACGTGTTACAGTTGTGGCAAGCCAGGCCACATAGCAAGATTTTGTACCCAAGGGGGCGCTGAGCAAGAGCCAAGGCAGGAGCAGACTGTGCGCTCCGGCCCCAGTGCCGCAGAGAAAGGGAAGATGGCGGAGTCGAGTGCTTCCCGGTTTCAACCAGTGCAGCCAAGGGCCTACAACCTTGGGCAGCAGGAAGCAATCCGTCAACCCGATGTGGTGACAGGTACGAGAATTCAACCTGCACCTTAGATTTCTTCCTTTCAAGCCTTTTTATGTTTGTTGCATGTGTGTAGGCTTTGTAATGGTATCAGGGTACCCCGCTAGGGTACTTTTCGATACGGGAGCGTCGCACTCCTTCCTTGCGGAAAGTTTCATCAGGAGGATTGGAGTTGAGTCCTTCTCAACGGACTCAGAGTTGAAGGTGCGCATGCCCAATGGGTCATCTATGACTACCAGGGCTAGAGGCCGGATTTGTTGGAGTCTTGAGGGGGTCGACTTCGTGTTGGTAGCGGCGATCTTGCCATTGTCCGAGTTCGATGTGATCTTGGGGATGGACTGGCTAGCGGAGCAGCGTGCCAGTATTGACTGTTTGTCCAAGGTGGTAACCCTGAGGAGCGTGGGGCAAGCAGAAGTCAAGTTTGAGGGCCTGCTTGGAGTGGCCTGTTCCCTAGTTTCAGCACTTCAACTAGTGCGAGCTGTTAACCAGGGAGGTGTAGCTCTAGTAGCGTTGTTGGAGGTTAGCCTTTCCAGGCTGTCTCTTGGGGAAGTGCCCGTGGTGGCGGAGTTTGGAGATGTTTTTCCCGAGGAGCTACCGAGAGCACCTCCTCGGCGGGAGATTGATTTCTCCATCGAGTTAGTGCCCGAGGCTAGACCGGTGTCGCGTCCACCATTTAGGATGGCACCAAAGGAGTTGGCCGAGCTCAAGGTTCAGTTGCAGGAGCTTTTGGAGCAAGGGTATATCAGACCCAGCTCTTCACCGTGGAGTGCGCCGGTGTTATTCGTAAAGAAAAAGGATGGTAGTATGCGTTTGTGCATAGACTACCGAGAGTTGAACAAATTGACAATCAAGAATAAGTATCCGATTCCCCGAATAGACGATCTCTTCGACCAGTTGGTGGGGTCGGTGGTGTACTCCAAGTTGGACCTGAAGTCCGGATATTATCAGTTGCGGATTCGTGACGAAGACATACCCAAGACAGCGTTCGGTACGAGATATGGTCATTTTGAGTTCTCGGTGATGCCGTTCGGGTTGACGAACGCGCCGTCCGTGTTCATGGACTTGATGAACCGAGTGTTTCGCGAATACTTGGACAGGTTCGTCGTCGTTTTTATCGATGACATTTTGGTGTATTCCAAGTCGGAAGCGGAGCACGAGGTGCACTTGAGGACAGTGTTGTGAGTATTGAGAGAGAACCAGCTCTATGCGATGTTCTCCAAGTGCGAGTTTTGGTTGGAGAAGGTGGCGTTTTTAGGCCATGTGATTAGTGGGGATAGGGTGGCGGTAGATCCAACGAAAGTGGAAGCCATCAGAGATTGGCCTGTTTTGAGGACTGTGGCGGAAGTCCGGAGCTTTCTTGGACTAGCCGGGTACTACCGAAGCTTTGTGGAAAACTTTTCGCGGATAGCTCTACCCCTCACTTCGCTAACTCGCAAGGATCAGAAGTTCGTGTGGACTCAAGAGTGCAGTCAGGCGTTTGAAACCCTGAAGGAGAGGCTGATGATGGCACCGATCCTAAGTCTACCAAAGGGGACCGAAGGATTTCAGATTTTCAGCGACGCATCCGGATGCGGTTTAGGGTGCGTGTTGGTGCAGCATGGCAGTGTGATAGCTTTTGGGTCGAGGCAGCTGAAGCCTCATGAGAGAAATTACCCCGTCCATGATCTGGAATTGGCGGCGGTAATTTTTGCTTTGAAATTGTGGAGGCACTACGTTTATGGTGCGAAGGTGGAGATCTTCACGGACCACAAGAGCCTGAAGTATCTCCTGGATCAGAAGGACCTAAATATGCGGCAGCGCAGGTGGGTCGAGTTCCTTGGGGACTACGAGGTGGCGATTCAGTACATGCCAGGAAAAGCCAATGTGGTGGCGGATGCTTTGAGTAGGAAATACTCGGGGCAAGGAAGTTGGATTGAAGCTCACGATGAGCGGTTAAGGCGGGACTGGGAGACCCTTAGTTTGGAATGTGTGGCAAGAGGCGAGTCTAGCGTGGCTCGGCTAAACTGGATTGAGATGCAGAATGACTTATGCGATCGTATTCGGGAAGCGACCCGTGTGGATGAGGAGTTCCAACCCTTCGTGGAGGAAGCTCTTAAGGGCGAGGGTAGCGCCTGGGAGATGGTTGATGGGGTTCTGAGGAAGGGCGGAAGGATTTGTGTACCGCAGTTCGGCAAGCTCCGCGAGGAGTTGATGTTTGAGGCCCACTTCACTAAGTACTCCATTCACCCGGGTAGTACAAAGATGTACTTGGACTTGAAGAAGTCCTATTGGTGGCCTGGGATGAAGCGAGACGTAGCTTTGTGTGTGAGTCGGTGCCAAACTTGTGCCTTGGTGAAGGCCGAGTGTCAGAAGCCGGGCGGGTTCTTGAAGCCTCTTCCAATCCCCGAATGGAAATTTGATGACATCTCCATGGATTTCGTGCATGGGTTGCCTAGATCGCAGCAGGGTAATGATGCCATTTGGGTGATTGTGGACCGCTTGACCAAAGTGGCACACTTCATCCCAAACCGGAAGGAGGACGGTGTGGAAAAGTTGGTGGAGTTGTACGTCCGCAATATTGTACGACTCCATGGGATTCCGAAGAGTATAGTCAGCGACCGGGATGGACGTTTCACGTCTAAGGATTGGCGGTTGGTGCAGAAGAGCTTGGGCACAAAACTCAAGTTCAGTACGGCTTTTCATCCTCAAACCGATGGGCAAACTGAGAGAACGAACTGTACTTTGGAAGACATGCTAAGGATGTGTACTCTCGATTTCGGCAAGAAGTGGGAGGATCACCTCTTCATGGTGGAGTTTGCGTATAACAATAGCTACCAAGCTAGTATCAAGATGGCGCCATATGAAGCTCTTTATGGGAGGCGGTGTCGAACACCGATGTCTTGGACAGAGGCGGGAGACACAAAGCTTTTGGGGAAAGAAGTGGTAGCCGATGCTAGTGAGCTAGTGCAGACCATCCAAGAGCGCATGAAGGTGGCTCAAGATCGGCAGTCGAAGTATTTCAATGCTCGCCACAGACATGTGGAATTCGCGGTGGGCGACTGGGTGTATCTTAAGATCAAGCCGTTCAAAGGCGTTTCACGAATTCGCCGACTCAAGAAGCTGAGTCCGAGATTTTTGGGACCATTCAAGGTCATCGAGCGAGTGGGAGAGGCAGCGTACCGGTTGGCGTTGTCCACGGAGCTAAGTGGATTGCATGACGTTTTTCACGTCTCCGTCCTGAGGAAAGCCTTGTTAGAGGCCAGCGTGGTGATTGAACCGGCGGCGGTGCCGGTAGAGGAAGACTTGAGGACGCGAGTACGTCCCGTCGGGATAGAAGATTCGGAGGTTCGGCAACTGCGGAACAAGGAGGTCTGACTCGTAAAGGTCCGTTGGGACAACTGTGGCTGCGAGGAGCTCTCATGGGAGCGAGAGCAGGCCATGCTGGAGGAGTACCCCGAGCTTTTCTCCTTAGGTATCGTTTAGAATTTGTGTTCTTTCCATGTTTTAAATTTCGGGACGAAATTCTTTTAAGGGGGGGGGAGAATTGTAACGCCCCAAAAATGTTGTAGGAGCGACGGGGATGGCTTTTGGGCCAAAACAGTTTTTTTTCTTTTTTGAGCAGGTGACACGGGTCCCGACACAGCCGTGTCAGAGGCCGTGTCGGCCGTGTCGAGCTGGCCGTGTGGTCGACCATGTTAAGGCCGACGATCGTCGAGTGTGGAACACGGCCAGGCACACGGCCGTGTCCCAGGCCGTGTAGCCTGGGTCGTTTCGAAATTTCCTGAGGTTTGGCACACGGGGTATGACACGGGTCCGGACACGGCCGTGTCCCAGGTGATACGGGCGTGTCGAAGGCCGTGTCAGAGGCCGTGTACTTCTCTGACTGAAAATGTTGAAAACGGGTGCCGTGACACGGGTCACGACACGGCCGTGTGGAGCGAGACACGGCCGTGTCGAAGGCCGTGTCGAAGGCCGTGTCAGGAGCCGTGTGCTGGTTTTCGAATCGATCGAGACGGCGAATGGATAACACGGCCATGCACACGGCCGTGTTGCAACCCGTGTTCGGCCCAGATTTTCTAATGTGAGTTCCGATCGTGGCCGTTCGTTCTTTTCTTTGGAAGATCCAACGGTGGGGAGCCTCCCTGGGTGGTTTAAGGCCGGGAATAGGGTTCCAAACCCTCATTCCCCACTTCCTTTTATCTCTCTAAGTTCTAGAGAGAAGGGAGAGCAAGGAGGCCAAGTTCCGGCCGCCGGCGAAGCTTCGGAGGTCCGTTTCGCGAGCGGAGTTCAGATCCGCGAAGGTGGGAGCGTTGCGGTGGTGTTCATCCGAGCAAATATTCTCCATGGCTAGGAAGAGGGGACGGAAGGTAACGACACTTCTCCTCTCGGTTTTTAGGATTTAGGATGCATGAATAGCATCCCCTTCCTTTCGTATTTTGAGCACCGGATCTCTCAAATGAGAGGGATCCGTGTAGCCTAGGTTCAAGAGGACCTCCGGGTTGAGTATGCTCATCCCGGCATGCTTTGCATTAGAGATCCGCTCCGTTAGCGGATTAGGCATTGTGGGTGAAGCCGTGGTCGCGACCGATAGTCCGACCCGGTGATGTTGCATAGCGAGCTTCGGTAGAAAATCCGTTGCGGCAATACGCCGTTGTGTGTATGCGTTTTCCCCCTTATATTTGAGTGAGTACTCGTAGTCGGAACCGGACGAGGTTAGCTCCGCTTTGTGCGGTAGATGGTTTCCTTGGAGCACGGGAAAGACACGGTGCGAGTGGCAATTGGGGTGGGGAAACCTTTGGTTGTGCTGTGCTAAGGCGCGGCTATGTCTACGTGGTCGGCTGGCTATCCCGTGACGCGCAAGTCATGTGGGGAAAGTGTCCCGAGGAGACTAGCCCTTGTGTGAGACTGACGAGAATGCCGAGCAGAGGGCAAGCCCGGGCAATGTGGCCATGAGCGGGTGGGGTCCAGCGAGGCTTCTTAGAATCGGTCAGTGTGAGACGGAACCCTGACGTGCGACGTCAGATTATGCGGGCAAGCCTGGGGTTTAAGACCCATGTGCGGGTGGGGCCATTGCAAGGTTCCGTGTGACGGCCTGTGTGCCGTTGGGGACATGGTGTCTCCCTTTTGTTTGCGGCTTTAAGCCAATGGGGAAACGGAAGTACCCAATGTTTGATGTTGTGCTAGATGCATACGAGCTAGGGTGCCTTGGGTGAAACCCGGGTTGCATTCATGTTACATAGTAGGCCCCTTTTACTTTGTACAAAACATAAAGAACATGTATGCTGTTTGAGACATCCAAGCCTGTTTACCGCTAATATATATATATGCTCTTTTGGTATACGAAGTGCTAACTTGCAGGTGGAGTGGTACCCCGGGGTCTGTTAGGGACGGCCGGGAGGAGATGTGTTTGTTACACAGTAAAGGTCAGCCTTTGCTGACCCACGTTACTTCAAATCCTTTCAGGGCAAGGATCGCATGCAGGAGCCAGCGCGCCGGGCGAAAAGCCCTAAGCCTCATGAAGTGTTGCTGTGCTTGGCTAGTTTCTTTTCCATGTTTTGTTGATGTTGTTTGATCATGTCCGGCTTGCATGCCGAGGTAGCCTAGGGGTGCTTGGCACTTTTATATGTTTGGACTTATATTATGTAAGGCCTTAAGGCCATTTCGATACTCTATTGTTAGTGGATAACTTTTGTCTTTTAGTTTTATGTTTCCGCTGTGTATGTCTTGAGTTTTGAGTTTGGGTAGTTTCATATCATCTTTTAATACTAAAGCTGTGGTGTCCGTATGTTGTGGGGCCCCGGCCGGACCCATATTATATGGTCTTTACAGGGGAGGTGTTACACAGTTCCTGGGAGAGAGATTGGTCTCTTGGTTCTGTAAGAAGCAGGCTTCTGTCTCAACTTCAACTGCAGAAGCTGAATATATAGCAGCTGCCAGTTGTTGTTCACAGATCCTGTGGATTCAAAACCAGCTTGTGGATTATGGTTACTCACACAAGAACACCAAAATCATGTGTGATAGTACCAGTGCTATCTCAATTGCACAAAATCCAGTGCACCACTCTAGAACGAAGCACATTGAGATCAGGCACCATTTCCTGAGAGATTGTGTGGAAAAGAACAAGATTTGTCTTGAGTTCATATCCACTGAGTTTCAGAGAGGTGATATATTCACCAAGCCCTTAGATGAACAGAAGCATCTGTTCTTTTTGGTTCAACTAGGCATGATCAATGGAAGAGACTAAGTGTGACTTCTGCCTTGTTGAAACTTGTTTGAAGATAGTCGAACGACGTTCGAAGATAGTCGATCGGGTCAAGCCCATCGTTGACCTATGGTTGATGAAAGCTTGTCCGTTTGAAGATCGTCGACTGGCGTTCGACCATAGTCGAACAAGTCGAGCTCATCGTCGATCCCTAGATGACGACAGCTTGTTGTTTGAGAAGCCAGAAATAGTCGAACGATTGCTCGACTACTCTACTTCTGGACCGATCGTCGAACGACCGTTCGACCATCGTCTCCAGTATCTTTTAAATAGATCGACTATCTCCGGTCTAATATAAAGCCGATAGTCGACCTAGGTTAAAAGATCTTCGCTTTTATCATCGACGGAGAGCGTCCTTTCGCATTCCGTCTTCCCGCTTGCTCCTGTCTTGCGATTTTCTGCCGATTCGTCTTCTCCGTTCCTCTCGCGCCTTCTCCAGCATTTCCATGGCGATTTCTCCAGCGCTCCTCGCAGTCGTGAAGTTCGACGCCGGATTCAGTGTGGATTTTGACGCATTCAGTTGCTGCGAACCCGGTATCGTGGAAATTCTTCAGCTCTGCAAAGATCAAGGTCTAGAAAGGCTCATGTCTACAAGGATCAAGATAAATATACCAGAGATTAAGGAATGAGCATTTACTTCATTGTCTACTGAGGATTCAATGACAGGATCTGTTGGTGGAGAAGAGGTGATCTTGACTCCCGCCGTGTTGACTGATGTTTTTGGATTGATTAATGGCGAAGAAGAATATGAACAAGATGCTCCAGAATTTGGAAGAATGTTGGTTGAGCTGGGACATGCAGAAGGCATTCCCTCCAAGCTCCTCAAAGTAAATTTTCCTTTTAAGATAAAATTTCTTGCTGAGTTAGTTGGAAAAGTGCTGCTAGGCAAACACTCTGCCCACGATAACATTACTAGACAACAATTTGCACTCATGTGTGCAATTGTCAACAAGAAAAGGATCAATTGGGCATGTGTTTTGTTTGATTTGATAAGGAAGAAGAACAGTAAGAAAGAGGTTACCCTAGGCAGGGTTATTGGGATTTTTCTGAAGGAAAGATATCCCTAGCTGCTGATTTCAACTGCTTCAACCATTAATGCCAGTAAGAAGATGGATCCCAATCTGTTCTCCAAATGGAAGAGGACATTCGCGAAGCCCGCTCCTGCAGGGGCTGCTCCAGCTGCATCTAAGAGCACAAGGACTGATTCAGTCGCTCCTCACCCTCTAGAAGCTTGCTCAGCTCATCCTTCTCTTCCATCATCTTCTTCTGCTCTGCAGTCTACTTCAGTTGAAGTTCCATCAACTTCAGCTGAAGTACGACTTTCTGCTTCTCCTGTTCGAGATACAACCACGATTGTTATTCCTTCTCCTCCAGCATCTCCTATTCCTCCTCATCTTGCTAGGATATCTCATCCTAGTTTTGATTTGATAGGATCTGAGAGGACCCCAACACCTCCTCAGTCTCCTATTCGTTCTCCAATTCATACTTCAGATCATATTGATCTCCCTGCTTCTACCCGTCTATCTCCAGTTAACTCTCCACATCATTCTCCTTCTCCATCTCCAGTTCGCTTTCCAGTTCATCAGGAATACATTCCTCCTGCTGATCTTCCATCCACTGCAGTTCCCCCACCATCTTTTGAGATAACTCCAGAATTCATTTCCAGCATTGTGGAGTTAATTACCCCTTCAATCAAAATCATGATTGAAGAGGCAATTGCTCCACTTGCTTCCTCCATTGCTTCTTTATCTGATGCCATCAAAATTCTTTCTAAATCTGCTGAGCCCTCTTCATCCAGGGGCCTGGTTTCAGTTCCCACTGAAATCAGGCAGGGGGAGATGTTCAATGAAGATGTCTCTGAGCAGTCGTTGGCCTCCCCTCCAGCAGCTCAACTTGCAGTATCAGAAAAAGCAGCAGAAGTTTCAGCTCCTCCTCCATCTGAAAAAGAAAAAGAAATATCTGATGCAATAATGATGACTGAATTTGTTGTAAAAGTTTACCTGGAAGAATCCTCAACTCCCCTGGTTGCCCTATACCTAGAAGGAATAATCACATCCTTTCTAGATGATTTATGGGAGTTAGGTCACCCTGAAGAAAATCCTGAAGGTATGTCTCTTTCCCAATTTGTAGATTACTTAATTGATATGTTAGTATGGGAATATATGGAAGGGATGACTAGATGTCATTTAGCAAGATTTTATTCCTAATCCTTCAGATATAATGGAAGAAGTAGTGGCAGTTGTCCAAGAGCCAGAACCTGAACCTGCTCCAGAAACTCTAGATGCTGTAGAGCCTGAATCTGTATCAGCTCCTGATGTCCAAGTGGTTGTAGAGCAAGCAGTGCTATCTGAGGCTGTTGAGCCTGTTCTAGTTTCTGAGGCTGCTGAACCTGCTCAGCAAGCAGTGCTATCTGAACTGGTCCCCTCGACAGTTCCTGAGTTTCAACAAAAGGATTCTGAAATTGAAACTGAAAAGTCTACTTTATGGGATGATTCCCCAGGGTTGGATTTAGATACCCTTCTGGCACAGGATGCCATAGAAGAAGAGAAAGAGAAAGCTGATCTAAAAGAAAAGGAAAAGGCTGTATCAGAAGCCTATGATCCATATGATCATCCTCCCTCATCTCATTCTGAGGATGAAGATGATTCAGATCTATCTGAGAATTCTAAGAGAAAGAAAGCTGCAAACAAGAAAAGGAAAGCTGTAGCTCCTCCTCCTCCAAATCCAGATCATGATATTCCCTATTACATTCTGAAAGGAATTGATCCAAAGTCGAAAGAGTTCCAACACTGGATGTGGTTCTCTAAGAACCAGCAAAAGGAAAGAAAGAAATCTAAGAGATATGATAGTCCTGCTCCCAGATGGACTCCCAGAGGTCCTCCTCCTCCACCTCCCGGTGCAGGAGCCTCTGACAATTTATCTGCTAATCCATCTGCTCCATCTGCTCCATCTGCTCCTTCTCAGCCTCATTCAAGGAAAAGTTCTCAAAGCCACCAAGGCAAATCATATACTGGTACTCAAAGGCATGATACTGAGGTTAAAGAGCAAGTAAAGGAGGTTGTATATCAAAAGCCAACATTTTCACCTCCTCCTTCTCCCAAGAAAAAGGTTTCTCCTGCTATACCAGTTCATGTTGCTAAGGATATTTCAAAAGGTAAAAGAATTATTTTCTCTGAAAAATCCAGTAAAAAGTTTGCTGAGTTTGCTCCACCATCATCTTTAGTTGTTCAAGAAGTTAAAAATACAGCTGAAAGTTTATTAGATTTATCTGTTAAGTTTAAAGCTGTGAAGCCTATTGATACATCATCTGAAAATGTGTATGAAAGCCAAGAGTTAGATCCTGACTTCAGGATGGCTCGATTTCTAGAACTTGTTGGATCAGCCCAGATAAAGAAAGCTAAGGCTGAAGGAAAGGACTCTACAGGACTTTCTACAATGTCAAAGTTCAGAATGAAGGAACTCGATAAAATCCAGGTTAGCCCTGAAGTTTTTGACCCTTCTAAATATATGGAAAAGCACCCAGAAGAAGTTGTTCCAAGGGCTGCAGAACTGAAGATTATTGGCGTGCAAGATTTGAAGATGTCTAAGAAAGAAGCCATTGATCCCTTGCGGAAAGTATTTTTTGTTCCTAGCTCTTCTGATCCCAAGCCTGATTTTGTAGATTCTTAATTTTGATTGACTGCTGTTATTTATCTGACTGATTGTTAATTGCTATTTAGTTGCTTAACTATTTCCTGTATTGTTTTTATTGTTCTATAGCTAGTTCTGTGTTTTAGTTTTTGAAGAGACTTAACTCAAATAGGGGGAGATTATTGGTACCCTAGTTTGATTTGAGTTTAGTCTTGTCTTTTTAGTCCCTTGACCCAAGAAATATCTATGGTCAATGGTTAGTGGTCTAGCTGTAGAGTCCCCGCTTTTCCAGATGAAGAATTTGGTTAAGTAGTTTTTTCATTCGACCATAGTCGAACGTCGCTCGACTATCGGCTGATCGACTATCGTCTATCAGTTGGTCGACGCTCTGTCTGCGTTGATAGCTCGACTATCTGTTGATAGGTCAACTATCTGCTTGGTTTGGTAGTTCGACTATCTGTCCTGATAGTTCAACTATCTGATAGCTCGACTATCTGTTGATAGGTCGACTATCTGTTCCGCTTTGATAGGTCGACTATCTGTTGATAGGTCGACTATCTGTCGTCTTTGATAGTTCGACTATCTGTCCTGATAGTTCAACTATCTGATAGCTCGACTATCTGTTGATAAATCGACTATCTGTTTTGTTTTGATAGGTCGACTATCTGTTGATAGGTCGACTATCTGTTTTCTGTGATAGGTCGACTATCTGCTTGATAGGTCGACTATCTGTTTGTGTTTGATAGTTCGACTATCTGTCCGGATAGATCGACTATCTGATAGATCGACTATCTGTTCTGATAGGTCGACTATCTGCCTAAGTAGTTCGACTATCTTCTTTGATAGTTCGACTATCTGGATCGTTCGACTATCTGCCCGATAGGTCGACGATCTCCGTGCGTCGGTCGACGATCTCCGAGGGTCATTCGACGTTTTCTGTTTGCCTTTTTATTTTGTATTTATTTATTCTATTTAATAAATTAATACATTATCTGGCATTTTATTTCAGTTGTTTTATGATAATATTTCCAGGCAATATCTGCTCCATCCCTTTTGCCTTAGTAAAATCTTTTCAGATAAAGTTGTTTGTCTTATTAGTTGTCATTGTATTTTACTTTATCTGCTATCAGTCCTTTATAGCCGTTAGACTGAAAAGTTTTCCTTATGCTATAAAGAGTTTGTTTCTGATGTGATTTTATTTAGTACCTTTATTATCAGATTGCTTCCTGCAGCTTCTTTGAAAAAGGTTTATCCCTTTTATAGAATATTTTTGCTGCAGAGTTTGTTTGTCTTTGTGATATTTGCAGCCCAGGTTTCAAGTTTCAGAAGAAGACAAACAGTTCAAATTGAAAAGAGCCGTTGCTTGTTGCTGCTATAAAAGGAATCCTTTGGAGAAGGATTTCAGCTAGCTAACCAGTGATTCTAAGAGTTATTCAATTCGCATTCAAGCTTTCATCAAGTCCAAGTTCACTGCTCTCAGCAATCTCCATTCAACTGAGAAGTGTTAGCTCTTCTGCTCTTCTTCAACCTGAGTTCTCCTGTTCCAGGAAGTTCTAACTCAGAGTTTGTTTGAAGAAGAAGAAGAAGATAGCTGCTAGAAGATTTTCTTTTATTATTTTATTTCTTCTTGTAGTTTTTCCTTCAGTATTTACTGAAGAGTTTCTGCACTGAAGCAAGACTTCACCTGGACGTTCTTTGAGCCAGGGGGAGCCTTGATTCTTTTAGAGCTGTCTAGCTCAGTGCAAGTTATTGTGCTTCTCTAATCTATTGTAAAATAGAGAAGACACCTTAACCCCTTTCCCCCTCCTGTACAGGGTTATTACTCCCTTCAAAAGTATCCCTTGGTGGCAGGGCACCTGATCAAAAACCTGTGTTCGGTTTTTAGACACCTGATCAAAAGTCTAAAGGGTTTCTTGATCTACCTGAAGCAGATCTTGTTGGTGGCAGGGCACCTGATCAAAAACCTGAGTGGATTCCTACCTTGTTGGTAAAAGGGTGGACGTACCCAAGTTGTTTGGGGAACCACTATAAATTCCTTGTGTCGTCTGGTTTGCCTTGTTTAAATTCTTGCATTGTGGCTGTGATTAGATATAACTAGGTTTGCTAGTTGCTGATTAGGTTATCCAAGCCTTAACTGTAATTACAGTTAGCTTGAGTCTGTGCACATCACTTGTGTTAGGCTTTAGGGTTATCTCCATATCTATAATCTTTTCATTCCGCATTTCACTCCAAGGGAGTTGGGCAGACTATTAAGTTTTGTCTAGTGCAAAATTTGATAACTCTATTCACCCCCCCTCTAGAGTAGTATCTATCCCTTCACTTTCAATCTTTGTCTAGAACCTTGGCACAGAGAAACATCTCTTGTGTCAAGACCAACTCAACAAACCCATTTCCACCTTGTAGGATCCTGTTGGATCTGAGTGGTAGAAGCAAACTTGCTCTGAGGTAGGATCCAAGTTTGGATCTGAGTTGTAGGGTAGATTTGCCTAAGGTAGGATTCTGTTGAGAATCTGAGAGTAGGGCTTTGGCCTGAATTGTAGGATTCACTTTTGAATCTGAGGTAGGATCCTACTTGGATCTGAGGTAGGTGATCTTTTGATCACTTAACTGTAGGGCTTAACAGCCTGAGGTAGGTGAGTCATTCTCACTGAGTTGTAGGGCACTTGTGCCTGAGTGTGGGATCCTTTGGATCTGAGGTAGGGCCTTTGTGCCTGAGCTGTAAGAGAGTCATTCACTTTGAGGTAGAATCCCTTGTGGATCTGAGGTAGGGCTGTCCTCCCAGCCTGAGTGATAGGGTCTTTGGGCCTGAGGTAGGTGATCTTTGGATCACTGAGTTGTAGGGCCTTGTGCCTGAGCTGTAGGTCTTGGAGGAGACCGAGTGGTCTTGCGGGATCGTGTTGTAAGATCTTTGAGCTGAGATTGGAGAAGTGCCTTATCTAACTTTAAGTTAAAAAGGTGGGCAGGAAAGTAGATGTATTCATAATTTGGAGAACCACTATATATCTTATGTGTGCCTTGTGTGTTTTTTCTGTGTTGGCTTTATTGTAGGTTGCATGTCTTGAAAGCAGAATTTAATCAACTAATAAAGCTCCTAAAGAAAAGAAAATAAAAGATAGTCACTAAGGACTAAGAAACCTATTCACCCCCTCTAGGTGATTTAGCTATCCTTGAAAACAAATACTTTCAAGTGGTATCAGAGGGAGGTTACTCAAAAAGGACTTAACAGTCTGAGTAGACCTCAAAGGATAGCTAAAAGGTTTGCACTTGTGGATTCAATAGAGAACCATAAGGAGTGGAGCACAATGGAGCTCCAAGTCTGCAGCAAGGAGAATTTTGGGAGTTGGAAAGAAAGGATCAGGCAAACCATGTAAGCCTCTGATCCTAGGGACATTGCAATAGTTCAAGAAGGACCTTTCATCCCCATGAAGGTCTCTATCTTAGATGCAGAAGTCCAGACCCCAAAGAGTTATGCATAGATGTCTGAAGATGAAATCAACTTGGCATCTATGAATAAGAGGGCACAACACATTATGGTAAGTGTCATGGATGATTCCACCTTCCAGATGTTGGTCCACTGCAAGACAGCCAAAGAGATGTGGGATTCTCTCACTGACTATATGGAAGGGACACAGAAAGTTAGTCTTTCTAACAGTTATTCAGAGTTTGAAGAAGAAGCTGTCATTAGGCTATTTGCTGCCATTGTAGATGAAGCAGAAGACAATACAGATGGAAGGATTGAGATCAGGGCCCCTCTGTCACAATCAAAAAGTGATTAAGAGGTGGATGTTGATGAAGAAGATAACAACAGCTATTATGGGCTAGCTGCCATGACAAGAGGAGAATCCTGCTAGGATTAGCCTGATCCAGATCAAGTACAATCTCTGTCTTGTTCTTCTTATTGCTCAGGCCATGAGAACATTCCATATTCCGAAGCTTCTTCATCCAGTGATGAAGGTGACTCTGAATCTGAGGTAAATGAATTGACAAGTATGGTGAAATTCTGGAGCCTTGATAAGAAGCAATAAGTTAGGAAAATGGCAGGCTGAGGTGATTGCTTCTCTTCTATTAGCTACTTCCCAGCATGTTGAGACAACAATCTTGCTAGAACAGAAGGCAAGGGAAGTCAGCCAACTAAAGACTATCTCAAATCTCCAGATTAAGACCATAAGCCAAAAGGACAAGATCATCTTAGATCTTGAAGAGGAGCTCCTTAAGGAGAGAAGGATTGTGGCTAGTTTTTAAAGCCAAGTACTGTGTTTCCCTTGATAAATTCCTTCTCCTCCCAAAAGGGTAAGAAGGAGTTAACAGTCAAGGGAAGCACAAGTGTTGACCTTTCCAAAGGGAAAGGAAAAGCTCCTGTAGTGCCACAGTCAACCTTTCACATGGTAATCCTCCCTTCTCACAGGTATGACCAAGGCTGCATGTATGGTCACTAGGAGAATGAGAATTTCTCTTGTAAGAATACAAGAGTATCTTCCAATGGAAGAAGAAAGGGTAAGGGAATGAGTGTCTTTAAGTCTCCCTATAAAGAAGTACCAATGGAACATTCTGGACCATTTATATTTGGTGTATCAGCCCCAACTCTCAAGGACAAGGCAGTGGCTTTCACTAAAGCCCATCCAGCAAGGACTCAGACCAAGGGTCATGAAAGTCTTTATTTTCAAGATAACTTACAACCTATGGGGTGAATAGGTTGTCTCACTGATATTGTTAGCTTTTAATTTTATCTTCCTTAGTACTTAGTGTGTTGGCAGTAATTAGCTTTCAAGTACCTGCACAAAGAAAATAACCCAAAAAAGAATACGAAGATTTATAGTGGTTCCTTAACTATTGGGTACATCAAATCTCCTCCCACCTTGCCAACTTCCTGTTAGTCAAGACACTTCTACAAATCACTGCTCCAAAGACCTTAACCTCAGATCCCTCAGGGCCTCTCAGTGTCCTCCAAGACTTACAACTCAGCCACAAGGGCCTACAACTCATTGATCAGTAGATCACCTACCTCAGGCCAAAGGCCCTACACACAGGATAGGAGGATAGCCCTATCTCAGATACACTAGGGATCCTACCTCATACCTAAGGGTCCTAATCTTAGAGAGTATTCCTCTCCTACATCTTAGTGATCAATTGACCACCTATCTCAGATCCAAACTGGATCCTACAGCTCAGGCAAATTTGCCCTACCTCAGGCTTAGAGAGCCCTACAACTTAGATCCAAAATGATCTTATTGGAGTGAAGTAGATTTATATTTATCACAGAGAAATTTCTCTGTGGTAACCCCTTGAGTTGAGTTATCTCAACTTCAGAAGTAGATCTTCAGATTTGAGCTTGCTGAACTAAGAAGCAACTTGATCTGCAGAAACTTCTTCTCTGTTTCTGCTCCTCCCTCAGAAGGAAGACCTTCTAAACTTGTTGGTGCAGGTGAGGATGACACCAGCTAACTAAACTTTTGGTTCTTGCAGGAAGACTTCAAGCTTTTTCTCGACAGAAATGTCGAGGAAGAAGAAGTCCAGCCGCAACTTTTGAAATCAATAAAGCCCTAAAAGTTATTTTCGTCTTGGCCAATCTCTTCCTTTTGTAGTTCACCGATCAACAACTCTTAGGAATCTGTGGGGCCCACCTGCAGCTACCAGTTGTAACTTGATTTAACGAAAGAAGGCGTACAGTAGCTTCTCGGTAGAGTTTGCCGTGTTATGTAGCTTCTCCATACTTGATTTGAAATTAGTTGACTTTATCAATTTTGCAGATTTTACTGATGTCAGCACCTGTGGACTTAGCCAAAATCGAGCATCAGTATAGTAGGCATTGAGTGAATGTGCTTCACTCAATGCCAAGACACTTAGACAAAATTCTGTCTATCTAGGCGTTGATAGTGTTGAGTGAGCAAGCCTCACTCAATGCTTTTTGTCTTAGCTTATTCTTTATCCTTTTTTGCATGCTTGGCGTTGAGAGCGTTGAGTGACCACACCTCACTCAACGCCTTATACCTTAGCCATGCTTTCTATATTTTAGGCGATGAGAGCGTTGAGTGAGCACTCCTCACTCAATGCTTTCTGCCTTAATCAATTTCCTGCTTCTTTAGTATCTTAAGCATTGATAGCGTTGAGTAAGCACGCCTTACTCAATGCTTTTTTGTTTTAGCCAGATTTTCGGAATCATGGCATTGAGAGAGTTGAGTGAGCTTGTCTCACTCAACGCTTTCTGCATTAGCCAAATTTTTTAGCTCCTTGGCATTGAGTGAGTAAGCTCTACTCAACGCATTTGGACTTGGCCAAATATCTGTGTCTGAAACCACGGGATCTGATTGAATGATGGTCATTCAATGCTTTATCATATGGCGTTGAGTGAGCTTGCATCACTCAATGCATGTGGACTTAGTCAAATATCAGTATAGATTTTAATGGCTTTGACTTACAAGGCAATACTCAACGAATATAGAGTATGGAGTTGAGTGAGTGATACTCACTCAACGCCTGTGGACTTAGTCACTTTTCTGCCCATTTCTTCTTAGGCTTTTACTGCATTAGCATATCTCACAGCCTTTTGTTGTATGACATTGAGTGAGTTGACTTCAGTCAATGCCTATGGACTTGGACACTTTCTCAGCTTATCACTACTTTGTCTTTGACTGTATAGGCTCCTCTCAGCGCTATAAGTCATTTGGCGTTGAGTGATTAACCTTCACTCAACGCCTGTGGACTTAGACAGATTTCTGTCTATCCACATCTTAGGTAAGTGTTTACCTGACCTAGCCACTTAGGCTACCTGTCCCATCATTGTTACTAAGAAATCCCTGCATGTATGAACTCGGGCACTCATCAAATACAACTTTATATATGTCATTGACAAGATTGACTTTCTCAAATCTAGGACATTGTAGACAATGGACCCAAAAATCTCCCCCTATTTGAGGAAGTCAAAACCCTTAAGTATAATGAGTCAATGACATACACAACAATACGCAGTAATAAGAATTTGAAAAAGCATATAACTGGAGAATGATCTACAGTTACCACACCTCCTCGCCTGTAGGGTGAACATTACCACACATGCTCCCCCTGAATTGCTGCTACAATTCTTGATCATACACCTGATCACCTGATCAACTTTTCCTCCCCTTTTTGACTTTAGCAAATAGAAAGCAAGGTTCTGATCATCTGCTCCCCCTTTTTGATTACAACTAGGTTGCAGTTGATCCTCATGAGAGTGTTTGAGCAGTGCTGGACATGCTCCCCCTCAACTTATGCATCATCTATCATATTTCTTGGTAGACAATCTAGTCTATACCAGTTTGGATAGCAGTTGACCATGATGCCACTGAAGGTATATCACTTGAAAAGTCTTCACTTTACTGAAGAACAATTCCATCTACAAGATACAAAATAACCTGCAACTAAATGAGGAGAAACTGAAGTTATACCAGATTTAACATACCCAACTCAAACTTGAAGGTGTTAAACTTTGCTTCATCTAGTGGCTTAGTGAAGATGTCAGCCACTTGCTTGTCAGTTGGGATAAACTCAAGGTTGATATCTTCACATTCCACATGCTCCCTAATGAAATGATATCTGATCTCAATATGGTTAGTCCTGCTATGGGAGACATGAATCCTAGCAATTGAAATAACACTAGTAGAATCACAAAATAGAGAACTTCTACTTATATGAAGGTTGTAGTCCTGGAGCTGATGTTGGATCCATAACAACTGAGCACAGCAGCTACCTGCTGAGATGTATTCTGACTCTGCAGTTGAAATTGAAACACTAGTTTTCTTCTTGCTGCTCCATGAAACTAGTCTTCCACCTAGTAATTGATAGGTGCTAGAAGTGCTCTTCCTGTCCTCTTTGCAACTTGCAAAGTCTGCATCTGAATAGCCATTTAGTTAAAACTCACCATTTTTAGGATACCACAGGCCAAGATCTGGTGTTCCCTTAAGATACCTAAGAATTCTCTTTGTAGTAGAGTAATGATATTCTTTGGGGGCAAGCCTGATACCTATCACAAACATATGTAACATACAAGATGTCTGGCCTACTTATAGTTAAATAGAGAAGAGAACCAATTATCCCCATATACAAAGTTTTATCAAAAGGTTTCCCTGAATCATCTTTGCATATGGGCATACTTGACCCCATGGGAGTTCTCATGGTGGAGGAATTCTCCATACCAAAATTCTTTATTAACTCCCTAGTGAACTTAGACTGGGATATGGACAAGCCATCATCAGTCTATCTTTCTTGGAGACCCAAGAAGTACTTAAGTTCACCCATACTGCTCATCTCAAACTTCCCCTGCATAAGTTTGGCAAACTTTATGTAGAGGTTGTCATCAGTAGATCCAAAGATGATGTCTTCTACATAGATCTGAATTAGGATGATCTTACCCTTAGATTCCCTTAGGAATAGGGTCTTGTCTATCTTCCCCCTTGAGAATTTGTTCTCAATGAGGAAGCTAGACAGAGTCTCATACCATGCTCTAGGGGCTTACTTTAGTCCATATGGAGGTTTCCTAAGTCTATAAATAGAATCAGGTGAGTTAGAAACTACAAAACCTGGAGGCTGCTCAACATATACTTCCTCTTTTAAGTCACCATTCAGGAAGGTTGACTTCACATCCATCTGGTAGACCTTGAATCCCTTGTGTGCAGCATATGCAAGGAACAATCTTATGGCCTCCAAGCTTTCCACAGGGGCAAATGTTTGATCAAAATCAATTCTTTTTTCCTGCCTGTACTCCTTAACCACTAATCTTGTTCTGTTCTTGATTATAATACCATTTTCATCAAGTTTGTTTCTTTAAATCCACTTGACTCCAATGACATTACGTCCATAAGGTCTGGGAACCAGCTTCCAGACATTGTATCTTTTGAACTGGTTCAGTTCCTCTTACATAGCCACTATCCAGAATTGATCTATGTTGGTCTCTTCAAACTTATTTTGCTCCACTTGTGATAGGAAGCTTGCATACATAGCTGTATTCAGATTTCTGCTTCTTGTCACTACTCCATGACTTGGTTCACCAATGATTTGGTGAACAGGATGGTCTATTAAAGGCCTAATTGTTGGAGGTAATCTTCTTCCAGCAATAGCTTCAGGAATAGCCTCTTGATGATCATCCTCTGCTCCAAGTGTGTCTGGTAGACCTTCTGGAGTATCCACTTCATCTTAGATAACTGGTTCTACTTCCTTAATGGTTAGATTTTCCATCATTTATTCTGTACCTATAGTACTGGAAGAGGAGCTTGGCAGTTCCCTGTTTATCATGCTAGACTCATCAAAGACTACATGTACGGAATCTTCTACAACTTGGCTTTTCAAGTTATATACCCTATAAGCTTTATTATGATTGATGTACCCAACAAAAATCCCATCAAAGGATTTGCCAGCACACTTAGTCACATAGGACTTTCCATTATGGAGCACATAACACTTACTACCAAAGATTTTGAGATAGCCCAGATTTGGTTTTCTACCCTTCAAGATCTCACAGGGAGTCATCTTGTGGCTTTTGGTGATAGAGGCCCTGTTGAGGACATGACATGCAGTATTTACTGCCTTAGCCCAAAAATATTCTGGGAGAGATGTATCACATAACAGGGTTCTTCCAGCCTCTATGAGTGTTCTGTTTTTCCTCTCAACAATCCCATTTTGCTGGGGTGTTCTAGGAGAAGAAAATACTTGATGAATCCCTTGCTCTTCACAAAACTCTTTCATGCCTTCGGACTGGAATTCAATTCCATGATCACTTTTGATTTTGATCACAAAACTGTTAAACTCATTCAAAACTTATTTGACATACTTGATGAAGATATCAAGGGACTCATTCTTTTTCTTGAGAAAGAACACCCAAGTAAACTTGGAATAGTCATCAACCACCACAAGAGTGTAGACTTTCCTACCAAGACTATGAACAGGCATAGGACCAAATAGGTCCATATGCAAGAGGTATAAGCACCTCACAGAGTCTTTGAAACTCGTGCCCTTGAAGGAAGCTTTGGTCTGCTTGCCCTTCTGACAAGCTGAGCAAATGCTATCCTTGGTGCATTTCACATTTGGACCATTCCTAACTAACTCGTATCTAAAGAGCTTGACAATTGTCTTGTAATTCAAGTGAGCTAGTGTCTTGTGCCACTGGACATAATATGAGACTTTTTCATTTGCAACAAGACAAATAGGAGAATCTGGGTCAAGACATAGAAAGTTTAAACTGTAAATATTTCCAATCCTAGTACCTATCAATATGACCTCTTGGTCACTTGACCTCCTAATTAGGCACACATCCTTATGGAATACAATAACATAGCCAAGATCAGAGAGTTGGCTTATGCTTATAAGGTTGTGTTGCAACCCTTCAACATAAGCCACTTTTGTGACAGTGACTATATCATTGGTAATCTTACCATAGCCTCTAGTTACCCCTCTATCAGAACCACCAAAGATAACCCTGGGTCCATTTTTCACTGGGGTGAATTCCTTCAAGTTGCTCCTTGTCCCAGTCATGTGCCTGGAACAACCACTGTTCAAGTACCATATTGGGGTATGACCACTTGAACAAACCTGTAATAAGAAGTTTACTTTACCTTAGGACCCCAATTTTTATGGGTCCTAGGTACACATTAGTTTGGAACTAAACATGTACACCAACAAGTTTTCTGACTTGTGGACTGACTCTAGCTCTGACCACATTAGGATTGTGCCAGCAATCAATGGCATAATGACCTACCTTGCCATAGCACCAATAGTCATGTATGTTGTATCTTCTTTTCTATGTAGGCCCTGCAGTTGGTTTGACTGCAGTCTTGACAGAAGGAAGATGTGCAGCAGCCATTTTCTGATTCCTTTTAGCATGGATTTGACTGAAGGTTAGTCTACTTGCTAGCTTGTGTGGCCTATTCTGAATCCCATCAGCAACACATTTATTTTCAGACAACGTGCTCTTGATAGCATCAGAAAGAGCCATATCAGGCAAGCTGACAGACTGACCCTTAGTTAGATTCTATGCTGATAGGTTCTGAATATTGGCTGCAACCACATTTTTGAGAGGGGGGCTGTTGCACCAAAAAAAATGGTCCATGATGGGCCATTTGAATTTCTTAATGGGAAGCATTGAAGGCACTTACCCTGCAATACCTTCCACAATGGCTGAGAACATCTTTTGTTCCACTTGTGGAAGCACCATTCATATAGTGACCATATATACTTTCCTGCTCATACCTATTTTAAGGGAATATCACCCTCTTCAATGTGATAGGTGGCTTAGATGTCATAGGCACAACTGGAACTTTCCCTTTCCCTTTGGGATGGGCAGGTATTGCGTTACCCTTGAAGCCCAACTCCTTCTTACCCTTCTGTGAGGAGGAGGAATCTATCAAGGGCAACACTATATTGGGCTGAGAGAAACTGGTCATAATACATTTCTCCCTCTGGAGCTTTTCTTCAAGATCTTTAATGAGACTATTCTTGCTCTTGATAATCTCCATCTGGATGCCTGATAGGGTTTTTAGTTGACTGAGTTCCCTCATTGTCTGATTCAACACAAAAGCTATTTCAGCAAACTGAGAAGTAGCAGGCTGAAGAGACAAAATCTCCTTAGCCTGCTTCTTAGTCAACTTCTTTCATTTCTTAAAGGCATCCAGAAGTTCACTATATCTATGAATCAATTGATTGACATCACCTTCTGAGAAAGAATCATCTTCACCATTAGATGAAGAGGCTTCTGCATAAGGACTTGACTCATACCTAGACACAGAACTGGATAGGGAATGTACCTTACTTTGACCAAGCTGATCCTGGCTTTCCTCATCATCAGTCATTGCCATTAGCCCATGGCAGCTGTAGGCATCTTCTTCATCATCATCCACCTCTGAGTCACTGTCCAACAGTGTCAGAGGGGCCTTGACTCCTATCCTTGTAGCAGGATAGTCTTAAACTACTGAAATAGTTTCATGTTCAGTAGCAACAACAATTAGCCCAATGTAGGCTTCCTCTTCTTTAGAATCTGATGATGATGAGTCTGTCTAGCTTTTCTCTTTCTTAGCCACAAGGGACTTTTATTTCTTTCCCTCGTGCTTTTGGTGAGATTTCTTCTCACCATCCTCTCTTCTCTTCACAGGGCAATCAACAATTACATGATCTAGCTTGCTGCAGTAGTTACAGACAATATTAGATGAATTCTGTTTACTGGGTTTAGATCCATACCTGTCCTCCTTGGAGGTTTTCTTCCAGTGACGAGCTGAGGTGGAGGGTATGCTCTTCCAGTGCTTTTTCTTCATTAGCCTATGGAGCTGCCTAGAGAAAACAACAAAGTCCTCATCAGACATGCTGCTGTCTAAAGCCTCTAATTCAGAGCATTCTGAATTTGCTGGTCTTCTTGGAGGAGAAGGGGTCTTCCTCCTACTTTTTATTGTGGCTTTAGCTTTGAAAGCCACTGAATTCTCTTTGGCTTGAGATTTGTAGTTGGTCTCTTCCTCTTTCCCGGCTATTAGATGCATCTTATAAGAGAGCAGTTTTCCAAATAGGGTGTGAGGTGGAGTGTCACCCAGCTTAGCCATTTCTCTAATGGAACATATCTTTGTGTCCTAGTCTTTGGTAAGAGACTTGAGGAGCTTATCATTGAGCTCATAATGTCTGAAGGCCTCATACTCTTGGTTGAGCATAGACTTTCTATCATCCCTGACCTCCTCTGTGCCTTCCATGTAGATCACTAGAGTGTCCCACATCTCCTTTGCGTTTTGCAGTGAATCAGATTCTGAAGGGTAGAATCATCAATTGCACTGGCAATTACATTTTGAGCCCTCTTATCCATGGTGGCAAGAATGACTTCATACTTTGTCATCTCATCATAAGTCTTGGGTGTCTGGATGTTTGCATCAAGGACAGACGCTTTCATGGGGATGAAAGGTCCTTCTTTAACAGTTATAAAGATTCTAGGGTCAGCTGCTTCCATGAACAGCCTGGCCCTCTCCTTCCAGATGTCAAATCCCTCCTTCCTGCAAATAGGAAGCTTCATGGAACCCAACTCCTTATAGTTCACTCCTGAACCCATAAAGACAGTCTGTAGCTACCTTAGAAGATCACTCAGATGGTTAGATCCTTTTTGAGCAACCTCCCTCTGATACCACTTGAAAGTCTTTATTTTCAAGGTAGCTTACAACCTAAGGGGTGAATAGGTTGTCTCACTGATATTGTTAGCTTTTAATTTTATCTTCCTTAGTACTTAGTTTATTGGCAGTAATTAGCTTTCAAGTACCTGCACAAAGAAAACAATACAGAAAAACACACAGATTTATAGTGGTTTCCCAACTATTGGGTGCATCCACTCTCCTCCCACCTTGCCAACTTCTTGTTAGTCAAGGCACTTCTCCAAACCACTGCTCCAAAGAGATTACACCTTAGATCCCTCAAGACCTCTCAATATCCACCAAGACTTACAACTCAGCCATAAGGGCCTACAACTCAGTGATCAACAGATCACCTACCTCAGGCCAAAGGCCCTACACACAGGCTGGGAGGACAACCCTACCTCAGATCCTCTAGGGATCCTACCTCAGACCCAAGGTTCATACTCTTAGAGAGTATTCCTCTCCTACAGCTCAGTGATCAATTGACCACCTACCTCAGATCCAAACTGGATCCTACACCTCAGGCAAATTTGCCCTACCTTAGGCTCAAGAGCCCTACAACTGTGATCCAAAAGGATCCTACTGGAGTGAAGTAGATTTATATTTATCACAGAGAAATTTCTCTGTGATAACCACTTGAGCTAAGTTATCTCAGCTCTAACTTTCTTCACAGCTACAAGGATCTTGAGCTGGAAGTAACTAGAAGTAAACTGCTTTGCCTCATCTTCCTTCCCAGGACAGAATCATCAACTTTGTTCTTTCTTCTTCTCAGCTTTAGAAGTAGATCATCATATTTGAGCTTGCTGAACTGAGAAGCAACTTGATCTGCAGAAACTTGTTCTCTATTTCTGCTCCTCCCTTAGAAGGAATACCTTCTGAACTTGCTGGTGCAGGTGAGGATGGCACCAGCTAACTGAACGTTTGGTTCTTGCAGGAATACTTCAAGCTTTTTCTTGGCAGTAATGGTGAGGAAGAAAAAGTCCAGACACAACTTTTGCAATCAATAAAACCCTAAAAGTTGTTTTCATCTTGGCCAATCTCTTCCTTTTGTAGTTCTCCAATCAACGACTCTTAGGAATCAGTGGGGCCCACCTACAGCTACCAATTGCACCTTTTTTTAACGGGAGAAGGCATACAGTAGCTTCTCAGCAGAGTTTGTCGTGTTCTGTAGCTTCTCTGTACTTGATTTGAAATTAGTTGACTTTATCAATTTTTTAGATTTTACTGATGTCAACACATGTGGACTTAGCCAAAATCGAGCATCAGTAGAGTATGCATTGAGTGAATGTGCTTCACTCAACGCAAAGATACTTAGACAGAATTCTGTCTATCTAGGCATTGATAGAGTTGAGTGAGCAAGCCTCACTTAAATATTTTTTGCCTTAGCTTATTCTTCAGCCTTTTCTACGTGCTTGGCATGGAGAGCGTTGAGTGACCACACCTCACTAAACACCTTATGCCTTAGCCATGCTTTCTGTATTTTAGGTGATGAGAGCGTTGAGTGAGAATTCCTCACTCAACGCTTTCTGCCTTAATTAATTTCCTGCTGTACAACCCCGTATCTAGCGAGTGGGTTGACGGGAGCCCCGACTAACTGGTTTAGACCGCCTAAATCCCCAGGCGAGCTCGACAGGGAAATATGTAGGCCGAGCTCAGCTTCCGCAGGGCCGAGTCCAGCATTCGTCGGGCCGAGCTCGGAGTTCATCGAGTCGAGCACGATGAATGGGGATGGGACATCTACGCCGAGCTCGGCTTCCGCCGGGCCGAGTCCAGCATTCGTCAGGCCAAGCTCGGATTTAATCGAGCCGAGCACAATAAATGGGGATGGGACGTCTAGGTCGAGCTCGGCTTCCGCCGGACCGAGTCCAGCATTCGTCGGGCCTTGCTCGGAGTTTGTCGAGCCGAGCACGACGTATGGGGGTTTTACGTCAGGCAAACCGAGCTGGCCGAGCCCATACTCGCCCGAGACCAAGGAGGGGAGGAGGGCGTGAGCTGTGCCAGGCACTCCCCCCTCCAGGGCAAGCAGAGGATTTAGAGGATTGATCGCCCAGGTCCATACTGTGATTTTATCGTGTTACCCTATTGTTCTTCCCATAGCCTCCCAGAACAGCGGAGTTACGCTGTTGGCAGACCAACCTGGGCTGCGCATAGCTATTCAGAACAGCGAGATCTGGCTATTTGCAGGCCGTTGGCAGAATCCTATAAATAGGACCCAAGGGGTATCTCAGAAAGACATGCTCACTTGTGCCCGATCTTCTAGTGTTTTCTGAGATACCTTAGCTTCAGCACTTGGCTAAGGAGGGGAAGCACTCTAAGATCTTCCGGGTGTGTGGAGGGACCTCCGTGCTAGAGCCTTGGGTATATCCCTAGTTCTTCTTCCTTGGTTTTTTGGGCTCGCAGGAGAGAAGTAAGTGTGCGATCACTCCTTCCCCAAGGGTGAACTCCTCGAGATCGACATTTCGATTTCAACATTTTGGTGCGGTGAGCGTGGAACGTGATCAACAAAGAAAATCTTCTGCAAGTTTGATTGTTGGAGATGAAGGACGAGGTTCAAGCGGGGCCAACTCGCCACCCCCTCCCCATCCCGCAGTGGAGGGGATGCCCGCGGAGCTCAGAGAGGAAGTGCTTGGGCTCGTCAGGGTCGCACTCAGCATGCAAGCCGAGAGCACGACACCGGCAGTTCCTGTGGTCACTGCCCCAGCCTTGGGCGAAGACGCAACCATTCGGCGGGTCGGGAAGGAGGTCTCAGGTAGAGGCAAGCGCGAGCTGCGGGGGCGAGTCCTGTTCCCGGGCTCGTCAGGAGAGTACCACTTCGGCGAGACGGAAGGAGGGGAGTTTCCAGCTCGCCCGGCCGAGGGGAGAAGCCCTTTCAGCGAGTTCGTATCTTCTGCCCCAGTCCTAGAGGGGTTCCGGGAGCCACAGATGTCCTACTACACTGGGAAGGGAGATCTGGTCCAGCACGTCCAATGGTTCGAGGACGTGGTTTCGATCCGAAAAATGTCAGATGGGTTCAAGTGCAGGCTCTTCTCCATCACCCTCAGGGAAAAGGCGAGAGACTGGTTCCACCAGTTCCCGGCCAGCTCTATTTTCTGTTTTGAGGACCTGCGCCGGGGATTCATGTTGAGGTTCACCACGTCTAAAAAGAGGAAGAAGGAGGCCGAGTCCTTGGTTCGTGTCAAGCAGGGAGCAGGTGAGGCCCTAGGGAGCTACCTGGACAGGTTCCAGGAGGAACTGTCCCAAGTACAGGAGATGCCGGAGCACACCATGATGGTGTCCTTCACCCTTGGCCTCCAAACAGGGTTTTTTGCCATGGAATTGAAGAGGATGTCTCCTGTGTCTTTTGAGGCACTCATGGAGAGGGCGGTAAGGGAGGCCGATATGGAGGCGGTGCACCCGGAGTTTGCCCGGAGGTTGGCCAGGTGGGCAGCAAAGGAGGAGAGGCCAAGGGGTGGCTGAGCTCAGGATGAAAGGAGGGCTGAGCCCCGACAGAGGGAACAGCCGTAGGAGCAACATCCCAGGTGGGGGGTCAGAAGCCGACCAATCGGCTGGGGTGGAGGCCGGAGTGGCAGGACCAAGGTCCACAAATAGGTTATCATGGAGGGGATAATCGCCAGGGTGGCCATGGTCAGTTTCACCCCCAGGGCTAGAGACAGGTTCAGAGACCCCCTCTCCCCGATCAAGAGGAGGCTCTGGCAATTGCCCTGGGGGGAAGGAGGAGAGGACAGCCAAGAAGAAGGAGGGAGGTCAGGGTGGACCTACCCTATTGCAACTTCCATCGGGAGGAGGGGCACACCACAACCACGTGCCCGGAGTTCCTCGAGATGAGGGGAAAAAGGGAGCAGTAGCAGCAGCAGGACCAGCAGGGTGTGCGGATCGAAGAGGTTCGACCTCGGGAGGAGGACAAATGCAAATACCGGGCCGATGTCGAAACCCGGGGATGGATCAGAGTGATCCACGGGGGGTAGGGGTCGAGGCTTCCCGTAAGGCAAGCCTCTCTTCCATGTATCGAAGGAGCATCAGCTCAACATCCCACACCCCACCCCCTGATGAGAGGATCACCTTTTCAAGGGAGGACATGCAGGGCCATGAGGACCCTTTCTGCGATGCGCTGGTCATTCAGACAGCCATTGAAAATTTCACCGTCTCCCAGATCCTCGTTGAAAACGGTAGCTCAATATACGTCATCTTCAAGAAAGCGTTTGACGTAATGAAGGTGGAAGCCATGAGGGTGCTGGCCTTAGATGGACCTATCTTCGGATTCTCTAGGGAGAGGAAGGAAGTGGAAGGAGAAGTGGGACTCCATGTCAGCCTGGGGTGGGGGGGGCAGTCCAAGAACTGTAGGTTCATCATCGTGGACGCCCCCAGTAGCTACAACGTCATCTTCGGACGACCCCTCATCAGTGCTTTCCGCTGCGTCCCCTAGTCCTTCTATCAGTGCCTCAAGTTCAACGCGGAGGGGATCCAGGTCCAAGTCCGTGGCAATCCCAATGCAGCGAGGGAATGCTATGTGATGGCGGTAAAATCCATCTCTTGGCAGAAGGGGGCAAAGGAGATGGAGCGGAAAATGGAGGAGGCGGAGTAGGAGGTAGAGGAGATGGAGGTAGAGGAGAACCGCACTCAGGAGGAGGAGGCGGAGGAAGTCCGGGAGTCTGCCAGAGTGATGGTCATGGAAGAGGCTGAGGGAGAAGTCCTTACCCTAGGAGGGGAGGACGTTGAAGAATGGGGGGAGCAGTCCCGTCTGTAGGATGCAAAGGAGGTGGTGGAGATGAAGGTTCTAACCCTAGGAGGCAGGGTGGAGAAGGTTCGCGTCAGTGGGGGGTTGACCTCGGAGGCCCAGGGCAGGATGCTGGAGTGCATCCAAAAGAACGTGGACATCTTCGCCTGGAGAGCCGCGGAGATGCCGGGGATCAATGCTGACGTGGTCTGCCATCACCTCAACCTAGACACAGGAGCTTGCCCCGTCTAGCAAAAGAAGAGGTCCACCGTGAACAAGCTGGCCGAGCCGATCAGGGAGGAGGTAGCCAAGCTTCTCGAGGCTGACTTTGTATCCGAAATACAATACCCCGGTTGGGTCTCCAATATAGTAATTGTTAAAAAAGGATATGGCCGGTGGCACATGTGTGTTGATTTTTCTTTGCTTAATAAATCATGTCCCAAGGATTGTTACCCCTTGCCTCGAATCGACGCATTGGTTGACTCATCCATCGGTTTTCTTGTAATGAGTTTTCTAAATGCATTTTCAGATTACCACCAGATCAGGATGCACCCTCCCGACATCAAAGATGTCTCCTTCAACACCGGGGACGGGTGCTACTGCTACAAAATGATGCCCTTTGGGCTAAAGAATGCAGGGGCAACCTATCAGAAGATGTTGGACAGGGTCTTCCGAGAGCAAAGGGGGAGGAACCTGGAGGTGTATGTGGATGACCTCATGGTCAAGAGTCGAGATGTTAACTCTCACCTCCGGGACTTGGAGGAAACCTTCACCACCCTATGCAAGTATAAGATGTGGTTGAACCCCCTGAAGTGTGTCTTCGGGGCAAGCAGGGGCAAGTTCCTAGGCCATCTCCTTACCCCTGCAGGTGTGGAGCCCAACCCTGACAAGGTGAGTGCAATCATGGAGTTGGGATAACCTCAGAATGCTAAGGAGGTGTAGCGGCTGACAAGGAAGATAAAAGGATTGAGCAGGTTCCTCTCCCGGGCCGGGAGAAGTGCTCCCCCTTCTTTAGAACTTTGAGGGGGAGCCAGAAATTCGAATGGACTACGGAGTGCGAGGAGGCATTCCAGGACTTGAAGAGGTAGTTGACTCAGGCCCCCCTGCTCCAAGGGCCAAAGGAGGGGGAGGACCTATTTTTATATCTGGGGGTTGGGGCAGAGGCCTTAAGCTCCGTCCTGGTTCGGGAAGAGGGGAAGAAGCAACTCCCAGTGTATTATGTAAGTCGGGTCTTGAGAAAGGCAGAACTCTGTTATCCCATCTTGGAGAAGCTGGCCTTCGCTCTGGTCATCTCAACCCGGAGACTCAGACCCTACTTCCAGGCACACTCGATCCGAGTGGTGACTAATCACCCCCTCCGCAAAATCTTCGAGGGGGTGGAGCATTCAGGAAGGTTGGCCAAATGGTCAATAGAGTTGAGCGAGTTTAATATCTCATTCATTCCCCGTCTCTCAATCAAGGCCCAAGCAATGGAAGATTTCCTAGCAAACTACGTGGTTGAAGTGGTAGAGGCGGAACTCACTCATCCTGCTCCCTGGAAGGTAATGGTAGATGGCGCTTCGGGGAGGCATTCCCTAGTGGTGGGGGTGATCTTGGAGAGCCCTCAGGGAATGCGGATCGAGCAAACGGTGGTGGTGCACTTTCCCATACCAACAACCAGGCCGAGTACGAGGCGGTGATCGCAGGGCTACGCCTAGCCAAGGAACTGGGGGTACTTGATGTGGAGGTCCTCACTGACTCCATGGTGGTGGCTTCCCAGATCAACGGGGAGTTTGAGGCAAGAGAGCCTACCCTTCAGCTATATTTGGCAAAGGTGAAGGGGGTCATCGGTGCGTTCCAGACCTTCTCCATCCGACATATCCCGCGGGAGAACAATGAGCAGGTGCATCAGTTAGCCAAGCACGACCCCCGGATGGGGGGTGGGGGGTACCATCACCGACCAATTCCGCCTATCCATCAAAGAACGGGAGCTGATGGAGGTGGATCAACACCCCACATGGATGGATCCCTTCATCACTTTCCTGTCCACGGGGAGGTATCCGGAGGGGACGAACAGGAAGAAAATCAAACACAAATCAGCATACTACCTCATGCGCGATGGGCAGTTATATAGAAAGACTCTCTCAGGGCTATTGGCTCGTTGTGTGTCCGAGAAGGAGGTACCGAGGATTTTGGAGGAGGTCCACTCCGGGGAGTGCGGTAGTCACTCAGAAGGTCGAACCCGGGAAGGAATGATTATCAAACACGGATACTTTTGGCCTACCCTGGGCCATGATGCTGTCGAGTTCGCAAAGAAGTGTCACAAATATCAGCTGTTCGGCCCCCTCCAACTACAAATATCTCAGTGGCTCAAGAGGAATCACGACTCCCTTGCCCTTCGCAATATGGGGGATGGATCTGGTAGGGCCTTTTCCTCAGGCCAGCGGGCAGAGAAGGTTCCTGTTAGTAATGATCGATTATTTTTCTAAGTGGATGGAGGTGAAGGCGCTGGCCAAAGTGACTTCCCAGGTGATCAGGAATTTTGTTTGGGGAGAGATCATCTGTAGGCACGGGCTGCCCTAGGCCGTAGTCACGGACAACGGGCCTCAGTTCGCTAGTACCGAGTTCATCAGTTTCTGTGGGCAGCTCGGGATTGACCTCAAGTTTGCTTCAGTTCATCCATCACCCCAGGAGCAACAGACAGGTGGAGGCAGCGAACAAGATCATCGTCAACTTACTGAAAAAGAAGGTGGAAAACTTGAAGGGGAGATGGGTCGAGCAACTCCCTTAAGTCCTCTAGGCCTTGTGAACTACCCCAAACACGGAAATGAGTGAGACTCCCTTTAAGCTTTCCCAAGGTTGTGAGGCTGTGCTTCCAGTGGAGTTTGAGGTCCGAACACCTCGAGTGGCAGAAGCCCAGGAAGGCCGGGAATAATGGAGAGACGAGAATGAGAAGGAGCTGCGACTCTCCCTAGACATGGTGGGGGAGCTGCGCGACCTATCGGCCATCTGACAGGAAGAGGTAAAGCGAAGAATGTATAAGTACTTCGACAAGCATGTCAGGGTCAAACAGTTCGTGGAAGGGGACCTGGTCTTAAAAAAAGTAGATGTGGCAGGAAGGTCAACCGCTGTCGAAAAACTTAACCCCAAATGGGAAGGGCCCTATATTATACCATAACCACTAAGGTTGGGAGGATACCGCCTCCTGAATGTGGGGGGGGGGGGTGGTGGCGAGATCCTGAGCCATACTTGGAGTGGCGATGACCTGAAATGCTTCTATCCATAAACCTTGTATGCGCTTCCTCTTTATGAATATTAATTGTCCAATTCTTTCAATCTTTTGCTTGGCAATTACCTCGTTAGCTGGTGAGGTTCAGACGCTCACCGTCACTGAAAGTGTTCTAAGTATTCTCGTTCTGGGGTTAGGTCTCGATGCTCTCGCTGTCAGGCTTCTACCTAGCTGGCAGGGCTAGGGTCTCGATGGACGTCGTTATGACCCTGGGGCTGAGCCCGGAGGATGTTCAACACCCTCCACCAGGCTTTCACCTAGCTGATTGGCCCGGTGGTAGCACCTAGGAGTTGAAAGTGTTCCAAGTATTCTCGCTCTGGGGTTAGGTCTCGATGCTCCCGCTGCCAGGCTCCTACCTAGCTGGTAGGGCTGGGGTCTCAATGGATGTCATTATGAACCTGGGGCTTAGCCTGGAGGATGTTCAACACCCGCCGTCAGGCTTTCACCTAGCTGATTAGCCCGATAGTATCATCCAGGAGTGGAAAGTGTTCTAAGTATTCTCGCTCTGGGGTTAGGTCTCGATGCTCCCGCTGCCAGGCTTCTATCTAGCTGGTAGGGTTGGGGTCTTGATGGACGTCGTTATGACCCAGGGGCTGAGCCCGGAGGATTTTCAACACCCGTTATCAGGCTTTCACCTAGCTGATTGGCCCGGTGGTAGCACCCGGGAGTGGAAAGTGTTCTAAGTATTCTCGCTCTGGGGTTAGGCTCGATGCTCCCGATGTCAGGCTTCTACCTAGCTGGCAGGGCTGGAGTCTCGATGAACGTCATTATGACCCTAGGGATGAGCCCAGAGGACGTTCAACACCCGTCATCAGGCTCTCACCTAGCCGATGGGCCTGGTGGTATAGCCCATGGTTTAGGAGACAAGATAAAGAGGGGCACAGCTCGCGGGCGAGCTGAGGGCTCGCGGGCGAGCTGAGGGCTCGCGGGCGAGCTGAGTGCTCGCGGGCGAGCTGAGTGCTCGCGGGCGAGCTGAGTGCTCGCGGGAGAGCTCGAAGCTCCCACACCCGACAAACGGCCGAAGCTTAGGGTCTCATCTTGAGCATGCGTCCTAACTCAGGTGTATTCTAACGACGAGGTTGATCTTAGCGAAATCGCCCAAGGTAGAAGGATCACATGCAATTAAATCACAACAAACAAGTTCAAGGGAAAAGAAGATAGAAAAAATCATGTAAATTTCATTCTTTAATAATATCGCTGACATAAAAGGGGAGCTCGCCTTAGCGAGTTTACAAAAAGGGGGGGGGAGGAAATTACAAAGGTATACTTGGTAAACTCTCGCCTTCCTCCCCCGACGTGCGGCCCTCCTCACCCCCATGCCGCCGGTCCTTGTCCATCTCCCCGAAAAGCGAGGTGAAGCTGTCTTCTTTCTCGCCGGGCGGGCTCGACGGGAACAGACTTGGCATGAGGTATCGAATTGCGACCTCCTCACAGCCTTCCGCCAGTACCCCCGAATCCCTCATGACGTCCAGAAGACACTCGTCAGACTCGATCGAGTTGACTCGCAGCCGCTCCATGACCTTCTTTTCACCAAAGACCCGCAGCATTTGATAGGGATATGGGGGCCCGCCGCCGCCCTCGGGGAGGAAAATCTCCTCCTGCCAAAGGAGCTCGCTATTAATCCCCCGATTCTACTCCTTTAACTGCCCCACCCCGGCCTCCACCTGGGTAGTGCGAGCTTCATGTTCGGTAGCACGAGTCTCCTGATCGCTGGAGCGAGCATTTTGCTTGGTAAGGCGAGCTCGCAGCTGGGCGACCTCCTCCTCCAACTTGGTGGAGTGGGTCTGCAGTTTGCCCGCGGCCTCGGCATCCTGTGAATCGAAAACTGAGAGTGTTGTTGCAAAAGGTACAAGTGAAAATAGGAAGAGGGGCCGATACTTACCAGCCCTCCTGCAGCTCTTGCGAGCAGACCTTCGGCGATGCCGCACCGTCTCTACGCTTCGTCGGCTTTGTCCTTCTCCACGTCGCGCTGCTGCTCGGTTTTTAGTAGGAGCTAGCTAAGGTTGAAGCCGCGACGCACCATCATGTGATGCCGTTCCAAGGACCGCATATGGGCCCGCAGACCCTCGTGACCCAGCTGGCGAGGGGTCATGTGTTTGTAAGCCTCGGCGCCGTCATGTCCATAAAGGCCGAAGCCGAGCGGATAAGCGTGGCTGGTGGGAGGTTGGCGAGCACCCCAAGAAGGGTTGCGAGTGGAGATAGAGACTCAATGGGTCTGCTCATCCCACTTAACCATCGGCTCGCCAGCTGAGTCCTTGCACCTCCCCCCCCACGCCGAAAAGGGGGTGGTCCTTGGGTATGCCTAGCTCGCAGGGCGCGATCTCCTCAGCAGTATCGGGGGAGGAGGGCCCGCGCCCCCTTTGATCCTTCCCCATTATTTCTTTCAGTGGGCTCTCCGGCGAGACGTCGGAAGAGGTCGCAGGCGAGTCCATGTATGTGGGGGACAACCTTTTCACCACCCTGGCCCTCTTCTTCTGAGCCGGGGGACGACGAGGCGGGCCTGACCCCTCGGTGTTCAACCGCCTCTTACTGAAGGAGGGCTGGGGCGCCACCTATTCATCTCTTCAAGACAGCGCGGCTGCCCGAGCGAGCTGGAGCGGGTCAGAGTAAAGCCCCGAATCCGCAAAAGGAGGGTTCTCGGGGATGAGCCGCTCCCATATAGGAAAAAACTTAGTCAAAATTTTGTTATTATTTCTACTGGTCCCAGCGAAAAAAGGAATTGAGGCATGCCTTCACCGTAGAGGACGGGCAGGAGAGAGTCGAGGCCTCGACAGAGGTAGGCAACCTCGAAATCTTTGTGGAGGAAGAATTTATGGAGCTCGGCGTCATTACCAGATACTGAGGGGGGGGGGATGGTATACCTCCTCGACCTTCTGCTGGGGCGAAAAGGGAATGTTGCCGAGATCGCCCTTGATGAAGACAATCTTGGACATCCAGTTATGATTTTTGTTCGCGACCTCGCGAACCTTTATGAAAGAGTCGCCGAGGTATGCGACCCCGTCGGGAGTGGCTTTGTAAGAGAACAACTTCTGGAAGACCGTTAGGTTGAACTCTATACGCTCCCGACGGAGGTAGCAAACGAATGTGACCATCATAGTGACGGCGTTCGGGGTAAGCTGCGTGGGCGCGGCGCGGTAGTACTTCAGAATCTGGCGGATTTCCGGCCAGAGAGGCAGGCACAACCCCACCTCGAAATGCGAGATGGGGAAGGCGAGTTTGCCCAGGTAGAAGGAATTGATGGCCTCTTGGTCAGCTGGGAGGCGAGTTGTGAAGCCCGAGGGAACGAATTCACCCATGCACTTGGCGAGCTCTTCCGCGGTCGTATTCCCCTCGAAGAATCAGTGCTCGGTGAAGTGCCGAGTACACTTGGTCCGCTCGTCAGAATCGGGGTTCCCCATACCCATACCTGCCGAAACTAAAAGCGCGAGCACCAGAGATAGTATAAGCGAGGGGGAAAAGTACAAATGCAATAAAGGCGTGACAGGGGTTGGTGGGAAGGCCTATTTATAGAAGAAGAGAATTGAGACCGAACCGGCCGGTCAGTCTGGCTCGCTTACCCCAGCTCCCTGCCTCCAACTCGCCGACCGCCGCGAGCTAACCTTATGCCATGGCGAGATGAGACTGATAGGACGTTGGTTGTTATATTTAAAGATGTTAATAATGATAGAAAAATTATCCAAATTATTACAGACAGGATCCGAATAAGGCCCAAAGCAGAAATGAAAAAGAACCCCCGACACACGCGGACCAGGGGAGAACAGGGGAGAGTACCGGTAGGCCCATCAGGGGGGCCATCTCTAGTTACCCCGATCTCGCGACCCTATCACCGCAGGTCATTGCACGCAGAGATCGCGGAGTCTCCCCAATTCCTATGAACGATCTGAAGGTTCCCGTTGATCTCATCTAGTAACATGGAAGAAGACGCCGCCTCGAATGCCGGGATGACCCTCGCCGTGTCCACAAGCCGCATGCACTCCCGCTGCAGCCTGTTGTTGTCTCTCCTCACCTCATGGAGCTCGCGCACCAGCTTCTTGAGAACTAGCTGTTCTCGCCTCGACCGTTTGGGGCCCTCCAGCTCGGAGTCCAGGAAGGCGTCCAGAGTGCGTGGGGAAGGGAGGGGAGAGTATTGAGCCTGGCCCATGGATTCATTGGCCTCAGATTCCACAGTGAGGTCTGCGTGAACAATTGAAGGCAACATTAAGTGAAGGGGGAGAGCACCACCGAAGCCGAGCATGATTTGGGGAAGTTGAAAACCTACCATGCAAACCCAACTCCTCTGGGTTGACGCAAGGAGGAGGATGGACTAAAACCTTGCCACGGCCATGCCAGGGAGACTCCGACGAGATACAGATAAAGCCAGGGGTGGGGATGACCTCAGTACCTCCCCCAACAGGTGCAGGAGCAAGAGTTTGTTGTGAAGAAGGGCGAGCCAGCGACCTCGGCTTCTGCGAGTCAAGCCCTGTGGCCCCGAAGGAGGGGAGCGAGGCCCGAAGGCATGCGTCGGAAGCCTCATTCTGCAGACTATCGAGAGGATTCTTGGCTCACGGTGTTGATATCTCGCCGCTATGTCCTCGGCTGGCCTGGTCGGCGAAAAGGACAACGATATCTTTTCCCTTGGATTTAGGAGTTAGCCGAGTGGAGGAACCGACCCCGTTATTCAGGGTTGTCTTAAATTCATTATAGATGGGCTCAACATCTTTGGGGAGAGGCTTCACATTTTTGGCCGAACTAAACTCGGCAAAGTTACGAGGCGGGGCGCTGAGCTCGATCAGGCCCGCGATGCGAGCTACAACCTCCTCGCATGATCGCACCACTCGCTCTAGAACATCTTGGGGAAGCGGCATCTTGACAAGGCTAAAGTAAGGAGAATGGCAAAGGTCAACCAGGTATGCAGGCGCATGTATATATAGCCGCTGCTGGACCCCACCAAAAGATTCTTTCGGGCTCCCGTCACACTCACCGAATCCTGTGAGGTTGGATGTTTCTTTCCGAGCTTGTCCCAACCTCGCAAAGAGCGAGGATTGTGTACAATCCCGTGTCCAGCGAGTGGGTTGACGGGAGCCCCGACTAACCGGTTTAAACCACCTAAAGCCCCAGGCGAGATCGACAAGGAAATATGTAGGCCGAGCTTAGCTTCTGTTGGGCCGAGTCCATCATTCGTCGGGCCGAGCTAGGAGTTCATCGAGCCGAGAAGGACGAATGGGGATGGGAAGTCTAGGCCGAGCTTGGCTTCCGCCGAGCTGAGTCCAGCATTCGTTGCGCCGAGCTCGGAGTTCATCGAGCCGAACACGATGAATGGGGATGGGATTTATAGGCCGAGCTCGGCTTTCATCAGGTCGAGTCCAGCATTCATTGGGCTGAGCTCGGAGTTCGTCGAGCCGAGCATGATGAATGGGGGTTGGACGTCAGGCGAATAGAGCTGGCCGAGCTCATACTCTCCCGAGACCAAGGAGGGTAGGCGGGCGCGAGCTCCGCCGGGCACTCCCCCCTCTAGGGCGAGTAGAGGCTTCAGAGGGTTGATCGCCTAGGTCCATACTGTGTTTTTACCGCGTTACCCTATTGGTCTGCCCATAGCCCCCTGGAACAGCGGAGTTACGCTATTGGAAGACTAACCTGGGTTGTACATAGCTATTCAAAACAGTGGGATCAGGCTATTTGTAGGCCATTGGCAGAATCCTATAAATAGGACCCAAAGGGTATCTCAGAAAGGCATGCTCACTAGTGCCCGGTCTTCTAGCACTTTCTGAGATACCTTAGCTTTAACACTTGGCTAAGGAGGGGAAGCACTCTAAGATCTTCCGGGTGTGTCGAGGGACCTCCGTACTGGAGCCTTGGGTCTATCCATAGTTCTTCTTCCTTAGTTTTTTGGGCTCGCAGGAGAAAAGTAAGTGTGCGATCACCCCTTCCCCAAGGGTGAACTCCTTGAGACTGACATTTTGGTTTCAACACCTGTTTCTTCAGCATCTTAAGCATTGATAGTGTTGAGTGAGCACGCCTCACTCAACGCCTTTTTCATTAGCCAGATTTTCTGAATCATGGCATTGAGAGACTTTTGTGAGCTTCTCTCACTCAACGCTTTCTGCCTTAGCCAGATTTTTCAGCTCCTTGGCGTTGAGTGAGTAAGCTCTACTAAACGCATTTGGACTTGGTCAAATATCTGCGCCTGAAAATACAGTATTTGACTGAATGATGGTCATTCAACGCTTTATCATATGGCATTGAGTGAGCTTGCCTCACTCAACGCCTGTGGACTTAGTCAAATATCAGCACAATTTTTCTATGGCTTTGACCTATAAGGCAATACTCCATGAATATAGAGTATGGCGTTGAGTGAGTGATACTCACTCAATGCCTATGGACTTAGCCACTTTTTTGCCCATATCTTCTTAGGTTTTTACTGCATTAGCCTGTCTCGCAGCCTTTTGTTGTATGGCGTTGAGTGAGTTTACTTAACTCAACGCCTATGGACTTGGCCACTTTATCAGTTTGCCATTACTTTGGCTTTGACTGTATAGGCTCCTCTTAGCGCTATAAGTCATATGGCATTGAGTGAGTAACCTTCACTCAACGTATTTGTACTTAGATAGATTTTTGTCTATCAACATCCTAGGTAAGTGTTTACCTGACCTAGCCACTTAGGCTACCTATCCCATCATTGTTGCTAAGACATCCCTGTATGCAAGAACTCAGTCACTCATCAAATACAACTATATGTATGTCATTGACAAGATTGACTTCCTCATATCGAGGACATTGTGGGAAATGGACCGAACAGGTCAGTCTACCAGTAAGCCTGACTTGACTACTTATGATGATATAAACGACATGTCATCTACAAAGATGACAGCTGTAAATAGCATTCAGAGCAAGCAAAGAAAGCCTATTAGAAGACTAACCTTTAGTCAGATCCTTTGTAACATCCCATTTCCGGCTAGACCCCTAGAGGTGGTTTTGTCATAACAGAACCTTAGGAAACCCAGGAATTGAAGATTATCGACAAAACTTTCGAGTCAAGGGTGGTCACGCCCGTAGCCGACCCGTCACGCCCGTGACCTAGGGCGTGACCCCTTCGACGATCGTCGACCTCAGGAAGACGATCGTCGAGCTCAGAAATGTCAACATGGGCCTGACACGCCAGTGACCGGTCCGTCACGCCCGTGACCGGTCCGTCACGCCCGTGACCTTGGAATGACGTTTAGTGAGCTAAGCTCACTCAACGCCGCGGGCTGGATGGCATTGAGTGAGCTTAGCTCACTCAAAGCCATAAGCTGGATGGCATTGAGTGAGCTTAGCTCACTCAAATCCATAAGCTGGATGGCGTTGAGTGAGCTTAGCTCACTCAAAGCCATAAGCAGGATGGCGTTGAGTGAGCTTAGCTCACTCAAAGCCATAGGTTGAAGGGCGTTGAGTGCATTGACTGCACTCAATGCAATCTGGTGTCGGCAGAAATGGCGTTGAGTGAGCTGGGCTCACTCAACGCCGTAGACTGGATGGCGTTGAGTGAGCTTAGCTCACTCAACGCCGTAAACGGTCAGGCGGGATGGCGTTGAGTGCATTGAGTGCACTCAACGCCATAAGCTGAACGGCGTTGAGTGCACTGACTGCACTCAACGCCATTTGGTGTTGTCTGGATGGCGTTGAGTGAGCAGAGCTCACTCAACGCCATAACCTGGACGGCGTTGAGTGAGCTAAGCTCACTCAACACCATCATCTAAAAAGACATATTCCGGGTGGCGTTGAGTGAGCAGAGCTCACTCAACGCCATAATCCGTATGGCATTGAGTGAGCTGGGCTCACTCAACGCCATAATCCGGATGGCGTTGAGTGAGCTGAGCTCACTCAATGCCATAGTCTGGAATGGCATTGAGTGAGCAGAGCTCACTCAACGTCGTAGCTTGATGGCGTTGAGTGAGCTGAGCTCACTCAACGCCATTATACTTAGACTTTTTTTTTCTGGCATTTTTATTTACAGCTGGGTGCTGGTTTAGCTGAACCGGGCCAGTTCAGGAGTGAGCCGTCTTCTCCAATAGGACCTGATAAGTTTTATTTAATTTAAGTTAACCAGTCATGCTGTGCCACGTGGACCGCCGGTTTTGCAAACGGACGGTTGCGGCCATGACCGAAAGCTTGTAGTCACGGCCATCAATGACATTTGATGCTATGGCTCTTTCCCTTCCCCTGAAACTGCTGGATTCAACTCCTCTCAGGGAGAGGAGGAGTTTCCAGCCCTCCTCCAGCTGTCATAGAGCCATTTCAGCCCCCTCCATCATGGCCGAGCCAAGCTTTTATGGGCCATTAATGGCCACCAGCTTTTGGCCGATCCCCCTCCTTGCCCAAGCTTTTAAACACCTTTAGAGGCCCAAGGGGAGTTTTTCCCAGCTGTTACCCGAAGTTTTCGAGCCTCCCCTTGCTGTTGAAGAATTTCCGGCGACGCCACCACCGCGCAAATGGTTTCTCGACGGTCTGCACGCCTCCAGCCCGCGAACAAGGTCCTCCCCTCCCTCTTCTTCTGCGGATAGATCTTAGGACTAATAGGTTTGAGAATCGGGCTCAACTGAGCCCGGTTCAAACTTCCATTTTCATGGATTTTTCCATGAAACCCGTGTTTGGGCTCGCCGGAAAAAGCCCCTCCGGCGGCTGCGCCGCCGCCCAGCGATGGCCGCCACCTCAACGGAGGTGGTGGTGGCGGTGGCCGGGCAGGGAGGAGGCTGGACGTCCGGCAGCTGCTCTTGAAAATGACTCCAGGTCGGGCAAATCAGGGCCCTTGGCTAGAGGAAGAAGACGAGTCCAGAGTCTTTAGATCTTGCTTCAAGATCTGTGATATTTAAATAGATTTTATTTTATAAATAATTTTTGTATGGAACTAACAGTCACATTAGAAAATTTAGGAAAAATACTTAGAGGCTCCTACAGAAAAAGTGGTCAACACCAATATTGTAGCCCTTTGAGTCTAGTAAATTTTAAAATTTGTTTCAAGCAGTTTGGACCACTGGATAGACCACAACACTCACTTTGGTGAGCTCTACCCATAGGGCTGTCCTGACCTTAGAAAAATTCCTCACTCCAATCCAGTCATCAAAATGACTTGAAATTTTGGGTGTGGCCTAATCTTATCTATATCCAGATGCTATCCAAAAATTAGGATTTTTGGGAAATATTTTTCTACAGTTTTTAGAAAAATTCAATAATCCTAGTATAATTTAATTAGATGGCTAAATGACTTCCAAACCCTCCCAAATTTTGATGAGTTGTCCCTGGGTTTATTATAAAGTTCTGGGAAAAATTTCATCTCATTTGGAGATGTTGTTGATTAGGTTTGAGTCCAACCCTAGGTTGATCCTTATAGGATAATTTAGGATCAAACACCCCCTTGGTATTTGGGTGGTCATATCACCTCAACAGAGGCTGATATCTTGTCCAATGGCTTTTTAGGGCATGACACACCCTCCAAGGGAGTTTGGGGTGGTTTGGTGTAGGGCAGCCCTAGAACCCTAGGGAAAATCCCTTAATGGTGGTTTTCGGGGTTGTGAAGGTCATGGGGTCAAATGACCTTGGACTGACTTAAAATTTGGTGGAGAGAACCATAGGGCCAGTATAGTTCTCTGGACAAAAGTTTAGGGTATTTGGAGACAGCTAGGCCACCTAAAATCCTAACCCTAGTTTAGGTCACCAATCTTAATTTGAATTATTAAGCTGTCAAATGAACTTTAAATCAAGTAAAATTGGAGTAGGGTGATTTTCTAATCTAAATAACCATGTTATAATTTTGTTGAGATTTTTGGGTTAATTTATACAGTACTTCATTTACAACTCTAATTGTGCCCTTGATATTTATCTTGATGATTTTGGAATTTCTATGCACTGAAATGTTATGAAACCTTGGAATAGGGCATCTAATAGCATGTTATACCTTATGTATTTTTCTTGAGAGTTTTATATGATTATTTTGGGTACTTTATTCTTTAACGTACTAATTGTGATATGTAGTCAAAAATACAAATAATGCCCAATTACAATTTGTAAAATTATGAAATTTGGTCAGTGGATGTTTCAGACCATGATAGTAATCCTGTAAATTTCTATGGATTTTTAGATGATTAAAATAGTACCTCCTTCTCTAAGCTAGGAAAATTGGTGTTTTACATTAAAATAGATTCAGAGCCCAAATGTTAGATAAAAATTTTGGGACTTGGTTTCTGATGGTTTTAGGTCACCATAAAGCTTCTATAATTTTCTTGGGATTTTTGGATACATATCTACAGTACTTCCTTCATAATATAGTAGAAATGACTTAAAATGGTAAATTAGGAAATATAGCCCCCAACACCTCTGGAATCTCTCAAAACTTGGAATTACTATTTAAATATCTCATAGGATTTTTACTGATTTTATGATGATTTATTGTTGGCTCATTAGTGCACTTCATGTTCATACTAGGGCATTTGTAATCTTAGAATAAATAAATTAAATGCCCGATAAATAGAAAAATTTGAAAATCTTGGTCTTAGCTATATTATGTCAAGATAGACCTCCAGTAAATACTATAGAAGATTCGGAAGACAAATTGGAGTACCTCCCCTCATACTCCTCACGTATCTTAGGATGGTCTGCATATAGTAAAACCACGGAAACTGAACTAGAGCGGATAATGAACTTTGAGAGATGGAATTTTTGGTAGTTGCTGGTTGGTTAGGGCAAGCTAAGTTAAGTTCATTATTGGAGGTTAGGATAAGTAGAGTGTGAGACTGGTTAAGGATAAGGGTGTACGAGAACGACGAAAGATCGTCCACCCCGAGTAGTAGTGTAAGAGTCTTAATACGCTAGGGCCAGATCTAAAGTAACTTAAAAAGGGATCGGGTAATGGGTATCAACCAATAACAATAAGTGCCTTGCGAAAGGGAATGGTGGGCTTCAGCTTCCATCATAGTTCCTAGTGCCCTTTGAGAGCCCTTCACGGGGAATACCGGGGGCAGTCCTGGGCTAATGTAAACTGTAGAATTAATAATCTAAAGAGCAACTAGTATAATTAGGGTTGCACACACATACACCCCGATAGCTGGGAAGGTAGAATAATTGGTTTGGTTGCCATTCAAACGGTAGCTCTGAAGGTAGATGCACGGACGGGACAGTCCGGGGAGCCCAGGGCTCGAGGGTTGGAGTACAGAATAAAGGTGATGGATCTTCGATATCTGATTGTCGTTCACACCGGCATCGGTACGTTGACTCGGCGGTGTGGGACACTTAGCCAAAGAAAGTATGGTGGGTATAACCAGCAGTAGTACGCGGATACTCTAGGTTGTGTTCTTCTAGGGGCGTACGAAAGGGCTAGGCCCGGTAGTGTGGATACCCGCCTAGGAGTGGGGGGCCCGACCCACTATCTCCGTTTTCCACTACGGAGGTTCCTGGGAGTGAAGCCAGCTGCCCGAACAGGGGGAACTAAAGGTCTGTGCGCATAGAGTCGTGTGCGTGAGTTGCACTTGCATGAATCATGGCATAGCATATCACTACACTCATATTTGCATACAACCGACACCCCAACGTATAAATCGGTATGAGACTTTTTATACGATGGGAGCCTTGCAGAAGACCCCTTAACTTATAAGTTTATATGGGCATTCATATAAGTTATGGTTAACTACTTACTTACTTACTTGTTTACTTACTGTTCTCTAGCTGCCCTTTTATACAATTGCTACTTACAACTTCTCTTCTTTACCACTTACTACCATAGAATTGCTAGTTGTTCTTTGTTCTAGATAGTTGTTAGAATAACTCCCCTGTCATCTGCTTGATTATTCTCCACCTTTGTAGCTTCCCTTTCCTCCTCTCCGCTCGGTGCTTAGGAGCCGTGGGGGGAGGGGTAGGGGATGATAGAGATTAGTCTTTATGACTAATGGTTTTCGAACCACAACATTTTAGGAGTTCCGGATGGGAGACAGGGACCAGCAGTCCAGGGACCGGCACCAGCGGAGTATGGTGCGCATGGAGGTGGGTCAGTCTAGCACTGATGCACCTGCGACCAGCTCCGTGAGTGATTAGTACCTTTATAGTTCTGCGATGAGTGATTTGTAGTGAGGACTCTGATGTACCGGGCTCGAGCCCTTTTATCTATATTTCATCTGAACCGTATCTTGCAGTACTTCTATTATCTATTTCCTATTATTATCTACTGATGGAGTGGATGTGATTTCACTTTTATACATGTTTCTGTGTACTTGTTTACATTTGTGTATAATTACTTCTCTCTCTTGTGATCGAAAAGGGCCGGCAGAATTGGCGTTTTGTAGTGGCGGCCTTCCCGTGAGTCGGTGCCACCGCAAAGCGGCAGTTCTGGGCTAAGACCCCGGTGTCGAGAAAAGGAAAAAAAGGGGGTCTTATAAGTGGTATCAGAGGAGACCTCGATCGAAAGAGAAGTAGTCCACAAAATCTTGGGCCACCCCCGTGCGAGCTTAGTTTACGGACAAACTAGCAGCGGAAGCAGTGGTGTGCCCATAAGGGAAATCACATGTGAAAGTCCATCCTAACCCTTCTTAAAATTCCATTCATTCGCTCTCTAACAAATGGAATTTTTACTTGTAGCCTGCGACAAACCCTACATCACAGCAGGGGACACCCCAGGCTCCGAATGTGGTGTAACAACCCTTAATAACTATACTATAATAATAATAATAAAATTATAAAAAAAAACCTAAATAAAAAAATTCCGCTCCTAAACCTACCCCCCCTCCTTTAATAAAACCCCGAGCCCCCCGGTCCAATACCGCATCCCGCAAGAAACCCGCAGGAAAGATCTCGCTTCCGCCTCGCGCGCACCCGACGGCCCCGGAATCCGCCGCCAACGCCTCCGGCCGCCCCCGAGATGCCTCCCCGTGGCCGGAAAACGCTTCCTCCTGGCCGGGCGCCTATTCCTTTTGCTTCCCCGAAGTCTCCGGTGCTCCCCTTGGCCGGCAACTCCCGCACAACCCCTCTCTTGGCCGACTACTTCCAAGAGGGGCCGGCAGAAACTCATTTCTCCCTTTCTCTCCTCCTTCTCCGGCCAGTGAGGCAAGGACACCATCTCTTCTCCGGCAACCCTAGCTCCTACCCGTTCCGGCCGGTGGTTTTCGTGAGGGACTCCTAGGGTTTCGCTCGAAACCCCTCTTCGTGGATTTCTGAGCCCAAATCTGGACTCCTTGGGTAAGGAATTTCATTAATCCCTCATTTTTAGCTTGCCCTAATTTTTTTGGGAGGATTTCCGCCCTCCAATTTGCGTGATTTCATCAATCCCCCTTGGATTTGTCATAAAGTCATCTAATTTCAATTCTGTTTGCATTTCCCATGTCGCTCGTTGGGCTTAGGTGGTGGAATCGCGCCAAGCTTGAGATTTTTGCCTCCAGACGCCGCCAAAAGTCCCGATCCCTCGCGGTAGGCTCTTCTCCCCTCACTTTCGAGGGAGGTAAAAAAATGTTATTTCCCTCTCCTGTTGTGTGGTGCGATTATCTGACATATGTGCTAGCATAGAAAACTGTTAATTCAATTTGGAATGTATTTTTGATCTCGATCAGGTGTAGCTAGAGCTTTTAACACCGCTTACGCCACTTAGTTGACGCGAGCACTGTCGACGTCACTTTAAGGCAAGTAGAGAACCCCCTCTCACTTGCAAAACTTTAGATTTAATCTGCTTATCTGTCTGTTACAAATAATTTACTTTTTACAAAATTTTGAACTCTAAAAAGTGTTGATATAAAAAGATTTGATAGACAACCCCTAAGGACGAACTATAAGACAAATCCGTAGTTGTAAGCGAAATTCTTGAATTGTAGCGTCTAACTGGGCATCTGTCTGCTGGCATGGTCACGACAAGCAGGATTACTTTTCCGATAAGACTTGCACTCAGATCTGATCGTGAGCCATGTGCGCCCGCTATAGTACGTATACACTCCATCGATCGCGACTTACAACTATTAATTTTAGGCTATACTCCGGAGTAGGCTAATATTTCAGATATGTTTGTTTGACCTAGTTTTTGGCATGTTTTGTAGCCCTATACATGATATATCAGTACTCGGTTATGTCTGTTGTTTTTGCTCTCATTTTAAATTAATTAATTTGCTTATGTTTAAATTCTAAGTTCTAAGACATTTTCTTTCTGTCTTGAAATTGCCTTAGGGTTCGTGACTGCGCCGCCTGCTCCCTGAGCTACTTCTCGTTCAGCTTCAGCCTTGCTCAGAGGTTTTTCATTTATAGTTGTCTGCATCAGGTTTTATGATCCCTTTACTGTCTGTCTATCATGTAATAGTTATAGTAAGACATTTTCCTTTGTATCATGGACAGCTCCTAGGATATTTTTGATGTATTAGATCACCTTATCTATAACATTATCACTACTGTTATTATTGCATTTACTTCTATTTCAGCAGTGTGTGTAGCATTAAATTTTTTCAAGAAAATACATGTGCATGAATTCCCCATGTTTTATAACTTTAAGTGCTTCCGCACATTTATACTCAATCAATTGTTCAAACAAAATTACTATTTCTGAAACTATTTTCTATATCACCGCATCCGCCTTAGCAGGCATGGTTCCTTTCCGCCCATGCCTGTGGCATCACGGCCCGCCCGAAGCGCACTCTGACTTCCGTCGAGATGGGTCGTGACAGTTGGTATCAGAGCAGGTTAGCTCTTAAAAATGCAGTATTTTGAAATTTTCAAATATTTTAACTTTTATTATGTAAATACATGTACATGCATCATATCTCACTCAGCCTGTCATTATTTGTTGTTCGCGGCTGAGACATCGCACACACTCACTCATAATCATGAGTAGTACGCACACGAATGTTAAGGGGTTATGGGCAAACTTAACATTTTTGGGCATATGAATTTCCACTAGGCTATACACCGCTTGCGAATATTAAATTATATGGGCGGTTTAATATTTTCAAGTGCGTTGGCATGCATAACATGTTAAGTGATATGGGCGCTTAACATGGCAGGTGTATCCATTCATGGATATTCGTAGGAATGCATTTTAGACATGATTGCATTACATGCATAACATAACTCATTACACAAATGTTAAGCCAAGAACAACAGATGATGATCGTACACAAATGGATTTGTAAAATTATGTGACATTGCATATGATTTCTTGTCATTAACTATCACCTAGAGTTGTCCAATGAAAATGCTGTAACTAATATATGATTTATGTATTCGACAGTATCAAAATGCTAGAACCTGTTGTTCCTTAATATCCTATGATTGACGTAATTGTCTTTCTTACTCGTTTCCTTTGTGTCCCTGCTTAGATGGCCCCTAAGCGATCTCAGCGCAGAAAGCTACCCCTCCAGTTGGGGCAGCTCTTGTAGACGCCACTGCCTAGCTGTTGAGGCAGATTCTCGAGCGTCTCACTCGCTTAGAAGAAGATCGTCAAACTCCTGACACAGCTCCTGATTCTGGCAGCGCAGGGACAGCTGGAGTCACCGCTACCGCCGCTCTTGGAACCCCCCCTCTTGCACCTGGTTCAGGAACTGGCTTGCTTACTGACACCCTTGCAGTCCCGCTCATGACAGGTCTGGTTGCTCCTCCTGTAGCAATGACAGATACGCTGATGTTCAAGAGGCTGAATCCACCGTCCTTCAATGGCAGTCGTGATTTCTTCGTCATCTCAGAGTGGCTCTCCCAGATGGAAAAGCACTTCGAGTATGCCGGTGTTCCTGAGGCACACAAGGTTCATCTTGCGGCCTACCAGCTGACCGAGGATACATACACCTGGTGGCTTCAGCGCCGCAGTCTCCCCAATTCTTCCACTATGACCTGGGAGCAATTCAAGAATGCGCTCATGGAAAAGTTTCTTTCGTCCGTGGAGCGAGACAAGCTAGCTGAGAGGTTCCTGTCCCTTCAGCAGCCTGGCAGAACCGTAACTGAATATGAGATAGAGTTCTCTCGTCTATCTCTCCTTGCCGCAGAGTTCGTGCCCGATGAATCCAAGAAGATCAGCCGCTTCGTGAAGGGCCTCCGACACGATTTCCGCCAGCATGTGGTAGCCCACGGCGCCACCACCTACGCCGAGACTGTTGGAGCTGCCTTGAAGGTTGAAGCTATTGAGATGGATCGCACTGCCAAGAAAGTTCAGCATGGTATGAGCAATGCCGTTGTACGTGACCACAAGCGCAATAGTGCTCCACCTCAGGAGCAAGGTCCCAAATCTCAAGAGGTGTGTGCTTACTGCCACAAAGTTGGCCATACCGTCTTAGTCTGTCGATATCTTCTGAAGAAGCAAAAGATGATTGTGCCCGCCCAACAGCCCCAGGTTACGCTTGCCTCTGCCTCCTCCGTCTATACCTATTGCAAGAAATCGGGCCACTTGGTGAATGATTGTCGCCGCAAGTAGAATACCTGCTTCAGATGTGGGCAGTTTGGACATCAGATTAAAGATTGCCCTGTGAAGGAAAGCCCGATCCCCGCTCAGCCCCTGCAGGCTATTTGTGGTGCCCAAGATAAGGGCAAGGTTGTGCTGAATGTCACCACTCAGGGAGAGGCGCTCGCATCTACCGCCGTCATCTCTGGTATGCTTTATGTGAATTTTTAAATTTTCTGCGTCTTTTCATTTCCTGCCTTAATGTCAAAAAGATCTTGAATGCGATTGCTATGTTCATTTCTAGGGAGTTTTAGGGTCAAAAACAAATGGATGCAAATCCTATTCGATTCTGGAGCATCTCACTCCTTTATAGCACGTCACATCGTGGATCTTCATAGTTGGCCTACTTTGCCACTCGATGTTCCTTTCGAAATCTCTGTGCCCGGTCATTTGCACTTGTCTACTAGAGGCATTCTCAATTGTCTGATACTGCTTGGTGAACTGCAAGTCGTCGCCGATCTCATAGTCCTGGACATGACAGAATTCGACGTAATCTTGGGTATGAACTGGCTGGTCGCGTATCAAGCAAAATTGGACTGTGTGGCAAAGAGGGTCAATCTCAGTATCGATGGTAAAGACTACAGCGTTCATGTTCAGACCACCCGCAACCACCTGCAGGTAATTTCTGTTGTGCGCGCCTCTCGACTTCTTAGCCAGGGATGCTTTGCTTGCTTTGTTGATGCTTCACATTCAGATGTTGTCGAACCCCAACTTGAGTCTATCCCGATTGCTTCCGAGTTCCCTAACGTGTTTCCCACCGAGTTGCCTGGAATACCTCCTGATCGTGAAGTAGAGTTCTCCATCGATGTAGAGCCTGGGACGCGCCCATTATCTAAAGCTCCATACCGTATGGCGCCGCGAGAACTGGAGGAGCTTAGGTCGTAATTGGATGAGTTGCTTGAGCGTGGGTACATTCGTCCCAGCTCTTCTCCTTGGGGAGCCCCCGTTCTTTTCGTTAAAAAGAAAGACGGATCCATGAGATTGTGCATCGACTACCGGGACCTGAACAAGGTAACCATCAAGAATAAGTACCCCCTCCCGCGCGTGGATGACCTTTTTGACCAGCTCAAAGGCAGTACCGTCTTCTCCAAGATAGATCTCAGGTCGGGTTACCATCAGTTGAAGATCAAAGAATCCGACATCCCCAGGACAGCCTTCCGGACTCGGTATGGACACTTTGAATTTTTGGTGATGTCTTTTGGGTTGACTAACGCCCCTTCTGCTTTCATGGATATGATGAACCGTATCTTCCGCGACTACCTAGATAAGTTCATTATTGTTTTCATTGATGATATCTTGGTCTACTCCAAGACTCGTGAGGAGCATGCAATCCATCTTAGACTCACTCTCTCCACTCTTAGTCAGCACCAGCTCTATGCCAAATTGGCGAAATGTGAGTTTTGGCTGGATCGTGTTGCCTTTCTGGGGCATGTCATTTCAGGCGACGGACTTTCCGTTGATCCTGCTAAGGTCTCCGCTATTATGGACTGGAAGCAACCTTCTACCCCTACTGAGATTCGCAGTTTTCTTGGTTTGGCGGGCTATTACCGGCGTTTCGTCAAGGATTTCTCCTCTCTTGCTGCTCCCCTAACACGTCTAACTCAAAAACATGCCAGATTTGAGTGGACAGAACAGTGTGAGCAGGCCTTTTCTGAATTAAAGCAACGTTTGTGTTCAGCGCCAGTTTTAGCTCTTCCTTCAGAAGGGTCGGACTTTTCGGTTTATACCGATGCATCCGGAGTGGGCTTGGGCTGTGTCCTGATGCAAGAAGATCGTGTTATTGCTTATGGGTCGAGGCAGTTGAAGATCCATGAACGCAACTACCCCACTCATGATCTGGAGTTCGCTGCAGTAGTGTTTGCTTTGAAGCTTTGGCGTCACTACCTCTATGGCGTGAAATGTCACTTCTTCACGGACCATCAGAGTTTGAAGTACATTTTCGTTCAGAAAGATCTTAATCTTCGTCAGAGGCGATGGCTGGAATTCATAGCAGATTATGACCTGCAGCTCACTTATGTGCCCGGGAAAGCCAATTCAGTAGCGGATGCTTTGAGTCGTCAGGCTTCAGTTGCCGCCTGTGCACCCATGTCAGCTTCTCTCACGGCCCTGATTGATGACCTCGAGCGGATGGACATATCCTTCTCACCTGGAGGTCAAGGACGAGTCTTTGATCCATTATGGGTAGAACAGGTAAAGGATCTGCAGCCATCAGACCATGCACTCAGCACATTTGCCGACAGGTCAAACTTGGTACTCTTCCCGATTTCTCTATCTCTGACGATGTTCTACTTTTCCGAAGTCGCCTATGTGTTCCCGATATCCCTGAGTTGCTGGATAGTATTTGCCGAGAAGCTCATGAGTCCCGCACATCTGGTCATCCTGGCAACAACAAGATGTATCATGACCTTAAGCAGATCGTGTGGTGGCCTGGCATGAAGAACTATATTGCACACTTCATCTCTCGATGTCTGACGTGCCAGAAGGTAAAAGCTCAGCGTCAGCGTCTTGGTGGACTTTTGCAACCCCTGCCTATCCCTGAATGGAAGTGGGAAGATATCTCTATGGACTTCATCACGGGTTTGCCCCGCACTCCGAGAGGGCATGATGCGATTTGGGTCATAGTAGATCGCCTTACTAAAGTGGCTCACTTCATCCCGTACAAGGAGGGTCATTCCACCGAGAAAATGGCCTGGATTTATGTTTCTGAGATTGTGAGACTCCATGGGATTCCTCTGCGGATTGTTTCTGATCGTGACTCGAGATTTGTATCGCACTTCTGGAAGGGATTTCAGCAAGCTTTGGGCACTGATCTTAACCTGAGCACCGCTTATCACCCGACGACTGATGGCCAGACCGAGAGGGTCAATCAGATTCTTGAAGACATGCTTCGGTGCTATATTTTGGACTACAAGGGAGCTTGGGATGAGCATCTACCCTTGGTTGAATTCGCCTACAACAACAGCTATCAAGAGAGCCTCAAGATGGCCCCCTTCGAAGCACTGTACGGGCGTCGTTGTAGGACCCCGTGTAACACCTCCCCTGTAAAGACCATATAATATGGGTCCGGCCGGGGCCCCACAACATACGGACACCACAGCTTTAGTATTAAAAGATGATATGAAACTACCCAAACTCAAAACTCAAGACATACACAGCGGAAGCATAAAACTAAAAGACAGAAGTTATCCACTAACAATAGAGTATCGAAATGGCCTTAAGGCCTTACACAATATAAGTCCAAACATATAAAAGTGCCAAGCACCCCTAGGCTACCTCGGCATGCAAGCCGGACATGATCAAACTACATCAACAAAACATGAAAAAGAAACTAGCCAAGCACAGCAACACTTCATGAGGCTTAGGGCTTTTCGCCCGGCGCGCTGGCTCCTGCATGCGATCCTTGCCCTGAAAGGATTTGAAGTAACGTGGGTCAGCAAAGGCTGACCTCTACTGTGTAACAAACACATCTCCTCCCGGCCGTCCCTAACGGACCCCGGGTACCACTCCACCTGCAAGTTAGCACTTCGTATACCAAAAGAGCATATATATATATATTAGCGGTAAACAGGCTTGGATGTCTCAAACAGCATACATGTTCTTTATGTTTTGTACAAAGTAAAAGGGGCCTACTATGCAACATGAATGCAACCCGGGTTTCACCCAAGGCACCCTAGCTCGTATGCATCTAGCACAACATCAAACATTGGGTACTTCCGTTTCCCCATTGGCTTAAAGTCGCAAACAAAAGGGAGACACCATGTCCCCAACGGCACACAGGCCGTCACACGGAACCTTGCAATGGCCCCACCCGCACATGGGTCTTAAACCCAAGGCTTACCCGCATAATCTGACGTCGCACGTCAGGGTTCCGTCTCACACTGACCGATTCTAAGAAGCCTTGCTGGACCCCACCCGCTCATGGCCACATTGCCCGGGCTTGCCCTCCGCTCGGCATTCTCGTCAGTCTCACGCAAGGGCTAGTCTCGCCGGGACACTTTCCCCACATGACTTGCGCGTCACGGGATAGCCAGCCGACCACGGAGACATAGCCGCGCCTTAGCACAACACAAACAAAGGTTTCCCCACCCCAATTGCCACTCGCACCGTGTCTTTCCCGTGCTCCAAGGAAACCATCTACCGCACAAAGCGGAGCTAACCTCGTCCGGTTCCGACTACGAGTACTCACTCAAATATAAGGGGGAAAACGCATACACACAACGACGTATTGCCGCAACGGATTTTCTACCGAAGCTCGCTATGCAACATCACCGGGTCGAACTATCGGTCGCGACCACGGCTTCACCCACAATTCCTAATCCGCTAACGGAGCGGATCTCTAATGCAAAGCATGCCGGGATGAGCATACTCAACCCGGAGGTCCTCTTGAACCTAGGCTACACGGATCCCTCTCATTTGAGAGATCCGGTGCTCAAAATACGAAAGGAAGGGGATGCTATTCATGCATCCTAAATCCTAAAAACCGAGAGGAGAAGTGTCGTTACCTTCCGTCCCCTCTTCCTAGCCATGGAGAAGATTTGCTCGGATGAACACCACCGCAACGCTCCCACCTTCGCGGATCTGAACTCCGCTCGCGAAACGGACCTCCGAAGCTTCGCCGGCGGCCGGAACTTGGCCTCCTTGCTCTCCCTTCTCTCTAGAACTTAGAGAGATAAAAGGAAGTGGGGAATGAGGGTTTGGAACCCTATTCCCGGCCTTAAACCACCCAGGGAGGCTCCCCACCGTTGGATCTTCCAAAGAAAAGAACGAACGGCCACGATCGGAACTCACATTAGAAAATCTGGGTCGAACACGGGTTGCAACACGGCCGTGTGCATGGCCGTGTTATCCATTCGCCGTCTCGATCGAGTCGAAAACCAGCACACGGCTCCTGACATGGCCTTCGACACAGCCTTCGAAACGGCCGTGTCTCGCTCCACACGGTCGTGTCGTGACCCGTGTCACGGCACCCGTTTTCAACATTTTCAGTCAGAGAAGTACACGGCCTCTGACACGGCCTTCGACACGCCCGTGTCACCTGGGACACGGCCGTGTCCGGACCCGTGTCATACCCCGTGTGCCAAACCTCAGGAAATTTCGAAACGACCCAGGCTACACGGCCTGGGACACGGCCGTGTGCCTGGCCGTGTTCCACACTCGACGATCGTCGGCCTTAACATGGTCGACCACACGGCCAGCTCGACACGGCCGACACGGCCTCTGACACGGCCGTGTCGGGACCCGTGTCACCTGCTCAAAAAAGAAAAAAACTGTTTTGGCCCAAAAACCATCCCCGTCGCTCCTACAACATTTTTGGGGCGTTACAATTCTCCCCCCTTTAAAAGAATTTCGTCCCGAAATTTAAAACATGGAAAGAACACAAATTCTAAACGATACCTGAGGAGAAAAGCTCGGGGTACTCCTCCAGCATGGCCTGCTCTCGCTCCCATGAGAGCTCCTCGCAGCCACAGTTGTCCCAACGGACCTTTACGAGTCGGACCTCCTTGTTCCGCAGTTGCCGAACCTCCGAATCTTCTATCCCGACGGGACGTACTCGCGTCCTCAAGTCTTCCTCTACCGGCACCGCCGCCGGTTCAATCACCACGCTGGCCTCTAACAAGGCTTTCCTCAGGACGGAGACGTGAAAAACGTCATGCAATCCACTTAGCTCCGTGGACAACGCCAACCGGTACGCTGCCTCTCCCACTCGCTCGATGACCTTGAATGGTCCCAAAAATCTCGGACTCAGCTTCTTGAGTCGGCGAATTCGTGAAACGCCTTTGAACGGCTTGATCTTAAGATACACCCAGTCGCCCACCGCGAATTCCACATGTCTGTGGCGAGCATTGAAATACTTCGACTGCCGATCTTGAGCCACCTTCATGCGCTCTTGGATGGTCCGCACTAGCTCACTAGCATCGGCTACCACTTCTTTCCCCAAAAGCTTTGTGTCTCCCGCCTCTGTCCAAGACATCAGTGTTCGACACCGCCTCCCATAAAGAGCTTCATATGGCGCCATCTTGATACTAGCTTGGTAGCTATTGTTATACGCAAACTCCACCATGAAGAGGTGATCCTCCCACTTCTTGCCGAAATCGAGAGTACACATCCTTAGCATGTCTTCCAAAGTACGGTTCGTTCTCTCAGTTTGCCCATCGGTTTGAGGATGAAAAGCCGTACTGAACTTGAGTTTTGTGCCCAAGCTCTTCTGCACCAACCGCCAATCCTTAGACGTGAAACGTCCATCCCGGTCGCTGACTATACTCTTCGGAATCCCATGGAGTCGTACAATATTGCGGACGTACAACTCCACCAACTTTTCCACACCGTCCTCCTTCCGGTTTGGGATGAAGTGTGCCACTTTGGTCAAGCGGTCCACAATCACCCAAATGGCATCATTACCCTGCTACGATCTAGGCAACCCATGCACGAAATCCATGGAGATGTCATCAAATTTCCATTCGGGGATTGGAAGAGGCTTCAAGAACCCGCCCGGCTTCTGACACTCGGCCTTCACCAAGGCACAAGTTTGGCACCGACTCGCACACAAAGCTACGTCTCGCTTCATCCCAGGCCACCAATAGGACTTCTTCAAGTCCAAGTACATCTTTGTACTACCCGGGTGAATGGAGTGCTTGGTGAAGTGGGCCTCAAACATCAACTCCTCGCGGAGCTTGCCGAACTGCGGTACACAAATCCTTCCGCCCTTCCTCAGAACCCCATCAACCATCTCCCAGGCGCTACCCTCGCCCTTAAGAGCTTCCTCCACGAAGGGTTGGAACTCCTCATCCACACGGGTCGCTTCCCGAATACGATCGCATAAGTCAATCTGCATCTCAATCCAGTTTAGCCGAGCCACGTTAGACTCGCCTCTTGCCACACATTCCAAACTAAGGGTCTCCCAGTCCCGCCTTAACCGCTCATCGTGAGCTTCAATCCAACTTCCTTGCCCCGAGTATTTCCTACTCAAAGCATCCGCCACCACATTGGCTTTTCCTGGCATGTACTGAATCGCCACCTCGTAGTCCCCAAGGAACTCGACCCACCTGCGCTGCCGCATATTTAGGTCCTTCTGATCCAGGAGATACTTCAGGCTCTTGTGGTCCGTGAAGATCTCCACCTTCGCACCATAAACGTAGTGCCTCCACAATTTCAAAGCAAAAATTACCGCCGCCAATTCCAGATCATGGACGGGGTAATTTCTCTCATGAGGCTTCAGCTGCCTCGACCCAAAAGCTATCACACTGCCATGCTGCACCAACACGCACCCTAAACCGCATCCGGATGCGTCGCTGAAAATCTGAAATCCTTCGGTCCCCTTTGGTAGACTTAGGATCGGTGCCATCATCAGCCTCTCCTTCAGGGTTTCAAACGCCTGACTGCACTCTTGAGTCCACACGAACTTCTGATCCTTGCGAGTTAGCGAAGTGAGGGGTAGAGCTATCCGCGAAAAGTTTTCCACAAACCTTCGGTAGTACCCGGCTAGTCCAAGAAAGCCCCGGACTTCCGCCACAGTCCTCAAAACAGGCCAATCTCTGATGGCTTCCACTTTCGTTGGATCTACCGCCACCCCATCCCCACTAATCACATGGCCTAAAAACGCCACCTTCTCCAACCAAAACTCGCACTTGGAGAACTTCGCATAGAGCTGGTTCTCTCTCAATACTCGCAACACTGTCCTCAAGTGCACCTCGTGCTCCGCTTCCGACTTGGAATACACCAAAATGTCATCAATAAAAACGACGACGAACCTGTCCAAGTATTCGCGAAACACTCGGTTCATCAAGTCCATGAACACGGACGGCGCGTTCGTCAACCCGAACGGCATCACCAAGAACTCAAAATGACCATACCTCGTACCAAACGCTGTCTTGGGTATGTCTTCGTCACGAATCCGCAACTGATAATATCCGGACTTCAGGTCCAACTTGGAGTACACCACCGACTCCACCAACTGGTCGAAGAGATCGTCTATCCGGGGAATCGGATACTTATTCTTGATTGTCAATTTGTTCAACTCTCGTAGTCTATGCACAAACGCATACTACCATCCTTTTTCTTTACGAATAACACCGGCGCACTCCACGGTGAAGAGCTAGGTCTGATATACCCTTGCTCCAAAAGCTCCTGCAACTGAACCTTGAGCTCGGCCAACTCCTTTGGTGCCATCCTAAATGGTGGACGCGACACCGGTCTAGCCTCGGGCACTAACTCGATGGAGAAATCAATCTCCCGCCGAGGAGGTGCTCCCGGTAGCTCCTCGGGAAAAACATCTCCAAACTCCGCCACCACGGGCACTTCCCCAAGAGACAGCCTGGAAAGGCTAACCTCCAACAACGCTACTAGAGCTACACCTCCCTGGTTAACAGCTCGCACTAGTTGAAGTGCCGAAACTAGGGAACATGCCACTCCAAGCAGGCCCTCAAACTTGACTTCTGCTTGCCCCACGCTCCTCAGGGTTACCACCTTGGACAAACAGTCAATACTGGCACGCTGCTCCGCTAGCCAGTCCATCCCCAAGATCACGTCGAACTCGGACAATGGCAAGATCGCCGCTACCAACACGAAGTCGACCCCCTCAAGACTCCAACAAATCCGGCCTCTAGCCCTGGTAGTCATAGATGACCCATTGGGCATGCGCACCTTCAACTCTGAGTCCGTTGAGAAGGACTCAACTCCAATCCTCCGGATGAAACTTTCCGCAAGGAAGGAGTGCGACGCTCCCGTATCGAAAAGTACCCTAGCGGGGTACCCTGATACCACTACAAAGCCTACACACATGCAACAAACATAAAAAGGCTTGAAAGGAAGAAATCTAAGGTGCAGGTTGAATTCTCGTACCTGTCACCACATCGGGTTGACGGATTGCTTCCTGCTGCCCCAGGTTGTAGGCCCTTGGCTGCACCGGTTGAAACCGGGAAGCACTCGACTCCGCCATCTTCCCTTTCTCTGCGGCACTGGGGCCGGAGCGCACAGTCTGCTCCTGCCTTGGCTCTTGCTCAGCGCCCCCTTGGGTACAAAATCTTGCTATGTGGCCTGGCTTGCCACAACTGTAACACGTCTGCGGTCCCTTAGAGCGTGACCCTCCGGACGTCCAATTACTTTTCTCGCCCGACTTAAATGGGGAAGGCTTCTTCTTCCATCGGCTCCCTTCCGCCTTTCCATGGGACTGAGCTGACTTCTTCTCTTCCCCCTGCTTGGGTGTGAAATCCTTTCGGCGCTGGGATCGCTCCATATCGCTCTCCAAAATTCGGGCCGCCTCCACCAATTCGTTGAAGCCCGCACGCTTCATCGATATGAGGGGTTGTCTTAGATTCTCCCTCAATCCATGGTAGAAGAGATTGTCCCTCTCTTCATCGTCCGCCATGGTCGTCCCCGCATAACGACCCAATCGAGTAAATTCCTGAACATACTCATCCATTGTCTTGTCTCGCTGCACAAGATGTAGAAACTGCCTCTGGAGGGCTAACCTCGTTGAGGCGGGTATGTACTTCTTCAGGAAGGCATCCCCAAATTCCTCGATGGACGGTGTGCATCCTGGGAACTGCCGACCACTGTGGCTCACCCACCATAACTTGGCATCTCCCTCCAACATAAAGGCTGCGAACTCTGCCTTTTTCTCATCTGGCACCTCCGCCGCCCTCAGAAGCTCCTGACTTCTAGCCCACCAATCCTCTGCATCGGTGGGTGTGCCGGTTCCCTTGAAGGTTGGAGGGTGGAAACTCAGAAAGTACTTCATTTGTCGGTCCCCATGCCCGGCAACCACTCTCTCGGCCTGCGGCTCTGCCCGCCTGGCTTCCTCAACCTGCACGGTCGCTGCCGTATCCGGGGTAGTAGGAGTTGCTACCTGTGCTGTCGCTGCAGCTTGAGCCGCCACCATCGCTTCTGCAAGCATACGACAAAAGTCGGCCGGGGTAACACCCATTCCTAGCGGACCGTGCGCAGTTGCACTACTTGCCGAGAGCTCTTCTCTTGGCCTCGAGGTCCCAGCCTCGTTGCTTGCACTCTAAACACCAGCAAGAAAACACAAATCAGCCTCTAATCGCAAGACTCGAACACCAGGACACTCATGGTCCTGCGATACTCCTATGTGGATAACTTCTAATACGCGACTCGACTTATAATTTTGACCGCGAAACTTCTCCTTGGAACGCTAACCTCCCTCTGATACCAAATTATAACACCTCCCCTGTAAAGACCATATAATATGGGTCCGGCCGGGGCCCCACAACATACGGACACCACAGCTTTAGTATTAAAAGATGATATGAAACTACCCAAACTCAAAACTCAAGACATACACAGCGGAAGCATAAAACTAAAAGACAGAAGTTATCCACTAACAATAGAGTATCGAAATGGCCTTAAGGCCTTACACAATATAAGTCCAAACATATAAAAGTGCTAAGCACCCCTAGGCTACCTCGGCATGCAAGCCGGACATGATCAAACTACATCAACAAAACATGAAAAAGAAACTAGCCAAGCACAACAACACTTCATGAGGCTTAGGGCTTTTCGCCCGGCGCGCTGGCTCCTGCATGCGATCCTTGCCCTGAAAGGATTTGAAGTAACGTGGGTCAGCAAAGGCTGACCTCTACTGTGTAACAAACACATCTCCTCCCGGCCGTCCCTAACGGACCCCGGGGTACCACTCCACCTGCAAGTTAGCACTTCGTATACCAAAAGAGCATATATATATATATTAGCGGTAAACAGGCTTGGATGTCTCAAACAGCATACATGTTCTTTATGTTTTGTACAAAGTAAAAGGGGCCTACTATGCAACATGAAAGCAACCCGGGTTTCACCCAAGGCACCCTAGCTCGTATGCATCTAGCACAACATCAAACATTGGGTACTTCCGTTTCCCCATTGGCTTAAAGCCGCAAACAAAAGGGAGACACCATGTCCCCAACGGCACACAGGCCGTCACACGGAACCTTGCAATGGCCCCACCCGCACATGGGTCTTAAACCCAAGGCTTGCCCGCATAATCTGACGTCGCACGTCAGGGTTCCGTCTCACACTGACCGATTCTAAGAAGCCTTGCTGGACCCCACCCGCTCATGGCCACATTGCCCGGGCTTGCCCTCCGCTCGGCATTCTCGTCAGTCTCACGCAAGGGCTAGTCTCGCCGGGACACTTTCCCCACATGACTTGCGCGTCACGGGATAGCCAGCCGACCACGGAGACATAGCCGCGCCTTAGCACAACACAAACAAAGGTTTCCCCACCCCAATTGCCACTCGCACCGTGTCTTTCCCGTGCTCCAAGGAAACCATCTACCGCACAAAGCGGAGCTAACCTCGTCCGGTTCCGACTACGAGTACTCACTCAAATATAAGGGGGAAAACGCATACACACAACGGCGTATTGCCGCAACGGATTTTCTACCGAAGCTCGCTATGCAACATCACCGGGTCGAACTATCGGTCGCGACCACGGCTTCACCCACAATGCCTAATCCGCTAACGGAGCGGATCTCTAATGCAAAGCATGCCGGGATGAGCATACTCAACCCGGAGGTCCTCTTGAACCTAGGCTACACGGATCCCTCTCATTTGAGAGATCCGGTGCTCAAAATACGAAAGGAAGGGGATGCTATTCATGCATCCTAAATCCTAAAAACCGAGAGGAGAAGTGTCGTTACCTTCCGTCCCCTCTTCCTAGCCATGGAGAAGATTTGCTCGGATGAACACCACCGCAACGCTCCCACCTTCGCGGATCTGAACTCCGCTCGCGAAACGGACCTCCGAAGCTTTGCCGGCGGCCGGAACTTGGCCTCCTTGCTCTCCCTTCTCTCTAGAACTTAGAGAGATAAAAGGAAGTGGGGAATGAGGGTTTGGAACCCTATTACCGGCCTTAAACCACCCAGGGAGGCTCCCCACCGTTGGATCTTCCAAAGAAAAGAACGAACGGCCACGATCGGAACTCACATTAGAAAATCTGGGTCGAACACGGGTTGCAACACGGCCGTGTGCATGGCCGTGTTATCCATTCGCCGTCTCGATCGATTCGAAAACCAGCACACGGCTCCTGACACGGCCTTCGACACAGCCTTCGAAATGGCCGTGTCTCGCTCCACACGGCCGTGTCGTGACCCGTGTCACGGCACCCGTTTTCAACATTTTCAGTCAGAGAAGTACACGGCCTCTGACACGGCCTTCGACACGCCCGTGTCACCTGGGACACGGCCGTGTCCGGACCCGTGTCATACCCCGTGTGCCAAACCTCAGGAAATTTCGAAACGACCCAGGCTACACGGCCTGGGACATGGCCGTGTGCCTGGCCGTGTTCCACACTCGACGATCGTCGGCCTTAACATGGTCGACCATACGGCCAGCTCGACACGGCCGACACGGCCTCTGACACGGCCGTGTCGGGACCCGTGTCACCTGCTCAAAAAAGAAAAAAAACTGTTTTGGCCCAAAAGCCATCCCCGTCGCTCCTACAACATTTTTGGGGCGTTACACCCCGCTCTACTGGTCAGAAGTTGGTGAAAAGGTGATTTTGGGTCCTGAGTTACTTCAGGAAATGGAAGAAGCTACCAAGAAGACTCGTGTTCAGCTCAGTCGTGCCATTGAGAGACAGAGAAAGTATGCAAATCAGCGCCGCCGTCCGTTAGAGTTTGCTGTTGGTGATCAAGTGTTTTTGAAGGTTTCTCCTACTTCTGGGGTGAAACGGTTCGGTCGCCATCATAAGCTCAGCCCGAGGTTCGTGGGACCATACGTCATCTCAGAGCGTGTTGGAGGATCTGCCTATCGTCTGGATCAACCTATTTCTTTGGCCGGCGTCCATGACGTCTTTCATGTCAGTCAGCTTCAAAAATATATCCACAATCCTAATCGTATTCTTGAAGAAGTTCCAGTGATCCCTGAAGCCAATCTGTCTCATCCGATCGAACCTTCGGAGATCATTGAATATCAAGAACGCAAGCTTCGCAAGAGAACCATTCCGATGGTGAAGGTACGTTGGGTGCATGGCAAGTCTGAAGAGTACACTTGGGAACTCGAGTCTGACATGCGCAACAAGTACCCACAACTCTTCTCATGATCTTGGTACGTCTCTAAGTCTGAATTCCTTGTTATTTCAATATCTTTCATGGTTAGCTTTCATGCGTTAATCTGCAAACTTCTGTTTGAAGTATATGTCATCTGAAACTCTGTTGTTTTAGTTCCATTCAGATAATTCTCATGCAAGTTTCGGGACGAAACTTCCTAAGTAGGGGAGAATGTAACAACCCTTAATAACTATACTATAATAATAATAATAATAAAATAAAATTATAAAAAAATACCTAAATAAAAAAATTCAGCTCCTAAACCTACCCCCCCTCCTTTAATAAAACCCCGAGCCCCCCGGTCCAATCCCGCATCCCACAAGAAACCCGCAGGAAAGATCTCGCTTCCGCCTCGCGCGCACCCGACGGCCCCGGAATCCGCCGCGAACGCCTCCGGCCGCCCCCGAGACGCCTCCCCGTGGCCGGAAAACGCTTCCTCCTGGCCGGGCGCCTATTCCTTTTGCTTCCCCGACGTCTCCGGTGCTCCCCTTGGCCGGCAACTCTTGCACAACCCCTCTCTTGGCCGAATACTTCCAAGAGGGGCCGGCAGAAACTCATTTCTCCCTTTCTCTCCTCCTTCTCCGGCCAGTGAGTGCAAGGACACCATCTCTTCTCCGGCAACCCTAGATCCTACCCGTTCCGGCCGGTGGTTTTCGTGAGGGACTCCTAGGGTTTCGCTCGAAACCCCTCTTCGTGGATTTCTGAGCCCAAATCTGGACTCCTTGGGTAAAGAATTTCATCAATCCCTCATTTTTAGCTTGCCCTAATTTTTTTGGGATGATTTCCGCCCTCCGATTGCCGTGATTTCATACATCCCCCTTGGATTTGTCATAAAGTCATCTAATTTCAATTCTATTTGCATTTCCCATGTCGCTCGTTGGGCTTAGGTGGTGGAATCGCGCCAAGCTTGAGATTTTTGCCTCCAGACGCCGCCAAAACTCCCGATCCCTCGCAGTAGGCTCTTCTCCCCTCACTTTCGAGGGAGGTAAAAAAATGTTATTTCCCTCTCCTATTGTGTGGTGCGATTATCTGACATATGTGCTAGCATAGAAAACTGTTAATTCAATTTGGAATGTATTTTTGATCTCGATCAGGTGTAGCTAGAGCTTTTAACACCGCTTACGCCACTTAGTTGACGCGAGCACTGTCGACGTCACTTTAAGGCAAGTAGAGAACCCCCTCTCACTTGCAAAACTTTAGATTTAATATGCTTATCTGTCTGTTACAAATAATTTCCTTTTTACAAAATTTTGAACTCTAAAAAGTGTTGATATAACAAGATTTGATAGACAACCCCTAAGGACGAACTATAAGACAAATCCGTAGTTGTAAGCGAAATTCTTGAATTGTAGCGTCTAACTGGGCATCTGTCTGCTGGCATGGTCACGGCAAGCAGGATTACTTTTCCGATAAGACTTGCACTCAGATCTGATCGTGAGCCATGTGCGCCCACTATAGTACGTATACACTTCATCGATCGCGACTTACAACTATTAATTTTAGGCTATACTCCGGAGTAGGCTAATATTTCAGATATGTTTGTTTGACCTGGTTTTTGGCATGTTTTGTAGCCTTATACATGATATATCAGTACTCGGTTATGTCTGTTATTTTTGCTCTCATTTTAAATTAATTAATTTGCTTATGTTTAAATTCTAAGTTCTAAGGCATTTTCTTTCTGTCTTGAAATTGTCTTAGGGTTCGTGACTGCGCCGCCTGCTCCCTGAGCTACTTCTCGTTCAGCTTCAGCCTTGCTCAGAGGTTTTTCATTTATAGTTGTCTGCATCAGGTTCTATGATCCCTTTACTGTCTGTCTATCATGTAATAGTTATAGTAAGACATTGTCCTTTGTATCATGGACAGCTCCTAGGATATTTTTGATGTATTAGATCATCTTATCTATAACATTATCACTACTGTTATTATTGCATTTACTTCTGTTTCAGCACTGTGTGTAGCATTAAATTTTTTCAAGAAAATACATGTGCATGAATTCCCCATGTTTTAAAACTTTAAGTGCTTCCGCACATTTATACTCAATCAATTGTTCAAACAAAATTACTATTTCTGAAACTATTTTCTATATCATCGCATCCGCCTTAGCAGGCATGGTTCCTTTCCGCCCATGCCTGTGGCATCACGGCCCTCCCAAAGCGCACTCTGACTTCCGTCGAGACGGGTCGTGACATGTGGTCCCGCCTCCGCCGGCTCCAGCTCCGTTCCAGCAGACGGAGATGGGGCAAACACTGACGGCCATTCTGGAGGCCTTCAGAGCTCAGCAAGCCCCGGCTCCACAGCCAAACCCCGAGGCCAATTGGATGACTGTCTTCCGTGGACTTTCCCCTCCAGCTTACCAGGGGACGGAGTCTGCAGTACGTACAAAGGAATGGTTGGACACCATTTACGAGATGCTGGCAGGGATTAGATGCCCCACTGAGGAGGCAGTTGCTTTGGCGGTCTCCTGCCTAGAGTCACACGAAAAGAGGTGGTGGAAGTCTCAGCTTGACACCACCTTTGCGGGGATGGATTGTTCTGATATTACTTGGGAGGAGTTCACAGCAGCGCTCCTGGGACATTTTGTACCTGAGTCGGCGAGGGATGACCTGGAGGATAGGTTCCTGCGATTGAGGCAGGGGAACAGGACTATGGTGGAGTACTATCAGGAGTTCACTCACCTGGCCCGTTATGCGGATGCTTATCAGTTAGACGATGCTGGCTATGCCCGGAGGTTTTATAAGGGGCTGCAAGACGACATGAGATAGGCCCTCCTTTTCGTATCAGAGGGGAGTCTGGCCAGGATTCTGGAGATGGCTAAGAAGAGAGAGGCGGATCAGCTTACAGTGAAGAGTCGGAAGAGACCGGCTGATGATACAGTGATTGGAGGTCGTAGAGACCGTCCTCGGGGCCAGGTTATTGGGGAGAGAAGGAACGGGGATTAGCCTCGTCAAGAGTTTGGGCAGGAGCAGAGGAGTCAGGGGGTACTGGCTCCCCAGCTTATACAGATGCTGGAAATGCCAAGGACAGCTGAGCAGCCACCGGTATGCTATCAGTGCAACCAACCGGGGCATATCAAGAGGAACTGCCCTATGAGGCGAGCACCCCCACCAGCACATCAGGGCGCTCCACCTCCCCGGCAGTTTGGAGGACGAGGACAGGACCGAGGACGAGGATTTCAGGATCGAGGCCGCAGGCCAGAGAGGGAGCAGGTGTATGCTATAGACCTGACACAGCCCCGAAACCCGGAGCAGGTTATCGCAGGTATGACAGTACTTTTAAATTTTCTTCATATGAACTAGTATTCTAGACATAACCTAGTTAGAAATGAAGAGAAGACAACTACAACAAAAAATACTAAGACACTTAATTACCCCAGGCATAGTCTTCGTTAGCGGCAAGCCCGCTCACACTCTCTTCGACACTAGTGCTTCGCACTCGTTCGTGTCGGAGGATTTCGTGAAAGGACTGGAAGGTGTGGAGCCATTCACCGGGAAGATGATGAGGGTGCGCCTACCCGATGGATCAGAGATAATGACCTCTGCTCATTGCAATATGGAAGCGAGGATCGGCGGGAAGGCATTTGAGGCACCAGCGACGATTCTGAAGATGCTAGATTACGATTTGATCCTGGGCATGACTTGGCTGTGTTGGAACCATGCCCAGATCGACTGCGTGGCGAAGAGGATCACCGTGAGGCACGACGACTCCTTCATTGTCATAGAAGGTATTATACCAGCACCCCGTACCTTATTATCGTCTGTGTAGGCCGTTAAGGCCCACCTACAGGGGGGAGAAGTTTATCAGGTCCTTTTTGAGGCGGTCGTGGCCAACGACTCCATTTCAGATATCCCAGTAGTGCGAGACTTCGCCGACGTGTTTCCGGAGAAGCTACCAGGGCTACCCCCGCACCGAGAGAAGGACTTTCAGATTCAGCTCATACCGGGGGCTAAGCCGGTATCCAGAGCTCCCTATCGAATGACCCCAAAGGAGTTGGTGGAATTTCGAAGCCAGCTTTAGGAGTTAGTGGAGGCCGGGTTCGTTCGGCCTAGCTCTTCACCATGGGGAGCTCCGGTGCTGTTCGTTAAGAAGAAGGACGAGACCCTTTGACTGTGCATAGATTACTGGGCCCTGAATAGGTTGACGTTCCGGAATACTTATCCCTTACCGAGGATAGACGAGCTATTTGACCAGCTGGAGGGAGCCCATTGGTTCTCAAAGATGGATCTGAGGTCAGGGTACAACCAGCTTCGCATTCGGTAGGAGGACATCCCGAAGACGGCCTTCAACAACAGATATGGGTTGTACGAGTTTACCGTGATGCCGTTCGGGCTCACGAATGCACCCTCCGCATTCACGGCCTTGATGAATCGAGTGTTCGAGGAGTATCTGGACGTCTTCGTCATCGTATTAATCGACGACATCCTTATCTATTCAAGGATGGAGGAGGAGCACGCGAGACATCTGGCCTTGACCTTGGGGAAGCTGCGGGAGCATGAGATGTATGCCAAGTACAGCAAGTGCCAGTTCTGGCTAAAGGAGGTGGCCTTTCTGGGCCATGTCATCAGTGGAGCAGGTCTGGCAGTGGATCCGGCGAAGGTCCAGACAGTATGGGATTGGCCACCACTAAAGTCGGCCTCGGATGTTCGAAGTTTCTTGGGACTTGCCGGTTACTACCGGAAGTTCGTAAAGGGGTTCTCTCAGATTGCCCTCCCTCTTACGTCTCTGACGAAGAAAGAGTCCCCTTTCATTTGGACGCCTCGATGCGAATCTGCGTTCCAGGAGCTGAAGGATCGTCTCACCTCGGCTCCCATCCTTGCTCTTCCATCAGGGAAGGAAGGATTCCAGGTTTACACAGATGCTTCCTATCAGGGGATGGGTGCCGTTCTGATGCAGAACGGGCACGTAATAGCCTATGCCTCCCGTCAGTTGAAGCAGCACAAGCAGAACTACCCCGTGCACGATTTGGAGATGGGGGCAGTTATTTTTTCTCTTAAGATCTGGCGACACTATCTCTACGGAGTACATTACGATATCTTCTCCGACCACAAGAATCTGAAGTACGTCGACACCCAGAAGGAGTTAAACATCAGGCAGAGACGCTGGGTGTAGTTTCTGTCGGACTACCAGTATACCGTACACTACCATCCGGGGAAGGCGAACGTGATCGCAGATGCTCTGAGCCGGAGAGCGAGTACGACAGGAGTAGGCCCGCAGCTGATGGCCTTGGAGTTGGTTAGAACGTTCGAGGAGATGTAGATTTCACTAGTGTCTGAGGATGACCCGGAGCTATACAAGGAGTACCTAGGGTCGATGGTTACTACTGATGATATTCGAGACCACATCAGAGATGGGCAGATGCTTGATGAGAGAGCTGAGCCGATATTCCGAGCCTTGGAGGAAGGCACGACAGGAGATTACTCTTTGAGGGACGGGCTCCTGTGTTTCCGAGGCAGAGTCTACATACCAGCAGGAGGACGGATCCGGGAGGACATTTTGACGGAAGCTCACTGCAGCCGATATTCTGTACACCTGGGGATCACCAAGATGGTAAAGGATTTGAAGAGGACGATGCACTGGCCGGGCATGAAGAAAGATATTAGGTACTTTGTGATGCATTGTGAGGCCTTCCAGCTCGTGAAGGCGGAGTGTAGGAACCCGGCAGGCTTGCTGCAGCTGCTTACGGTGCCGGAGTGGAAATTTGAGGATATAGCCATGGACTTCATACATGGGCTACCTCGATCCCGTGCGGGGAATGACTCGATCTGGGTGATAGTGGACAGGCTAACAAAGGTGGCCAGATTCATTCCAGTGGCGAAGGACGCACCAGTTAGTGTACTAGTACGGAGGTTCATTGAGCAGATTGTGCGTTATCATGGGGTGCCCAAGACTATCGTTTCGGATCGGGATGGGCGGTTTACATCCAGGGAATGGAGGTCAGTCCAGGCCCATCTGGGTTCTCGGTTGACATTCAGCACAGCTTTTCACCCTCAGATCGACGGGCAGACAGAGCGCACCAACCGTACACTGGAAGATCTGTTGCGACTGTGTATTTTGGACCATGGCGAGCCTTGGGAGAGATTGCTGCCACTGGTCGAGTTTTTGTACAACAACGCCCATCAGTCCAGCATAGGCATGGCTCCATACGAGGCATTGTACAGAAGGAGGTGCAGGACCCCACTATCATGGGTTCAGGATGAGGATCCGCAGGCACTAGGCTCGGAGTTTGTGGGAGATACAGATACTCAGATTAGATTAATCCGGGACAGGATGTTGGAAGCCCAGAGCAGACAAGCCAAATACTACGATGCGAGGCATCGTCAAGTGGAGTTCCAGGTGGGAGACCGGGTTTTCTTGAAGATACGGCCGATGCACGGAGTCTCGCGGGTTCGCGGGCGGAAGAAGCTCAGCCCGAGATATATGGGGCCTTATAGGATCCTGGAGCGGATCGGCCTCTTAGCCTATAGACTAGAGCTACCACCAGAGTTAGCGGGATTGCATGACGTCTTCCACGTCTCCTCACTTCGGAGGGCTCTGCTACGCCCTGAGCAGTTGATTTCCTCGGTAGATGGCCCGGTGGCCTCGGATCGGTCAGTCAACTTGGAGCCTATCAGGATTGACGATACAGCAGTGCAGGTCTTGCAACGGAAGAAGGTTCCGTTAGTCAAGGTTCTGTGGAACAATCATGGGCAGGAGGAGCATACATGGGAGCTACAGGACTTGATGCGGCAAAAATACCCGGAACTTTTTCGTCAGGTATACCTCACAACCCCTCTGGACAATCAATTTGCTTTCCTGTTTTAAACAAATATGACTGAAATTTCAAGAATAGGGGCTAATATTTTGTTTATTGGGGTGTATATTCCTAGTTAATTGGGCGAATTAATCTTAGATTTGAAACCGCAAAAAGCAAACATAACGTAGAGATGTAATCTTTCAATTCTCATGGGATGTTACAAGCTTCTTTTTCCCGATTAGAGTCCCGTAGGCTTAACCTTGATTTTGGGGACGAAATCTTTGTTTTGTTTATTGGGATTTGTAACATCCCATTTCCGGCTAGACCCCTGGAGGTGGTTTTGTCATAACAGAACCTTAGGAAACCCATGAATTGAAGATTATCGACAAAAATTTCGAGTCAAGGGTGGTCACGCCCGTGGCCGACCCGTCACGCCCGTGACCTAGGGCGTGACCCCTTCGACGATCGTCGACCTCAGGAAGACGATCGTCGAGCTCTGAAATGTCAACATGGGCCTGACACGCCCGACCGGTCCGTCACGCCCGTGACCGGTCCATCACGCCCGTGACCTTGGAATGGCGTTGAGTGAGCTAAGCTCACTCAACGCCGTGGGCTGGATGGCATTGAGTGAGCTTAGCTCACTCAAAGCCATAAGCTGGATGGCGTTGAGTGAGCTTAGCTCACTAAAAGCCATAAGCTGGATGGCGTTGAGTGAGCTTAGCTCACTCAAAGCCATAAGCAGGATGGCGTTGAGTGAGCTTAGCTCACTCAAAGCCGTAGGTTAAAGGGCGTTGAGTGCACTGACTGCACTCAACGACATTTGGTGTCGGCAGAAATAACGTTGAGTGAGTTGGGCTCACTCAAGGCCGTAGACTGGATGGCGTTGAGTGAGCTTAGCTCACTCAACGCCGTAAACGGTCAGGCGGGATGGCGTTGAGTGCGTTGAGTGCACTCAACGCCATAAGCTGAACGGTGTTGAGTGCACTGACTGCACTCAATGCCATTTGGTGTTGTCTGGATGGCATTGAGTGAGCAGAGCTCACTCAACGCCAAAACCTGGACGACGTTGAGTGAGCTAAGCTCATTCAACGCCATCATCTAAAAAGACATATTCCGGGTGGCGTTGAGTGAGCAGAGCTCACTCAACGCCATAATCCGGATGGCGTTGAGTGAGCTGAGGTCAGTCAACGCCATAATCCGGATGGCGTTGAGTGAGCTAAGCTCACTCAACGCCATAGTCTGGAATGGCGTTGAGTGAGCAGAGCTCACTCAACGCCGTAGCCTGATGGCGTTGAGTGAGCTGAGCTCACTCAACGCCATTATACTTAGACTTTTTTTTCTGGCATTTTTATTTCCAACTGGGTGCTGGTTCAGCTGAACCGGGCCAGTTCAGGAGTGAGCCGTGTTCTCCAATAGGACCTGATAAGTTTTATTTAATTTAAGTTGACCATTCATGCTGTGCCACATGGACCGCCGGTTTTGCAAACAGACGGTTGCGGCCATGGCCGAAAGCTTGTAGTCACGACCATCAATGGCATTTGATGCTATGGCTCTTTCCCTTCCCCTGAAACTGCTTGATTCAACTCCTCTCAGGGAGAGGAGGAGTTTCCAGCCCTCCTCCAGCTGTCATAGAGCCGTTTCAGCCCCCCTCCATCATGGCCGAGCCAAGCTTTTATGGGCCATTAATGGCCACCAGCTTTTGGCCGATCCCCCTCCTTGCCCAAGCTTTTAAACACCTTTAGAGGCCCAAGGGGAGTTTTTCCCAGCTGTTACCCGAAGTTTTCGAGCCTCCCCTTGCTGTTGAAGAATTTCCGCCGACGCCACCACCGCGCAAATGGTTTCCCGACGGTCTGCACGCCTCCAGCCCGCGAACAAGGTCCTCCCCTCCCTCTTCTTCTGCGGATAGATCTTAGGACTAATAGGTTTGAGAATCGGGCTCAACTGAGCCCGGTTCAAACTTCCATTTTCATGGATTTTTCCATGAAACCCGTGTTCGGGCTCGCCGGAAAAAGCCCCTCCGGCGGCTGCGCCGCCGCCCAGCGATGGCCGCCACCTCAACGGAGGTGGTGGTGGCGGTGGCCGGCCAGAGAGGAGGCTGGACGGCCGGCAGCTGCTCTTGAAAATGACTCCAGGTCGGGCAAATCAAGGCCCTTGGCTAGAGGAAGAAGACGAGTCCAGAGTCTTTAGATCTTGCTTCAAGATCTGTGCTATTTAAATAGATTTTATTTTATAAGTAATTTTTGTATGGAACTAACAGTCACATTAGAAAATTTAGGAAAAATACTTAGAGGCTCCTACAGAAAATGTGGTCAACACCAATATTGTAGCCCTTTGAGTCTAGTAAATTTTAAAATTTATTTCAAGCAGTTTGGACCACTGGATAGACCTCAGCACTCACTTTGGTGAGGTATACCCATAGGGCTGTCCTGACCTTAGAAAAATTCCCCACTCCAATCCAGTCATCAAAATGACTTGAAATTTTGGGTGTGGCCTAATCTTATCTATATCCAGATGCTATCCAAAAATTAGGATTTTTGGGAAATATTTTTCTATAGTTTTTAGAAAAATTCAATAATCCTAGCATAATTTAATTAGATGGCTAAATGACTTCCAAACCCTCCCAAATTTTGGTGAGTGGTCCTTGGGTTTATCATAAAGTTCTGGTAAAAATTTCATCTCATTTAGAGATGTTTTGATTAGGTTTGAGTCCAACCCTAGGTTGATCCTTATAGGATAATTTAGGATCAAACACCCCCCTTGGTATTTGGGTGGTCATATCACCTCAACAGAGGCTGATATCTTGTCCAATGGCTTTTTAGGGCATGAAACACTCTCCAAGGGAGTTTGGGGTGGTTTGGTGTAGGGCAGCCCTAGAACCCTAGGGAAAATCCCTTAATGGTGGTTTTCGGGGTTGTGAAGGTCCTGGGGTCAAATGACCTTGGACTGACTTAAAATTTGGTGGAGAGAACCATAGGGCCAGTATAGTTCTCTGGACAAAAGTTTAGGGTATTTGGAGACAGCTAGGCCACCTAAAATCCTAACCCTAGTTTAGGTCACCAACCTTAATTTGAATTATTATGGTTTCAAATGAACTTTAAATCAAGTAAAATTGGAGTAGGGTGATTTTCTAATCTAAATAGCCATGTTATAATTTTGTTGAGATTTTTGGGTTAATTTATACAGTACTTCATTTACAACTCTAATTGTGCCCTAGATATTTATCTTGATGATTTTGGAATTTCTATGCACTGGAATGTTATGAAACCTTGGATTAGGGCATCTAATAGCATGTTATACCTTATGTATTTTTCTTGAGAGTTTTATCTGATTATTTTGGGTACTTTATTCTTTAACGTACTAATTGTGATATGTAGTCAAAAATACAAATAATGCCCAATTACTATTTGTAAAATTATGAAATTTGGTCAGTGGGTGTTTCAGACCATGATAGTAATCCTATAAATTTCTATGGATTTTTAGATGATTAAAATAGTACCTCCTTCTCTAAGTAAGGAAAATTGGTGTTTTACATTAAAATAGATTCAGAGCCCAAATGTTAGATAAAAATTATGGGACTTGGTTTCTGATGGTTTTAGGTCACCATAAAGCTTTTATAATTTTCTTGGAATTTTTGGATACATATCTACAGTACTTCCTTCATAATATAGTAGAAATGGCCTAAAATGGTAAATTAGGAAATATAGGCCCCAACACCTCTGGAATCTCTCAAAACTTGGAATTACTGTTTAAATATCTCATAGAATTTTTACTGATTTTATGATGATTTATTGTTGGCTCATTAGTGCACTTCATGTTCATACTAGGGCATTTGGAATTTTAGAATAAATAAATTAAATACCCGATAAATAGGAAAATTTGAAAATCTTGGTCTTAGCTATATTATGTCAAGATAGACCTCCAGTAAATACTATAGAAGATTCGGAAGACAAATTGGAGTACCTCCCCTCATACTCCTCATGTATCTTAGGATGGTCTGCATATAGTAAAACCACGGAAACTGAACTAGAGCGGATAATGAACTTTGAGAGATGGAATTTTTGGTAATTGCTGGTTGGTTAGGGCAAGCTAAGTTAAGTTCATTATTGGAGGTCAGGATAAGTAGAGTGTGAGACTGGTTAAGGATAAGAGCGTACTAGAACGACGAAAGATCGTCCACCCCGAGTAGTAGTGGAAGAGTCTTAATACGCTAGGGCCACATCTAAAGTAACTTAAAAAGGGATCGGGTAATGGGTATCAACCAATAACAATAAGTGCCTTGCGAAAGGGAACGGTGGGCTTCAGCTTCCATCATAGTTCCTAGTGCCCTTTGAGAGCCCTTCACGGGGAATACCGGGGGCAGTCCTGGGCTAATGTAAACTGTAGAATTAATAATCTAAAGAGCAACTAGTATAATTAGGGTTGCACACACATACACCCCGATAGCTAGGAAGGTAGAATAATTGGTTTGGTTTCCATTCAGACGGTAGCTCTGAAGGTAGATGCACGGATGGGACAGTCCGGGGAGCCGAGGGCTCGAGGGTTGGAGTACAGAATAAAGGTGGTGGGTCTTCGATATCTGATTGTCATTCACACCGGCATCGGTACGTTGACTCGGCGGTGTGGGACACTTAGCCAAAGAAAGTCTGGTGGGTATAGCCAGTAGTAGTACGCGGATACTCTAGGTTGTGTTCTTCTAGGGGCGTACGGAAGGGCTAGGCCCGGTAGTGTGGATACCCGCCTAGGAGTGGGGGGCCCGACCCACTGTCTCCGTTTGCCACTACGGAGGTTCCTGGGAGTGAAGCTAGCTGTCCGAACAGGGGGAACTAAAGGTCTGTGCGCATAGAGTCGTGTGCGTGAGTTGCACTTGCATGAATCATGGCATAGAATATAACTACACTCATATTTGCATATAACCGACACCCCAACGTATAAATCGGTATGAGACTTTTTATACGATGGGAGCCTTGTAGAAGACCCCTTAACTTATAAGTTTGTATGGGCATTCATATAAGTTAAGGTTACCTACTTACTTACTTACTTGTTTACTTACTGTTCTCTAGCTGCCCTTTTATACAATTGCTACTTACAACTTCTCTTCTTTACCACTTAATACCATAGAATTGCTAGTTGTTCTTTGTTCTAGATAGTTGTTAGAATAACTCCCCTGTCATCTACTTGATTATTCTCCACCTTTGTAGCTTCCCTTTCCTCCTCTCCGCTCGGTGCTTAGGAGCCGTTGGGGGAGGGGTAGGGGATGATAGGGCTTAGTCTTTATGACTAATGGTTTTCGAACCACAACATTTCCGGAGATCCGGATGGGAGACAGGGACTAGCAGTCCAGGGACCGGCACCAGCGGAGTACGGTGCGCATGGAGGTGGGTCAGTCTAGCACCGGTGCACCTGCGACCAGCTCCGTGAGTTATTAGTACCTTTATAGTTCCGCGATGAGTGATTTGTAGTGAGGAATCTGATGTACCGGGCTCGAGCCCGTTTATCTATATTTCATCTGAACCGTATCTTGCAGTACTTCTATTATCTATTTCCTGTTATTATCTACTGATGGACTGGATGTGATTTCACTTTTATACATGCTTCTGTGGAATTGTTTACATTTGTATATAATTACTTCTCTCTCTTGGGATCGAAAAGGGCCGGCAGAATTGGCATTTTGTAGTGGCGGCCTTCCCGTGAGTCGGTGTCACCGCAAAGCAGCAGTTCTGGGCTAAGACCCCGGTGTCGAGAAAAGGAAAAAAAAGGGGGTCTTACATCCTTGCTGAAAGGAACCTAAAGAAAGCTGTTGTTCCTCTTCCTTCTGTTCAGTCAATAGTTAACCACACTGCAGGACCTGCTCAGAAAAGGAGATATAACATCCATGAGTGTTGGTGTTTTGGCAAGGTGGGGCATTTTACCCTAGATTGCTTGCACAATCCTTCTTTGCCCAAAGCAAGAGTTAGCCTACCTATCAGGAATGCTGCTGGTAGGCCAGTTAGATTTCAGACTAACCAGAACCTAGGACCCAACACCTATTGGGGTCCTAAGGTAAGGTAAACTCTGTTTTGCAGGTTGGTCCAAGTGCCCATTCCCCCTTGAGGTACTTGGATAGAGGATGTTCCAGACCTTGGACTGGAACAAGAAAGCCATCTTAGGGATCATACTCTAGTGAGGGATAAACCTAAGATATGTTGTTGAGAAGTTGGTGATGGAGATTGATCATCAAGGATACTCCTCCTACTACCCAAGAGGAAAAGAATGGTGCCAGTCATTAAATCTCTAAGGAATCTGACTGGTGTGACATTGTACTACTGCCACCTCAGCAGAATAGTGAGGAGAAGAACAAGAAGGATATACTCATCACAGTGCAAAGCATAGGAAGGAGCTCTTCTAAGAGCAGTAAAGAAGAGGCACAAGATCACTAGCTGGAAAGAATGCCTACTAGTATAAACTTAAGACTTTTAACTTGTATGCAATCAGGACTTTCAAGTGACATACAATAAAGACTTTCAAGTGGTATCAGAGGACACTGATATCTATGCACTTCTATCCTTCCTTATATCTTCATCAGGTCAAAAATAAGAGGTCAGACAGAGGAAAGTGGTATAGAAAAGACAAACTCAAAGATTGTCCAAATGGGAATCAGTGGAAAGTGTGGACAGGATCTATGCAACTACAGGATTTGTGCTAATGTTGAGGGGGAGAATGTCAAGCTAGATGCTCCTGTTTTAAATGCATGTCCAGTCTGGGTTGCTGGACAAGCTTGAGTCTTTCCTACAAGGTATCCAACACAGATTTGGTCAGCACTACTGCTGAAGATCTGCATGTCTCTATGGATGTTGCTGGGGATGAGAAGGAGACTACCTAGATGATTGCTCCAGCTAGTGGTGATGCAAGTAAGAATATTTCTATGGGAATAGCATTGTAAAGAAAAACTTATTATCAAAATGAATGGATGGTTCAAGGTAATATCATCTAAGGCTCAAGGAGTATCAAGTGACATAAGAGAGTTGTGTCAGTAGTATCAACTCAAGAGATATAATCTCTAGTCAAGTGATATGATCACTATAGCAGTAGTGGATTGTGGAGTAGCAAGAAGATATATACACTGCTGGATAAGAATACTTATCTATAGGGAGGTGTTGTGTATAGTTGTTGTGAATCCAACATAAGCTCCAGGTCTATAACATTGAGATAAGTAACATTTCTGTGTACTGAAAGTCAACTAGTTAAATACCCACTGCTAGGAATCCTGTCTTTCATAACAGGACTATGCATGTTGAGATTAGGTATTATTATTAGGGAGCATGTGAGGAAGGAAGACTTTTGTCTTAAATTTATCCTCACAGACTAGCAAGTGGCTGATATCTGTACTAATCCACTAGATGAAGTCAAGTTCAACATATTCAAATTTGAATTGGGTATGTTGAACTTGGTATAGCTTTAGTTGCTCCATGTAATATTTCTGTTGCAGAACTCACCTTTATTGCAGGGAATATCAAGTGGTATCAAGACTACTAAGAACTCAAGTGTCCAGTAAAGAGAAGAAAGCAGATGCTCAAATTGAGGGGGAGCAAATCCAGCAAATAGCTAGAACAAGTTCAACTTCCTATTAGGGGAAGCAAGCAGTTGTAGTGGATCATAAATCATCACAGCTGATCAACAGGTTCTCAGGACTATTCATAGTCTGAGGGGGAGAACATCACTAGTGGTTTGCTGCTGTTGTGCAGTCACATCTACTGCTGAAAAGTCATGCTGCTGTAGGAGAAGAGGAAAAGCCACTAGCTCAAGTGGATGTAGTGATGTGTTGCATCTGTGTATCAACACAAAAGGTGTTGAGGCATATCAAAGAGGAGATGATGTGCAACACATGTCCAAGGACAATGGAATAGTTATAAGGGAACCTGAAACTTGGAAAGTTTTAGGTTCTGCCTATAGGGATAAAGGAATGTGTAATCTTTGTTAAATGTACAAGAATTATTCTTCAGTAAAATGAAGACTCTTCAAGTGATATACCTTCAGTGGCATCATGGTCAACTGCTGTCCAGACTGGTGTAAACTAGATTGTCTACCAATAAATATGACAGATGGTGCATCAATTGAGGGGGAGCATGTCCAGCACTGCTCCAGCACTCTCACGAGGATCAACTGCTGCCTATTTATAATCAAAAAGGGTAGTAGATGATCAGAACCTTGCTGACTATTTGCTGAAGTCAAAAAGGGGGAGGAAAAGATGATTATGTGTATGATCAAGAATGGTAGCAACAATTTAGGGGGAGCAGGTGTGGTAATGTTCACCCTGGAAGGAGGTGTGGTAACTATAAATCATTCCCCAGTTATATGCTTTTTAAATTCTTATTACTGCATATTGTTGTGTATGTCATTGACTCATTATTGACTCATTTACTTAAGGGTTTTGACTTCCTAAAATAGGGGGAGATTGTTGGGTCCATTGCCCACAATGTCCTAGATTTGAGGAAGTCAATCTGTCAATGATATACATAAAGTTGTATTTGATGAGTGCCTGAGTTCATGCATGCAGGGATGTCCTAGCAACAATGATGGGACAGGTAGCCTGAGTGGCTAGGTCAGGTAAACACTAACCTAAGATGTTGATAGATAGAAATCTATCTACGTCCACAGGCGTTGAGTGAGAATTACTCACTCAATGCCAAATGACATATATCGCTGAGTGGAGCCTATACAGTCACAACCAAAGTAGTGGCAAACTGAGAAAGTGGCTAGGTCCATAGGCGTTGAGTGAAGTAAACTCACTCAATGTCATACGACAAAAGGATGTGAGATAGGCTAATGTTGTAACAGCCTAAGAAGAAACAAACACAGAAATTTGTCTAAGTCCAAATGCATTGAGTGTAGCTTACTCACTCAACGCTAGATAAACAGAATAAAATATGTTAAGTAGTTTGGTGTTGAGTGGAGCTTACTCACTCAGCGCCAAGGAGCAGAAAAATAAGGCTAAGGAAGAAAGCGTTGAGTGAGACATGCTCACTCAATGCTCTCAATGCCATGATTCAAAAAATCTGGCTAAAGCAAAAGGCGTTGAATGAGCCGTGCTCATTCAACGCTCTCAACACTTAATATGTTGAAGAAGCTGGAAATTGATCAAGGAAGAAAGCGTTGAGTGAGGAGTGCTCACTCAATGCTCTCAATGCCTAAAATACGAAAAGCATGGCTAAGGAACAAAGCGTTGAGTGAGGAGTGCTCACTCAACGCTCTCATCGACAAGCATGCAAAAAAGGCTGAAGAATAAGCTAAGGAAAAAAGCATTGAGTGAGGCTTTCTCACTCAAAGATGTCAACGCCTAGATAGACAGAATTATGTTTAAGTGCCTTAGCGTTGAGTGAAACTCATTCACTCAACGCCTATTCTACTAATGCTTAATTTTGGCTAAGTCCACAAGTGCTGACGTCAGCAAGTCAACAAGTCAACATTATTCAAACTGATAGCGGGAAAGCTACAGTACATGACAAAAAGCTCTGCATAGCTACTGTACAATAGTTGGCGTTAAAGCAAGGTTGCAGCTGACCATTAATGTTGTGGGGCCCACTGCTAAAAGAGCCGTTGGGTTACAATAAATAAAAGTATAAGCCTTTTTATAGAAAAAGCAGTTGTTGGTGTTGTTCTTCTTCATTGCCATTGTTGTTGTGACTGAAGAATAGGAAGCTCAAGACAGCAAGTCTGAAAGCTAAACAAGTTAAGCTGATTGTCTTCTCCGTCGACATCAGCATGATCGTAACAAATATATGAAGGAAGAAAGCAGGATAGCTGGTGCCATTTTCCATCTGCGCTAGCAAGTTCTTCATAGATTCAGCTGTATAACCCTGAAAAACATTTACTAGAGGTTGTGAAGAAAAAGTTAGGGCTGATCTCCTCAGCCCAGGAAAGAAAGAAGAAGCAGGACAATTATCTGCAAGCTGCTTCCAGCACAAGTCAAAGAAAGATCTACATCCTTGTTGTTGAGAAGAAGTTGGGCTGAGATTCTCTCAGCTCAGTTAACAACAAGTTTTGCTGCAGTCACTTCTTAGTCCCAGCAGGAAAAATCTCTGGTGCTGTGAAAAAGAAGCTAGGATTGAGTATATCTCAGTTCAGGCAAAAGTAGACATTGGAAATATATTCCTGGAGTCATAGTGGGGCTGAGTTTATCTCTGTCCAGAACCTTGGCACAAAGAAACATCTCTTGTGTCAAGAATAACTTAACAAACCCATTTCCACCTTGTAGGATCCTGTTGGATCTGAGTGGTAAGAGCAAACTTGCTCTAAGGTAGGATCCAAGTTTGGAGTTGAGTTGTAGGATAGATTTGCCTGAGGTAGGATTTTGTTGAAAAACTGAGAGTAGGGCTGTAACAACCCGGGATTTTGCCCATAGCCCCTCATGGCATCGCTACTGGGCTGCAGCCCAAGCACCCCAACCCCTCTCCCTCCACAGGCGGGTTGTTGGTGGCCACAACCTCCCTTTGATGAGCGAACTCGACAGTTAAGTTGGGCCATACGGGGACTTCCCAGGAGGTCACCCATCCCAGTACTACTCTCGCCCAAGCACGCTTAGCTATAGAGTTACTTCCCTTCTCATCACCAATTGAGTTTACTGTCGAGTTCGCTCATCAAAGGGAGGCTGTGACCACTAACAACCCGCCTGTGGAGGGAGAGGGGTTGGGGTGCTTGGGTTGCAGCCCGGTAGCGATGCCATGGGGGGCTATGGGCCAAATCCCGGGTCGTTACAATAAAAAGTGCACTTTTTATGTAACGACCCGGGTTTAGAGCTCAGAGGCCGCAACTTGTCTCGCCCCACGACATCACTACCGGGCTGCAACCCAAGCACCCCAACCCCTCTCCAGCCCACTAGCGGGTTGTTGGTGGCCACAGCCTCCCTTTGATAAGCGAACTCGACAGTTAAGTTTGGTCGTACGGGGATACTACTCTCGCCCAAGCACGCTTAACTATGGAGTTCCTTCACTTCTCATCACCAATTGAGCTGTAGCTCAATTGGTGATGAGAAGTGAAGGAACTCCATAGTTAAGCGTGCTTGGGCGAGAGTAGTATTGGGATGGGTGACCTCCTGGAAAGTCCCCGTACGGCCCAACTTAACTGTGGAGTTCGCTCATCAAAGAGAGGTTGTGGCCACCAACAACCCGTTAGTGGGCTGGAGAGGGGTTACAAGCTGCGGCCTCTAAGCTCTAAACTCGGGTTGTTACAAGGGCTTTGGCCTGAATTGTAGGATTCACTTTTGAATCTAAGGTAGGATCCTGCTTGGATCTGAGGTAGGTGATCTTTTGATCACTAAGCTGTAGTGTTTAACAGCATGAGGTAGGTGAGTCATTGTAAATGAGTTGTAGGGAACTTGTGCCTCAGTGTAGGATCCTTTGGATCTGAGGTAGGGCCTTTGTTCCTGTGCTGTAGGATAGTCATTCTCTCTGAGGTAGGATCTCTTGTGAATCTGAGGTAGGGCTGTCCTCCCAGCCTGAGTGGTAGGGCATTTGGGCCTGAGGTAGGTGATCTTTGGATCACTGAGTTGTAGGGCCTTGTGCCTGAGCTATAGGTCTTGGAGGAGACCGAGTGGTCCCGCGGTATCGTGTTGTAAGCTCTTTGAGCTGAGATTGGAGAAGTGCCTTGTCTAACTTTAAGTTAGAAAGGTAGGAGGGAAAGTGGATGTACCCATAATTTGGGGAACCACTATATATCTTGTGTGTGCCTTATGTGTTTTCTCTGTGTTGGCTTTATTACAGGTTGCATGTCTTGAAAGCAGAATTTAATCAACTAATAAAGTCCTAAAGAAAAGAAAATAAAAGGTAGTCACTAAGTACTAAGAAACCTATTCACCCCCCTCTAGGTGATTTAGCTATCCTTGAAAAAAAGACTTTCAAGTGGTATTAGGGAAATCCCCATTCCCCCCTCCATTTTGATCTCTGACCCAGGCTCCTTTTGTCTGGGTCATGGCAAAGTACTCGCCTCTCCTCTTGCTCGGCCCCATCAAGGATAGCCGAGCTCTTCCTTCCAACCTCACCACTAGTGGATCTCCACCTCGCACGGTTAGTTAAAGCACTCACCCCTTTTGTATACTTCGAGTCGTGTCTTACTAGGACTATCATTGTTACAATCCTTTCCGAAAACTCAGAAGCTGAAGAGTCCTCCAATCAGGGGCTCTTCTCCCCGCCCCCTTCTCCCAACTCGCTTGAAGATTTCTTGGACGTCCCGAGCAACCCTGTCGAGATGAAGAAATGAACAGTTATGTTCCTCAAGAAGTATGGATTCATGTTGCGGGAACTCCAAGAGGAGAGGGCTGTCGACGAGCAGTGGTTGCGCGCTCTCGAGCAGGACTACGCGAAGCTAGCAGACGAGGTGAGGCGAGGATCGGGCAGCAAGATGAATTCCTCGGGACCGCTCATAGACTGGATATAAGAGAATATGTACCTCATTCACCAGGACCTAGAAATGATCTACAAGTTCAACAATCCCTACCGACCATCAGGGACGGGGGCGTGAGGTCGGGGTAGATGGAAATGGCTCCTGAGCAGAGCCTTCCGGCACTCGCCCCTTGGCCCCTCCAGTCTTCTCGCATCTTGTAATAATTCTTCATCCCCCCTGCTGTATTTTTTCTTGAGAATACTCACAAAACTATGTTTAATTATAATATATTCAATATTTAATGCTTGTTGATCTCACCCGAGTGTAGGGTTTCACTTGGAATTCAGCTCGCTTACTGGTAGAATAGGTCATGGAAGGTCGACGTCAAGGCTAGCGAGTCGACCCAAGAGAACGACTCGCCTTACCCTAGCTCTTTCTATAAATAAGACTCCCCCCACCTACCTGTACCCCCATCGCATTTATTGTAGTTACACTTTCTTGACCCTGGACATCTAGCCCCTCGCACTTGCATAAAAAACCACGGTTAGGATGCGAAAGACGAGAACTTACGCCGACGGAAGATCGAACTGCGCGAAGCAATTTTCCGAGTATCCCTTCTTCGATGGGAATCCTTCTAAGCAGAAATATCTCGCCTTTGTGGTAGATTACGTCCCCCTGGGTTTACAGTGCGCCGACCGAGAAGGGGCGAGACGATCAATACCTTCCTACCTAACGAGCTTGCCTTCCCCATCTCGCACTTCGAGGTTGGACTGCTCCTTCCTCTCTGGTAAGAGGATCACCATGTCCTGAAATACTTCGGGTTCGTCCCCGCGCAACTCAACCCAACGCGATTGCCATGCTGGTGGCCTTCGCAAGTTTCCTCCGGAAGGAACAGATCGAGTTCAAGCCCACCGTCTTCTGAAAGCTCTTCATATACCTTGCTAACAATGATGGAGCCGCATTCTTCGCCGGCTCGAAATTCAAGGTGCGCAATACTTCCAACAAAAACCATCACTGGTTCACCAAGTTCGTCTTCATCAAGGGAGATCTCGGCAACATCCCCTACTCTCTTATTCAATAGGGTGAGGAGATTTACCGGGCGCCGACTGTATCAGACGACGACGCAGACCTCCATCTATTTTTCCTCCACAAGGATTTTTAGGTCTCCTTCCTGCAGAGGGACCTCGACTCGCTCATGCCGGTTCTCCCTTGTGAAGGTATGTTTCTCCCTCGCTTCACTTTGGACTCGCCCATAAACTGCTTTCTTTTCCTGATGAGGCTAAGTATGTTCCCTGCAGGAGAGAGACTGATCCCAGAGCACCCACCCTTTGTGGATGCTGGGCTGCACCCGACCCACTTTCCCGGGAGAGGGCGGCCACGGTGGTGTGCAGGAGGGAGTAGGAGACCACCGGACCACCTAGCAGCCAGAAGCGACCTGCCCCTGCCAGCTCCAGATCACCTCTCCCTCCGCCGTCGGGAAAGAGGCTAAAAAAGGCGGTGGTGTCTAAGAGCAAGCAGTTCCAGGGGGACTCGCCAGAAGGGGAGCGAGGTGAGGGAGAACTCCTCGGGTCCCTGGTTGTGGTGACATCTGAAACCCGCGAGGCGGGACAGCCGAGTGTTCATCGAAATTTCGGTCTGGCGGGAAGGTGAAGAATCAGGTCGGCAAGCCCATGGTGTTATGGGACGAGAAGGCGAACCGGGTCTCCATCTCCTCGCTCCTCCCCTCCTGGTCTGAGCGCCGACCTCCCAGAGGGCATGCCTTCTCCCTTGGCTTCGGGCTCTACGACTGTGGGGATGCAGAGTCCTACGACGACATGACATTACAGCAGCTCGCATATAAGTGCGCGCGCACCCAGATGCACTCCATGGAGCTCACGTACATGTCTGTTCGTCACGGCTTCACCCTCAATTGAAAGTGGTCAGATTCCGAGGAAGCGCGAGCTCTCGCCATGAATGAGGTGGCGGACTTGAAATGCAAGATGGGGATCGCCGAAAACCTCCTTGAGAAGAGCTTCGGCGGGGTGGTAAGTGTCGGTCATCCCGCCCTTCCTTATTTTTTTCACTCTCCATGCTCACTCCTTTCTCTTTTCCACCTCGCAGGATGCCACGAATGCAGACCTTCTGCATGCTCGCGTTGCTAACCTCAAGGAGAGAAACCAACTGCTAGAGGGGCAAAACTAGCAGCTCTAGGCAGAGGTTACTCGCCTGGTAGATACCCTCCTTCCCCCAGCTCGCGTCGAGTCGAGCTGCCAAGCCAGAAGGCCGCAGATGTACAACGAGGTGGAGGTCAATGATATGATGAGGGACACCCCCATCAAGGTCGCTAACCACATGCTCCAGATCATGCGGGACCTCAAAGTGCTGATGTCGGACTGCGAGAAGGTCACCACAGAGGACTTGGTCCCTGAGTTGTTCATCCTCGTCCCTATCCCTGACGAGGAGGAGGACAAGCTTGACTCTCTCATTGATGAGGTGGAGGGCTGGCAAGATGATAGGTCCGGGGGAGGCGATTAGGGGACTTGCTATAATTTCTCTTTTCTGTAATGGTCCCCCCTCTTCTTGCGACCCCCTCTTTTTTTGTAATCAGATAAAAATTTTAATGAAATTCCACTCTGTAATTCGTACCTTTTTTGTGTAATGTTTCTTTGTCATGTCGCACTCGCATGCACACACCACTCTTTGAGGCAAGATTTCTCGAAGGTAAAACACACTGCTAGAATCCCTTCGAGTTAGGTCAGAACACGCGTTGTACGAAGACCTTGAGATCTCGCCCCCTCGGTAGTCAGGGTCGAACCACTCGCTGCACTTGAACCCGCGATCTTAGCATGATCAGACGAGTAATCAGGAGGCATGATTTCTCTAAGGCAAAACACGATAGGGTAGCTCATAGTTATAGAGGGTTGTCTCGCGCATCACGCGCATTTGCCTACTAGCACTCGTCCCCCTAGGGACTAGGCGCGAGTGGGAGGCTAGGTTTGGCTAGGCTTTCTACTTCATGATGCTTGATGTTGGCTCATCGGGGAGGCGTGTGAGTACCCTTAGTCGGCAAGATCCACCCCCGAATGACAGTACTCATCTTCTCCCTACACTATTGTCGAGTAGTTATTCCCCCAACTAGTTAGGGAGATCCAGGCTTTTGCGAGCTTGGATAGCTGGATCTACTTGATCCAACATTTCAATATGTCTTTGAGTGACTTCCAGCCCTACCAGCTAGTAGAATCCTGGTCAGCGGGATCTTCTCGGGCCAATTTCTCATTCTACAACTGAGTGACTTCTAGCCCTGCCAGTTAGTGGGAGTCTGGTCAGCAAGATCTTCTCGGGGTTTACCTTTCAAACTATCTCCGAGTGAATTCCAACCCTGCCAGCTAGTGAGAGCCTGGTCAGTGGGATCTTCTTGTGCCAATTTCTTATTCTACCATCGAGTGACTTCCAACCCTGCCAGCTAGTGGGAGCCTGGTTAGCGGGATCTTATTGGGGTCAATCTTTCAAACTATCTCCGAGTGACTTCCAGCCCTGCCAGCTAGTGGGAGCCTAGTCAACAGGATCTTCTCGGGCCAATTTCTTATTCTACCACCGAGTGACTTACATCCTTGACAGTTAGTGGGAGCCTAGTCAGCGGGATCTTCTCGGGGTAAACCTTTCAAACTATCTCTGTCACAACCCGCATTTTCTCCAAATCAAAGAAGCATCAGAGTATGAGAAAACACGCATCGTGATGCCACGTCGAGCAGGGGATAACTGCTGACGCTCAGGCAAAACTATCTACTGTACTTTAAATTCATAAGTTTAATGATTAGAAAATCAGTTATATTTTAAAGGTCGTATCCCTCGGCTCAGTGGATCATCTAGTCCACAATTTTAAAACTATACTTATACGCTGCGGAAAATACTTTATTCAGGTGACATCCTAAAAGAGTGCACAAGTGCCCATTGAGGACAACTTATACTTAGCAGGACCCTACATTTAATTTATACTATATATAAGAAAACGATCTTTTTACGTTATTTGGAAAATAGTGGTTGAGTTTTGTAAAACATGCTGATCATGGTATATACTTATAATAGTGTTTTTAGGTTTAAAAGTAACTAGCAACCTAGCATAAATCATCCCAAAAGCAAGTAGACTATCTCTAGAAAAGGTAGCAGCAAAAAGTTAATATATCTAGTATCAAGGTAAAACTACCAGTGGACGCCAACAAACTGACACGAACCCACTAGCAAGTATGTATGTCTGTAAGAAAGAAACACAAAACTACCTCATAAGACAAAGGAATTGATCTCCACAGTACGAGAGACCACCAGCAACAGCACAGCACAACTAGCCGCTTAATCGGCTACTAATCAGGACCTGAGGCATTCAAAGAAGAAAAGAATACCTCAGCAAGCTAAACAAGTAAGCTGTACGGAAATGTTAGGCTAAAAGATAAGCAAGAAGAGTAAGTAAACCGTAACAAGTACCACTGTCCAAGGCAAGACAAAAAGAAAAGCACTATGTGCAAGGAAACAACAACAACCCTGCCCAAAAATCTTGCAGAGTTCACAAGGCTACCATGTGCCCAAACGTTGCAAATTACAAAGAAAGAAATGTCTAACACCCTAAGTTGTGAGAGATGGTAGTAGCAAAAACAACGCGGATCCAGGTTGGAGGCAAACTCAGTACCCCAACCACCATTTCCAAGAAACAAAGCTCAAGGGTATACAAGTGAAAGCACTAGGGACCTCCCACCAACTTGCCCAGCCCGTACCTGGAACAAGATAAAAGTGTGGCCACAGCTAAGTCACACAATTTCACCCCTATTAAGAGCTTCAAACCACCACTACTAACCACAACCCACGATTCGACCTTTGGAAAAATATAGCCGACAAGGAACCTGAGAATCAAGGAAATTCACTCGGGAGAGGAAATCAAGGTAAGGAAAGAAAAACGTTGAGATGACTCAACACGACATGGCGTTGAGTGAGTCCCACTCACTCAACGCCTAAACAGACGGTGGTGTTGAGTGAGCTAACCTCACTCAATGCCAAAACAGCTATGGCATTGAGTAAGGTTCACTCACTCAACGCCTTCTGCAACACTGGATGTGGCGTTGAGTGAGCTAACCTCACTCAACGCCAAAATAGCTACGACGTTGAGTGAGGTCCACTCCCTCAACGTCTTCAGCAACACAGGCTGTGGCGTTGAGTGAGCTAACCTCACGCAACGCCAAAACAGCTACGGCGTTGAGTGAGGTCCACTCCCTCAACGCCTTTAGCAACACAGGCTGTGGTGTTGAGTGAGCTAACCTCACTCAACGCCAAAAAAGCTACGGCGTTGAGTGAGGTCCACTCCCTCAACGCCTTCAACAACACAGGCTGTGGCGTTGAGTGAGCTAACCTCACTCAACGCTAAAATAGCTACGGCGTTGAGTGAGGTCCACTCCCTCAACACCTTAGCACTTAGCCGCAAAAACCAACTGTGGCGTTGAGTGAGTCCACCTCTCTCAACGCCAAAACGACTTTGGCTTTGAGTGAGGTCGACTCACTCAACGCCAAAATACTTAACCGCAAGAAAGGGCTGCGGCGTTGAGTGAGTCCGCCTCACTCAACGCCTAAACCGCCATGGCGTTGAGTGAGGCCCACTCACTCAACGCCATACGACAAAACCGTGTGGATTGGCTGCAGCGTTGAGTGAGTCCGCCTCACTCAACGCCTAGACAGCCATGGCGTTGAGTGAGGTCGACTCACTCAACGCCACACTACTTAGCCGCAAAAGAACAGATCAAGGGGCAATGACTTTGAGTGTGTGAACCACACTCAACGCCACACCCGAACAGCCCATGCATTGATTGTGTGCACCACACTCAACGCTTAGCCTAACCGCCTAGGCGCTGAGTGTGTGCACCACACTCAACGCCGAGCCTAATAGCCTTAGCGCTGAGTGTGTGCACCACACTCAACGCCGAGCCTTAACTCTACTCCAACATGATACCAACAAGCTTATTTCTGTAGCAATAATATTATTCTAACAACATAGAGCCCCGACTATTTTAGGTAAAAACCGTACAGGAAAGCTTACAATAGGAAGTTTATACCCGATTTCAAGCAAATGATTGGGTTTCTAACCTAGGGCTAACAGGGCTTTATTAACATAGCAAAATCTAGACAAGCTTTTCTACGACCGCAAGAACAAAGAGAGAAAGAAAATAATACTATGCAAGGGCAAGAACACCACTTGCCTCGATTTCCAGCGAAGCTTGGTCGGCCTCCCTTATTCTCACTCGGCACCAGCAGTAGCAACACCTAAAGCAGAAATCTGGAGCTTTATTGGCGGAAACAGACAGCCCTAGAAAATCGAGACCCTTAGAAACACCACGAAAACTGAATTTCTTACCGTAGGAATGAAGGTCTAGGCGAGATCAATCCAAATTCGCTTTCGGAATCGAATTCCGTCCACAAACGCTCCCAGAATCGGCGTCCGAAGGGGAGTAGGTTCGGCGATTTCTCCGTTTCGCGAACAGGCGCAGGCGGGTTCGGCTTCGGGAAGATGAACAGGAGCGATTTCTTTTATCTTAAGTCTAAACTATTCTATATATAGCACCCTTATTAATCTTAATAGCTAATTAATTAAATAATGTACAAAAAGACAAGCCAAAACCGTCAAGTACCCGCACCCTTTCAAAATAATATTTAATATAATATTTATTAAATAGTTTTATTTTTCATAAAATACAAAACGACGCGAAAACCGAACATCCTTGGAATTCGACGAAATTCGCACCGTAGCTAAATATCCATACTACGAACACAACGGTGAAGACAGAATTAACTTTCGACGAACAGAACTCGAGTTATACCCACCCGAAGTCAAAACACATGCATCCCCCGAGAGGCCACACCAGGTCACCCAAAACGACCCGGCTTGCTAGGGAGATCTTGCCAATAGACTACAAAATAGGCCACTCAGTTCTAAGGAGTTAAGACCCACTCCATAGATGACACAAGCCATGAAAATGCGTCGACGTAACGCCAAGCAAGAATTAAATAATCGCAGAAAAATCGGGGGCGTTTACAATCTCCGAGTGACTTCCAATCCTACCAGCTAGTGGGAGCCTGGTCAGTGGGATCTTCTCGGGCCAATTTCTTATTCTACCACTGAGTGACTTCCAGCCCTGCCATCTAGTGGGAGGCTAGTATGCAGGATCTTCTCGGGGCCAATATCTCATTCTACCACCGAGTGACTTCCATCCCTGCCAGCTAGTGGGAGCCGGGTCAGCGGGACCATCAGGACCATCTCAAGTCTTCCAACTTTTCTCTCTGAAAGGTCAACTTGCACCTACCGGCTAGTGAGAGTGTCACAACCCGCATTTTCTACGAAGAAAATGAATTATAAGAGTAGGAGAAAACACGCGTCATGGTGCCACGTCGAGCAGGGGATAACTGCCGACGCTCAGGCAAACCACTATCAACTAAACGTAATGAAAATTCATAAGTTAAATGATTAGAAAATCAGTTATATTTTTGAAGGTCGTATCCCTCGGCTCGGTGGATCACCTAGTCCATAATTTAAAAACTATACTTATACGCTGCGGAAGAAAAATACTTTATTCAGGTTTGACATCCTAAAAGAATGCATAAGTGTCCCCAGAGGACAACTAATACTATGCAAGACCCTACATTTAATTTATTCTATATATAAGAAAATGATCTTTTTTACATTGTTTGAAAAATAGTGACGAGTTTTATAAAACATGCTGATTATGAGTAATACTTATAATAGTGTTTTTAGGTTTAAAAGTAACTAGCAAACTAGCATAAATCATTTCAAGAGCAAGTAGACTATCTCCAGTAAAGGTAGCAGCAAAAAGTAACATATCTAGTATCAAGGTAAAAACTACCAGTGGGCGCCAACAAACTGACACGAACCCACTAGAAAGTATGTATGTCTGTAAGAAAAACACATCAAAACTACCTCGCAAAACAAGGAACTGATCTCTATAGCACCAGAGACCACCAACAACTGCACAATACCACTAGCCGTCAGAGCGGCTACTATCCAAAACCTGAGGCATTCAAAGAAGAAAGAATACCTCAACAAACAAAACTAGAAAACTGCTCGGAGGTGTCAATCAGAAGAGAAGTAAAAGAGGAAAACAAAGCAGTAATAGTCACAACTGCCCAAGGCAAGGCAAAAAAGGAAGCGAATTAAGTGCGAGGTCACAACAGTAACTCTGCCCAAAAAGCTGCAGAGTCAACAAGGCTACCATGAGCCCAAAAGATGCAATCTACAAAGGAAGAAACGTCTAACACCCTAAGCTGTGAGAGATGGTAGTAGCAAAAACATCGCGGATCCGGATTGGAGGCAAACTCAGTCCCCCAACCAATATTTCCAAGAAACCAAGCTCACGGGTCTACATGTGAAAGCACTAGGGACCTCCCACCCCCTTGCCCAGCCCGTACCTGGAGCAAGATAAAAGAACAAGGGTGGCCTTGGCTAAATTACACAATACCTCCCCAATTAAGAGCTTCAAGCCACCACTACTAACCACGACCCACGATTCGGTCTTTTTGGAAAACAAAAACAAGTAAATAGCCGACAAGGAACCTCAAAATGAATAAATTCACTCGGGGAAGAAAATCAAGGTAAGGGAAAAGCGTTGAGATGACTCAACACGGCCTGGCGTTGAGTGAGCCCCACTCACTCAACGCCTAACCAGACCTTTGCGTTGAGTGAGTTAGACTCACTTAGTACCGGAAACCACCATGGCGTTGAGTGAGGTTCACTCACTCAACGCCCTCCGCAAGAACAGCTCTAGCGTTGAGTGAGCTAACCTCACTCAACGCCAAAACAACCATGGCGTTGAGTGAGGTTCACTCACTCAACGCCTCCCGCAAGAAAACTCTGGCGTTGAGTGAGCTAACCTCACTCAGCGCCAAAACAGCTTTGGCGTTGAGTGAGGTCCACTCCCTCAACGCCTTCAGCAAAACAGGTAGTGGCGTTGAGTGAGCTAACCTCACTCAACACCAAAACAGCTACGGCGTTGAGTGAGGTCTACTCACTCAACGCCTTAGCACTTAAACACAGGAAAACCCTAAACCAACGCCATCCGAAAGAGGTCGGCGGGAAAGCCGACCGATTCTCGCCGAATCGGTGAGAATGTCAACCGATTTTCGCCGAATTGGCGGGAATGCCGACAGATTCTCGCCTAATCGGCGGGAATGCCAAATGATTCTCGCCGAATCGGCGGGAATGCCGATTGATTCTCGCCGAATCGGCGGGAATCACTAACGATACTCGTCGAAGTCGGCGAGAATCACTTAGTGATTCCCGTCGATTTCGACTTAGACGAAATTTCTAACTCAATCGCCTCACTACTAGCCGCAAAAAGACATACCAAACTATGGCTTTGAGTGTGTGCACCACACTCAATGCCAAATCCCGGGCGGCTTTTGGTTTTGAGTGTGTGCACCACACTCAACACCAAATCCCGAGAGCCTACCAAGACTGGTTCTAACCAGAGCACTACCACAGAAACCTCCCTCTCTCTCTCTCTCGGCTCCACCCGCAAAAAAGCACCAAACCAGAAATAAAAATCTGGAGTCTAAATGGTGAAAACAACCAGCGGGTTGAGCAAAAACAGCACAAGGATGGGGACTCATAAAGGGGAACTGAAGCACAAAGTTTTAGCAAACAAAAAGAGAAAAGCTTGGCTTCTATCCTAGGGTTAACCGGGTAGTTAAGAGGGGGAAAAATCAAAACAGCAAGTGCAAGGACCACTTTCCTCGATTTCCGACGAAGCTTGGTCGGCTTTCCCTTATCTTCACACGGAACCAGCAGCAGCAACACCCTAACAGCAAAAATCCCGAACTTTAATGGCGTAAAAGGGCCAAAACCAGAATTTCGGGCCTCCTAAAAACACCACGAAAATCAAACCTCTTACCGTAGAAACGTAGGTCTAAGAGAGAGCAATCCAAATCCGCCTTCGGAATTGAATTCCGTCAACAAACACTCCTAAAATCGACGTCTGAAGGGTAGCAGATCGGCAGTTTCTCCGCTGCTTTTCCGCGTACAGGAGAGGCGAGTTCGGTCTCGGGAAGAAGGAGAAGAGTGGGCCCGCCATCTACTGATTAAGGCTTTTAAAAAAAAAGACACGCCTATTCGGCCCTAACCGCTGCTTAAACTGCCGGTTCACTTAAGCTAAAAATTTCTAATTTGCTTTTACTAATAGCACACCCAAAACGACTCAAAAACCGAACTACCTCGGAATTCGACAAAATTCACACTGTAGCTAAATACTCACGCTACAAACACAATGGCAGAGTCAAAATTAACTTTCGACGAACAGAACTCGAGTTATACCAACCCGAAGCCAAAACACAAGCATCCCCCGAGAGGCCACACCGGGTCACCCAAAACGACTCGGCTTGCTAGGGAGATCTTGACAATAGGCTATAAAATAGGCCACCCAGTTCTAAGGAGTAAAAACCACACTCCACAGATGACACAAGCCAAGAAAACGCGTCGACGTAACGCCAAACGAGAATTAAATAATCGTAGAAAAATCGGGGGCGTTACAGTCACTCCCCCTAAAAGAAAGTTTCGTCCCGAAACTTTACGCACAACAATTCTACAATAGAAGGAAAAGTAACAAGCCAAACATTACAAGAAGAAAACAAACCAAACTAATCAGGGAAACAGTTGAGGGTGAGCCTCCCTTATAGCCGACTCTAACTCCCAAGTCGCGCTTTCTATACTATGATTCTTCCATAGAACTTTGACCATCAGGATGGACTTCCTTCGCAGCACCCGATCTTGAGTATCCAATATGCGGACCGACACTTCAATAAAAGAGAGATTAGGCTCCAACTGGAGCACAACATCCAAGACTTGCCCACTACTGCGCACACACTTCCGTAATTGGCTTACGTGAAATACATTATGAACACCTGAGAAGTTTGCTGGCAAATCCAACCTATAAGCTAACACGCCAATCCGCTCCACAATCTTAAACGGGCCCACATACCTCGGGTCAAATTTCCGGTTCTTACCGAACCTCTTAACACCAACCATCGGGGAAACCTTAAGAAACACAAGGTCCCCTACAGAAAACTCCAAGTCCGACATACACCGATTGACGTTCTTTTCATATCTCTCCTGAGCTATACGAAGCTTTTCTCGAATAAGCTTCACCGCGACTTCCATCTCCTCGAGCGCAACCATACCCAACAAGGGTCTCTCACCTGCCTCAGCCCAAAACATGGGAGTTCTACAGCGCCTCCCATACAAAGTTCAAACGGAGCCATTTGCAAACTTTCTCGATAACTATTATTGTATGCAAACTCCATAAGCCGCAATCGCTCATCCAACGCTCCACTGCGGTCGAGAATGTAGCATCTGATCATATCCTCAACTATCTGGTTCACTCGCTCCGTCTACCAATTGGTCTGTGGGTGGTAAGCAGTTGAATACCTCAGATCGGTACCCAAACCCTCCTGCAGACTCTGCCAAAAGCGAGAAGTAAACCGGGAATCACGATCGGAAATAATGCTAACAGGCACACCGTACAATCTGATGACCTCATTCAAGTACAACTCTGCTACCTTCTTCATCTTGTAGTCAATCTTATACGGCACGAAGTGAGCACACTTCGTCAATCTATCCACTATAACCCAAACAGAATCAAATCCCCTTGGAGATTTCGGTAAGCCCGTGATGAAGTCAATAGAAATACTTTCCCACTTCCAAGTCGGGATCTCTAACGGGGTTAACTTGCCACCAGGCCTTCTGTGATCGTCCTTCACACGCTTGCAAGTGTGGCACTCAGCAACAAATCGGGCTATATCACTTTTCATCCCATATCACCAGGCAATTTGCTTCAAATCACGATACATCTTCGTAGATCCTGGATGGTAGGCAACACTGGATCCATGAGCCTCTCTGCATACCATACCCCTGATGTCTCCAACAGTAGGGATGCAAAATCTGCCGCGGTACTTCAAAGTACCCGCATCATCGATAAAGAAATCTGGCAACTCCCCTCTCTCAGTCCTGGAGTATAAGTGCAGCAGGTCCGGATTAAAGATCTTCCCCGTCTTCCGACTCAGGGCGTCGGCCACCACATTGGCCTTGCCTGGATGATACTAGATCTCTACATCATAATCGGCCACATACTCTAGCCACCGACGCTGGCGCAGATTCAACTCCTTCTGCGTGAACACATACTTCAGGCTCTTATGATCAGTGAAGATCTTGCACTGAGCCCCATAAAGTAGATGCCTCCACAGCTTCAACGCATAAATCACCGCTGCAAACTCAAGGTCATGCGTAGGGTAATTCTTCTCATGAGTCTTTAATTGCCTTGACCCATACGCAATCACTTTTCCAACCTGCATCAACACGCAACCTAAACCAACATGCGAAGCATCCACGTAAACGTCATACTCCACACCCTCAGTAGGTAGGGTCAGAACAGGAGCCGTGCACAATCTGTTCTTTAACTCCAGGAAGGCTTCTTCGCACTTCTCGCTCCAAACAAAGGCCGCATTCTTCTGAGTCAACCTGGTCAAAGGTGCAGCTAGGGTAGAGAAACCCTCCACGTACCTCCTGTAGTAGCCAGCCAACCCTAGAAAGCTCCTGATATCCTTGGTCGTGCTCGGACTACTCCAATCCATCACCGCTGCGATCTTTTCCGGGTCAACTGAGATCCAATCCTTGTTCACCACGTAGCCCAGAAACGAGACCTGAGGCAACCAAAATTCGCACTTGCTCAACTTGGCGAATAACTTGTGATTCCTCAACTCCGATAGAACCAAGCGCAGATGCTGCTCATGCTCCTCAGCGTTGCGAGAATAGACCAACACGTCATCGATGAAAACCACAACGAACTTGTCCAGGAAATCCTTGAACACCCGGTTCATCATATCTATGAAAGTTGATGGTGCGTTGGTCAGACCAAACGACATCACCAAGAACGCAAAATGACCATGTCTTGATCTAAACGCAGTCCATGGAATATCTGCCTCACGGATCCTGAGCTGATGATAGCCAGAACGAAGATCGATCTTGGAGAACATTGTGCTACCGCGCAGCTGATCAAATAAGTCATCGATCATCGGCAGAGGGTACCTGTTCTTAATAGTGACTTTGTTCAACTCTCTGTAGTCGATGCAAAGCCGCATCGACCCATCCTTCTTCTTCACAAATAGAATAGGAGCACCCCATGGCGACGAACTCTGCCTGATAAACTCTTTTGCCAACAACTCATCTAACTGGACTCGCAACTCCTCTAGCTCACGAGGGGACATCCGGTACGGCGCCTTAGCAATAGGACGCGTACCCGGTTCCAAATCAATCACAAATTCGACATCCCGATCGGGAGGAAGACCAGGGAGGTCATCAGGAAACACATCAACGAAACCGCGAACAACGAGAATCTGCTCTAAGCACGGTATACTAACAGAGGTCCCAACCACCGAGACTAAACAAGCAAAATAACCAGAAGGAAACAACCTTTGAGCACATACCGCAGAAATGACAGGAGAATCTTGGCACGGATCAGCATACACGCTTCCCGGCTGACCATTGTCTTTGATAAAGTCCAAGCGCTTCCCTTTGCACTGAATGACTGCATCATACTTAGACAGCCAGTCCATGCCCAGAATGACATCAAAGTCCTCCAAGTCAATCATCTTCAAGTCTGCCATCACAAGAAAATCTCCTAACAAAACAGGGCAATCTAGAATGCCCAAATCTGATAACACAGATTCACCAGAAGGGAACTTGATGCAGAAGGTACCACGAACTCGATCTAGAGTTAACCGATGTCGCTCCACAAAGGTTCTAGCCACAAATGAGTAGGTAGCGCCGGAGTCGAACAGAACGCGCGCCCAACAGTTCTTCACCTTAAATTTCCCTATAGGAGTGTACACAACTAAGGGTCTACCAAACCAACACTATAACCTTTCTAACGAATAAAACCTTCAGGCTGGAAAAAGAAACAACTAACCTGAGATGACCTGAGTCGAAGCTTGAGCCTCCTCGGAAGAGATCATATTATGCTTTCCTTTACCCTTGTCCACATGCTGAGGCGGAGGTAGAGCCTGAAGTGGAACTGCATGAAGAACAGGCTGGACCTGAGGACACCTAGACTTGATGTGACCCTTCTGCCCACACTGATAGCAGACTTTATCCTTGGACCAGCATTGGGCAGCATCATGCCCGGGTCGCCTGCAGACAGAACAGGAGACATCCCTCCTAGGAGCACCCTGAATAGCATGAACTTGTTCCTTTTTATGAGTTGCTGCCTTCTTGAAACACCTCTCGACAGGGTGGCCCGACCGGCCACAGAAGCTACACACCACCTTGCTCTTCTTTCCCAAAGCAGCATCGGGTACCTGGGGTTTCTTCTCCTCGACAGACTTCCTTTTGTCCTTCCTCATTTGCTGGCCTCTGCTCTTTGCGGTCTCGATAGCCTCCACCTTCAGAGCAGCCTCCACTGCCCCTGCATAAGTCTCCGATCCATAAGCACTGGTCAACTGCTGCACCTCGCTCCTTAAGCCACCAATAAACCGCTTAACTCGATCAGCCTCAACACTCACCAACCCAGGGGCAAACCGGCTCAACTTGCTAAACTCTATCTCATACTCACCAACCGTGAGTTGCCTTTGCTTCAGGTGGAGGAAGTCATTCATAAGTCGGTCACGCTGGACCGAGGGCAAGAACTTCCTCAACAACCTTTCCTTGAATACCTCCCAAGAGCATCCAGCTACCAAGCTCTCCTTTTCTCTAAGCCACCAACTCTTAGCCAAACCCTTAAGCTGATAGACGGCTATCATCACCCTCTGATCATCTGTAATATCGGAATACGAGAACATCTCCTCCATGGAGATCAACCAGTTGTCTATGACCATGAAATCTGCCTTCCCATCATACGTAGGGGGGCTAAGTCTCTAAAACTGTGAGATGAATGCCATCTCTGCTGGCACCACCACTGGAGGTCTCAGGGGTGCAGGAGGAGGAGGAACTGCAATCCCCCCTACAGGGCCTTGCACTCCCTGAGTCTGACTTGCCACAACTGCCACCAAAGACTGCATCTGCGCTCCACCCTCCACCAACTGCCTGCTCAAGGAATCGCTACTCTGCCGCAAGCTCTCGATCACAGCATCATTCCGCGCTCCAGATGACTCACCCTCAGATAGGGGGGTCGATCTAGTCGAAGGGCGTCTCGCCATCCTAAAGTCATAACAACTTTAGTCAGATCCTAGTACGACAACTGCAACTAACTACAAGTACAGACAATACATACATAAATATGAACTTAAAGCTGCTAAACTTGCTCTGGGAGTTTATTTTCACAAGAATTGATGTCATGCCATAACCTAGGATGGTTAACCACCACCTTACTAACTCTTGTGCCTAGATCGGGAATGCATGAATTTATATTATTTTTTGACTCAAAAATTATGTGTGTGCATATGTCATCCTGCTAGTCTTTAGCTTGGCACGTTGTGCTTATGCAATGTTATGCTATGCATGTTTGTGCTATGCATTCTAAATAGCCCTAATGCATGTTATGAGCGGCGTACACATGAAAATGTTATGCATCCCATACTAAATAACATTTCCATGCAACGAAAAGAAAACGAGCTAGTCACAGCCATGTGGTGAGGTTATGCATCCCATACTACATAACCCTCACATGTTGCCTCTATGGTGGATCCATATACGAACACATATTATGCATCCCATACTACATAATATGCCCCGTATACTTCATGTTATGCTATGAGTGTAGTGTTCGTGCTTTTGCTAAGACGTGTTGATGACATATCAGTGTGTGAATGACATGATGCTGAACTACTAATGCAATCAAAAGGGAAAGTTGCCCGACTAGCCTGTCAAGCAACCTCCCTCTGATACCAACTGTCACAACCCGCATTTTCTCCGAAGAAAACGAATTATCAGAGTAGGAGAAAACACGCGTCATGATGCCACGTCGAGCAGGGGATAACTGCCGACGCTCAGGCAAATCACTATCAACTAAACTTAATGAAAATTCATAAGTTAAATGATTAGAAAATCAGTTATATTTTTGAAGGCCGTATCCCTCGGCTCGGTGGATCACCTAGTCCTAATTTAAAAACTATACTTATACGTTGCGGAAGAAAAATACTTTATTAAGGTCTGACATCCTAAAAGAGTGCATAAGTGTCCCCAGAGGACAACTTATTCTATGCAAGACCCTACATTTAATTAATTCTATATATAAGAAAATGATCTTTTTTACGTTGTTTGAAAAATAGTGACGAGTTTTATAAAACATGTTGATTATGAGTAATACTTATAATAGTATTTTTAGGTTTAAAAGTAACTAGCAACCTAGCATAAATCATCCCAAGATCAAGTAAACTATCTCCAGTAAAGGTAGCATCAAAGAGTAACATATCTAGTATCAAGGTAAAAACTTCCAGTGGGCGCCAACAAACTGACACTAACCCACTAGAAAGTATGTATGTCTGTAAGAAAAACACATCAAAACTACCTCGCAAAACAAGGAACTGATCTCTATAGCACCAGAGACTACCAGCAACTGCACAACACCACTAGCCGTTAGAGCGGCTACTATCCAGAACCTGAGGTATTCAAAGAAGAAAGAATACCTCAACAAGCAAAACTAGAAAATTGCTCGGAGGTCTCAATCAGAAGATAAGTAAAAGTGGAAAACAAAGCAGTAACAGTCACAACTGCCCAAGGCAAGGTAAAAAAGGAAGCGCACTAAGTGCGTGCTCACAACAGTAACTCTGCCCAAAAAGCTGCAAAGTCAACAAGGCTACCATGAGCCCAAAAGCTGCAATCTACCAAGGAAGAAACGTCTAACACCCTAAGCTGTGAGAGATGGTAGTAGCAAAAAGATCGCGGATACGGATTGGAGGAAAAATCACTCCCCCAACCACTATTTTCAAGAAACCAAGCTACGGGGTCTACATGTGAAAGCACTAGGGACCTCCCACCCCCTTGCCCAGCCCATACCTGGAGCAAGATAAAAGAACAAGGGTGGCCTTGGCTAAATTACACAACACCTCCCCAATTAAGAGCTTCAAACCACCACTACTAACCACGACCCACGATTCGGCCTTTTTGAAAAAAAAAACAAGTAAATAGCTGACAAGGAACCTCAAAATAAAGAAATTCACTCGGGGAAGAAAATCAAGGTAAGGGAAAAGCGTTGAGATGACTCAACATGGTCTGGCGTTGAGTGAGCCCCACTCACTGAACGCCTAACCAGACCTTGGCATTGAGTGAGTTAGCCTCACTCAGCGCCGGAAACCACCATGGCGTTGAGTGAGTTCACTAACTCAACGCCCTCCGCAAGAACAGCTCTGGCATTGAGTTAGCTAACCTCACTCAACGCCAAAACATCCATGGCGTTGAGTGAGGTTCACTCACTCAACGCCTCCCGCAAGAAAACTCTGGCGTTGAGTGAGCTAACCTCACTCAACGCCAAAACATCTTTGGCGTTGAGTGAGGTCCACTCCCTCAACGCCTTCAGCAAAACATGCAGTGGCGTTGAGTGAGCTAACCTCACTCAACGCCAAAATAGCTACGACGTTGAGTGAGGTCTACTCACTCAACGCCTTAGCACTTAACCGCAGGAAAACCTAAACCAACGCCATCCGAAAGAGGTCGGCGGGAAAGCCGACTGATTCTCGCCGAATCAGCGGGAATGCCGACCAATTTTCGCAGAATCGGCGGGAATGCCGACAGATTCTCGCCGAATCGGCGGGAATGCCAAATGATTATCGCCGAATCGGCAGGAATGTCGATTGATTCTCGCCGAATCGGCGGGAATCACTAACGATACTCGTCGAAGTCGGCGAGAATCACTTAGTGATTCCCGTCGATTTCGACTTAGATGAAATTTCTAACTCAATCGCCTCACTACTAGCCGCAAAAGGACAGACCAAACTATGGCTTTGAGTGTGTGCACCACACTCAACGCCAAATCCCGGGCGGCTTTTGGTTTTGAGTGTGTGCACCACACTCAACACCAAATCCCGAGAGCCTACCAAGACTAGTTCTAACCAGAGCACTACCACAGAAACCTCCCTCTCTCTCTCTCTCTCTCAGCTCCACCCGCAAAAGCACCAAACCAGAAATAAAAATTTGGAGTCTAAATGGTGAAAACAACCAGCGGGTTGAGAAAAAATAGCACAAGGAGGGGGGCTCATAAAGGGGAACTGAAGCACAAAGTTTTAGCAAACAAAAAGAGAAAAGCTTGGCTTCTATCCTAGGGCTAATCGGGTAGTTAAGAGGGGGAAAAATCAAAACAGCAAGTGCATAGACCACTTGCCTCGATTTCCGACGAAGCTTGGTCGGCTTTCCCTTATCTTCACACAGCACCAGCAACAGCAACACCCTGACAGCAAAAATCTCGAACTTTAATGGCGGAAAAGGGCCAAAACCAGAATTTCGGGCCTCCTAAAAACTCCATGAAAATCAAATCTCTTACCGTAGAAACGTAGGTCTAAGAAAGAGCAATCCAAATCCGCCTTCGGAATCGAATTCCGTCCACAAACACTCCCAAAATCGACGTCTGAAGGGTAGCAGGTCGGCGGTTTCTCCGCTGCTTTTCCGCGTACAGGAGAGGCGAGTTCGGTCTCGGGAAGAAGGAGAAGAGTGGGCCTACCATCTACTGATTAAGGCTTTAAAATAAAAAGACACGCCTATTCGGCCCTAACCGCTGCCTAAACTGCCGGTTCACTTAAGCTAAGAAATTTCTAATTTGCTTTTACTAATAGCACACCCAAAACGACTCGAAAACCGAACTACCTCGGAATTCGACGAAATTCGCACTGTAGCTAAATACCCACGCTACGAACACAACGACGGAGTCGAAATTAACTTTTGACGAATAGAACTCGAGTTATACCCACCCGAAGCCAATACACAAGCATCCCTCAAGATGTCACACCGGGTCACCCAAAATGACTCGGCTTGCTAAGGAGATCTTGGCAATAGGCTATAAAATAGGCCACCCAGTTCTAAGGAGTTAAAACCACACTCCACAGATGGCACAAGCCAAGAAAATGCGTCGACGTAACGCCAAACGAGAATTAAATAATCGTAAAAAAATCGGGGGCGTTACAGAGAGCCCGGACAGCGGAACCATTTCGAGGCTTTCAACTCTGCTCTCCGAGAGTTCAACCTGCACCTGCCATCTAGTGAGAACCCGGACAGCGGAACCATCTCGAGGCTTCTAACCTTGCTCTCTGAGAGGTCAACTTGCACCTGCCGGCTAGTGAGAGCTCGGACAGCAGAACCATCTCGAGGATTCCAACCTTGCTCTCTAAGAGGTCAACCTACATCTGTCGGCTAGTGAGAGCCCGGACAGCGGAACCATCTCGAGGCTTCCAACCTTGCTTTCTGAGAGGTCAACCTACACCTGCCGGCTAGTAAGAGCCCGAACAGCGGAACCATCTCGAGGCTTTTTATAAACCACAAATGATTTCTACTACTTATTGCGTTGACAATTTGTTAACATAATAGAAACAAAATATATTACAAAAGAGCACTTACCAAGGTAAGGTTCTATTTTTGGATGCTGACTTCTAGGTGTTACTCTATAACTACTGCTCGACTGCCCCTTCGTGGATCACCAGATCCCTCCTCGAGTACCCACATCGGCTCTATCCTCTCATCTGTCCTCTAATTCTGTGGGTTGAACTTCCTCGATCCGCACCGGTTGCTGCTGCTGCTGCTGCGCCGGAACTCTTTCCCTTCTCATCTCTAAGAATTCTGGATAAGTGGTTGTTGCATGACCTTCCTCCTGAGGTAAGTCACAGTAGGGAAACACCACCTTGCCTCCTTATCTCCTTCCTGTGTGATTCCTTCTTTCTCTTTGGACAATCACCATAGCTTGCTATGGTGATGGTAGAGGAGGCCTCGGCTCCTGCCTCCATGCCAGTGGGTTGAACCGCCCCTAAACTCCACGGTAATTCTCCCCACCCTGAAATCCTCTCCCCTACCCCTGGGCAGGTTCCTCCTAGGGCCTCCAGGCCAACCGATTGTTCTACTTCTGATTCACCTGACCTTGTCGTTGTCCTTGGTTCTCCTGACCTCGGGGATCTTCCCTCCTCCTCACTTCATGTTACACCCCTATCTGTCATATAACATATACTAGTAGGTCCGGCCAGGGCCCGACATCATATAAAACAGACAGACCGGTGGGTTACTCAATGATACCATCCTTCCAATAAAAACATCATACACAGAACACATTCTAGCAGAAGCTTTTAAATGTTGCAAAGAAAAGAACCGCAAATACAACATGAATGTCCACTAAGATACCATAAATAGGAATGAGCGTACAAAATACACAAAGTACTTGTTCTTATGGGCTTACAAGAGTTTACTTAAATAAACAGTGTCTTCTAAACATCGGAACGCAGCCGGTCACATATGAGAATAAAAGTAAACATTAACAAAGGCCTTCGAGGGCCGGCTCAGCAACAAGGGCTTCAGCTCGCTATTTGCCACTAGGCTCCGCAACACCTGCAAGCAACAATTCACCGCAACGGTGGCAAACAAAAGCAAAGGTCAGCTAAAGCTGACCAAATTATAACGACCCCGCCCCTTTCTTGGGGTGGCGGTGCTCCTTCCCTGCAGTGCATTAGTATAATCCAACAATCAAAGTGAAAGTACAACATTTTGCACAATAGACCACAGGTGCTGGTCCGCACGACCATACACCCCGTGCTCTCAGGGCACTTACTCGGTGAATCCGGTCCGAACGAGGTCCATTCCGCGGTCCACCACCGCCACCAGGACGACAAATAACGTGATCATTAAAGTCCTTTCAGCTGAAGCCTAGACTCGCTCTCCAAGCAAACTTTCACTGAACCACTTGGAGTGGGTAAGGTTCCAACCGCCCGTTGCTCACCTCGCCACGACCATTTAGCCATCGACATGGGCCAAGTTTCCCCCAGTCCCAACATATCGATCAAACAACCGTACATAACCCGTTTATGTACAAGACTAGCTCCCAGGCCATCGTTATGGCAAAACTTTGCTTCTACCCAGATTTTCAGGTGCACCTTAGAGTTAATCCCCAAGGATCCCTACTGCAATCTACCATGTAGAAAACCCAAAAACATCCATCGGCACAGAGTCTTCTCCGACCATTCATGCATAATGAAACATCACTAATCCAGACCAACTTGTCTGAGTAGGCTTCACACACCATGCCTATGTCTGTACTTCGATTCAAGACTCTACATGCAAAACAACGGGGACAATTCATGTCTACCCGAAAGAATACCTCGCATTCACCGCATACTCGCGAGAGCGGGCTTCCTATGCAAAAAGGTAAGAGGACTTCACATGTCCAAGAAGAGAATCGTTACCCTCATTGTTCTCTTTGGCGCCATGAAGATCTAGACGGATGAATAGCACCGCAATGGCCTCGCCTCCATTGATCCGGACTCGAATCGAGAATCGTTGCTCCGAAGCTCCATCGGCGGCCGGAGTTGACCTTCTCCTTCTTCCTTGCTCCCCCCTCTCTCTAAACCTTTAGAAAGAGAATGCTTGAAGATGAATAAGGGATTCAAACCCTATTCCCGGATTAAAACCCAGCAAGGACTAGCCTGGGCCCTTGGATCCTAATAGAAGGAAACGAACGGCCACGATTCGCCCTGAAAATAACATTTCTTGGCTGAGCACGGCTTGCGACATGCTCGCGTCCAAGGCCGTGTGCCTCAATCGACATTGCAACTGTCGCATCCCGACCAGGACACGGGCTTAGACACGCCTGTGTCAACCTGGACACGCCCGTGTCAATCAGTACACACCCGTATCAATCAGTACACGCTCGTGTTGCGAGGCGTGTTCCTCACTCGACAGAGGACCAAATCATCCCGAAGAGGACACGACCATGTGACACTCCCTTGTCACATGTCGTGTGCATGACATGCCCCTGAGACACGCCCGTACCCCAGGCCGTGTAACTCACTCGACTCATCCCAGCAAACAGCCAGAGCAGGACACAACTCTGGACACGCTTGTGTCTAAGGCCGTGTACTCGACCTTCTACAATCGTCTACTACACCTCGTCGACCACCCGAGAAATCGCCCAACCCGAGCACGACACGGCCTCGGTACACACCCGTGTCCCAGGCCGTGTGACCCTTGTAAAGCACCAAACTTGGCTTAAATGCTGCCCGTTCCTCTTTTGAGTTTTGGGGCATTACAATTGTCTCCCTCTTAAAAGAATTTCGTCCTGAAATTACAGAAAGGAAAAGATACACAAAATAAAATAGTACCTGAGTGGAATAACTCGGGGCACTCCTCTATCATGGTCTGCTCTCGCTCCCACGAGAGCTCCTCCCGACCGAAGTTGTCCCAACGGACTTTGACCATCCTGATATCCTTGTTACAAAGTCGCTTGACTTCAAAGTCCTCAATGCGAACGGGTTTGAACTTCGTCGTCAACCAATTATCGACGGGTACTTGATCGGCCGCAACAACTTGTGACGGCTCTTGCACCGCCTTCCGCAATACCAAAATATTGAATACGTCGTGTAGACCACTCAGTTCCATCGATAGCTGCAGTCGATACGCTGCTTCACCAATACGCTCCAGAACCTCAAACGGTCCAAGGTACCTCGGGCTTAGCTTCTTCAAGCGTCGTACCCGTTAAACACCCTTGAACGGCTTAATCTTCAAGTATACCCAGTCGCCAATAGTGAACTCAACGTTCCGATGCTTGGCATTATAGTATTTAGCCTGCCTGTCCTGAGTGATCGTCAGTCGTTCTCAAATAGTTCGTACCAATGAAGTGGTGTATTCCACCTCTTGTTGTTTGTACAACTTCGACGCACCCGTTTCCAACCAAGACAACCACGTGCAACATTTTCTAACATATAGGGCCTCGAAGGGCACCATTTGAATGCTCGCTTGGTAGCTATTGTTATAAGCAAATTCCACCAAGTACAGGTGATCTTCTCACTGCTTCCCGAAATCCAAGACGCACATGCGAAGCATGCCCTCTATCGTACTGTTGACTCTCTCGGTCTGACCATCCGTCTGCGGATGAAAGGCCGTGCTGAAACTCAGCTTGGTCCCCAACATTTGTTGCACCAACCTCCAGTCATTGGACATGAACCGCCCATCACGGTCACTCACGATGTTGCGGGGCACACCGTGCAATCGAACAATGTTATCCATGTAGAGTTTTGCCAGTTTATCCACTGAATCATCCTTCCTATTCGTAATGAAGTGCGACACTTTCGTCAATCGATCTACGATCACCCTGATGGCGTCGTTCCCCTTCTGCAATCTTGGCAAACCATGCACAAAATCAATAGAAATATCGCCGAACTTCCACTCCGGGAAAGGCAAGGATTTCAAGAAACCTCTAGGCTTCTGGCACTCCGCCTTCACTAAGGCGCACGGTTGACACTTTGCCACGTAAAGTGTGAAAGTGAGGGTAAGATCTATCTCAACTCTAGAGGGGGGTGAATAGAGTTTATTTAAATTAATTTCACAGTTTTGAAATAATCAGCACATATAAAATTCAATTTATAGTATAGTATAGAGTGCTAGTAAAGAGTTAAAAACAAAGAAGTAAAGAGCACAGCACACAGCAAATCAATCACACAAACAACCTAGAAGACACAAGGAAATATAGTGGTTCCCCAAATACCTGGGTACATCCACTCTTCTACCACCCTTGGTAGGAATCCACTCAGGATGAGTTGATCAGGTGTCCTGACACCAATGAGCTTTTGTTAAGGTGCTCAAAAACCAAAACTGGATTTTTTGATAAGGTGTCTTGCCACCACTGAGTTTTGACAAGGCTCTCAGAACCAGACAGAACTTTTGAAGGGAGTTCAAGAACCCTTTTACAGCAAAAAAAGAAAAGATAAAGAGGTGAGGTTGTCTTCTCTGTTCTCAAATCAAATGAGAGAAGACTAGTGGATCTTTCGTTGTCAAAGCTCCCCCTGAGTTGTAGACAGGTTCAGGAATGGAAGCTTTGCTCTAGGGTGATAGGCCTTCAGAACTTTAGATCTCCAACAAAGGATTGTTTCAGCAAAAAGGCTGAAAGATGAGGTGTCTGGAGTTCTTGAGATGAGGCTGTGATCACTTTTCTGTAAGCAAAAAAATTGTTATTCTGATTCTTCAGAATTGATCACTTGTTATCTGTCACAGCTTAATTCTCCTTGTTGTGTTCTCTGTGTATATTTTTGTATATTCTATCTGACTGAAGATAAAAAGGAAGATCTTATTTTCAAAAAGAATCTTGTCAAAGATAGCCGTTGGCAGGCATAAATGTCTTCCATAAAGAGTTTTGTCTTCTAGAGGAAGGTCCAATAAAACATTCCCTGAATAATTCCTTGAAACTTGCTCCAGAATAAAGACAAACGGCTGGCGGATCTCCTTGACATAAATGCTGAGGGACTTCAAAAACATTCCAAAGACTGGCAGCATTTGAATCCTTAGAATCGTTGATCTCTCAGAAAAATCGTCGATCTGAGCTCTACTATCGTCGAACTGAGCTCAGAGATGGAAACAGATCAAACAGACAGAAAACGTCGAACTGAGCTCGAAGATCGTCGAACCGAGCTCAACGACCTGAAGAATAGCTGAAGAGAGATCGTCGACCTGAGCTCGAAGAACGTCGACCGGAGTTCGACGATTTATCGAAGTTGAGCTCAGAGAGCGTCGAACCGAGTTCGACGTTTCGTCGACCTAAGCTCGTCGAAAATTGTCTTAGACTTGGCTCTATATCCTTGATCTTGGAATGGTCCTGGGGGCAGCTTCAAACCTAAGTTCTAAGCCCTAGACTCATTTTAATGTTGACCTTTACAACTATACAACTAGGTCAACCTGGTTTCCTAAGACAAACATAGTGATCCTTACCCAAATTAGTAATAGGGTGTTCCAACAATCTCCCCCTATTTGGGTTAGGATTACTATTTACAGACAGAATTAGGAAATAAATAAGCATACATTTAAGACAGAAACTAAAACAACAATGCAGAAGGAAAGATATACCAGTAATGCAGATCACAGAAAAGAAGTCAGCAAGTATCCAAAGGAGGATGATTGTTCAGCTTACACAATTCACTTCTTCTCAGTTCCCTTTTTAAACAAAATTTCTCTGTTGGGATTGAGGGCTTCTTTCTTGGATCTTCTATCATCTTCTACACCTAAGGAAGTTTGAGATCTGGGCCTTGGAACTACAGCCTCAGGGTGCAGCTTCATATAATCTTCTGGATTAAAGAATTTTCTTGATGTATATCTCTCCAGTTCTTTCTTTCTCTGATCTGATAGAGTTGTTATGTTTGAAGTGTCCTTGCCTTGCTCTCTGGCTTTTTTTATTTGATCAAGAGCAGCCAACTCTTTCATTCTAGCTGTCCAGGACAAGGGGTTGTTCTCAGGATCCTCAAATGAAACAGGAGGTTCATATCTGTTGATGGACTCAGAATAAGTAGGAGGAGTCCTAGAGACAACTGCATCTTTTAGCTTATAAGGGAAAGGACCTGAAGTAGAATCAGTATGCCCTTGTCCTTCCCTTTGTTGAAATCTGTGCCCTCTCTGGCTTCCACTATATTAGCCCCTTCTAGACTGATATCCCCTTTGATGTTGCCCCCTTTGATAGTATTTCTGATACGACTGGGAGGAGCTTTGCCTGGAAGCTGGAGCTTGAGAGGATGAGCCTGAACCAGAATCTGGAGGAGGAGGAGGAGGCTGATACTGAGACGATCCTTTTTCATACTTATCCAGCTTCCTTCTCTTCCTTAAGGACTTTAGTTGGTTCTTGGAATACTGCATCCAGGGCTCAGAGATGGGGCAGTCATGCAAAATATAATAAGCAATGTCATTAGAATCCTTTGCCTCAGCTGGGGGGACTGACATCATGGCCTTGCTTCTGGCCTTCCTCTTCTTGGCAATAGTATTTGCAGAGTCATCTGAATCAGTTTGGAATTGATCACTCTCTGAACTTTGAGGTTTGTCATACAAATCATTAATGCTTTTTATGTATTTCTCTTGTAACTTCAACTGATTAGCAGTCAGGGCAGGAGCAGCATCAGAAATTTGAGCAGAAGGAACTTTTGAAGCAACAACAGCAGTAGGAGCAGTAACAACAGCAGGTGCAAGATCTTCTAGGTAAGAAGCAACTTCTTCAGCAGTAGATGTATCTTCAAATACAGGAACCATTTCAGTATCTTCAGTAACAGCAGCAGCAGCTTCAACAACAAGAGGAACAATGGCCTTAGTAGCAGCATCAGAGATGGAAACATAAACATCCACAGCCTTCCAGGAATTTACATATGCTTCAATTTGGCTGGGATCACAGACAGAAATAGGCACTATGGCCTTAGACAAGTCTTCAGTATGAGGAACTGGCAAAGATCTAAGGTAAACTGTATCAAACACAGAGAGCAAGCTCTGGAGGTCCATTGCAAAAGCAGGAGCAGACTCAGGCACAACCACTACTTCAGAAGGCATCTCCCCCTGCCTGGATTCAGGGAGAACTGAGTCAAGGCACCCAGAAGAGGTAATTGCCTGAGAGGGAGTGAAGGAGGAGAGCTTGGAAGACAGCTCCTTGACATGGGTCAGGAGTGGAGCCAGAGTGGTCTCCAGTAATGAGGTAAGCTTAGGAGCTAGCAGCTCATATAACCTGTCTGCCAGGGCTGATAAATCTACATGCTCAAGAGGGGCTTGAGCAGAGGTAGGAGAGAAGGTTGTTGGAAGGATGATGGCTGGAGCTGGTGGCATGGAGAGTGATTGTATAGGAGGTGTGGGAATGGATGGCTCTGAGAGTGGAATGGAGGAGATTGAAGATGTTGAGGTATAGATAGGTGAGGCAAGGGAAGGTGTGAATGATGGTTGGGATAGAATTTCTTGCAGCATTTGTTGGAATGAGGAGGTAGAGGGAGGCTCAAGAGGAGAGGAGGGAGAATCATCCATAAAGGAATCATCTGCCAAGGAAAAGGATGGAGAGGTGAAGATTGGGTAAGAGAGGAGAGGATGGAATTCCTCTGAGGTAGATGCTGGAGGGGTTGAAACTGGTGAAGAAATGTTAATGGGGGAAGATATCAATATGGTGGTGATTGGAGGTGAGGATGAAGTGGCTGGGGTAGAGACAGCCGGAGGAGGAGGAGAAGCAGGCAACACTTCTACTGGGGCAGAGACCAGAGGTGGAGTGACTGAGACAGTCCTAGTGCCTGAAGATAGTGGTGCAGCAGCTCTGGAGGGGTTTACAATCTGCCTGTCCCATTTGCTGAAAAGGCACAGGAGAGCCTCTTGGATGCATTAATGAACATCCCAGAAGAGGTTAGCAGCTCAGGGCATCTAGAATTCAGATAGACCCCTAGAATTCTCCCAAAACTGACAGCAGTCTTATTCAGCTTCTTCTTAATCAGGTTGAAGAAAATTGATCCCCAGTCTAGATGTTTCTTATCAAGCAGAGCTCCTATTAGACAAAATTGATATCTTGATATGGTATCATGGGCTGAGTGCTTGGCCAGAAGCACTTTCTCAACTATATCAGCCAAAAATTGAAATTCTATCGACAAATTTTTCTTCAGCAGTTTGTTAGGGTTCACAGTATTGTGACCCATTCTATCAAGCATGGAGTCATATTCCTCTCCAGATAACTCTATGGAATCTTCTCCAGAACTAAGATGAAAAACTTCAGTTAAAAGGGCCGGGGACAATTGTACCTGAGTCCCTTTTATGAAGCCGACGACAGAGTTCTCATTCTCATCTATCGCTGTATAACACCACTCCTTTATCTCTTCGGATGCAATCTTCATTCTGGTAGTCATTATTTGCGATAGCTGCTGATCTCTGAATAGATTAAGAATATCCTTGAAGCGCTGATCGCTTCCATCGAACGAGTTCATGTCGATATCAAATCCGGTGTCAAATTTCATTTTGGAGATTGCAGCATTGGAGCCAGCCATTTTTTTTTACCTGCAACAAAGAACTAAACACGACCAAGCGTAGAAGATTTGGAGGGAAAAAGAAGAAAGTTGCAGAGAGTATGAAAGCGCAAAGATGAACGACGGCCGCGGAAATGATTTTATATTAGGGTTCGATGGCGAAACGGAAAATCGTGGAGCTCGGTTCGACAGAACGTCGTTCTCAGCTCGACGATTTGGGCTACAGAGGGAATCTGAAGAGACGTCAATATCGTCGATCTCCGTTCGACGATGTTGAAAAGCGTCGAGCTCCGCTCGACGGCCTCTGAACAGAAAGAGAGAAAACCTGGAGCTAACGGAGGCGCTGAACTCAGATCGACGATTTTGGAAACGTCGATCTCTGGTCGACGATTTTTAGAAAAACGTCGATCTACGTTCGACGATTTCTGGGAAAAAGTCGAGCGCAGTTCAGAGACCAAGCCTATTCTACAGACACAAAAAGAACTGATTTTTTAGCCTAGTCTTGGTCTGTTTTAACTTTTCAAAATCTTGATTTTATTTTAAACAGCCTCCATCTAACATTTCTAACTGATTTAGGAAGAAATTGTGTTTCTTTTCATCCAAAGGCTTGGTGAAAATATCTCCCCTTTGCAAATCAGTAGGGATATATTGAAGTTCTATTTTGTTTTTCTCTACATTATCCCTTAGAAAGTGATGCCTAATCTCTATATATTTTGTCCTACTATGGAGGACTGGATTTTGTGCTATAGAGATAGCACTAGTATTATCACAAAAAATTTTAGACTTCTCTAAGTTGTAGCCATAGTCTATGAGCTGATTTTGTATCCACAATATTTGTGAACAGCAACTGCCTGCAGCCATATATTCAGCTTCAGCAGTTGAGGTTGACACAGATGTTTGCTTCTTACAAAACCAGGAGACAAGTCTGTCACCAAGGAACTGACATGTTCCACTGGTACTTTTCCTGTCTATTCTGCATCCAGCATAATCAGCATCTGAAAATCCAGTTAGTTCAAATCCTGAGTCTTTTGGATACCAGAGTCCTAGATTTGGACAACTTTTTACATATCTAAGAATCCTTTTAGCTAGAGTTAGGTGTGACTCTCTAGTGCTAACTTGGAATCTAGCACATATGCATGTAGCAAACATTATATCTGGTCTACTGGCTGTAAGGTACAATAGAGAGCCAATCATTGCACTATATGTTGTCTGATCAACTGGTTTCCCATGTTCATCAGCATCCAATACAGCATTGGTAGGCATGGGTGTTTTCATGCAAGATGCCTCAGACATACCAAATCTCTTAACCAATTCTTTAGCATACTTGGTTTGGGAAATAAATATGCCTTCAGCATGCTGTTTTACTTGTAATCCTAAGAAGAAGGAGAGCTCACCCATGCTACTCATTTCAAATTTGGAATGCATCAGGTTGGAAAACTTTCTGCACAAGTTTGAATCAGTAGATCCAAATATGATATAATCTACATAAATTTGTACTAGTAGGGTGTGGGACTTATGAGTTCTAATAAAAAGAGTTTGGTCTACTCTCCCCCTAACAAAATCATTTTTCAGAAGAAAGCATGCTAGGGTCTCATACCATGTTCTAGGAGCTTGCTTGAGACCATATAATACTTTATGCAATTTGAAAACATAATCAGGGTGAGTTAGAGAGATAAAACCTAGAGGTTGTCTAACATAGACTTCCTCTTTGATGTCCCCATTGAGAAATGCACTCTTCACATCCATCTGGTATACTTTGAAACCTTTGTGAGCAGCAAAAGCTAGGAATATTCTAATGGCCTCTAACCTTGCAACAGGTGCAAAGGTCTGGTCATAGTCTATTCCTTCTTGTTGAGAATAGCCTTGAGCAACTAGCCTTGCCTTGTTTCTGACAATAACTCCTTGATCATCCAACTTATTTCTGAACACCCACTTTGTTCCAACAATGGAGTGATCCTTTGGCTTAGGCACTAGTTCCCAAACTTTATTCCTTTCAAATTGATGCAACTCCTCTTGCATTGCAATGATCCAGTGTGGATCTTGCTCTGCATCTTGAATGGATTGAGGCTCAACTTGAGATAGGAAGCAAGTGTGCATCAGGTTCTGGTTGACCTGATTTCTGGTTTGCACACCAGCTGAGATCTCTCCAATTACTTGGGTGATTGGATGATCTCTTGTTGTTACTAAATCAACAGGGGGTGTTGATTGTTCTCCAGCCTGTGTTGTTGTTTCCTCTTGTGGAATTACAACTGGCTCTTCAGGATGATTTTCTTCAAGAGGTTGAACTTCTTCTTCATCATCACTGCTCTCATTCTTTTGTTGAGAGGTTGTGTTCTCTTCTTTAACCTGTAATCTGTTCATATTTTCTGAAATAGAATGTACTTGCAAAGGTTCTATGTTAGAAGTAGACTTCTCCTTGTAACACATGTTAGTCTCATCAAAAGTAACATGAACAGATTCTTCAATTTTACAGGAAGATTTATTATATACCCTATATGCCTTGCTGATCATAGAGTATCCCAGAAACACTCTTTCATCAGCTTTAGCTTGGAATTTTGCTAGATACTTCTTGTCATTATTATGAATATAACAAGTACAGCCAAAAATTTTAAAATAATCTATTTTAGGTTTCTTCCCTTTGAGCAATTCATAGGGAGTCTTGCCCTTTAGTTTATGTATCAGGCTTCTATTTAGCACATAGTTGGAGGTGTTCACTGCCTCAGCCCAAAAGGATAGAGGTAGGTGAGCATCTGTCAACAATGTAGTAGCAGATTCAATTAGGGTTCTATTTTTCCTTTCAGCTACCCCATTTTGTTGAGGAGTTCTAGGAGCTGAGAAAGTGTGCCTGATCCCTTCACTTTGACAGAACTCTTGCATAAGAAGAGAATCAAACTCTGTCCCATGATCACTTCTGATCAGGGCAATGTGAGTGTTGAACTCAATCTGTATACATTTGAGAAACTCTGTCAAACACTTAAAGTTATCAGACTTCTTCCTCAGAAAGAATACCCATGTGAATCTTGAGAAGTCATCTACAATCACTAAAGTATAGGACTTCCCTCCTAGGCTTTGTACTGATATGGGTCCAAAAAGATCCATGTGCAACAAATACAGATCCTAGGTGAATCACTTTTATTAAGTGACTTAAAACTATTTTTAGTTTGCTTGCCTAATTGACAAGCCTTGCAGAGTCCTTCCTTCTTGTAGGGGCCAGAAGGTAGTCCTCTAACAAGGTTGTCCTTGGATAGCCTAGCAATGGTTCTAAGGTTTAGGTGTCCTAATCTCTTATGCCATAAAACATTTGGCTTAGATATGGAATTAAATAAACAGATATCTACTTTAGATGAAAGAAAATCTACTAAGTAAATGTTACCTGTCCTTTTACCTGTTAACATAGTTGTGTTATCCTCTGACTTGATCTTGCACAGCGATTTGTTGAAAGTCACCTTGTATCCTTCATCACATAGCTGACTGATACTTATCAGATTGTGCTTCAGTCCTTCTACATATGCCACCTTCTTGAAAGTGACTGAGCCTATCTGAGCAGCACCATATCCTTTGGTTTGTCCAAAATTTGAGTCACCAAAAATCACTTTGGGTCCAAGTTTGGTTATGAAGGATGATAGGTTCTCCCTGTTCCCTGTCATGTGCTTTGAGCACCCACTATCCAGATACCATTGTTGATTAGATACTGGATAGGTCTTCACCTACACATGAACAACTTATTTGTTTTTGACCCAGTTAACCTTGGGCCTAGGTTGATATCCCTTGAATTCAGAAATGAAAGACATCCCAGGTTGACTCTTATAGCCTTCAGGATGGTATCTCCTAGGAGGTACTATCCATTCAGTATAGGGGTTAGAGCCTTGGGATGTGGGACTTCTAGGATTGAATCTAGATGTGTCATTGAAGGAATGTTCACAGACCTGATCTCTGTTCGACGATCGTCGAACTGAGGTCGACGATCTTGGGTCAGATCGTCGATCTCTGTTCGAAGATCGATTATACTGAAGTTCAGAGTCTGGATATCGTCGAGCTGAGGTCGACGATCTTGGGTTAGATCGTCGAGCTCTGTTCGACGATCGTTGAGCTCTGCTCGACGCAATCTGTTGAACTGAAATTTTCTCTGGAAGATCTGCATTCTTTCTAGCTACCTCTATTACTCCCTTTCCTTTGTCAGAGACAAATTTGATTGGAGTTGTTAATATTATAGGTTGGCTGGATGAGGCACCCAAGCCCAGTGTACTATTGAATCTAGAGTTCACTGTGCTTGTAATGTCCATCAGTCTGATACTTCTCCCATTTAGGGATTCTTCAAACTTTTTGGCCTTTGATAGTTCACTTTTCAGTGAAGCTATCTCCTCCCTACAGCATTCTAACTCCTCAGAGAGTTTGAGGTTATTTGAGTTTAGGACACTGTATTCAGATAATTTATTTCTGAGAGAGATTATCTCTTTCTCAGATTTTAGTAAGTCCAAACACAATGTCTTAAATTCAATTTTAAAGTCCTCAGAATGAAAATCAAAAGAGTTAATTACTTGATCTTCTTCTGGTTGAGTTTCTGAGTCTGAATCTGATTCTGCATCAGAGTTTTGCTGTGAGGCATTGATAGCCATCATGCAAAATTCTTTTTCATCTGCATCATCTTCATCATCACTGGAGCTGGATGAAGTTTCAGAATCCTCTTCTGTCTCACTCCATGTCTCAGCAACAAAGCCCTTCCTTGTATGTTTGTTCTTGCTGGAGGAGGCTTTGTCTGAGCTGTTCTTTTTGAAGTCTTTCTCTTTCCTTCTTTCTCTTCTATCCTTTCTGTCCTTGTTCTTGTTTTCTGGACAGTCAGGCACAATGTGGCCTGGTTTCCTGCAGCCAAAGCATATAATTTCTTTATCATTATTTGACTTATCATACCTTGGTTTATCATGTCCTTTGTATGGCCTTTTTCTGAAGTCTTTTCTGGCCAGTTTGTAAAATCTTTTGGCCAGTAGGCTGACCAACTCCTCATTGCCTGTGAGCTTTTCTTCAGGCTGATTCTCAATGGCTTTGAAAGCTATTGACTTCTCTTTCTTTGAGACTAGTGAGGCAGCCTTCTGTTCTTCTTCTCTGTTCTTGATGAGCAGCTCATAAGATTTGAGCTTGCCTAGGAGAGCTTCAGTAGTGATTTCATTTAGACTTCTGACATCTTTGATTGGCCAGATTCTTGAATCTCAAGTGCTGGGGAAGCACATTAGGATCTTGTCATTAAGCTCAGTCAATGAGATTTCCTTATCCAAAGTCTTTAGCTCATTGACAATCAGACTCAATCTATTGTACATATCTGCTACTGACTCAGTCTCTCCTTTCTTGAAATTTTCATATTGGGTTATGAGGTGAGATCTCCTGTCTTTCCTCTCATCAGCAGATCCTGAGACAATTTCTGAGAGTTTGTCCCATACTTCTTTAGCTGAGTTGCATTCAGCTACCTTCTGAAAGATCTCATCAGACATTGTTTGGGCTAAGATGTTCATAGCCTTGACATCTGCAGTCTTCCACTTCTTTATGTCTGCATCTATTCCTGAAGGAGGTGGAACAGCACTTGTGCTTGAGCTTGCTGGTGGACTTGGACAAACTGTCAAGACAGATTTAAAAATATCTTCATCGATCAAAAGAGTTCATGTATAATCTAATCCTTGCCTTCCAGAGTGCAAACTTAGATAGATTGCATACTGGAGGTCTAGTGCTTGCATAATCCTTGTTCTGTGCCATGCCTTTGAATAATATAAGATATAAAGAAAATAACCCTCTTAAGAGATTGATCTTATCAAGGATCTTTTGGTTCAGGTGTTAGCCTGTGTGAGCAACCAACCTGCCTCTGATACCAATTGAAAGTGAGGGTAAGATCTATCTCAACTCTAGAGGGGGGGGTTGAATAGAGTTTATTTAAATTAATTTCACAGTTTTGAAATAATCAGCACATATAAAATTCAATTTATAGTATAGTGTAGAGTGCTAGTAAAGAGTTAAAAACAAAGAAGTAAAGAGCACAACACACAACAAATCAATCACACAAACAACCCAGAAGACATAAGAAAATATAGTGGTTCCCCAAAAACCTGGGTACATCCACTCTTCTACCACCCTTGGTAGGAATCCACTCAGGATGAGTTGATCAGGTGTCCTGACACCAATGAGCTTTTGTTAAGGAGCTCAAAAATCAAAACTGGATTTTTTGATAAGGTGTCTTGCCACCACTGAGTTTTGACAAGGCTCTCAGAACCAGACAGAACTTTTGAAGGGAGTTCAAGAACCCTTTTACAGCAGAAAAAGAAAAGATAAAGAGGTGAGGTTGTCTTCTCTGTTCTCAAATCAAATGAGAGAAGACTAGTGGATCTTTTGTTGTCAAAGCTCCCCCTGAGTTGTAGACAGGTTCAGGAATGGAAGCTTTGCTCTAGGGTGATAGGCCTTTAGAACTTTAGATCTCCAGCAAAAGATTGTTTCAGCAAAAAGGCTGAAAGATGAGGTGTCTGGAGTTCTTGAGATGAGGCTGTGATCACTTTTTTGTAAGCAAAAAAATTGTTATTCTGATTCTTCAGAATTGATCACTTGTTATCTGTCACAGCTTAATTCTCCTTGTTGTGTTCTCTGTGTATATTTTTGTATATTCTATCTGACTGAAGATAAAAAGGAAGATCTTATTCTCAAAAAGAATCTTGTCAAAGATAGCCGTTGGCAGGCATAAATGTCTTCCATAAAGAGTCTTGTCTTCTAGAGGAAGGTCCAATAAAACATTCCCTGAATAATTCCTTAAAACTTGCTCCAGAATAAAGACAAACGGCTGGCAGATCTCCTTGACATAAATGCTGAGGGACTTCAAAAACATTCCAAAGACTGGCAGCATTTGAATCCTTAGAATCGTTGATCTCTCAGAAAAATCATCGATCTGAGATCTACTATCGTCGAACTGAGCTCAGAGATGGAAACAGATCAAACAGACAGAAAACGTCGAACTGAGCTCGAAGATCGTCGAACCGAGCTCAGCGACCTGAAGAATAGCTGAAGAGAGATCGTCGACCTGAGCTCGAAGAACGTCAACCGGAGTTCAACGATTTATCGAAGTTGAGCTCAAAGAGCGTCGAACCGAGTTCGACGTTTCGTCGACCTAAGCTCGACGAAAATTGCCTTAGACTTGGCTCTATATCCTTGATCTTGGAATGGTCCTGGGGGCAGCTTCAAACCTAAGTTCTAAGCCCTAGACTCATTCTAATGTTGACCTTTACAACTATACAACTAGGTCAACCTGGTTTCCTAAGACAAACATAGTGATCCTTACCCAAATTAGTAATAGGGTGTTCCAACAAAGTGCCACGTCCTTCTTAAGTCCTGGCCACCAGAATAACTTTTTCATATCACAGTACATCTTTGTGCTCCCTGGGTGGATCAAGTATTTGGTATGATGAGCCTCGTACATCAATTCCTCCCATAGCTTACCCATATTTGGGACGCACAGATGACTGTCCTTCCATAACAGTCCATCAACAACACCAAATTGGGAATTTGACCCATCCACAGCCTCATCCATGATGTGCTTTATGTTGCTATCCAAAACCAGAGCCTGCCGAATCCTATCAGCAAGGTCATACTGCACCTCTGTCCAGTTCAGCTGTACTTCGGCACTAGTCTGCTTATCCACACAAGAGATTTCCAATGCCTCCAATTCCCGAATCAACCGCTCGTCATGAACCAACAACTAGTTGGCCTGCGCGGGAGCCATGCGACTCAACGCATCCGCCACCGCATTGCTTTTACCAGACACATAATGAATCTTAAATGTGTAGTCCCCCAAGAACTCCATCCATCTCCGCTACCGCATGTTTAGATCCTTTTGATCTAACAAGTACTTCAGACTCTTGTGATCGGTGTAGATATCGACCTTCACACCGTACAGGTAGTGCCTCAACAACTTCAGGGCAAAAATCACGGTCGCTAACTCCAAGTCGTGGACCAGATAATTCTTCTCGTGTACCTTTAGCTGGCGCGAGCCATAAGCTATCACACTCCCATGCTGCAGAAGAACGCAACCCAAACCACTGCCCAAAGCATCACTGTAGATCTCAAAACCTTCGGTCCCACTCGGCGAACATAGAACAGGCGCTGTGGTCAACCGTCTCTTCAGCTCTTCGAAAGCTTGTGCGCACTCAGGCGTCAAAACAAACTTCTGGTCTTTCATCATCAAAGTCGTGAGGGGTAACGCTATCCACGAGAAGTTCTGTACGAAGCGCCTGTGATAGACGATAAGCCCCAGAAAACTCCGGACTTCCACTACCGTAGACAGCACAAGCCACTCCCGTATCGCAACTATCTTCGCCGGATCCACCACAATCCCTTCTCGATTGACTATGACCAAGGAATGCCACCGAGGACAACCAAAACTCGCATTTGGAGAACTTGGCATATAGTTGGTTCCTCCACTAGTATGAAGAACAGCTCTACGCCAGCACGAACTGCCTTAACCACCTTAAGAGCAGACATCAAAGTCTTGCTCGAGCCTTTCAAGCCTGCTAATGTCGTCTCTCGACCATTTCCCAATTTGACCTCCTTGCGATTGCAATCAATGTATTCATGCTGCTCCGAGAGCCAGTCTATACCAAATATCACGTTGAACTCCACCAGTGGTAGTAACGACGCTCGCAAGTCGAACTCTTGACTCCCAATCCGTATCTTTATGCTACAGACTCTATCTATGCGCATTGAACACCCAGTAGGCAACAACACATCCAATTTGTCCTTTGCCATCGAAGTGGGTACTCCGATGCACGATATAAATCCTTTAGACAAAAAGGAGTGTGAAGCTCCCATATCAAAGAGTGCTCTCGCCGGATTATCGAAAATCAAAACAAAACCTAGTACAAGCAGTAATAAGCTAACATGCGCAAGGTAACAAGTATTTAAAGCTAAACTGCCATAAATTTAAACCGTACCTGTCACCACATCAGCTTGCTTTATGACCTCCTGCTGGCCAAGATTATAAACCCTAGGCTGGGTTGGAGCATAGTGAGATGCGGTTGACTCCACCGCTTTGCCCTTCTCTTCATACGTTGCTCCCGGCTTCCTCTCGGACTTTGTTCATCCGCTCCAGCAATCTCGAGCAAAATGCCCCGGCTTTCCACAATTGTAGCATGCGCTCAGGGTTCGGTATGTAGTTCCCCCTGAAGCACTAGAAGAATGGGATGGACCCGAAGTCCTAGCTTTCTTTTTAAACTTGCGAAACCCAGACTTTGAGGTAGTCGGCACCTTGAACTCTGTCCTCTTTGCACTAGAGTCCTTCTTCGCTTGTACATTCCTCAGATCCTTCTCCAACGACCGGGCCGTGTTGACCAGGGTTAGAAAACCCTACGTCATAGGCCCCGAGAGCAGTAGCCTGAGGTCATCCCGCAGACCCTCATAGAATCGGTTTGTCTTTTGCTCCTCATCAGCGAATGTAGAGCTTGCATATCGACCCAACCATGTAAATTCGTGGAGGTACTCATCCACGCTACTCTCTCCTTGCACCAGCTTCTTGTACTCATTCTCCATCGTTATCCTTTGAGTCGAGGGAAGGTACCTTGTTAAGAATAGTCTCGAAAATTCCTCCATTGAGACGTCTGTGAGCGGCCTTCCCCCCATGTGGTGTAGCTCTAAACTTTCCGACCACAACCTTGCATCACCATCCAATAGGAAAATGGCTATGGTGGTCTTTTGCCACTCCTCCATTTCCATAGCTGTCAAGACTCTCTTTACTCGGGAGAGCCAATCCTCAGCTTGAGATGGGGTTCCAGTTCTCGAGAACACCGGAGGATTGAAGCCTATAACATGTTTGAGATACTTTTCAGTCGCTCTTCTCGGTATCAACGGCTCCACCATCACTTGATCAACCCTTCTCGGTTCTGCCGCTTGAAGCGGTACTTGTTTCACCGCAGGAGTTGGGTGTTGTGCCTGCCTTGCTGGCTGGGCATTTATCATAGAGAACACTACTTTAGCCACTAATCTTATGGTTTCTGCCGAAGGAGGTGTTGTAGGCACATCATTCGGCGCGCTACTTGCCTCAGAATACGGGTTTTCTGAAGGCCCTGCACCACTCCTAGCCTCAGAATACGGGTTAAGTGACCGAACAATATTTAAAAAACAATTATAGGAACACGCAGGTTCCTCAAACATGTGTATTTTCATTCCTAAGTGAACATTCATTGGTTCTTTTTATGTTATAACGATGACACACACACATGTGCTCACCACCCCTTAAAAGAATTCGTCCACGAATTCCAATAAGCATGACCGAATCCGGTAGTCTGATACCAAATTATAACACTCCTATCTGTCATAGAGCATATAGCAATAGGTCCTGTCGGGGCCCGATGCCACATACCACAGACAGGCCGGTGGGTTACTCAATGAAACCATCTTTCCAATAACAACATCCTGCACAGAGCACATTCTAACAGAAGCTTTTAAATGTTGCAAAGAAAAGAACCCAAAACACATCATGAATGTCCACTAAGATACCCAAAACAGGAGTGAGCATACAAAATACACAAAGTACTGGGCCTTATGGCCTTACAAGAGTTTACTTAAATAAACAGTGTCTTCCAAACATACGCACGCAAGCCGGTCACACATGAGAATTAAAGTAAACATTCACAAAGGCCTTCGAGGGTCGGCTCAACAACAAGCTTCAGCCCACTATTTGCCACTAGCCTCCGCAGCACCTAAAAGCAACAATTCACCGCAATAGTGGAAAAAAAAGCAACGGTCAGGCAAAGCTGACCAAATTATAACGACCCCACCCCTTTCTTGTGGTGGCGGTGCTCCTTCCCTGCAGTGCATTAGTATAATACAACAATCAAAGTGAATGTACAACATTTGCACAATACACCACAGGTGCTGACCCGCACGACCATACACCCCGTGCTCTCAGGGCACTTACTCGTGAATCCGGTCAGAACCCGGTCCGTTCCATGGTCCACCACCGCCCCCAAGATTGCAAACAGCGTGAGCATTAAATTCCTTTAAGCCGAAGCCTAGACTCGCTCTCCAAGCCAACTTTCACTGAACCATTTGGAGTGGGTAAGGTTCCACCTGTCCGTTGCTCATCTCGCCATGACCATTTAGCCATCGACGCGGGCTAAGTTTCCCCAAGTCCCAACATATCGATCAAACAACCGTACATAACCCAGTTATGTTTACGGCTGGCTCCCAGGCCACCGTTATGGCAGAACTTCTCTTCTGCCAAGATTTCCGGGTGCACCTTGGAGTTAATCCCAAAGGATCCCTGCTGCAATCTACCACGTAGAAAACCCGAAAACATCAATCGACACGGAGTCTTCTACGACCATTCATGCATAATGAAACATCACCAATCAAAACCAACTTGTCCGGGTAAGCTTCACACACCATGCCTATGTCTGTACCTCGATTCCGGACTCTACATGCAAAATAACGGGGACTATTCATGTCTACTAGAAGGAATACCTCGCATTCACCGCATACTCGCGAGAGCGGGCTTCCTAAACAAAAAGGAAAGAGGACTTCACATGACCAAGAAGAGAATCGTTACCCTCATTGTTCTCTTTGGCTCCATGAAGATCTAGATGGATGAATAGCACCGTAATGGCCTCGCCTATGTAGATCCGGACTCGGATCGAGATTCGGGGCTCCGAAGCTCCACCGGCGGCCGGAGTTGACCTTCTCCTTCTTCCTTGCTCTCCCCTCTCTATAAACCTTTAGAAAGAGAATGCTTGAAGATGAATAAGGGTTTCAAACCCTATTCCCGGATTAAAACCTAGCAAGGACCAGACTGGGCCCTTGGATCCAAATAGAAGGAAACGAACGGGCACGATTCGCCTTGAAAATAACATTTCTGGGCCGAACATGGCTTGCGACACGCCCGTGTCCAAGGCCGTGTGCCTCAATCGATGTTGAAACCGTCGCATCCTGACCAAGACACGGGCTTAGACACGCCCGTGTCAACCTGGACACGCCCGTGTCAATCAGTATATGCCCGTGTTGCGAGGCGTGTTCCTCACTCGATACTGGACCAAATCATCCCGAAGAGGACACAACCATGCGACACGCCCGTATCACATGCCGTGTGCTAGACATGCCCCTGGGACATGTCCGTGTCCTAGGCCGGGTAACTCACTCGACTCATCCCGATAAATAGCCAAAGCAGGACACGGCTCTAGACACGCTCGTGTCTAAGGCCGTGTACTCGACCTTCTACGATCATCAACTGCACCTCGTCGACCACTCGAGAAATCGCCCAACCCGAGCACGACACAGCCCTGGGACACGCCCGTTTCCCAGACTGTGTGACCCTTGGCAAGCCCTAAACTTGGCTTAAACGCTGCCCGTTCCTCTTTTGAGTTTCGGGGCATTACACTTCCTGCTACCTTCCTGCTCCCTGCTCCACCTCATCCTCGGCCAACTTGGATAGCTTCTTGGCGAGCACTGGGTTTGTCATCTCACTCTCTATCTCTTTTATTGCCCTCTCCATCAACTCTTCGATGGAAATGGGGGCACCCTATTCAGCTCCATGCTGAATTACCCCTGCCTTAAGCCTGGGGTGAAAACGAGCATTAGGGTATACCCTAGAACCTCTTAGACCAGCAGGACCTCCTCCTAGAACCAGTCAACGTTGCTCCCCCAATGTCTCCTCTGGCTTCTGTTTGATTGCGAACAGACATTCTCCCCCCACCCTTCTTCCTATTATTTGACATCGAGAACCTCAAAAGGAACCCGTGTCGCAAGTCCTCAAAGCAGTAGATGGAACTTGCGGGAAGCTGTGAAACTAGTCATTGGCATTCTCCATCAAGGTGATGACAAAGAGCCGGCACTTGAAGGTGTCTGACATCTGCCTGATGGAGATGACGTCTTTGAACTATTGGACATGTTGCACTGGGTCATATCTTCCCGTGTAGTAGGACATCTCTAGCTCTCTGAACCCTCTAGAACTGGGGATGAGACGATCAACTCGCTAAAAGGGCTTCCCCCAATCACCAGGCGAGCCGACCCATCTCGTGCCCTCGACTAGCTGACCCTGTCAGCACTCGTCTGCCCTGGTAACAGCTCCCGCCTAGAGAGATCCCTCTCACTACACTCGACTGGGACCTCCTTCTCGAGTCACTAACCAGGTGTAACACCTCCAACCGTCACATGAAATATAACAGAGGATCTGGCCAGGGCCCCACACCATATTCCACAAACATTCAGCGGAGTTACGTATTAATATCAAAAGACTGTTAAACGAATCCTAACTCGGAGCATTCTAGCAGAAGTTTCAAGGGTTAAGCTGAACTCAATACATGCGAATGTCAACTATATATGCAAATATATCTCAGGAATGTTTATAAAACACACAAAATGTTACAGCCTTAAAGCCTTACAACAGTTTCCTTTTTCAAAAGTATTTTCACACATCGGCACGCAGGTCGACAACACATGAAACAGTAACAGTTCGCCTTTGGGCCTTCAAGGGCCAGCAAATTGCAGTATAAGGGACTTCAGCCCGCTACTTTCCACTTGGCTCTCCAGCACCTGCATAGCACGACCCACCAAAATGTGGCAAACAAAGCAACAGTCAACATTAGCTAACAAATTTATAACGAACCCACCCCTCACTCGGGGTGGCGGTTCTCCTTCCCTGCAAGCAGTAGCATATATAAATATTTGGAAATAGGAACATGCAACTTAAGCACCATTTGCCACAGACACAGGCTTGATTGTACGTACGCCTCGTGCACTCATGGCACATTCTCGGTGTACCGGATCTCCCGGGTACAACCACCATCCACAGTCCCAGACTTGATGGTCTAAACTTGAGCATTTCTCTCTTTTCTTCCTATGAGTCGAAAAAGTCAAAGGAGCTCTCACAGATTCAATCCCATGACTCACTCCAAGTCGATCATCATAAGGTGGGTGCAGGTTAGCCAAAGCCCGTTGCTCAAATCGTCATGCGCCGAAAGCCAAAACCCTCATGGTCGTAACATGACGTGGGTTTCGCGTCCCCCTTGTGCCTAAGCAGAACTATTTAAGTTCTCGCTAATTTAGCGCGTAGGTCTCCTAGAGACAGGCTTCACAACCAATGGCCCACAGGTCTCCACAAGACAGGCCTCATAAACATAGCTCACTGGGATCTAGCATCGGCGGCACCACTACCACTGCACGGTAGGGACAGAAATCACTTCTTCCCCATTTTTGGTGTTTTCCTAGAGATCACCTCTAGTACTATAACTGCAGCATCCTGCACACCCCCAGACCCCGGATTCTACACGTTAAACCACACATTTTATCCACAGAGTCTTCTCTGGTACGCAAATCAATTCATCACCAATCCAGACCAACCTGTCCAAATGAGCTTCACACAACATGCCTATTCTGTACTTCGATTCGGGATCAATATGCAAATTTTATCGGGGATCACAACGATCTACCCACTGGAAACCGCCCTTTTCTTCACCTTTTGGTGAGGGATTCCATGCACGTATGCAAATTTAGGACTTCACTTGTCCAAGTAGAAAGTCGTTACCCTTATAGATCTTTTCGGGGCCATGAATAAGTATTTTATCCGGATGGAAATGAGCGGCTCACTTTCCTCGTCATAGATCTTACTTCGGCTCTTAACTAAACTTTTTCAAGGGCTGAATCCTGGACACGCCTTTGAATGGCTTTTATCTTCAGATATACGCAATCGCCCACCGCAAACTCCAAGTTTCGGTTTTTGGCATTGTAGTATTTTGTCTGCCTATCTTGGGCTACCAATAGCAACTCACGTATCAAGCGTATAGTCGAATTTGCATCTTCAACCTCCTTACGCTTATACAACTTCGATTCGCCTGTTTCCGCACAAGCTAAGGGAGTACGACACTTCCTACCATATAAAGCTTCAAAGGGTGCCATCAGAATGCTAGCTTGATAGCTATTATTATAGGCGAACTCGATCATATAGAGATGGTCCTCCCACCTCTTCCGAAAATCCAAGGCGCACATCTGGAGCATATCCTCCATTGTTCGGTTGGTCCTCTTGGTCTGACCATCCGTTTGTGGATGAAAGGCCGTACTGAACTGCAGTTTCGTACCCAACAACTGGTGGATTAGCCTCCAATCATTTGAAGTAAAGCGCCCGTCTCAGTCACTAACGATGCTACGGGGCACACCAAACAATCGTACTATGTTGTCCACGTATAACTTAACTAACATTTCAACTGAATCATCCTTCTTATTTTGTATGAAGTGCGATACCTTTGTTAATCAGTCAACGATCACCCACACGACATCGATCTTGCTCTGCAATTTCAGCAACCCATGCACGAAATCCATAGAGATATCATCAAACTTCCATACCGGAATTGGTAACAACTTCATGAAACCTCCAGGCTTCTGACATTCAGCTTTTACCAAGGCACAAGTTTGACACTTTGCCATGTAAAGAGCTATGTATTTCTTCAAACCCGACCACCAGAACATCTTTTTCATGTCCTTGTACATCTTTGTTTTCCCTGAGTGAATTGAGTACTTCGTGAAGTGTGTTTCATACATCAACTCCTCTCGTAATATTCCCGCATTCGGGATGCATAAATGACTGTCTTTTCTCAAAAGACTATCATCCAAGGAGAATTGGGAATTTGACCCTTACACTGCATAGCGCTTCATACTCTCATCGAGTTCTGATGCTCGTCGAACTCTGTCTGCGAGGTCATATTATACCTCTGTCTAGTTCAGGCACGCATTTGTAGTATAATTTTTGTCAACACATCTCTAAGGCCTCCAACTCCTGGATCAGACGCTCATCATGCATCTGCAACCAACGTGCCCATACCGGAGTCCGCCTACTCAAGGCATCTGTGACCACATTTCCCTTCCCGGGAGTATAGTGTATCTCGAAGGTATAGTCCCCGTGGAACTCCATCCACCTCTGTTGCCGCATATTTAGAACCTTCTGATCTATTAAGTATTTCATGCTCTTATGGTCTGTGAATATATCCACTTTCACGCCATATAAGTAATGATGCCACAACTTCAGTGCAAAGATCACAGCCGCCAACTCCAAGTCATGGACTGGATAGTTCGCTCAAGCACTTTCAACTAGTGTGAGCCATACGCAATAAACTTTCCAAACTGAAGAAGAACGCAGCCTAAGCTGCTCCCTGAAGCATCACTATAAATTTCATAGTCGTTCGTACCACATAGCGAATTCAAGATAGGCGCCGTGGTCAAATGACATTTTAACTCCTCAAAAGCTCGCGCGCACTCAGGCATCTAAACGAACTTCTACTTTTTCCTTGTCAGTGTGGTGAGAGGGAAGGCTATCCGTGAAAAGTTCTCTACGAAGCGCTTGTAGTAGCCAGCAAGTCCAAGAAAGCTCCTGACTTCTGCTACAGAAGACAACACAGGACACTCCCGTATCGCCACTATATCTTTACCGGATCCACCGCAATACCTTCCCCACTAACCACATGGCAAAGAAATCCACTGACAACAGCCAATACTTGCACTTTGAGAACTTGGCATAGAGTTTGTTTCTCCCCAAGGTGTGCGAAACCATCCACAAATGATTTCCATGATCTTCTTCGGACTGAGAGTACACCAATATGTTGTTGTTGGCTATTGTATCCACAATAACCTAGATTTGTATGAAGTCACCCTTGAACTAAGATGAATTAAGTTGTATTTGATGTATTGTTTGAGTTATGTGTTTGCAGGACTTATTGCCAAGTATAGACCAATGTCAGTCTAGAGTGGGTCACTAAATACAGGACCATACAATGTAATCCCTCATTGTGTGATCCATGGTGTTGAATCATGTGTAGCCTCTCTATTGGGATACACTTCATTTTCAAGCACTAGGTATGATGAAGGAAGACTTGTTGCTGATTTGAATGAAGAAACAAAAATTTTCATAAACTGAAATTCATCTAAGTGTTTTACTCGAGTAGAACTATAGTACTCGAGTAGAACCTTTAGATGTACTGGAGTAGGTCTAGTCTAAAATTCGAGTAAAGGAAATCGTTCTCGAGAAGCTTGAATCTAGTTCTCGAGAATCCAAGTCCATTACTCAAGTAGACCTCTTCTCTTTCTCGAGTTATCAGTTTCTCCATCTCAAAAATTTTCTAAGTATTATTCTCAAGCAGTGAAGTTCAAGTACTTGAGTAGTTATATTGATTACTCGAGTAGTATAAGTTTGTCTCGAGTAATAGAAGTCAAGTTCAGCACTCGAGTATATGAGCCTTTGACTCGATTGATAGAAGAAAAGTTCTCGAGTAATGTCTAACCCACTCGAGTAGTAAAGTTCCAGTACATGAGTAGTCTATTTACTTCTCGAGAAGTCTAGATCCAGTACTCGAGTAACCAGCTTTCTTTCCAGAATTTTTTTCTCTAAGTCTTGTTCTCGAGAAGTTCACTTCTACTTCTCGAGTAACATTTCTAGCACTTGAGTAATCCTTATTCCACTCGAGTGATATTGAGTTATGACCTGAAGTTTCCTTAAATGTTCTTCTTGAGTAGTTTGGTACTGTCCTCTCGAGAGCCAGTCTTATTACTCGAGTTGTACTCTCTTCACTCGAGTAATCCTGTCTTTTGTTAAAAAAAATTCGCTAAGTCCCTGACAAATGGATTTTTCAAATAACGTGATGTGATTGGTCCACGTGGCCGTAATTAATGATAAATCTAACCGTTATGGAGATATTATAAAAGGTCTTGTCATTACGACTAACCCTAACAAGCGCGTGAAAAGAAATCATTCTAAGAATTCTGAATCCCGAATCTCTTCCCTAATCGGAAGCCACCACCGCTCATCGTGCAAATTGCCAAGGGCTTTCGCTCAAGAAGATTCAGACCAGTCGACTTGCAGATCAAGATTGTTTTCAATCTCTACATCTTCTCTTTGATCCTGTGATTCCAAGAATTTCATATCAAGGATTTAGCCGAGAGTCTTTTTCAACAATTTCTGATAAAGCCGCAAAGATCAAGAAGGAAGACATAGACAGAAATTTTCCAGATCTGAGAAATTATTCTGTTTGTATTTCTTAAATTTATTTTATTCTTGTAGGAGATTATTCTTCGAGTATAGGAGCTTTGTTCTCTGAGTTGTAGGAAGTTATTATCTTCCGAGTGTAGATCCGTTTTTGTGGATCGAGTTGTAAGAACGTTGTTCCGAGTGGTAGGATTGTTTTTAATCAATGATTAGTGGAGTAGCCGAGTCTAGTATTTTGTTAGATCGATGAGTGGAAAGTGGGCGTACCCAAGGTTGGGGAACCACTATAATTCTTGGTGTCGTTTGTGATTGCTTGGTTATTTCTCTGTGCATAGATAACTAAATTTTTTATTCCGCAAATAGACACTCAACTCACCTATTCACCCCCCTCTAGGTGATTTAGGTAGACAACTTAAACACTTTTCAATTGGTATAAGAGGGAGGTTGATCATTAAAAGGTTAATACCTTGATCAGATCTGCCCCAAGTTGTCTTTTGAGTTATCCAAGCATGGACAGAGCCAAGGATTTTGCTAAGATTCCATTGTGCACAAAGAATAATTTTGCTATATGGAAAGAAAGGATAAAGTTCTTCATGGAAGCTGTAGATCCAAAGATCTTCATGATTGTGGAAGAAGGTCCTCATGTCCCAATGATAGCCTCTACCATTGATCCAACTAAGCAAGTTCCTAAGAAGCTGATGGATCTTGATAAGAATGAGATTGCACTTGTCTCTTTAGACAAGAAAGCCAAAAATATCATCGCAAGTGCAGTCGATGATTCTATACTGCAGAACTTGATTCACTGTCAGTCCGCTAAGGAGATGTGGCAGTCTCTTATCATCTTGATGGAAGGCACTGAAGAAATTAGGGATGAAAGAAGATCCCTTCTAAATCAGAAATATGAAGCGTTCCAATAAAGTCCCAAAGACTCCATTACAGATACTTTTGAGAATTTCTTCAAGATTGTCAATGGCCTAGAAGTCTACGGCCGAGTCTTCACCAACGGAGAACTAAATGATAAGTTCTTGAGATCCATGACTAAGGAATGGGATAACAAGATTTGTGTTATTCGGGAATTTGGAAAGCTATCTGAGACTGACCTGCAAAATCTCTTCGGAAAGCTTATGTCATATGAGCTACAAATCAATTCAAGAAAAGCTGGAGAAGAGAAAAACATGTCTTCATCCAAGGAGAAGTCTGTAGCTCTCAAGGCAGACACCTCAAGGAAGTCTAAGGCTACCTCTCCTTCCCCAGCACAAGAAGAAAGTGAAGAAGAAACCTCAGAGCCAAGTACCTCATGCTCAGAACTATCTGAAGGAGAGTTCTCTCTACTTTCAAGACAGTTCAAGAAATTCTTGAACAAGAAAAAGCAATGGAAAGGCAAGGATGCCTCATTTAGAAGATCTCATCACGATGGTGATTGCTACAAGAAAGGCTCAAGTAGCCAAGACAGGTATCATTCTAAACAGAACAAACATAATTCTACTGACATCGTTTGTTATTGTTACAATAAGCCAGGTCATGTTATTGTTGACTGCCCCCACAAGAAGAAGGAGGGTGGAAAAAGAGAGGAGAAGAAATTTTCTTACCACAAGAAGAGAACCGAAAGAAGCCTGGTAGTCAAAAAGGGCAAGCTCTCAGCGACTCTGACTCATCTGAGTCAAGTGAAGAAGAGGAAGCCTATTTTGGGCTAATGGCACAAACTAACGAAGAAGAAGAGCCACAGTTCACTGGGAAGGTAAACTCTCACACACCTCTTTCTGAATCTGATGATTCTGACCATGAAAATGAGGAATGTTCTTCTGACGAGGAATCTGAACTCATGTCTCAATATAAAGAGTTGATCAAAACCTACGACAAATGTCGTAGAGTGGCAAGAGCTCAGGCTAAGGAGATCAAATCTCTTAAGGCTGAAGAGAGCAATCCGAGAGAGGAAATTGTAATGATTGACTCACTCAAGAATGACTTCCATAATGCTATGGAAGAATACAATAAGGCTCTCGAGCACCTAGATCTAAAGGAGAAAATCATAAAGGGATTGGAAGAACAACTTGTAGCCGAAAAGAAACTTGTTGAAGGTTTCTCCAAGCCCAAGACAGTTCTTCCGCTTGTTGTTGAATTCTCTGCTCAGGTCAAAGGTACTGGCTTAGGCAATGTGGCTGGCCCTAGTAAATCTTCTAGGAGAAATAAAGCCCAAAGGAGAAATAAGGCTGCTAAGAAAGCACTAGCCAAGGAGAAGGGGAAAGCTCCTCTAGAACAAACGTCATTTAGGAAGGTTATCTTTCTGACAAATAAGTTTGATCTGGATTCGTCCTATGGTCACTTTGCTAGGCCTACTTACGTAGAGCCCAAGTCTCGTTACCAAGGATGGACTCGTCCCCGGAACTTTGGTGAGAGTGTCTTCAAGGCACCATATGAGGAGATCACTCTTCAGAGCTACGGGCCTTACAATCATGGTCATAACATCGAGAAAGCTCCAAGAATTAAACCCATTGTAGAAAAGCCTACTAAGGAGAAGAAGTCATGTGAATGTTATCACCATGAAGCTTCTACTTCTAATTCCACTACCTCTGCTAGACCACAATCTCAAAAGGTCGAGCAGGAGATCTTTAGGCAAAGATATAACAGATTTGACTGTTGGTGTTGTGGTAAGATTGGTCACTTCGCCATAGATTACTGGTTTAATCCCAGACATTATGAAACTCCTCGAGTTAATAATGTGAGAAAGACCGCTCACAATGTTAATATACATAGGGGGAGCATGCTAATTAGAGACCAAGGACCCAAGCAAGTTTGGGTTCCTAAGGCAAACTGACTTGTGATTGCAGGTATGTCCAAAGACCACCAAAACTCCTATTTGATATTTGGACAGTGGATGCTCTCGGCATATGACCGGGACAAGAATCCTTCTCCAGAATTACTCACCAGTCATGAATGGGCCAAAGGTCATCTTTGGAGGTTCTGACAGAGGAATCACTAAAGGCTACGGTATGATTACAAATGGTAATGTATCCTTTTCGGACGTGGCTTATATTGAAGGATTGGAACACAATCTCATAAGCATAAGCCAACTCTGCGATAAAGGATACATCGTAGAATTTCATGCAGACAAGTGCTTGATAAAATCGGTAGACAATCTGGAAACGATTCTATCAGGCACTCGTAGTAGGAATATTTTTTGTTTGAATTTTATTTGCATAAACTTTTTTACACCAGTGTGTATTTTGGTAAAAGATAGTGCATCTCTTGGTGATCAATGACACAAGAGATTAGCACATATTAATTTCAAAACTATTAATAAATTATTTTCTCTGAATTTAGTAGGTGATGCCCCAAATGTCAAGTGCGCTAAAGATAGACCTTGTCACGCATGTGTAAAAGGCAAGCAAACAAGGGTCTGCCTTTAAAAGCATTATTGGCAAAGACTCTAATAGGTATTTACACCTACTTCATATGGACATGTTCGGTCCACTACAAGTTAGATGTTTGGGAGGTAAGGATTATACATTGGTTATTGTTGATAATTTCTCGCGCTTTGCATGCGTGTTCTTTCAAAAACACAAGTCAGATACTTTTAACATCTTTACAAATTTTGTCAGGCAGATCCAGAATGAATACAACAGTTCCGTAATGAAAATCAGAAGTGACAATGGAACTGAGTTCAAGTCTGGGGCCATGACAGAATTTGGTGAAAGCCTTGGTATTTTTCATGAGTTTTCCTCTCCTCTTACTCTCCAGCAAAATGGAGTAGCTGAGAGAAGGAACAGAACACTTATAGAGCCCTGCAGGACCATGTTGAGTGATGCCTCACTACTGAAATACTTCTGAGCTGAAGCCGTCCACACTGCATGCCACGTTCAAAATCAAGCACTCATAAACAAGAACCATAATAAGACACCTTACGAACAACCTTAGTTATCAAGGCGCGCGCCTAGGCGCGCCTGAGGCTCCGGGCGCACCAGGCGCAGCCCGCCGCGCCTCAGCACAGCTGAGGCGGGCGATGTGCTCCAGGCGCGCCTCAGGCGCGCCCAGGCGCGCCTCAGGCGCGCCCAGGCGCGCCTAGGCGCGCGCCTTACAGGCTCCCAGGCGCGCTAAAGGCGCGCCTGGGCCTTTCAAGGTATTTTTTTTTAAAAAAAATTTTGATATGGGCAAAAACATGATTTTAGACGCACCCCTAGGCGCACTTGAGCGCCCAATTCGCTGAAATTGTGCGAATTGGGCGCCCAATTCGCTGAAATTGTGCGAATTGGGCGCCCAATTCGCTGAAATTGTGCGAATTGGGCGCCCAATTCGCTGAAATTGTGCGAATTGGGCGCCCAATTCGCTGAAATTGTGCGAATTGGGCGCCCAATTCGCTGAAATTGTGCGAATTGGGCGCCCAATTCGCTGAAATTGAGCGAATTGGGCGCCCAATTCGCTGAAATTGTGCGAATTGGGCGCCCAATGCACCCAATTCGCTCAATTTCAGCGAATTGGGCGCCCAATTCGCTCAATTTCAGCGAATTGGGCGCCCAATTCGCTCAATTTCAGCGAATTGGGCGCCCAATTCGCTCAATTTCAGCGAATTGGGCGCCCAATTCGCTCAATTTCAGCGAATTGGGCGCCCAATTCGCTGAATTTCAGCGAATTGGGCGCCCAATTCGCTGAATTTCAGCGAATTGGGCGCCCAATTCGCTGAATTTCAGCGAATTGGGCGCCCAATTCGCTCAATTTCAGCGAATTGGGCGCCCAATTCGCACAATTTCAGCGAATTGGGCGCCCAATTCGCTCAATTTCCTTTTTCCCCAATTTTTGCGCCTCACGTGCCTCAGGCGCGCGCCTGCGCCTTGCGCCTTGCGCCTAGGCTCCAGGGGCCCTTTGCGCCTCGGTGCGCCTTGCGCCTTTAATAACTTAGCGAACAACTAAAGGGCAAAAAACCGATTGTTTCATATTTTAGAATCTTTGTCTATAAATGCTTCGTCATTAATAATGACAAGTATCATACTACTAAATTTAGTGAAAAGAGCTTTGAAGGTATTTTCGTAGGGTATAGTAGCCATAGTAAGGCATATAGAGTATTTAATAAGAAAACCCTGGTTGTAGAAGAATCTATTCATGTTGTATTTGATGAGACGAGCTTGCTGCAAGGCAACTCTTCTAGTATGTTCATTGAAGATGTAGGTTCAAAGATGAAAGAACTTAACTTGGGCGAGCCGACTGAAGAAAAAAGTGAAAAGTTTATCAAGATCACTACTCCAACCCCTATTGGAGAGATTGATGATCAAGATGAAGAAATCATCAAAGTTGATGAAGTCACTCCTGTGGTTGAAGACACTCCAGATGCAAGGACTCTAGAGCTCAGACATCTGAAGGATCACCCAATGGACCAAATCATAAGAGATCCTCGGGATGGTGTCAGAACTCGTAGATGTACAGCTAACGAGAATTTATATTTGAGTTTTCTCTCACAGTTTGAACCGAAGAAGTTTGAGGAAGCAAGCTCATACGCATCATGGATAATGGCTATGGAAGAAGAGTTGAATCAGTTCAGCATTGTCAAGTCTAGAAACTTGTTCCAAGACCCAAAGGCAATAATGTCATCGGGACAAAGTGGGTCTACAGGAACAAGATGGACGATGATGGAACAATCATAATGAACAAGGCCAGACTCATCGCCAATGGATATCGATAAGAAGAAGGAATCGATTTCGACCAGACGTATGATCAGGTGGCAAGGCTGGAGGCCATCAGGTTGTTCCTAGCATATGTTACACTTAAGGGCTTCACCGTCTATCAGATGGACGTGAAGTCTGCCTTCCTTAATGGTGACATAAAGAAAGAGGTGTATGTGGAACAACCTCTTGGTTTCGTTGATTCGAACTTTCCTGATTATGTCTATCTTTTATTTAAAGCCTTGTACGGTTTGAAACAAGCTCCTCGAGCTTGGTATGAGACGTTATCTAGCATTCTTCTTGAGAACAAGTTCACAAGGGGAAAGATAAATAAGACATTATTTCTTAGGCAAATAAAAGGCAAGATTTTGCTAGTGCAAATCTATGTCGACGATATTATTTTTGGCTCTACTGACGACAACCTCTGCAAGAAGTTTTCAAAACTTATGTAAGGGAAGTTTGAAATGAGTAGTATGAGAGAGCTGAAGTATTTCTTAGAGCTTCAGGTGAAACAATCTGAAGATGGAATTTTCATCTCGCGGACAAAGTTCACCAAGGAGCTAATTAAGAAATTTGGAATGGAGAACACAACCTCTATGAGGACTCCAATGGGTTCAGCTATGTCTCTGGACAAGGATGAGAAAGAGAAACCTATTGATCCTTGCTCTACCTTATTGCCAGTAGACCAGACATAATGTTCTCAACATGTGTATGTGCTAGATTCCAAGGGAACTATAAGGAATCTCATTATGCTGCTACAAAGCGAATTTTGAGATACCTTAAAGGTATACCGAATCTTGGCTTATGGTACCCAAGAAGTAATGATAGTGAACTAATTGCTTTTTCAGATGCAGATTTTGCAGGTAGTAAAGACGATAGAAATAGCACTTCCGGGACTTGTCAATTCCTTGGAAGAAGACTCATTTCTTGGAGAAGCAAAAAGCAAAATTGTGTCGCAATTTCAACGGCCGAGTCAGAATACATTTCTGCCGGCAGTTGTTGTGCACAATTGCTTTGGTTAAAGAACCAACTGGAAGACTACAATATGCAAGTCAAAGACATTTCTTTGATTTGCGACTCCTCCAGTGCGATTGCAATAGCCAATAACCCAGTCTCTCACAGCCGGACAAAGCACATAGACACTACTAAAAAACAGACTTTTAGCCACGACAGATTTCCGTGGCTAAAAGTCCAAAACTGTGGCTAATAACTATTAGCCACGGCCTACCCACGGCAAATAGGCGTGGGCAATGCAAGCGTGGCTAATAGTATTAGCCACGCCGAATCCGTGGCTAATAATTTATTAGCCACGGTTCAATTGTCGTGGCTAAAAGTTCCTCATTTGCCACGGTTCAATTGTCGTGGCTAAAGGACCTATAATAAACCTAACATAAAAAATATTCGGCCGCCCTCCGTCGCCCGGCTGCCGCCCAGCCGGCGTCTCCGCCGCCGGCCGGCCGCCGCCGCCGGCCGGCCGCCGCCGCTACCTCCAGCCGGCCGCCGCCGCCGCCGCTGCCGCCGCCGCCGCCGGCCGGCCGCCGCCTTCCGGCCGCCGGCCGGTTGTCGCCGCCACGCCGATTTCATTTCAAACAATAATTTTGAATGGCTTATATAAACCCCAAATCAAGCTTTTTATTGGCGGTGTGGGACTAAAAAAAACCAGACTTTTTGCCACGGATTAGGTTTCCGTGGCTAATACTAGATTATTAGCCACGAAACAGGCAAACCGTGACAAAAAGTCGGGTTATTTGCCACGGATTAGTCATCCGTGGCTAATACTACCTTATTAGCCACGGAATAGGAACCGTGGCTAATACTTCAGTATTAGCCACGATTTTTCCCCATGGCAAAAAAAACCGTGGCTAAAAGTCATTTTTCTAGTAGTGTAGAGCTGCGATACCACATCATCCGGGAGTATGTGGAGCATGGGGACATAGATCTATAATATTTCCCTACCGATAGGCAGATTGTAGATATTTTCACCAAGCCACTGGATGAGACCAAGTTCTCTTTCTTCAAAATAGAACTTGGAATGCTCAGGATAGAGAAGGAGGACTCAATACACAGCTCAGAGATCAAGGAATAAGTCAAAAGGTTAGAATTTCTCAAAGTTATACTTCATTTCTCGAGAAAGATAATGACTAATCGATAACTCGGTAATGACTACTCGAATACTTCCTTGAACTCTCGAGAACTCAGAAAGTCACTCGAGTGATACCACTCGAGTACTGAGTTTCTTTTCGAGAAGTATAAAGATGTCACTCGAGTACCATCATTCTGTCACTCGAGTAATGATGATCCACTAGAGAAATAGGCAGACAACTTCTCAAATTTTGTTCAAATCTCTTTATTCGCAACCCGAAGCTTATACCGCCAGTTTCTAAGGTATGTTCGAGTTATTTCTTCCTCAATCATCGATAGTTAGGGTTATATAAATAGAAAAAGCAGATTTCATGTTCTACACGATTTCAAATCCCTCTCTCTCTCGAAAGACCCTCCACCTTCCACCGCTAACGTAGAGAACACAGTCGTCGCCATCTTCCAGCAGTCATTCTCCCTAAGTCTTTTGGACAAAATGGCACCATCATCCAAAGTTGGGATTGGCAGTGAACTCGTCGTCGCTGGAATTACAGAACTTTCAGACGATTTCAGAAATCTTCTTATTCTTCTCGACACCGCTGGGTTGACATTCGTTCTCCAGCAGCCCTGTAAGATCCTATTTCTAGAAGTAGAAGAATTCTTTCGCAATATCAAAGAAAAGAGAAATGGCAAGGTTCTTAAGTCCAAGGTCAAGGGTATCAAGATCAAACTCACCAAATCCTCTGTCTCTACACATCTTCGGCTACCTTTAGTTGATGAAGAAGATGACCTATCTCCGGAAGATTATGACAGGGCATATAGCTTCTGTGGAATTTCTGAGGTTATCAAGAACATTCACCGTCCAGACCTCAATGCTGAGGGAAAGCTTCTCGTGGGCATTTTGGGAAAAGTTTTACTTTGCAAAACAACCTCCATAAGTTTTATTTCTACTGATCTCTTCTACATGATAACAGTCATTGTTTCAAGAAAGAAGTTTCAATTTGGTATGCTGATTTTTGATAAGATAAGGGAGAGCATCAAGACTCCTAATTATGTCAGTATCATCTCTCTACTGCATGAGATAAATCCAGATGTTTTTTATTTCTCTAACGGAACCACCCTTCACCATATGAAGAAGGTATCAATCTCTTCTATTCAGAGATGGGAACTGAAATTGCTGAATCCTGCCCAGGCTGTTAAAGCTCATGAACATCATGATGTAGAGGACAGGACTCCATCTCCCTCTCAATCTTATATTACTAAAACGTCTGGTGCAGCTGTTGAGGGGGAGAAGGCTCCTTCTATCCAATAAGAAAGGATACTTACTCCACCTGCTGCTGCTTCTCTCCCTCCAACCACTCCAGAAGAAATCCTGTCAGACACTCAAGTGCAAGAAACCATACTCTCTACTGCAGAAGACATTAACCAGATGATAGAAGAACTAAGCTCTGAAGAGCCTCTTCCTCCCCTACAGACAGACAAACCTGCAGAACCATCCAAAGAACCAACTCCAGTACCATCACCCTCTCCTACTCCATCTCCAGGATCCCCTGTTCCCTAATCTCCTGCTGCTGACAAAGAGCAAGATGAGACCATACTGATCTCAGATGAAAAAGAACCTTCTCCTGAACCAGCTAAAGCTCCTTAGAAGAGCTTGAATTTCACTCTTCCCACCATACTTGGTGAGGAAGGAGATGTTCTGATTCACACCTCCAGAGCTCAGAGCTCTGTGATAGTAGAAGAAATTACTCCATGGACTGCTCCTCCTCCTCCTCCAGTTACTCAGACTACAACTCCAACTTCTGCTGCTAGTTATATTTTGGGAAAGATAGAACAGATGCTGATGGAACATAGAAAGTAATTTAATAACTCCTTGAAAGTTGTTCAAGAGAATTTCACTGCTCTTGAAAAGGAAATGAGCAGAGGCTTTGCAGAGATTCAACACAATACTGATCAACTGAAGCACTTATTCAAGATAGGTGGAAAAGCACTAGACCATACCATCACCAGTATTTATCAGGTAATGGATCAATCTGTTACTCTAGCTAATAATCAGATATATCTTGAAAAGAAGGCCCAAGAGCACCTTATGAAGATCTGTGAAGAAGTGGGTACTTTCAAAGAAGTGGCCATAGAGAAACTCTGTGTAGAAGTCAGAAAGGGGGAGGGATAGGTAAAAGAACATTTAGAAAAATCTGATGCTAATATAAAGACTCTATGGACTGCCAAGATGGATGAAATTCATACTGATGTAAAAGCCCAGATACAATCTGTGAAATTTCATACCTATGATACTGCAGTATGGGTGCATAACTAGATTTTCCCTGATTTCCAAGCAGACTCAAATATTATTCCTCATCATCTCAATCCTCTTGCTCAACATCAACAAGCTCAGATGCCTTCTCCTAAACCTATATTATCTCCAAGGCCTGAAGTCTCAAAAGTTCCTCCTCAAGAATCATATGCCCAGGTATGGGAAACAAATATACCACAAGATCTACCTGAAGTTCAGATCCCCAAAAGAAGAAAATATGGTGATGGAGCTTCTGCCAGCAAATCCTTTCCAAATCCAGAGGCAGAGAAAAGGAAAGCTAAGGAATTTGCAGAAATCTGGAGTCCTACTTCAAAGTCATTGATCCTGGATACTCTCAAGTTAGTTTTGGATTTTAATGAAAATATACATGACCATTATAGCTCCCATGAATGAGACTTGTATGAGAAGTCTATGACCAAAAGGAGAATCTATGATCGAGAACATGGAAGGAATAATCCTGCACCTCCAAAACCTCATAAATACTACCCAAAGCCATACAATTATCAAAGAAGGCAAAAAGAAAAGAAGGACAGAAAGCATCAGCAACAGCAACATCAAGCTAAAGAATGATCAAAGACTTAGATTATGGATTTGAATTGTGTAGAAATGAATTTTTGACAATTCTATTTATACAAATCCTAAATTTTGTTGATCTACTCTTTGTCTTTAACTTTTGTGCATGTTACTCTATTTTCTCTCTTGTATATCTAGTTCTTTATTTGTTTATATAATTCACCTTAGTGTATAGGGTTCTGACTTCTACAAATAGGGGGAGATTGTTGGGTATTGTATCCACAATAACCTAGATTTGCATGAAGTCACCCTTGAACTAAGATGAATTAAGTTGTATTTGATGTATTGTTTAAGTTATGTGTTTACAAGACTTATTGCCAAGTGTAGATCAATGTCAGTCACAGTGGGTCACTAAACACAGGACCATACAATGTAATTCCTCATTATGTGATCCATGGTGTTGACTAATGCGTAGCCTCTTTATTGGGATACACTTCATTTTCAAGCACTAGGTTTGATGAAGGAAGACTTGTTGCTGATTGGAATGAAGAAACAAAAATTTTCATAAACTGAAATTCTTCTAAGAGTTTTACTCGAGTAGAACTATAGTACTTGAGTAGAACCTTTAGATGTACTCGAGTAGGTATTGTCTAAAATTCGAGTAAAGGAAATGGTTCTCGAGAAGCTTGAATCTAGTTCTCGAGAAGCCAAGTTCATTACTCGAGTATACCTCTTATCTTTCTCAAGTTATCAGTTTCTCCATCTCAGAAATTTTTTAAGTATTATTCTCGAGTAGTGAAGTTCAAGTACTCGAGTAGTTATATTGATTACTCGAGTAGTACAAGATTGTCTCGAGTAACCGAAGTCAAGTTCAACACTCGAGTATATGAGCCTTTGACTCGAGTGACAGAAGGAAAGTTCTCGAGTAATGTCTACCCCACTCGAGTAGTGAAGTTCCAGTACCCGAGTAGTCTATTTACTTCTCGAGAAGTCCAGATCCAGTACTCGAGTAACCAGCTTTCTTTCCAGAATTTTTTCTCTAAGTCTTGTTCTCGAGAAGTTCACTTCTACTTCTCGAGTAACATTTCTAGCACTCGAGTAATTCTTATTCCACTCGAGTGATATTGAGTTCTGACCTAAAGTTTCCTTAAATGTTCTTATCGAGTAATTTGATACTGTCCTCTCGAGATCCAGTCTTAGTACTCGAGTAGTACTCTCTTCACTCGAGTAATCCTTTCTTTTGTTCAAAAAAATTCGCTAAGTCCCTGACAAACGGATTTTTCAAATAACTTGATGTGATTGGTCCACGTGGCCGTCATTAATGATAAATCTAACCGTTAGGGAGATCTTCTAAAAGGTCTTGTCATTACGACTAACCCTAACAAGCGCGTGAAAAGAAATCATTCTAAGAATTCTGAATCTCGAATCTCTTCCCTAATCGGAAGCCGCCGCCGCTCATCGTGCAAATCGCCAAGGGCTTTCGCTCAAGAAGATTCAGACCAGTCAACTTGCAGATCAAGATCATTTTCAATCTCTACATCTTCTCTTTGATCCTATGAGTCCAAGAATTTCAGATCAAGGATCTAGCCGAGAGTCTTCTTCAACAATTTCTGATAAAGCCGTAAAGATCAAGAAGGAAGACCTAGGCAGAAATTTTCCAGATCTGAGTAATTATTCTGTTTGTATTTCTTAAATTCATTTTATTCTTGTAGGAGATTATTCTCCGAGTGTGTGAGCTTTGTTCTCCGATTTATAGGTAGTTTTTATCTTCCGAGTGTAGATCCGTTTTTGTGGATCGAGTTATAGGAATGTTGTTCCGAGTGGTAGGATTGTTTTTAATCCGAGATTAGTGGAGTAGCCGAGTCTAGTGCTTTGCTAGATCGGTGAGTGGAAAATGGACGTACCCAAGGTTGGGGAACAACTATAATTCTTGGTGTCATCTGTGATTTCTTGGTTATTTCTACGTGCATAGACCGCTAAATTTTTTATTCTGCAAATAGACGCTCAACTCACCTATTCACCCCCCTCTAGGTGATTTAGGTAGACAACATAAACACTTTTACGACGTCAATAAAGACGATCACAAATAAGTCCAAGTACTCTCTAAACGTTCGTTGCATTAAGTCCATGAATACTGATGACGTATTTGTTAGCCCAAACGACATTACAGTGAACTCATAATGACCGTAGCGTGTACCAAACGCCGTCTTAGGAATGTCATCTTCCCGAATCCTCAACTGGTAATAACCAGACTTTAAATCAAGCTTCGAGTAGACAGTTGATCCCACCAGCTGATCGAATAAGTCATCAATCTGTGGAATCAGATACTTATTCTCCGCCAGCTTGTTTAACTCTCGATATTCAATGCATAGCCGCAAGTTTCTATCTTTCTTCTTCACAAAGAACACCGGTGGACTCCAAGGTGACATACTTGGACGTATATAGCCTTGCTCTAGCAATTCTTGAAATTAAACTTTCAATTCTGCCATCTCTTTGTGCACTACTCGGTACGGTGAGCGGGCCACGAGTTTCGTACCTGACACTAACTTAATAGCAAAGTCAATCTCTTGTTGGGGCAGTAACCTCGAAAGATCTTTAGGAAATACATCAGCATAATTCGATACGATAGGAACGTCACTCAAATGGTACTTCGACTCACGACCTCTAACAGCGTGAAGAACAACTCCGTGCCTTTTCGAACTGCCATGATTACCTGGAGCACTGATATCAACATCTTGCTCTATCCTCGTAGACAAGCGGACTTATTTTCTCGTTCGGTGTTCAGTCCCAGTGTGAATTCATTAAACTTGCAATCCATACAAGTATGCTGCTTTAAGAGCTAGTCCATACCAATGATCACCTCAAAATTAGATATTGTCAGCACAAATGCTTCCAAACCAAAGTTATGACATTCATATGTGCATATACACCTTTCAATCTGCGTTCACCTTTTATTCTTAAGGCAATATTGTTCCAATCTCATAATTATTATACAAATACAATCACCAAAAGGAATACATTTCACCCAATAACAAGACTTCTTGATTAGTTTATGAATAAAAGGTTTGTACATGCACAACATACATTATTACATAAAGTAGAAGATACATCAGTTAATTACATCTACTTCCTTATTCATATTTGTAATAACATTACATGCCATTTAAGCATTCTCAAGCATAAGACGTTCCCGTCTTATTTTCCGTTCGTGGAAGGCCACTGGTACAATTACGGGCAAAATGTCCCTCGTTGCCACATGTGTAGCAAGAAAGTGGAGCTCGCCCTGCCGCTGCTCCATACTTAGCCTTCTTTTCCATTGGGGCACCGCCACGATAGTCTCGGGAGAGATGTCCTTTTTTTCCACAAGTATAACAAAGTGAAGCTTGACTCTTCGATGCTTTAGCCTTCTTATTAACCCTTGGGAAACTCTGCCAACAGTCTCGAGCCACATGACCCACCTTGACACAAGTATAACATGCAAGAGTGGTTCGCCCAGACGTTGTTCCGGGCTTAAGAGAAGGAGCTGGTGCAGAATTTTTAGACTTCTTATTCCACCGTCGATACCTAGACTTTGAAAAACTAGGTACTTTGAACTCTAGTGTCTGGTGGACTTTTGCCAAGTCCATCTCCAACAATCTAGCTGACTCCACCAGAGTTTGGAATCCCATTAACTTAGGACCCATTAATAGAAAACATAGTTCGTCGCGCAACCCATCATAAGAGTGGTTGATCTTAGTTTCCTCAATTTCAAACACAAACTCTGCATGTTGTCTCAACACAACAAATGCATGCAAGTACTCCTCGACCGTATGTGGTCCAAGCATCAAACACATATTCAATGGTTGAGTCGATGCTCTTCCCCTTGCAATCTGCTCAAATAACCAACTGGCATTGATGCCACCAAAGGAATAGGGGGTTGCACATGCCTTCCAGGTTGTTCATTGATCATTGTGAAGACCACATCAGCTATTCTCTGAACCGTCTCAATAGAAGGAGGAGGATGGTGTTGGCACCTTAGTTGGTGCATTACTCTTCGCCGAGTGTTGGGGTTCCTGCTGCCCCGCACCACTTCTCATTTCCTATAAGCATGAAACACACAATTAAGCAACGCACAATCTCGCCAAAAGCAAGTATAGAAACACGCAAGTTGCTTCAAGAGGTGTATTTTCATTTCTAGGTGGACATTCTTGAGTTCATTTTGTTATAATGGTAAGCACATACACGTGCTTGCCACCCCTCAAAATAATTCGACCACAAATTCGGCGAAGGAAGACCAAGACAAGCTGATACCAAATTGTAACACCTCCATCCGTCATATGAAATATAATAGAGGGTTCGGTCGGGGCCCCACGCCATATTCCACAGACAGCTGGCGGAGTTACGTATTAATATCAAAAGACTGTTAAATGAATCCTAACTCAGAGCATTCTAGTGGAAGCTTCAAGGGTTAAGCTGAACTCAATACATGCAAATGTCCACTATATATGTAAATATATCTCAGGAATGTTTACAAAACACTCAAAATGTTACGACATTAAGGCTTTACAATTGTTTCCTTTTACAAAAGTATTTTCATACATCGGCACGCAGACCGGGCGAAATAATAACAGTTCGCCTTTGGGACTTCAAGGGTCAACAAATTGCAGCATAAGGGACTTCAGCCCGTTATTTTTCACTTGGCTCTCCATCACCTGCATAGCACGACCCACCAAAATGTGGCAAACAAAGCAACAGTCACCATTAGCTGACCAATTTATGACGACCCCACTCCTCACTGGGGGTGGTGATTCTCTTTTCCTGCAAGTAGCGGCATATATATATTTTTGGCAATAGGAACGTGCAACTTAAGCACCATTCGCCACAGACACAGGCTCGATCGGTCATATGCCCCGTGCACTTAGGGCACATTCTCGGTGTACAAGAACTCCCAGGTACCACCACAGTCCCATACTTGATGGTCTAAACTTGAGCATTTCTCTCTTTTCTTCCTATGAGTCGACAAAGTCAAAGGAGCTCTCACAGATTCAATCCCATGACTCACTCCAAGTCAATCGTCATAATGTGGGTGCAGGTTAGCCAAAGTCGGTTGCTCAAACCGTCATGCGCCTAAAGTCGAAACCTTCATGGCCATGACATGATGTGGGTTCATCGTCCCCCTTGTGCCCAAGAAAAACTATTTAAGTTCTCACTAATATAGCCTGCAAGTCTCCTAGAGACAATCTTCGCAACCAATGGCCCACAGGTCTCCACGAGACATGCCTCACAAACATAGCTCACTAGGAGTTTGTTGTTGGAACACCCTATTACTGATTTGGGTAAGGATCACTATGTCCTTAGGAATATGTCTTGACCTCATTGTATAGATTTAAAGGTCAAACAAAAATAGGTCTAGGGCTTAGAACTTAGGTTTGAAAGCTGCCCCCAAGACCTCCTAGTTAAGATTTCAAGTGTAGTGAGACTAAGGCAATTATCGTCGAGCTCAGATCGACGAGGCATCGAACTCAGTTCGACTATCTCTGAGCTCAGTTCAACGAGTCGTCGAACTTGGTTCGACGATCTCCGAGCTCAGATCGACTTTTCTGTCTCTATCCAAAATCAAGATCTCTGAGCTTAGATCGACGATAGTCGAGCTCAGATCGACGATCTCTGTTTAAAGTCAAGTTCCAGTCTCTGAGCTCAGTTCGATGGTTGTCGAGCTCAGATCGACGATTTTCTTGAGAGATCGACGATTTCAGGACTTCAAATTCAGTCAGTTATGGAATTCAAATTTATTCATATCCAGGAGTTAATGCAAAGGATTTTGTAGCTGTTTTAATTAATCTGGAGCAAGTTTCAAGGAGACTAAAGGAGAATGTCACTTAGGACTTTCCTCCAGAGACAGATATCAATTAAGGAAGTCATTTATGACTGGCTAATGGCTATCTATAAGATTGGATTTCAGTATATCTTTTTCAGTTAATAGAGACAGATAAGAGAGACAGAGATGATCAACACAGAATAATAGACAACAAGAGAAAAACTGAGAACATTATCTGAGATCTGTGAGACACACAAGAACTACAGGATTACAGCATCTCATTTCTGATTCAAGTTTTTCAAGGCTTCATCAATCAAGACTCCAGACACAACACATTTCAGTCTTTGCTGAAATCATTCTTTGCTGGAGATCTCAATCATTATGAAGGCCTATCACCCTGTGCAAAGCTTCTCTTCCTGAACAACTGCAAATCTCAGGGGGATCTTTGACAACATCAATCCACTAGTCTTCTCTTTGACTATTGAATAGAGAAGAACAACTTCACCTCTTTTATTTTTCTTTGGTGTAAAATGGTTACTCAAAACTCCCTTCAAAAGTTTTGTGTTTGGTTTCTGAGACCTTGTCAAAACTCAGTGGTGGCAAGACACCTGATAAAAAATCTGGTTTGGTTTTTGAGCACCTTATCAAAAGCTCATTGGTGCCCAGGACACCTGATCAACTATTCCTGCAGTGGATTCCTACCTAGGGTGGTAGAAGCGTGGATGTACCTAGGTTGATTGGGGAACCACTATAGATCCTTGTGTCTTCTGGTTGCCTGTGTTTTATTTGCTGTGTGCTGTGTTTTTGTTTCTTGCTTACTTAGTTTTATTTACTGCAAGCACAATACACTTATAAATAAATCAAGTCTTCCACTGCCAATTAATTTTTAATTTGCAAAATTATTTTAAAATACTCTATTCACCCCCCTTTAGAGTTAAGGTAGATCTTACCCTCACTTTCAATTGGTATCAGATGGAGGTTGGTTATTCAACAACCAGATCTTCACTAGGTTGGTAGTTTTATAGTCTAACACCTGAACCAAAAGATCTCTGATAAGATCAATCATTAATAGAGGGTTATTATTTCTATTATAATAATTTTCATATAAAAGCATGGCACAGAATAAAGATTATGCAAGCACCAGACCTCCATTGTGCAATCTTTCTAAGTTTGCACTTTTGAAGGCAAGGATTAGATTATATATGAATTCTATTGATGAGGATATCTATAATTCTGTTTTGATAGTGTGTCCAAGATCTCCAGCAACTACAAGTACAAATGCTATTCCACCCCCTTCAAGAACAGATGTAGAAATCAAAAAGTGGAAAGTTGCTGATGCTAAGGCAATGAACATATTGGCTCAGACTATGTCTGATGAGATATTTCAAAAAAATGGCTGAATGCAACTCAACAAAAGAAATATGGGACAAGCTATCTGAGATAGTGTCAGGATCTGCTGATGAAAGAAAAGACAGAAGATCCCATCTCATAACCCAGTATGAGAATTTCAAGAAGGGAGAAACTGAGTCAATTGCTGACATGTACAACAGACTCAGTCTAATTGTCAGTGAACTAAAGACTTTGGACAAATAGATCTCATTGACTGAACTCAATGATAAGATCCTAATGTGTTTCCCCAACACTTGGGACTCAAGGATCTGGCCAATCAAGGATGCCAGAAGCCTAAATGAGATCACCATTGAAGCTCTATTGGGCAAGCTCAAGTCTTATGAGCTGCTCATCAAAAATAGAGAGGAAGAACAAAATGCAGCTTCTCCAGCAATAAGGAAGGAGAAGACAATTGCTTTCAAAGCTTCAGAAGATCAGCCTGAAGACAAGGTAAAAGGCAATAAAGAACTGATGAGCCTACTGGCCAAAAGATTTTACAAGATGGCTAGAAAATATTTCAGGAAAAGGTCATCCAGAGGCCATGAAAAGCCAAGGTATGACAAGTCCAGTAACAAAGAAATTATTTGTTTTGGATGCAGGAAACCAGGCCATATTGTGCCTAACTGTCAAGAGAATCAAAATAAGGACAAGAAAGATAGGAGAAGAGACAAAGACTCCAGGAGAAACAACAATGACAAATCCTACTCCAGCAAGAACAAACACACCAAGAAGGGGTTTGTAGCTGAAACCTGGAGTGAAACTGAAGAAGAATCAGAGGCATCATCAAGCTCATGTGATGATGAAGATGATGCTCAAGAGAAGGAGTTCTGCATGATGTCTATCAATGTCTCTCAACATAATTCTGATGCAGAACAAGAGTCAGAATCTGAATCTGAACATGAAGCTGAAGAAGATCAGGAAATAGATTCTTTTTATTTCAATTCAGAAGACTTTAGATCTGAATTTAAGGCACTTTGTTTAGACCTGCTAAAGTCTGAGAAAGAGATTATCTCTCTCAGAAATCAATTGTCTGAACATAGCACTTTAAAATCAGATAACCTCAAACTCTCTGAGGAGTTGGAATACTGTAGGGAGGAGATAGCTTCACTGAAAAGTGAACTATCTCAAGCAAAGAAGTTTGAAGAATCCCTCAATGGGAGAAGCATCAGACTGATGGACATCACAAGCACAGTGAACTCAAGACTTAACAGTACACTGGGCTTGCATGCTTCATCCAGCCAATCTATAGTGTTAACAACCCCAATTAAGTTTATCTCAGATAAAGGAAAGGAAGTTGTAGAGGTAGCTAGGAAGAATCCTGATTTACCTAAGAAAAACAAAGTTCAACGGAAAACGTCGAACAGAGCTCGACAATTGCGGAAAGGAGCTCAGCGATCTCAGGCTGAATCGTCGAACTCAGGTCGACGATCGCTGAACTCTGAACTCTAGCAAAGTCGATCTTCGAACGAAGCTCGACGATCTGACCCAAGATCGTCGAACTCAGCTCAGAGATCGTCGAACAGAGATCAGAGCTTTGAACAAGGTTTTAAGGGTAAATCAAACTTCAATCCTAGTGGTCCCACATCCCAAGGCTTCAACCCTTATGCTGAATGGATAATACCTCCAAGGAGATATCATCCTGAAGGCTATAAGAGTCAACCAGGGATGTCATTTTTTTCAGATTTTAAAGGTTATCAACCTAGGCCCAAGGTAAACTGGGTCAAAAATAAATAAATTGTTTTATGTGCAGGTGAAGTCCTATCCAACAATAAACTAGCAATGGTATCTGGATAGTGGGTGCTCAAAGCACATGACAGGAAGCAAGGATAATTTAACATCCTTCAAAGCCAAGCTTGGACCAAAAGTTATATTTGGAGACTCAAACTTTGGACAGACCAAGGGATATGGTGCAGTCCAAATAGGGTCAGTCACATTCAAGAAGGTGGCCTATGTGGAAGGACTGAAGCACAATTTAATCAGCATCAGTCAACTGTGTGATGAAGGCTACCAAGTGACATTCAACAAATCCTCATGCAAAATCAGATCAGAGGACAACACAACTGTGTTGAAAGGTAAAAGGAAAGGTAACATCTATCTTGTAGATTTCCATTCAACTAAGGTAGATATTTGCCTGTTCAACTCTGTCAGTAAACCAAATGAACTATGGCATAAGAGATTAGGACATATAAACCTTAGAACTATTGTTAGGCTATCCAAGGACAACCTTGTTAGAGGACTACCTTCTGGCCCCTACAAGAAGGAAGGACTTTGCAGGGCTTGTCAATTAGGCAAGCAAACTAAAAATAGTTTCAAGTCACTTAATAAGAGTGATTCACCTAGGATCTTGTATCTGTTACACATGGATCTTTTTGGACCCATTACAGTACAAAGCCTACGAAGGAAATCTTACACTTTAGTAGTTGTAGATGACTTCTCTAGATTTACATGGGTGTTCTTTCTGAGGAAGAAGTCTGATAACTTTAAGTATTTGACAGAGTTTCTCAAATGCATACAGATTGAGTTCAATACTCACATTGCCCTGATCAGAAGTGATCATGGAACAGAGTTTGATTCTCTTCTTATGCAAGAGTTCTGTCAGAGTGAAGGGATCATGCACACTTTCTCAGCTCCTAGAACTCCTCAACAAAATGGGGTAGCTGAAAGGAAAAATAGAACCCTTATTGAATCTGCTACTACATTGTTGACAGATACTCACCTTCCTCTATCCTTTTGGGCAGAGGCAGTAAGCACCTCAAACTATGTGCTGAACATAAGTTTGATACATAAGCTGAAGGGCAAGACTCCCTATGAATTACTCAAAGGAAAGAAACCTAAAGTAGATTATTTCAAGATTTTTGGTTGTATTTTTTACATACACAATAATGACAAGAAATACATAGCAAAATTTCAAGTCAAAGCTGATGAAGGAGTGTTTCTGGGATACTCCATGATCAGTAAAGCTTATAGGATATATAACAAATCTTCTCTTAAAATTGAAGAATCTGTACATGTATCTTTTGATGAAACTAACATGTCTTATAAGGAGAAGAATGCTTCTACCATAGAACCTTTGCAGGTACATTCTCTTTAAGAAAATTTGGACAGGTTACACATTATAGAAAAGGATACAACACCTTCACCTATCCAACAAAAAGGTGAAAGCAGTGAAGATGAAGAGGACACTCAACATCTTGGTGAGAACCACATTGAAGAGCCAGTTGTTGTTCCACAAGAGGAAACAACAACACAGGTTGGTGAATAATCAACACCCCCTGTTGATTTAGTAACATCAAGAGATCATCCAATCTCCCAAGTGATTGGATACATCTCAGCTGGTGTGCAAACCAGAAATCAGGTCAACCAAAATCTGATGCACACCTGCTTTCTATCTCAAATTGAGTCTCAATCCATACAAGATGCAGAACAAGATCCACACTGGATCATTGCAATGCAAGAGGAGTTACATCAATTTGAAAGAAATAAAGTTTGGGAGCTAGTGCCATGGCCAAAGGATCACTCCATTATTGGAACAAAATGGGTGTTCAGGAACAGACTGGATGATCAAGGAATTATTGTAAGGAATAATGCAAGGCTAGTTGCACAAGGATACTCACAAGAAGAAGGAATAAATTATGACCAGACCTTTGCACCAGTTACAAGGTTGGAGGCCATAAGAATATTTCTAGCTTATGCAGCTCACAAGGGATTCAAGGTCTATAAAATGGATGTAAAGAGTGCATTTCTCAATGGAGATATCAAGGAAGAAATCTATGTTAGACAACCTCCAGGTTTTATCTCTCCAACTCATCCTGATTATATTTTTAAATTGCATAAAACATTATATGGTCTCAAGCAAGCTCCTAGAGCATGGTATGAGACCTTAGCATGCTTTCTTTTGAAAAATGATTTTATAAGGGGTAGAGTAGACCAAACTCTTTTTATTAGAACTCATAAGTCCAATACCCTACTAGTGCAAATTTATGTAGATGACATTATCTTTGGATCTACTGATTCAAATTTGTGCAAAAGGTTTTCCAACCTAATGCATTCTAAATTTGAAATGAGTAACATGTGTGAGCTTTCCTTATTTCTAGGATTGCAAGTCAAACAGCATGCTGATTGCATATTCATCTCTCAAACCAAGTATGCAAAAGAGTTGGTTAAGAAATTTGGTATGTCTGAAGCATCCTGCATGAAAACACCTATGTCTACTAATGTTGTATTAGATGCTGATGAACATAGGAAGCCTGTTGATCAGACAACATATAGAGCAATGATTGGCTCTTTATTGTATCTTACAGCTAGTAGACCTGACATAATGTTTGCTACATGCATCTGTGCTAGATTCCAAGTAAGCTCTAGAGAGTCACACCTAACATTAGTAAAAAGGATTCTTAGGTATGTGAAAAGTTGTCCAAATCTAGGTCTCTGGTATCCAAAAGATTCGGGATTTGAATTAACTGGATTTTCAGATGCTGATTATGCTGGATGTAGAGTAGACAGGAAAAGCACCAGTGGAACTTGTCAGTTTCTTGGTGACAGACTTGTCTCCTGGTTTTGTAAGAAACAAACATCTGTGTCCACATCAACTGCTGAAGCTGAATACATGGCAGCAGGTAGTTGTTGCTCACAGATATTGTGGATTCAAAATCAGCTCCTAGACTATGGTTACAACTTAGATAAGTCCAAAATATTTTGTGATAACACCAGTGCTATTTCTATAGCACAAAATCTAGTCCTCCATAGTAGGACAAAACATATAGAGATTAAGCATCACTTTTTAAGAGATAATGTTGAGAAAAATAAAATTGAACTTAAATATATCCCAACTGATTTGCAAAGGGGAGATATTTTCACCAAACCCTTGGATGAAAAGAAACACACCTTCTTTCTGAATCAGTTAGGAATATTAGATGGAGGAAGTTTAAATTAGATCCAAGATTTTAAAACCTAAAAATTGACCAAGACTAGGCTAAAAACTTGATTTTTCTAGTGTCTATAGGTTTTTTCTGAACTCTGACCTCCGATCGACGTTTTTCCCCAAGATCGTCGAACGAAGATCGACGTTCTCATGAGATCGTCGAACTGAGCTCAGCGTTTTCCAGATAGTGCTAGGCTATCTCTTTCCGGTCAGAGATCGTCGAACGCATCTCGACGCTCTCCAATATCGTCGAACGAAGATCGACGATGTTGAAGACCTTTCAGATTCCTTTAGAAGCCCAGATCGTCAAACTGAATTCACCGATCTTTCCTTTTCTGCGTCAAACCCTAATATAAAATTCATTTTTCGGTCGTCGTTCTCTTTTGTGCATTCATACTTTCTGAAGAGCTTTCTTTCCCTCCAAACCCTTCTACACTTTGTCATGTTTGTTTGTTTTTGTAGGAAAACATGGCCGTCTCTGTTGAAGTCTTAGCAACAATGAAGTTTGACACCGGCTTCGACATCGACATGGATTCATTCGAAGGCAGTGATCAAATCTTCAAGGATATTCTGGAACTGTTCAAGGAACAACAGTTGGTTCCTATCATGTCTACAAGGATGAAATTAGCTGCAGATGAGATTAAGGAATGGGTGTTTACAGCACATAACCTGGATCAAAACACAGTGATTGGAATAATATCAGGAACACAGGTATCCCTAACTCCTGCGATTATAATAGAAGTTTTCCAATTGAGTACTGGGCATGATTCAGTAGAATTATCTGGAGAGGAATTTTCTAGTATGTTGGATAGAATGGGTCACTCAGCAACAAACCCTAATAAGTTGCTTAAGAAAAATCTGTCAGTGGAGTACAGATTTTTAGCTGATGTTGTGGGAAAGGTACTTTTAGCAAAGCATTCTGCTCATGATACTATATATAGGTACCAATTAAGTTTGATGGGTGCCTTAGTTGATAAGAAACATTTGAATTGGGGAGAAATATTCTTTGATTTAATTAAGAAGAAGATTAACAAGAATTTTGTTAATTTTGGGAGGATTTTAGGACTGTTTCTGCATAATAGATGCCCCCAACTGCTTGTTTTCAGTGGTATGCACATCAATGCCTCCAAGAGACTCTCCTATGCTCTCTTTGGAAAGTGGGACAGGCAAATTTCCAAACCCAGCAGGGGTCCAACAGTTACCTCAACTTCAGGCACAAGGACTGTACAAGTCACTTCCCCTCAGCCATCTGCCCCCCTGGAAGAATTGCCTGCCTCCTCCTCATCTCCACCATCTCCACCTATTATTTATTCATCCATCCCTACATCCACCATCACCATTTCAATTTCATCCCCCATCACTATTTCATCTCCCATCTCAACACCATCTCCATCTATCTCTTCACCACCACCAGCAACTCATCTAGAGCAATTCCATCCTCTACATTATTATCCCCCTCTTGACATTGATTCATCCATCCATCTTCCATCATTCAATCTGTTAGATGATTCCTTCATGGATGATTCTCATTTTTCACCTCTTGAGCCCCCATCATCCTCTACTTCTTGCCAACAATTGCTTCAAGATATTCTTGCTCAGCAATCCTTCACCCCATTCATTTCCATTCCAGTGACATCCCTCACCACCATTCCCATTTCTCAACCATCCATCCCACTGCCATCCACATCATCTCTCAACATACCTGCAGCTCCACCAACTCCATCAACTTCTATAACATTCTCTTCTACCTCTACTCAAGCATCCCTTGAGCAAGTAGATCTTCTAGCCCTTGCAGATAAGATTTATGAGATGTTAACTCCCAGGCTAGCACTCTTGCTGGAGACCTCCATGGCTCCACTTCTTAAATCTATCAATGAATTATCTACCAGGCTTTCTTCTTTCCATCCTCCTCAGGCAATCCCTTCTGTGGGGTGCCTTGATCCAGTTTCAACTGAATCCAGGTAAGGGGAGATGCCACATGAAGAAGAGATGCTGTCTGCTCCAGATGAAGAAGTACCAGTTGCTCCAGCCCCAGATCCAGTTCTATCTTTCAGTTCAGTTGACTTTAGGTCACTGCTTTCAGAATTTGATGCTCTCCATAGCAGATATCTTCCAGCTCAAGAAGCTGAGGATCTTACTAAGACCATTGTGCCTATTTCCAGTTGTGATCCCAGCTTGATATCTTCATATATTAATTCTATCAAGGCTGTGGAAATTGCTACTTATGTTGATACTGTGTGTGTTGATGCTGCTGCTGATGAAGTTAGTTTTGATATTGCTGATGATTTGATGATGACAGAGGCTAATGATTCAGAGTCTGTTATTATTGTTGTTGAGCCTGCTGTTCCAGCTTTTGTTTCAGAATCTGCTGCTGCTGTTATTACTGTTTCTGATGTTCCTGCTGCTCTAGCTGTTAGTGTTGCTATTTTTATTGTTAGTACCATTTCTGTTGCTACTTCTGTTTCTGCCAGTGTTGCTACTTCTGCTTTTGCTTCAGCTTCTGTCACTGCTTCTGTTACTACTGCTGCTGCTTCAACTAGACAATCTAAACAACAAAAAAATATATTTAAAGGATTGATGAGATGTATGACAATCCTCAAAGCTCAGATAGTGACAAATTTAGAACGGATTCTGATGACTCCTCTGCAACCATTGCAAGGAAGAGGAAAGTCAGAAGCAAAGCCTTGAAGAGAGTCCCTCCAGAGAAAGTGAAAAATGATAATGATATTCCTTATTATATTCTGCATGACTGCCCAATAACTGAACCCTGGATGCAGTTTTCTAAGAATCAATTGAAGGCTATGAAGAAGAGGAGGAAGTATGACAAAGGCACATCTCACCATAATCCTCTTCCTCCTCCTCCCTCTCAAGATGCAGGAACTGGTGGAAGTTCTGCTTCAGAAACCTCTCATGTTGCAACTCAAAGTTCCTCTCAGACTCAAGATAGATCACAATCCAGAGGATATCAACAAAGAGGCTACCAATCCAGAAGAGGCCAATATAGAGGAAATCAAAGAGGATACATAGTTTATTCTAGAGGACAATCAAGACAACATCCTTATCACAAGGAAGGACAAGGCCCCATTGATTCAACTTCTAGTCCTTTCCCTTACAAGCTTAAAGAAATTGTTACTTCAAGAGCTCCTCCTGCTGATACAATCAATAGATATGAACCTCTTGTTCCCTTTGAAGATCCAGAGAACAATCCTCTTTCTTGGACAGCAAGGATGAAAGAATAAGCTGCTTTAGATCAAATAAAGAAGGCAAGTGAACAAGGGAGAGATACCTCAAACATCACTACTTTATTTGAGCAAAGAAAGAAAGAATTTTAGAGATACTTCTCCAGAAAATTCTTTGATCCAGAGAGTTACTTGAAGCTGCACCCAAAGGCTGTTGTTCCCAGACCCAAATCTCAAACCTTCCTAGGTACTGCTGATGACAGAAGATCCAAGAAGGAAGCTCAAGATCCCAATAGAGAAATCTTATTCAAAAAGAGAGAAGAAAAGGACTGATTGTGTAAGATGAATAATATATATCTCTCTCTGACAATCTGCTGTGATTATATTTGCTTCTGCAATGCTGCACTTCATTATTCTGCAATGTTGTATTTGCTTTTGTTTCTGCTTGTATGCTTTTTATTTCCTATATGTCATGTAAATAGTAATCCTAACCCAAATAGGGGGAGATTGTTGGAACACCCTATTACTGATTTGGGTAAGGATCACTATGTCCTTAGGAATATGTCTTGACCTCATTGTATAGATTTAAAGATCAAACTAGAAAAGGTCTAGGGCTTAGAACTTAGGTTTGAAAGCTGCCCCCAAGACCTCCTAGTTCAGATTTCAAGTGCAGTGAGACTAAGACAATTATCGTCGAGCTCAGATCGACGAGACGTCAAACTCAGTTCGACTATCTCTGAGCTTATTTCAATGAGTCGTCGAACTCGGTTCGAAGATCTCTGAGCTCAGATCGACGTTTCTGTCTCTAGCCAAAATCCAGATCTCTGAGCTTAGATCGACGATAGTCGAGCTCAGATCGACGATCTCTGTTTCAAGTAAAGTTCCAGTCTCTGAGCTCAGGTCGACGGTAGTCGAGCTCAGATCGACGATTTTCTTGAGAGATCGACGATTTCAGGATTTCAAATTCAGTCATTTATTGAATTCAAATTTATTCATATCCAGGAGTTAATGCAAAGGATTTTATAGGCGTTTTAATTAATCTGGAGCAAGTTTCAAAGAGACTAAAGGAGAATGTCACTTAGGACTTTCCTCCAGAGATAGATATCAATTAAGGAAGTCATTTATGACTGGCTAACGGCTATCTAGAAGATTGGATTTCAGTATATCTTTTTCAGTCAATAGAGACAGACAAGAGAGACAGAGATAATCAATACAGAATAATAGACAACAAGAGAAAAACTGAGAACATTATCTGAGATCTGTGAGACACACAAGAACTACAGGATTACAGCATCTCATTTCTGATTCAAGTTTTTCAGGCTTCATCAATCAAGACTCCATACACAACACATTTCAGTCTTTGCTGAAATCATTCTTTGCTGGAGATCTCAATCATTCTGAAGGCCTATCACCATGTGCAAAGCTTCTCTTCCTGAACAACTGCAAATCTCAGGGGGAGCTTTGACAACATCAATCCATTAGTCTTCTCTTTGAATGTTGAACAGAGAAGAACAACTTCACCTCTTTTATTATTCTTTGGTGTAAAAGGGTTACTCAAAAGTCCCTTCAAACGTTGTGTTTGATTTCTGAGACCTTGTCAAAACTCAGTGGTGGCAAGACACCTGATCAAAAAATCTGGTTTGGTTTTTGAGCACCTTATCAAAAGCTCATTGGTGCCCAGGACACCTGATCAACTATTCCTGCAGTGGATTCCTACCTAAGGTGGTAGAAGAGTGGATGTACCCAGGTTGATTGGGGAACCACTATAGATCCTTGTGTCTTCTGATTGCCTGTATTTTATTTGATGTGTGTTGTGTTTTTGTTTCTTGCTTACTTAGTTTTATTTACTATAAGCACAATACACTTATAAATAAATCGAGTCTTCCACTGCCAATTAATTTTTCATTTGCAACATTATTTTAAAATACTCTATTCACCCCCCCTCTAGAGTTAAGGTAGATCTTACCCTCACTTTCATTTGTAACGCCCCAAATTTCTTGAGGTGTGAGATGCTTCTCTGGGAGTTACCGCCCGATGGTAGCTAGTTACCGCGCGGCGGTAGCTCCAGGGTTTGAGTCGAAATCTCGAGCAAGTGTCGAGTTCTCGAGAAAGATATTACCGCATGGCGGACAGTTGTTACCGCGTGGCGGTAGCAGAGGAATTAATCTGGCAGACCTCTCAGGAAGCTATCGCTGGGCGATAGTGGTACCGCTGGCAATAGCTGGGTCAAATTAATTGATATGGTTCTCGAGATCATACCGCGCGTCGGTAGAAGTTAGCGCACAGCGGTAGCGGCTGGTGCTGTGTCGTAACTGAAGTCCTCTATCGCGCGACATTAGCGTCCTATTGCTCGGCGGTAGTGAAACCGAAACGACGTTGGCCACGTGTTGGCCTGTGATTGGAGGGTTTGGGCAGTTGTGCTCGAATCGAGGAGTTGAATTAAGGTACCGCGCGGCGGTAGTTAGTTACCGCTCGGTAGTAGCTTTATTTATATGCCTAATTTTGGTCGTTTTCACTTCATTTCTTTTGGAGTGAGGAGTTGGCCTGGTTTTGCTAGAGGAGTTGCGGCGCTGGAGGGAAAATCTCGTCGTCATTTAAGTTTCAGAGTTCCGATTCGCAAGCCGAGTCCGGACCTGTGGAGGCAAGATCATTGTGGTCGCGTTCATCTATCTTGATCTTTGGCATGACATCGAAGATAGTGCAAATGGTAACGATTCTCAACTTAGACATATGAAGTCCTCTTCCTTTTGTATAGGAAACCACCTCCCGCGAGTGTGCGGTGAGTGTGAGGTTTTCCTTCAGGTAGATATAGTATATCCCTGCAGTTTTTGCATATAGAGTTCGAAATTGAAGTACAAACATAGACATTGTGTGTGAAGCCCATCTAGATAGGTTGGTCTGGATTGGTGATGTTTTAATTATGCTTGTATTGGACGGAGAAGACTCTGTGATGTTTGTTTTTTTCGAGTTTCTACCTTGGGGACTAACTCCAAGGAGCACCTAGAAAACTGGGTAGATCGCATTTCTGCCAGATACCGCACGGCGGTAGTGCTATCATAGGCGGTAGCTCCTTGAGAGCTTTGTTTGTGGCCTGTGTCCTGGAGACCTAGGGCTTGAGATATGGAGCTGAGAGCTCTGGGAACCCAGCTAGGTGGCATGCAAGCCACCCATGTAGCATAACGGGATTATGTATTGATTGGAGAAATGGGATTGAGGAGGCCGACCCGCGTCTTGGTATTTTTTGCCCGGCGATGTGAGCAACGGGAAAGGGCCGAAACTACCCAGTAGTTATGTGGTGCATCCGCGGGTAATGATGTCTGTCGCAGACATAGTTTCGGGTCTTAGGCCTTGCGCAGGCCGTAGAGACTACCAAAATGCCCATGTTGTTTCCATCTGGAGAACGGTGGTGCGTCCCTGGTTTTTGCCCGGACACCGAGAATGTGCCCTGAGAGCAGGGGGTGTGTGGTCGTTCGTGATTATGCCCGTGGTGAAGTGTACTTAAATTGCACTTTCATTATTATGTTTGGTTTTGCTAATACATTACAGGGAAGGAGCTCCGCCGCCCCGACTAAGGGGCAGGGTCGTTATAATTTGGTCAGATTTAGCTGATCGTTGCCTTGTCATACCACCGTTCGGTGGATTGTTCTTGCAGGAATAGGTGAGCCATGTGGCAAGTAGCGGGTTAAGGCCCTTGATGTTGTGCTGGCCCTTGAAGGCCAAAGCGAAGTGTTTACTTTTACTGTTTTCATGTACGGCCGGCCTGCGTGCCGAAGTATGTAAAACACTCTATTTCAAGTTGAATGTTGTAAGACCATAAGGTCAAGACTCTATGTGTATTTATACTTTCATTCCTGCTTTGGGTTATAGTGGACATTCATGTGCTGTGATGAGTTCATCTAACTTGCTTAAAAGCTTCCGCTAGAATGCTCTGTGTTAGGTTTCGATATCGTCTCATAGTATTTTGGTATTAATATGTAACTACGATGACTGTCCGTGGAATATGGCGTGGGACCCTGGTCGGACCTTCTGTTATATCCCATGTGACGGATGGTGGTGTTACATATCTAGCGTCGGCGGTAGCACTACCGCTGCACAGTTGGGACATAAGTCACTTCTTCCCCATTTTGGGGTGCTTTCCTGGAGATCACCTCCAGTACTATCATTGCAGCATCCTGCACACCCCCAGACCCTAGATTCTACACATTGAACCACACATTTTATCCACTGAGTCTTCTCCAGTACGCAAATCAATTCATCGTCAATCCAGACCAACCTGTCCAGATGGGCTTCACACATCATGTCTATTCCGTACTTCGATTCCGGATTTATATGCAAGTTTTATCGGGGATCACAACGATCTACCCACTGGAAACCACCCTTTTCTTCACCTTTTGGTGAGGGGTTCCATGCACGTATGCAAATTTAGGACTTAACTTGTCCAAGGAGAAAGTCGTTACCCTTATTGATCTTTTCGGGGCCATGAATAAGTCTTCTATCAAGATGGAAAGGAGCACATCACTTTCCTCGTCACGGATATTACTTCGGCTCTTGATTCTGATCACGGGATCTCCTTCACCAAGCTTGCAACACTAAGCATCAGCCTCTTTCCCTCAAGAACTTGAAGTACCAAGATAGAGAGAAAAGTGGGAGTTCAATCTCATGCCAAACTTATATATAGAGGCTACCGCCACGCGGTATCTACTAGCGTCGCGCGGTATCATAGGCGGTTGCCGCTTAGGCCAATCAACATCGCGTTGTCACTCCAAAATAGCCTCCACCTTACTGCCACGTGGCAGCTACCGCCGCGCATCAAGCTACTATCGCCACGCGGTACTTTAATTTGAGCTATCGCCGCGCATTTGCTCCTACAGCCGAGCGATAGTCACTCAACGCTGCCTCGAAAGCGTTGAGAGATAGTGTCATGTGCTAGCCCACTACCACCCCGTGGTAGTCCTCTCAACTCTTCGTCGAAAGCATTGAGTGCGTTGAGAGGTACCGCCATGCGCTAACTTTGCTACTGCCACGCAGTAGATACACGAGATGACAGTTTATTTAATTCAAAGGCTAACGTCAGCGTTAATACTACCGCCGCGCGTTAACTTCCAATTTTTCCTTTTTAGGATTTTTGTGGTGTTACACCAGGAGCGTTCTCTCCCAGGGACAGGTTCGTAACCACCGGTACCGAAGGCGTAGCCCACTCGCCCCTCACAACGAATGCCAGGTGAATGGTTTGTACGACCTCCATCTTGAACTCTTCTAGCATCCAGATCGTGACACCACTCGCCTGAGGTGGCGAGTTGCCCAAGCTAGATCCTTCTCCCTCGCCTCTGGCCATGAAGCTTAACTCAAGATTTTCCTTTGCAAGCTACAGTCTATGCTCACTGCACCAAAACTGTTAAAACCAAAATTTGGCTTCAACGAGAGTTTGGTCCCGAAGGGGTAGCTTGCACCTATTTCTCTCGAACTTGAACTCTTGACTGGTCTCTCGGAACTAGAAACTGACCATGGGCTGCAACGTGGAGGTCCCACCACACACCCGAAAGATCTCTAGAGCGCTTCCCCTCATAAGCCAAAAAGCTAAGTTGAGCACCATGAAGGGCTCTCGCAGGCGAACCAAATAACCAAGGAGGTAGAAGTCAAAAGAACTGGATCCACTCCAAAGGTTCCCACAGGGTCTATTTATAGAATTTCAGGTCTGGTCTGCAAGCAGCGCAACTCCGTTGTTCTGAAATGTTATACACAACCCACATTAGTCTGCCAATAGTGTAACCCCGTTGTTTTGAAAGGCTACTGGCAGGCCAGCAGGGGCAATATGGTAAGAGACACTACTGGGCAAGTGGTCCCCTAGACGAGTCCTCAATGGGGCTGGCACTCGCAGCCAGCCCGGGGCATAGGGCAAGTGCGGGACCAACTACCCCACTCGCCTACCCCCTGCCATAGGCCTGGGGCGAGTATGAGCATAAATGCTCCACTCGCCCCCTTGCTCCTTACTACTCGGTCTGGCCGAGTCAGGGAGGTTCCACTACACTCGCCTGTCCGACTTGCTTGAGACCTAAACTATGCACCATTCGACTAGCTCTTCTCCTAACGGGCCCACTCGCTGGGCACAGGGTTGTACAAAGCTGAAGGTCATCAGTCTCGCTGAGTATATGGACTCCTTGGATTATATGAGCGATCGTTGCCTGATTGGAGAGGAGATCCATGAGAAGGTCTGGACCAGAGAGGTGGAATCCCAGATGGAGGACATTTCGAGCTTTATCTTAGGTGGGGAGTGTCAAAGGCGCTATAGATGGTGCGCAGGAGGCTTGGATGTGATGTCTCAGGTATTATCTTTGATGACCTTTCTGATGATGAAAAATCGAATTCTGAAGAAGATGTAGTTGTTTCTTGGCCTCTGTGTATTTGTACTTGCTTTTATAGCTGAGTTTCGTATGATATTACTGCCTTGTGATGGCCTTGTGTTTGTCTTTGTACTTTTGTTCTTGCACTGTGTATCATCTTTTGATGATGTATATATGCTTTAAAGTGCTTATGTGGATTGCCTTTGCAATTTTATTTCAGCGTTGAGCTTATCTTGTGTGATGATTATCAGACGTATTGACGTCGTTGACTGGTTGTATGTTGAAGGGCGAGACCCGATGACATTTTAACTTGCTTTCCAAACGAAGATAAAGATATTTGGACCGGGGTGCCACTGATTGTAGTGAACTACCGCAGGGAAGAAGGGTGCGCTTTTGATCTGTGGTAGTGCAAGATCAGTTGATGATGGCAAGGGATAAACCTTGCTAGCCGTTTGTTGATTGTGATGGTGAAGTGCCAACCTTCGACCAAGGAAACCGTGCGGGGGAACAGGCCCTGACGGCGATGTGACCTACCATAGGAGATAAGGACAAACCTTTGATCAGGGGCGGCGTGAGGCCACTTGGAGACGGCGAGGGGTAGACCCTTCCAGCCATTTTGGCATATGCGATGGGGGCATGCCCTAGCGTTATCGAGACCTACCGCGGGGGGCACCTTTGACTTGGGGCGATACGAGGTCATTCGGGGCATGACACTGCGGTATGTCCTTACCGTGGGGAGAAGAGCGCACCTTTGAACCGGGGCAAATAAGGACTACTGTGATGCTGACTGTTGGCGGTTGAGTAGACGAGCTTCGACTATTCTCCCAGCAATAAGGTTTGGGAACAGAGAGAAACATTGCATTAGTGTAAATCAAAGTTTGTACAAACATATTTTGTTGAGTTTGAGAGTTAGAAAAACATGGGTGAAACGCCAAGACTGGAATGTAGTATAGCATCCTCTTCTTGACTTTGAGCTTTTGCTTGAGCATTTTAGCTAGTGAAATGACGGTATAAGTGAGCATAGAAAACGTCCAAGAGCGACTGTTGAAGTTGTTGGAACCGTTGTTTCACATTCCCTATGTTTGAGAATATCAAATCCCAGGCTGTATTTGATCACGTCTTGTGTTGATAGAGTGTGCAGGTTGACAGGTTCAAGCAAAAAAAAGAAGTCTCCTATGGATGCTTACGTTGAGCGATAGAAGTTGCCGCCAGGCGGTAGCCGCAAATTAATTGGGCAGAGCTCTCGGGAACCTACCGCTTTGCGCTAGTTCTATCGCCCGCACTAGCTCGATGAATTAATTGGACAAAGTTCTCGGGATCCTACAACGCAAGCGCTAGCATGGTACCGCGCAGCGGTAACCCACTCAACTCCTCAAGGCATTGAGAGCGTTGAGACAACACTACCATCGGGCGCTAGCATGGTACCGCGCCGCGGTAGTCCACTCAACTCTTCAAGGCGTTGATTGATTTGAGACAGGCCTACTGTCGGGTACTAGCATGGTACCGTGCCGCGGTAGTCCACTCAACGCTTCAAGGAGTTGAGGGCATTAAGGGCGTTGAGGCGTTGAGACAGGGCTACCGCCGGGCGCTATCTTCTTAATGCGTTGTACTAGCATTTGAAAAGGGAAAATATTCATTTTGAATATTTTTCCAAATGTGGAGGATAGCTGGCACATCAAGCGCGTGAACCTACCGCTGGGCGCTAGTCTTACCGCCGGCGGTAGCCTATTTTCACGAAGACGTATATAAAGCTACCTCGGTTTCTAAGCCCATTACCTAAGATGAAAATAGACAAGTTCGTGGATTCCAGGGTTCGGCCGCCTCTTTGCATTCCATACCAATCGTCTTCGTCGAAGAAGAAGAAAGTCGTCTCCCTCCCATTCGCACACGAAGAACTCTGGCGATCAAAGATCTACACCGACTATGAAGATCTTACCGGTTGCTACCATATGAAGATCTCAAGCACCGGCCGCGGATCGCTCAACAGAGAAATCGTCTAGAGGGATAACTTAATCTTTTAGACTCTTTACATCTTTACTTCTGTAATCTTCTCTTTTTCTTAATCTTGTGGTGAGGAAAATCTACCGGTGAGGGTCGTCGGAATCCGGGTAGGATTCTGTGAAAATCGTCTCGGGGTAGGGACTTCTAGATCGGAGGATCTAGCGGGACTCTAAGACCCTTCCTTGCGTGGAGATGAAGAGCCGGCTCAAAGACCTTTCTCGGAGGGAAAGGGATAGAGCCAACCGGTCCGTGGAGCGGGTCGGTATAGAAAACAAAAGAGTTCTAATTTCTCATCGCCTTCGATCTCCAGCGTCACGGGGATCACAATTTTGTAATTGTCTAAACATTAGTTATTTTTAATTCTTGCAATGGAATTACATTACTTCTATTGTATCATCTATGTTGTGTGCTGAAATTATTTTTTGTTATTCTTCCGTGGGGTATGCAAATGAATCTGCACAGGAAAACGAGTTCACAAGCTTACTGCCGCGCTTTAGCTACCTAACGCCCTGAGGTAGCTTCCAGAACTCGATTTCCTGGGGCGAAATCATTTGAATTTACAGTAAATGCTCGAAACCTTATCCCCCCCCCCGAAGGTTTGTCACGAGATCCAACAAGTGGTATCAGAGGGAGGTTACTTCAAAAGGCTTAAAATCCTGAAGTAAGAAGACCAACTCTGTTCACGCGTTTTCTGAGGGACAAGGTGTGAGTAGACCTCCACTGTTTACGGGGAGTGACTATAGTCACTGGAGAACTCGAATGAAAATTTTTCTGATGACTCAAAGCATGGACGTATGGTCCATGGTAAAGAAAAAATACACTACACTAACGGTCACTGTAGGTGATACCGTCGTAATCAAACTAAATGATAAATGGGATGATGTAGATAAGCTTAGATGTACAAACAATGCTAAGGCTATGAACTCTCTATTCTGCGCATTAAATAAAACTGAATTCAATATAATCTGCAACTGTGAAACTGCTTATGATATTTGGCACTTACTTGAACTTACTCACGAAGGTACTTCGCAGGTGAAAGAGTTGAAGCTTTTCCGACTCAAGTCTGAATATGAACAGTTCTGGATGGAGATCGATAAGGAAGTTAACAGCATGTATACACGATTCACCAAGATCGTCAACGCCTCAAGATCCCTCAGGAAGAGCTTTTCAAATGGTGATCTAGTGAGGAAGATCATGCAATCATCACCTCCTCGCTGCAACCCGAAGGTGACTACGATCGCCGAATATCAAGATATCAGCACCCTGGAGATAGAAAGCCTCATCGACAATCTGAAGACACACAAACTTGAACTAAAGATTCAAGCGGAGGAGTATCCCAGGGAAGTAAAGAAGAAGGGACTGGCGTTGAGGGCTGCAAGGGATAAAAAGGATGCTGAAGAATCTGAGGAAGATGACGAGGAAAGCCTCTACGTTTGGGAGTTCAAAAAATTCATGAAGAGTCCCAAGAAGCAGGGACAATTTAAGAAATTCCCGAAGAGAGGAGCTGGAGAAGCCCGAAGGTGGACCAAGGCGGTGATGGAAGCAGAAAGCGATGATGAGAAGTCCCAGCCTAAGTGTTATCACTTCCACAAGCCGGGGCACATAAAGAGGGACTACCCAAATCTCCAGAAAGGGGAAAAGGAAAATCAAAGCCGGCACAAAGGGAAGAAGAAGGTACTGAAGGTGCTCACGTGGGATGAAGATGGATCTGACGAATAAAGCACCTCAGACTCTAGCTCTGAAGAGGAGGCAAATCTGTGCCTCATGGGAAGGAGTCGAGGAGAATCCGACGATGAGTCTAGTGTCCAGAGCGACACTAAGGTAACTCCACCCACATATACTGAACTTCTTGAAATTTATGGACATTTATGTAAGAAATTAGATAATGTGATTCTTGAGAAGAAGTCCATGCGAAATGAGAATAAGAAAATCAAAAAGGACTTTGAATATTTAAAGAATAAACTAATAAAAAGTGGCAAAGAGAAGATCGAGTGTCTAGAGTGTCCTCACTCGATGACAATGATCGAAGAACTAAAAGCAAGTCTCTCCAAGGCATCATTGAGAACAACCAGTCTCATCAATGAAAAGAATGCATTGGAGAAAAGTCTTCAAATGTCTATTGCCAAGATAGAGGAAGGCAAAATGCAATTTGCAAATCGGTGTGTAAAGCTTGTTACTGAAAACACTGTCTTAAAGGCGAGAATCCATGATCTCAACTGTGCAATCCAAAAATTTGGAATATGCCAAAAATAGCTAAACATGCTATTGGGAGCACAATGTTATGGATCTGGGAAATTTGGCCTAGGTTACGTGATTCCCACATTACTACCGAGCGGAAATCACCATTATGCCAAGCCCAGGACTAACGCTAACAAATCTCAAAATAAGGTCAAAAGTTCTGGAAGGCTATCCCCATCCTCAAGCACAAGCTCTAGTAACACGATAAAGGCAGCATCCACTGCTTACAAACTGTGTGCAAACTACCATAAGTTTGGTCACACATATGGCTCGTGTTTGAGGAAAGGTGCCAAGAAAAATTTGCAAGTCTGGCTACCAAAGTCTTCTACCTATCGTATGGGTGGCACAACTTGGGAAACTAGATATTTACCCTGATCTTCTTATTAGGTGTGTTGGCAGGCTAAGGACAAGGGGAACGTGTGGTACTTGGACTCTGGCTGCTCCAAGCACATGACAACAGATAAAGACAAGTTCCTTAGCCTGGAAAAGAAGAAGGGAGGCATGGTGACATTTAGGGGACAACAACAAAGGTCGTATACTTGGAATCGGCACCATAGGTAACAAGGCATTCTCAATTTCTAATATTTTGTTTGTAGATGGACTTAAACATAATCTTATTTCTATTAGCTAACTTTGTGATAAGGGTCTCAATGTTATATTTGAATCCTCTACAAACACTTGCAAAATTATTGATGCCAAAACTACTAGTGTATTACTTGTAGCTCATAGAACTCATAATGTCTATACTGTTAGTTTTGATGATATATCTGCGTCTAATTGGAAATGTCTAGTTACCAAGAATGAGGAATTAGATCTTTGGCATAGGAGAATAGGACATTCTGGAAGTAAGCTTATTGTTAAACTATCTAAGAACAAGCTAGTTCGGGGACTCCCCACACTTAGTGGTAGTTTAAATTCCTTATGTGGTCCGTGCCAAAAAGGCAAATTTGTTAGAACCTCATTCAAAAGTAAAAATGACGTTTCCACGACTAGACCACTAGAACTCATTCACATGGATCTGTTTGGTCCCCTTAATACGTGTAGTCTAGGTGGCAAATGATACACGTTCATTCTTATAGATGACTATTCACATTACTGTTGGACGATCTTTCTTGCAAATAAGTCTGACACCTTTAGAGAATTCTCAAATCTTTGCACGAGACTTCAAAACGAGAAAGAGCTAAAAATTAAATGTATTAGATAGGATCATGGAGGTGAGTTTGAGAATAAGAACTTCACAAACCTGTGTGACACTTTAGGGATAAGGCACGAATTCTCTGCCCCTCGCACCCCATAACAAAACGGAGTTGTATAGAGAAAGAACTGGACTCTTCAAGAGTTAGCACGCACAATGATCGCCGAGTTCGGCTTGCCACAATTTTTTGAGCTGAAGCGGTTAACACGACATGCTATGTGATGAACCGAGTCATGCTTCGCTCCCTTATTAAGCAAACTCCGTATGAGCTATATTTTGATAAAAAATCATCTGTGTCGTATTTTAGGGTCTTCGGTTGCCCATGTTTTGTTCTAAACACTAAGGATCACCTAAGGAAATTTGATGAAAAATCTGATCTAGACATCTTCTTAGGATACTCGAGTACAAGTCGTGCCTATAGGTTCTACAATAGGAGAACCTTAGTCATTGAAGAATCGGGTCATGTACATTTTGACGAAAATATCTCAACCGAAGTACCTAGTCTGAATGAAAAGGAAATTGATGATGGTGCACAGTTAGAAGTAAGGTGTGAGGAGAGAGTAGCGTCGGATGACGTTCCAATTCATTTAGATGAATATAAGCCTCTAAGTACTCTAAATTTCTTGAAAGAGCATCCTCGAGAACTAGTAATAGGATAGCCCTCTCATGGAGTTAGAACTCGATCTACACTACATGAATCATTTTCAAACTTATGTTTTCTATCTGAAATTGAACCCAAGAATATCTCGGAAGCCTTAAATGATGAATCATGGTTCTTGGCTATGAATGAGGAGCTAAATAGATTCGAGAGGAGTAAATTCTGGGTTTTAGTAGAGCGTCAAGATAGCCATCCAGTTATAGGTTTGAAATGGGTCTACAAAAATAAACTTGATGGCGAATCTAGAATAACTAGGAATAAAGTTAGGTTGGTGGCCCAAGGGTACTCTAAGATAGAGGGTGTGGATTTTGAGGAATCATTTGCATCGATTGCACGTGAGTGCTTCTCTTAAACTAGGAAAGGATGAAAGTGGCATTTCCGTTAATCAAACTGTGTTTAGAGGTATGATAAGATCATTGCTATATTTGAGTGCCTCTAGGCCTGACATCACATTTGTGGTAGGTATGTGTGCTAGGTACCAAGCCGACCCTAGAGAGTCACATTTGAAAGCGGTAAATCATATCTTTAGGTATCTTATAGGAACACAAAATCTTGGACTCTGGTACCCACACACCACCGCTTTCACACTTCACGGGTACTCTGACTCAAATTATGCGGGTTGTTCACTTGATCACAAGAGCACAAGTGGTACATGTCATTTCCTAGGCCCTGCACTAGTCTCCTGGTCAAGCCGCAAATAAAACTTGGTTGCACTCTCCACCGCTGAAGCTGAGTATATTGCCTTAGGAAGCTATTGCGCACAAGCACTGTGGATGTCTCAAATGTTAGAAGACTTTGGCCTAACATGTAGGAACGTTACACTTAGGTGTGACAACAAGAGTGTCATAGACTTGCCAAATAATCCAGTGCATCATTCAAGGTCAAAACATATTGACGTGCTTCACCATTTCATTCGAGATCACATTAAAAAGGAGAACGTGAGAGTAAGCTTCATTGGCACCGATGACCAACTAGCTGACATATTCACTAAACCACTCCCAGATGCATGTTTCTCATTACTTTGACTCAAGCTGGATGTTTTGGACCTCTCTTCCTAGTCATCATTTTTGTTTTCTTGTGTGTTTTTTTCTTTGATTGTTTTGTCTATTTTTATTTTTTTTGCTTGTGTGTTATTTATTTGAGTTCCTTTGTCGATTTTTAAAAAAAAACAAAAACACAAACACAAAAAATATATATATATAAACCCAAAAAAAAATGTGAATTGATCATGCCTTATAGGCACACATGACCTGAACTTAGGCTATAACTAGAACATACAATGTTTGAGTTAAGAAGGGCTAATTTGTGTGAACATTGTCTCCGGTCATGGTGTGTTAAATCTATAGGTGCTTGGCCACTGAGTGTGACATTACATGCTAGTGTATGTTGACTATGTTTTTAGGTATGTGTGAGGATTTAAATAGGGGAATGACTTCACACTATTCACACATCCCTAGACGGAGCACTCATGTACAAATACTGGGCTTACATGCTATAACTCGTGACATTGCATCTTAACACGTTAGAAATAGTTTGAATAATCAATGTCACGATATATATATATATATATATATATATATATATATATATATATATATATACGAGTGACCGACATGGGGCTACGCCCCAACTGCCCCGCGCGATAGTATCCGGCCAGCGATGGCGGGCTTCGCTCGCCCCCGGTGGGCTTCGCTCGCAATATATACATATGAGTAATTAAAATGACCGAAAAAAAATATACATCAATATTACAATATTTATTTTGTAAAAAATTATCCGTATATACGTAAAAAAATTATTTTCTTTTTCTTTATTTCTCTCTCTCCCCCTCTCTCCCTCTCCGCGTCACTCTCTCCCACTCTCTCTTCTTTTCTTTCTTTTTCCTCTCTCTCCCCAATGCTCTCTCTCTCTCTTCTCTTCACCGAGTATAGTTGTAGGAGGGCTAAAGTTTTCCTTTTTTTTAATAATAAAAGAACAAACGGCTGATGAATAAAACACACAGATCCAATGGCTGCAATCAATCCAATGAATTTTAAATTCATGCAGTTTATATTTCTTTTATAGTAGTTTAGATATATATGTGTGTGTGTGTGTGTGTGTGTGTGTGTATATGAAGATCAAAAGTTTGGGCCAAATCTCTACTGCTAAGGTCTTATGTATATAAGTTAAAGTGTATCTATCTACGTGTGAAAGTATCTAGCGTCTACCTAAATCACCTAGAAGGGGGTGAATAGGTGATGTTTGTGTCTTTTTATGGAATAAAAATTATCTAAAAATTCAAGCACACAAACATAGAAATTTATAATGGTTCCCCGTATTGGGTACGTCCAATGTCCCGCCTCGCCTATCTACCATGAAGGAATAGATTCGAATACTTCACCTTTCTCAGATTATCACAATCTTACACCTCGGAGCAACGCTCCTACACCTCAGAGAACAAACTCTCCCACACATCGATCCATAACCGGATCTACACCTCAATCCACAAACCAAATCTACAAACTCGATCCACTAATGGATCTACACTCGAAAGAACAAACTTCCTATAATCTCTGAGACAAAGCTCCTACAATGTTAAAACAATTTTACAACAATAATAAAAATGTTACTCTTCCAGATCTTAAAACTTAAGGAATTTTCCTTCTTGAAAACTGAAATTCTCGGTGAAGAAGGTTGAGGAAGAAAACCCGAGAAAGCTTCATTTGAAAACATAGAATCTGACACGATCAAATAGATGTTGAAGAATCTTTGAATCTTGGATCTGTCAAATCTTTTCTCTTGTTGAATCGTTGGATCGATAGAGAGCGACAGAGAAGAATGACGATGAAGATGGCGGCTTCTCCCGAATTTGGAAAGTGCGAATGTGATTCGATTGATGTAATTATTCTCTTATTAGAAATTGGGGTTAGCAAATCCTCTAAAAGGACTATATATAGATCATTATCTAACGGTCATATGTCATTAAGGAAAGATCTACGTGGATCAATCATGAGGAACTTAGAATAAAAGTTGAAATCCGTCAAACAGACTCAGAACGAAAAAATTCTGCAACTCCATTTCTCGAGAAGAAATAGATTTCTCGAGAAATGACTAGCTTTCTCGAGAAAAGACATGGCTTTCTTGAAAAAAGACTTAACGAAATTTCTTTGAAGTAAAATACTGATTTCTCGAGAAGGAAATGATTTCTCAAGAAAAGTACTTAGCGCAAATTTAGAACTGGAGACAGATTTCTCGATAAGGATATGATTTCTCGAGAAATAAATTGCTTTCTCAAGAAATGGCCTGACCTTCTCGAGAAATTTACTTAACGAAAATTCTGCGGATTGAAGGATTGATTTCTCGAGAAAGATTTGGTTTCTCGAGAAAAGGACTTAGCTTCTCGAGAAATAGATTCGACTTCTCGAGAACTAATTGCCTTTCTCTAGAAATGAACTTGGTTTCTCGAGAAATCTTCAGGGCTTTTCTCGAGAAAAAGGACTTAGAAAGTTTTTGAGAATTTTTCGAGAAGTCTTAAACTTTCTCGAGAAATAAACTCAGACTTCTCAAGAAATACACTTCATTTCTCGAGAAAAGGACTTAGAGAATTTTCCAGAGAAATTTTTTTCTTCTTTGTTGAAGACCAACAACCCTTCCTTTCTTCCATTTCTTTAGTACTTGAAAATGAAGTGCATCCCAATAGAGAGGTTACACATGAGTCAACACCATGGATAATGGTCCTGTGTTTAGTGACTATTTGTAAACTGACATTGGTCTACACTTAGCAATAATGACCTGCAAGCACTTAACTAAAGAATATCATCAAATACATACTTAATTCATCTTAGTTTAAGATTGACTTCATACAAATCTAGGTTATTATGGATATAATACCCAACAATCTCCCCCTATTTGTAGAAGTTAGAACCCTCTACACTAAAGTGAATTATGTCAAGATAATTAAAGAATTAACTAACAAGTAACATAAAGTAAGTAATGATAGAAGAGAAATAATTAGATCAACAAAATTCAAAATTATATATATATATAGAATTTGTCCATAGGAATATCTTGGTCCACAAAATTCTATACAACTGACAATCATAAAATTATTTGAACTGTTGTTGATGCTGTCTTTCTTTCTTCTCTTGTTGTCTCTTCTGATAACTGAATGGCTAGGTATTGTACTTTGAAGGTCGAGGAGGAGCAATAGGATTATCACGACCATATTCACGATCATAAATCCTTCTTTATATCAAAGATTTTTCATATAGCTCCCACTCTTTGTGACTGTATTGATCATCTTTATTTTCATTATATTCTACAACAAGCTTCAGAGTATCCAGAATAAGAGACTTAGAAGTAGGACTCCAAACTTCAGCAAATTCTTATTCTATTCTTTTAGCAGCACTTTGTCTGGGGATAGATCTGCTGGCAGAGGCACCCTCACCATATTTCCTTTTCTTTTGCACTTGCACTTCAGGAGGTAGATCTTGAGGGAACTCTGGTTGCTCAGAAGTCCAAATTTGAGAATATTCTTCAGGAGGGGCTTCAAACTGTTCAGGACCAGGAGAAAAGGTAGGCTTACATACATTGGGATCAAGATGAGGAGGTGAAGCAACATTTGGGTCAACTTGAAAATCTGGGAAGATTTGTTATGCATCCACACAGCAGTCTCAAAAGTATATATGCTTATCCCCTTAATCTGCTTTTCAACACTTGTATTGATTTCTTTCAGTTGATCATCCCACTGATTTTTCATCTCTTGAACTTTCTTGTCTAGATTTTCTTTTACTTTATCCTCCCCCTTTCTGACTTCTATAGTGAGAGTCTCTATGGCATCTTCCTTAAACTTTCCAACTTCTTCACAAGTTTTGAAGTTTTGTGCTTGAGTTTTCTTCAGCAATACGATCTGATTGTTTGCCACTGTAACTGCTTGATCCATTACTTGACCAACACTAGTGATAGTGTGGTCTAGATCCTTGCCACCAATGTTTAGAAATCTTTTGAATTCATCTGTATTGTTGGGTATTGTATCCACAATTACCTGGATTTGAGGAAGCCACCTGTCAAGCTAAGATGAATTCACAATATATTTGATGATATATCTTTATGTTGTGCTTGCAGTTACTCCACTCTAAGTACACACCAATGTCAGGGTGCAGTAGGTCAATATACACAGGTCTGCGCAACGTAATCCCTCGTTGAGCAGATCAGTGTGTTGGCTTACGTGTACTCTCTCTATTGGAGTGCACTTATTTTCAAGTACAGGGCTGAGACAGATCAAGAGCAGACAAGGAGCAAGGATGGATCAAAGCAACTCACGGGAAGAAAGACGAGATATCATCTAAGTTAGATTCGACGAGAATCACTAAGTGATTCTCGCCGAATCGACGAGAATCACTAGTGATTCTCGTCGATTCGTCGAGAATCACTCACCGATTCTCGCTGACTGCATCCGGCTGACTCAACGCTTTCAACGCCTTCAAGGATTCTGCCAAGTCAGAATCGGCGAGAATCACAAGGCTGAGTCAACGCCTTCAAGGAATCTGCCAAGTCATAATCGTCGAGAATGACTCTGCATTCTCGATGATTCGTCGAGAATGGATGATGACTCTCAACGATTCACTCCGGATGGCTTGCTTTTCAGCTAAGAATTCTTCTAAGTAGAATTCGACGGGAATCATTAGTGATTCTCGTCGATTCATTGAGAATCACCAATGATTCCCAACAAATTTGCCTTAGGTGAATTTCTGCTGCTCGCTGGACCGGACCATGTATACACGCGCTATTTTGAATCGGATTTAGGGCTACTCTTGGTGGGGCCCACAACGGTCATAAAGGATGACCTACAGTATATATATTCGTATATTTTGAACAGTAAACAGTAGCGAAGACCAAGAAAAGAAACGAGCCGCCATCGTGACCTAAAGTATCGCGGATTTCTTTCTGCCGCGGTCGCTGCTCGGAACACCGTCGTCGCACGGGAGAAAGTCACCGCCGCTGATCTTGGACTCATCTTGATCTCCCAGTGACAGAAGCTTAGTCAAGCAACGCGTCTCACGTGTCTATCTTGAGATCCTTTGTCTCTTGGTTTGTAGATCGGGAATACCTTCATTTCCGAATCGATTGAGACGATCGATCCAAGTGTGATCGTTGGTAGACCTTGCTAGCTTTGCTACGAAGGTTGGATCTACAAAGCTCGTCGCCGCAAACCTTGTCGCCGCTGATTTTGGGGAGATCCTCTCTAAGTGAGCGCTTTGGTCGTGTACTCTTCATCTTCGTCGAGAAAGCTACATCAAACGAAGAGGGACACCAAGCGATCCATAAGTAGTTTGTATCTTATACATTCTAATTTTTCTTGTGTTGTAAAGGAACGTTGGTTCCGTGTTGTAAGGGTTGGGTGCAACCCGTGGTGGAGGAGTGGTGACTCCTTCAGTTGGAAGGGTTCCTTCCATTAGTGTGAGGATTGGATTTTAATCCGGTTGGTGAAGTGACCGAGTCGTCCCTTGTTGGGAGATAGGTCGAAGAGGGAAAGTGGACGTACCAAAATCGGGGAACCACTATAACTGCATGCGTATTTTTGTGCTGTGTTGTTTTGTTTAATTGTGCAGGTATAATTTTAATTCCGCTAAAAGACTGTGCAAGACACCTATTCCCCCCCCATAGGTGAAGGTAGTTGACACTAGGTGGACTTTCAAGTGGTATCAGAGGGATGTTGCTCAGTAATAAGGTTAACACCTTGAGTAAGATCCCGATTCTAGTGTGAAGAAGAAGATGAGACTCAAGCATGGAGCTGGAATTTGATGTCTCTCCTCTGAGACTCCCTGCTTGCACAACGGAGTATTACCCCATCTAGAAGATGAGAGTTATGTTTCATCTGGAGGCCATTAACCCTCGAGCGTCACTCATCTTGGAAGAGGGTCCCTTCATTCCCATGAAGGCTTCCGGTTCAGGAAAGGATATCCAAATCCCCAAGAGTCCCGAAGAGATGTCGGAGACCGAGCTCTCACTGTTCAACTTGGACAAGTTAATACGTCAGATCATCACTGACGTCTGGTCTGGTGTATCTCGTTCAAGATTGGACAAGTGTAGGACGGCCAAGTCCATGTGGCAATTCATCTCAGACCTCATGGAGGGATCAGAGATAGCAGGGACCAGTTGTCAGCAAGAGGATGAAGCCTATGTGGGGGTCCTCATTTCTGAAGATGAAGGGCATGATCAATCTGTCAGTATCAGGGCTCCTGTGTCCTTGTCAGAGACTGAAGAAGAAGTTGATGAAAGCAGTTCTGATGAAGCTGACTCAACAGTCTCTGCCGATCTTGACGGTAACCCTGAACAGCAAAGCCAGTAGCAGGTAACTTTTTCATCATGCCCCACTCCTTTTGATATTCTTGAAGACAGGAATAGGTCAGAGGGTTGTCCCTCTAGTGATGCAAGGGATATGGATAGCTTCAATCAAAAAATTAAAAATCTTGATTCCCTTGAGAGTGCCCTTCAGACGAGCAACTTACTTGTTGAGGAACAAGCTAAGGAGATTGCTCAGCTGAAGATCTTGATGAATATCCAACTGGAATCCATCAAGGTAAAGGATTCAAAGATCTCGGATCTAGAGAGTCGTCTAGAGACCGAGAAGAGGATAGTTTCTAACTTTTCAAAGATAGATGATATCAAGAGAAAAGCAGAAAATGGGTGGATCTCCCAAATTATTAATTCATGGAGAAATGGAGAAACTGTGTTCAGACCCCCCACCCCGAGTAGGAAGGGCACTCATCATGCTTTAGGGTATGACCACAGGAACAACCATGGTCACTGTAAGAATGGTCAGCCCTCAAGTGGAAATACCCACAGTGCAAGAGCTGACATGGCTACCCATGAGAGAATACCCAAGGCTCATCCTGAACCCTTCGTATTCTCGGCCTCAGCCCCAACTCATCATGAATCTGTAGGAACCAGCTCTCACTGCATCTCTTTCCACCCTAGGACACAGGAAAGGGGGGGTCAGGAAACATGTGGTAAGTACCCATGGGGCCTCTGGAAGTGTGCTGACTGAAAGGAAGGCACTACCTCCCAGGCCTCATGACACTCACCTCATGCATTCTTTCCACTCTCCCATGTGTCACGGTGGAAAAGGCAAATTTGTGAGCAAAACTGGCTCTATCCCGTTTAGACCTAAGATCATGACTACCTCAGTCAGCAGATCAGGTCAGAAACAGAGATACAACATTCACGAGTGTTGGTGCTGTGGCAAGGTGGGTCACTTTGCCATAGATTGTTGGCACAATACCTCAGTGCCAAGGGCTAGGGTATGTCCACTTCCTCTAGGCAGAGCTAGCCTTCCTGACAGGATTCCTGTAGGAAGGCATTCGATATTTTATGCTGACAAGAACCTAGGACCCAATACATATTGGGTTCCTAAGGTAAGGAAATTTTTTTTCGCAGGTTCGTCTAGGTTCCCGTAAGCATGAGGGAAACTAGACATGTGATGCTCCAAGAATGACATGGAACAAGTATTTGGAATAAGAGCAGTGCTAACTACAATGGCATACTCAATTTGAACGCCTGGTGTGCCTCAAATAGAGGATGTGCATGATCTATTTTATGATCCCAGGTACACGCATTCAGTTCAATACTTGAGTTGTATTATATTGATGCTCAGAAATGTATTCATATATGTATATATACGTATATCCACACAAATATGTCATCTCATACTCTAAAAGCAAATGTTTATATAGACATATAAACACATACACATATATATTTACACGTCTGATGAACGAACGCAACTACTAAATGACACATAAGTACAATTTGAAGAATTCTTTGTAGTTACACATTTATATATTTGATAATGAATCTCAATAGGCATAAGTCAGCCCATTTGAGTATGCCAATGGGTGTAACAAAAGATTACAATCTCTCACCTAGAATTACTCTGGAATTAAGTATAGGTCTTATATTGTGTTCAACTCGATCGAGGTTACATAATCAAGAAATAACTTGGAGACAAATATCTATATGCCTCGGTTATTGACTCGGGTGTAACAAAATTAACATGCCACTTGGAGTTGTTTAGAAAATCCCGTCGAACTCTCCTCAATCATACGAAAGACACTATTAGAAAACCCAGTCGAAATCCGGTCGAACCCGACCGGTTCGCAAGGTTATAAATAGCAAAAAAAAATCCCGCCGACCCTTCACATCCCGACGATCCGCATTCCGGCTTCTCGCATAGTTCCGTCGACTTCCCGAAATCGCAAGAATCCCGAGCTCTTCCAGGTTTCCTGTCGTTCGCAGCTTAGATCGCCTCGGTTCTCCTTTGTGCCTCCGTCAACCAAGTCCCAAGGACGCAAGGGCTTCCGGCACCTTCTCCTTCGACTTCTTCCCGTTAGACGATCCGGTCGATTCCCGTCGATCCAGTCGTCGTCGCTCCGCCAAACCCTCGGCACTAGGGAACGTTTCCTCCTCTTTGAAGTGGCTTGTCTGAAGTGTAGCTTTTATACTAGAGTGACTAATAAGGTTTAGAAACTTAGGTATTTCCTACTTAGGTTTGAAATGGCTCCAAGAACCTCAGCAGGCCTTGTCACTGGATGCGAATTGGTTCGAACAGGCTTCTCTCATGCCTCGGATGAATTCAGGAATATAATCCTCATGCTCGAAGAGGCCGGACTCACTTTCATCCTGGAGCATCCGTGCAAAATTCTGGACAAAGAGGTGTTGGAATTCTTTGCTACTGCAAAGCTACGTCAGGAGGACACAGTAATCAAGAGTAAGATTGCCGGAGATCGGATCAAGATGACAGCAGGAAAACTGTCAAGATATCTGCAGCTCTCCAGCTCTGATCAAGAGGATTTTCTGGAAGAACAGGATCGAGCCAGGACCCTTCTATTCTGTGGACTAGCTAGAGGAACCAAATCTATCAAGAGGAAAGAAATGAATGAGGAAGGAAAGCTTCTGTCTGATATCATCGGAAAAGTCCTGATCTGTAAGCCAGGCTCCCACGACCATATCTCGGGTGAGATGTTCAAGATCCTAGTAGTCATAGTCTGTCGAAAGAAATTCAACTGGGGGGCGATGTTGTATGAGAGAATAAAAGATACTCTACAAACCCGCAGTTTTGGAAGGATAATTAGTTTATATCTCAATCAGCTGAATGGGGATAAGTTCGATATGAGTAAAGGAGTTCCTCTACACTATCTGAAGAAAATGGACTCAAGTGTCTTTGATCGATGGGAGAGGAGGATAGGGCAAGCTGCCGTAGCTGAAGCGAAAGATGAATCCCCGGCTGAGTCCCATGGGGATGAGGACAATAGAACTCTGGAAGATCCCATGGTTGACCCCAGTGACGTTCCTGATCTGCTAACTGCAGGAACTGAGGGGGAGTCTCTACCCGCTCCTGCTAATGTTAGATCTGACATCTCTCTGATAGCAAGGGATGCAGTTGAGAACCTGGCAAAAGAAAGTGAGGATGTGGAGGAAAATTAGGAGGCCTTGGAAAGTGATGCCCTGGACAATGATGATATGGAAAATGGAGGTGCTGATGAGGAGGATGATTAGGTTTAAGATGAAACAACCTTGAGGGAAAGGGTGGAGATGATGGAGCCTCAGGATGATGTTGAAGTTCCATATGAGGAACAAGCTCCACTGATAGATTATGAGAAATCTGGCGCACAAATAGATGGGGAGTCATCTCAGTAGAGGCTGCTGAGCATTCCTGAGAAATCTACATAGGCTTCCCCAATCCCCCCAGTGGAGACAGTGCATGTATCAAGCTCATCTAGTGAATCTGCGGAAGGAGAAGGCCAAGGCATGCCTCAGGGTCATCCACTGCAAGCTAATCTAGCTAATCATACTGTGAAAATTGTTCAAGGAATTCTGGATGAACTCAAAGTTACTTTTGAGAAAGCACAAGACAAAGTGCTAAAAAGAATTAAGGAATCTGAGGATCTGATGCTAAAGAACGTAGTTGAAATTAATCACAAGCTGGATGTAATGGAAAAGAAGTTTGAGGAAAAGTACACAGCAGCCGGCACAGCTGTCCCTCTTCTTATGCAAGGACTTAAAAAGAACACGGATGACCTGGCAGTGGTTAATCAGAATGCGCATGTTGTGGCTAATACCATCCAGAAATTCGATGCCAGCATGGTGACTCTGAATGCAAATCAACAAACCCTGCTGAATGAGTTTCCAAAGACTGTAATTCACATCGATGAGTCACTGCACACTTATGCAAACTCAATTGCCCACGAAGCCAAAAAGGGGGAGGAAGATTATAAAGCTAAGATGACAGGGCTTCAACATATAATCATTGACAACTTTGATCAATCCAATAAGTATGTTTTTGAGAGTTGTCATTGGTTAGTACAGCAGGCTTCAGGCGTTCACGTTCCAATTGCCCCTCCGGAGGAGGTTTATACTGCTGCTGACGAAGAAGTAAGTGTTGAAGAAGTTCCACTCAGTGAGGCTGAGACTAAAAAGGCTGCTAAGACTGCTGCCAAAGCTACACTCAGTACCATGTTTGACCAAGTAGCCTTAGCAAAAGCAAAAGGAAAGAGGAAACTCCAAGAAGGGACATCCAAGGAAACTACAACCGAAAAGAAAGTAAGATTGAAGGAGGATGAAGTGAGAAATGAAAGATGGAGTCCTGTTTCAAGGAGTATTATTTTGGATACGTTTATGCTACAACAAAAGGGGGAAATCAATCGGAATGATGTATACAGTCAGTATGAGCGGGAGCTCCGCAAGACATATGAAGCTAAAAGGAACATCTTTTGCAGGTCCAACATCGTGGCAAATAAAGCTCCTCCTCCCAGATACTATCCAAAGCCCAAAGAATACTTTGAGAGACAGAGCAGGAAGCACTTGGCGTAGCAATTGAAGGATGAAATTGCTAAGTAAAAATAGACTTGGGACTTGGGCTTATCTACTTTTTGTTGCTTATTTGTCCGCTCATGTCAATCATTTTAACAATTCTTGTGGATATACATATATATGATTTTATAATTGACTCAAGTATTATTCTGATTGCCTTTATTTCTTTGTGTCTTATCTCTGTTAATATGCTGTGTATATTCTCTAGATGGTGGTATTCATCTTAGCTAGTAGGATTTTGGCTTCGTCAAATAGGGGGAGATTGTTGGGTATTGTATCCACAATTACCAGGATTTGAGGAAGCCACCTGTCAAGCTAAGATGAATTCACAATATATTTGATGATATATCTTTAAGTTGTGCTTGCAGTTACTCCACTCTAAGTACACACCAATGTCAGGGTGCAGTAGGTCAATATACACGGGTCTGCGCAATATAATCTCTCGTTGAGTAGATTAGTGTGTTGGCTTACGTGTACTCTCTCTATTAGAGTGTACTTATTTTCAAGTACAGGGCTGAGACAGATCAAGAGCAGACAAGGAGCAAGGATGGATCAAAGCAACTTACGGGAAGAAAGACGAGAAATCATCTAAGTTAGATTCGACGAGAATCACTAAGTGATTCTCGCCGAATCGATGAGAATCACTCACCGATTCTCGCCGACTACATCCGGCTGACTCAACGCTTTCAACGCCTTCAAGGATTCTGCCAAGTCAGAATCGGCGAGAATCACCAGGCTGAGTCAACGCCTTCAAGGAATCTGCCAAGTCAGAATCGTCGAGAATGACTCTGTATTCTCGACGATTCGTCGAGAATGGATGATGACTCTCAACGATTCACTCCGGATGGCTTGCTTTTCAGCTAAGAATTCTTCTAAGTAGAAATCGACGGGAATCATTAGTGATTCTTGTCGATTCGTCGAGAATCACCAATGATTCCCACCGAATTTGCCTTAGGCGAATTTCTGCTGCTCGCTGGACCGGACCAAGTATACACGCGCTGTTTTGAACCGGATTTAGGACTACTCTTGGTGGGGCCCACAACGGTCATAAAGGATGACCTACAGTATATATATTCGTATATTTTGAACAGTAAACAGTAGCGAAGACCAAGAAAAGAAACGAGCCGCCATCGTGACCTAAAGTATCGCGGATTTCTTTCCGCCGCGGTCGCCGCTCGGAACACTGTCGCCGCACGGGAGAAAGTCACCGCCGCTGATCTTGGACTCATCTTGATCTCCCGGTGACAGAAGCTTAGTCAAGCAACGCATCTCACGTGTCTATCTTGAGATCCTTTGTCTCTTGGTTTGTAGATCGGGAATACCTTCCCTTTCCGAATCGATTGAGACGATCGATCCAAGTGTGATTGTTGGTAGACCTTGCTAGCTTTGCTACGAAGGTTGGATCTACAAAGCTCGGCGCCGCAAACCTTGCCGCCGCCGATTTTGGGGAGATCCTCTCTAAGTGAGCGCTTTGGTCGTGTACTCTTCGTCTTCGTCGAGAAAGCTACATCGAACGAAGAGGGACACCAAGCGCTCCATAAGTAGTTTGTATCTTATACATTCTAATTTTTCTTGTGTTGTAAAGGAACGTTGGTTCCGTGTTGTAAGGGTTGGGTGCAACCCGTGGTGGAGGAGTGGTGACTCCTTCAGTTGGAAGGGTTTCTTCCATTAGTGTGAGGATTGGATTTCAATCCGATTGGTGAAGTGACAGAGTCGTCCCTTGTTGGGAGATAGGTCGAAGAGGGAAAGTGGATGTACCCAAATCGGGGAACCACTATAACTGCCTGCATATTTTTGTGCTGTGTTGTTTTGTTTAATTGTGCAGGTATAATTTTAATTCCGCTAAAAGACTGTGCAAGACACCTATTCCCCCCCATAGGTGAAGGTAGTTGACACTAGGTGGACTTTCATGTATTATGCTAAATTTTTGCAAATCTTCTGCTCATTTCTTTTTCAAGAGCAGTTACTTTATCAGTCACTTCTTTGAGAGACTTGTCAAAGTACTCTCTTTGCTTAGTTAACATAAACTCAATTTTACCCAACATGGTGTCATCAGGAATAATTGGAGCTGGAGGAGATGGTGGAGGTAATGTTGGAACTGTCCATACTGGAATTTCTTCAATTACAACTGCACTTTTGCATTTTTGGGCAGAAGTCATTACATCTCCTTCCTCTCCAAGAATAACAGACATAGAGAATTCAAAGTTCTCGAGAGGAGGTTCTGCAGGTTCTTGAGTAACTGCATCCTCATCAGAAAGTAACAACACATTCTCCCCCTCACTTTGTGCCTTGGGCTAAGAAACTTCTGGAGTTTCTTCAGGAGTCTCTTCAAGAATTTGTTCAGGAGACTTTTCAGGAGTCTTTTCAGGAGAGAGGAATAGGGGATCATCTGAAGTTAGATTTTCTATGTAGCATCCATGTGAGCATCATCAAGATTGTCTTGATCAGAGGAAGAATCAACATTTATACTTGAGCCAGCACCATGCATAGAGGTGCTCTGCTCATCATCAGACTGAGCTTGACTTTCCTTCTCTACTGCCACATCCTCATCAACAACTTGCTCTGTAACCTGAGCTGCAGGAACATCTGACTGAACCTCTGTTTTCTAGAACCTCAGCTTATTGATCCTCTACATGAACTGAAGGAGCAGGCTCCCCCTCAACAACTGCACCAGATATGCCAACTGTATTAGTATGAGGAGGAGATGGGGTCCTGTCCTCATCATCTACTGCCCTGGGACCTGCAGGAGCCTAGCCTTGTTTTGGAATTTTGATCTCCCATCTCTGGATGGAGGATAGAGAGATTTTCTTCAGGTGGTGAATTGCCACACCTTTGGATAAGTCATAGATTTCAGGGTGTGCCTGATTCAGATATAAGGAGATGATCCTTCCAAAGTTTGGTGCTTTCAAGCTTTCCTTGATCTTCTTAAATAATAGGTATCCCCACTGGAACTTCTTTCGACACACAACAACATTCATAATGTCAAATAAATCTGAGGAGATGTATCCAATTGAGCCTATTTTGCAGAGTAGGACCTTTCCTAGAATGTCACCAAGATGTTTACTTTCATCTGACATGTGTTGTCTTCTAACAAAAGTGGTGGATTGGGGAAGACCACAAAAGGAGAAGGTTCTTGAGTAATCAGCTATCTTCCAAATATCCTTCCTCATCAATGGAGGGAAATCTTAGACACTCTGTTAGAGAGGATGGCTTGATTTTGATTTTCATATCTCTGACTTCAGTTTTCAACAACTTCTCGCTTCGCTTAAGCTTGACATTTCTGAAGAACTCTTCTACATCTGGAATCAAAACCTTGCATGGATGCTCTAGGATGAAGGTGAGGCCGGCAGACTCAAGAAGTAGAATAACATTCTTGAAATCATTTGAAATTTCTTCGATTCCTGATCGAACGAACTCACTGCCCATGCCAATCTTTGTAGAAGGAGCCATCGATGGAGAAGAATGAAAAATTTCTGATCTTTCGGGGAAGAATCGATGAAGTTTGTGAAGAACGGCGGTTACCTTCGCAGAACTGAAACGTCTTTCTCGAGAATGCCTTTTTTTTGAATTTGTGGATTTGGGTATTTCTATGGACTTTTCTATTTATATAAAATTAAAAATTTTGAATTATAATGAAAGGCGTACCTGGAATGGCTGTTCGAATTCTTCAAAAATTTATTTTGGCAGATTTGGACATTTCTCAAGAAATATAAGGATTCTCGAGAAATCCATTAGACTTTTTGAGAAATATAAGCCATTTCTCGAGAAATACATCTAGTGTTCCGAGAAATCCAGTAGTTTTTCTCGAAAAGGACAAGTCATTTCTCGAGAAATAGAAGTAGTTTTCCGAGAAATCCCTTTTTAAGCTTGAGATTTTTCTGAGTTTGAATTCTCTTGGAATTTTCTGAGTGGTTGATGTTGAATCTTCTCTTAACTTCAAAAATGAAATTTTCAGGATTCCAAGTTGAGCATACCAAATTCTATCTTGAAGAAGGAGAACTTGGCCTCGTCTAGCGGCTTTGTGAAGATATCTGCAACTTGCTTATCCATCAGGACATAGCTGAGGGATATGTCCTTGTTCTCCATATGCTCCTGGATGAAATGGTAGCACACCTCGATGTGCTTGGTTCGGCTGTGGGAAACTGGATTGTTTGTGATAGCAATTGCGCTGGATGAGTCGCAATACATCGAAATATCTCTGAACTTCAAATTATAATCTTCAAGTTGATTTCTGATCCATAGAAGCTGTGACCAACAACTACCCGAAGAGATATACTCTGACTCGGCAGTAGATGTTGCCAAACAATTCTGCTTCTTACTGCTCCATGGGATAAGCCATCTTCTGAGGAATTGGCAAGTCCCGTAAGTGCTTTTCCTATTGTCCCTGCTTCCTACAAAATCAGCATCTGAAAAGCCAATTATCTCAACATCATTACTTTTTGGGTACCATAAGCCAAGATTGGGTGTACCCTTAAGGTATCTTAAAATCCGATTTGCAGCGACGTAATGAGATTACATAGTGTTCACATGATATCTAGCGCAGACACATGTTGAAAACATTATATCCGGTCTACTGGCAGTCAGGTAGAGCAAGGATCCAATTATGCTTTTATACTTGGTTTCATCAAAAGGTTTGCCTTTCTCATTCTTGTCCAGAGACATAGTTAAACTCATTAGAGTCCTCATAGAGGTTGCGCTCTCCATTCCGAATTTCTTAAGAAGCTCCTTAGAGAAATTCATCTGAGAGATGAAAATTCCATGTTCAGATTGTTTCACCTGAAGTCCTAAGAAATACTTCAGCTCTCTCATACTGCTCATTTCAAACTTCCCTTACATAAGTTTGGAAAACTTTTTGCAAAGGTTGTCTTCTGTAGAGTCAAATATGATGTCGTCGACATAGATTTGCACTAGTAGAATCTTACCTTTAACTTCCCTAAGAAATAATGTCTTATCTATCTTTACCCTTGTGAACTTGTTCTCAAGAAGAAAGCTAGACAACGTCTCATACCAAGCTCGGGGAGCTTGCTTTAACCCGTATAGAGCTTTATTTAAAAAAATAAACATGTTCAGGGAATTGAGAATTGACAAAACCTAGGGATTGTGCTACGTATACTTCCTCTTTCAGATTCCAGTTGAGGAAAGCTGACTTCACGTCCATTTGGTAGACAGTGAAACTTTTGAGTGCAACATATGCAAGAAAAAACCTGATCGCCTCGAGCCGAGCCACTGGAGCAAATTTCTGGTCGAAGTCGATCCCCTCTTCTTGTCTATAACTTTGTGATACAAGCCTAGCTTTGTTCTTGATAATTACTCCGTGTTCGTCCAGCTTGTTTCTGAATATCCACTTAGTGTCGACCACGTTCTGTCCCTTTGGTCTGTACACCAGCTCCCAGACTTTGCATCATTCAAACTAGTTGAGCTCCTCTTGTATTGTCATGATCCAAGAGGCATCTTTGTTCGCTTCCTCAAACTTCTTCGGTTCAACCACAGACAGAAAGCTGAGATGCAAAATTTCATTAACTGTACCTCTTCTTATTCTAACGTTGTCGCCTTGCTCTCCAATTATCTGATCAGCTAGGTGATCTCTTAGGTGTCTGAGCCCTAGATTCCTTGCTCTCCCTCCAGCAGGCTCTACAACATCTGGATCCGCCTCTGTAGGTTGAGGCAATTCTTCCTCTAGGGGTTCTTCATCCACCAAGCCAGGATCGATGATCTTAACTGAGCTTGGAGCTTCTTCCTTAACAACTTCATCCAAGCTTAGCTCCTTAAACTTGGTACCTGCATCTGCACCAATAACACTAGACGAGCTGCTATGAAGCTTGCTAGTCTCATCAAATACAATATGGATTGACTCTTCTACCACCAGAGTTTTCTTATTAAAAATCCTATATGTCTTACTATGGATACTTATCTTACGAAAATACCTTCAAAACACTTTTCACTAAATTTTTTGCGGTAATACTTCTCATTATTAAGTACGAAGCATTTACTTCCAAAGATCTTAAAGTAGGATATAGTCAGTTTTCTGCCCTTCAATAGCTCATAGGAGGTCTTACAGTAGTTTTTGTTGATAAGTGCTCTGTTTTGCACGCGACAAGCCGTGTTGACTGCTTCAGCCCAGAAGTACTCTGGAAGCGAGACGTCGTTCAACATGGTTGTACACACTTCAATTAGGGTTCTATTCCTTCTCTCAGCCACTCCATTTTGCTGTGGAGTGTGTGGGGAGGAAAACTCATGAAAGATACCTTAGCTTTCGCAGAATTTTGTCATGGCACCATGTTGGAACACCCTATTACTATTTGGACCAGGATGACTATACTTCTATAGGGATTTTGGTTTGTGACCTCCTTGTTGTTATAAAGGTCACATAGGCTAGTTAGAATAATCTTCAGCTCGACGAAGATTCGATCTCAGCTCGACGCAGAGTCGATCTCAGCTCGACGCTGAGTCGATCTCAGCTCGACGCTGAGTCGACCTCAGCTCGACGTGGAGTCGACCTCCGCTCGACGTTCCGTCGAACCCAGTTCTACTTACAGAAAACACTCTCTGGCCGACGTGTGTCGTGCTCAGATCGACGTTTTATTGTGAGCTCGACGCTTTTCAGTCCTCCGTCAGTTTTGAATAGGAATTCAAATTCCTTCTATCAGACAATTAATGCTGAAGATTTATTGGCCGTTACAGCATATCTGGTGCATAGCTCAAGGAATTTTCTAAGGAATGTCTGCCTGTCATTTCCTTGGAGGCATGGACATTTAAGGAAAGCAATTAATGCTGACTTCCAACGGCTATCAAAGAAAAGGAAGGAGAAGACCCAGATATATAATTAATTTCTTGGATATACAGGATATAGAAAAGAACATACACAGGACTTCAGCTTCTTTTCTCTGTGTGATATTGTTTTGAAAGCTCACTCACAGGAATTCTGATTGCTTCAGACACAATCCTCCAACCTTCTTGGATCATCTCTTGCTGGAGCAAATCAGATCTTTTGAAGACCTGTCACCCTTGTGCAGAGCTCTCCTTCCTGAACCTCTTCTTGATCTCAGGGGGAGCTTTGACAACAACTACAGATCCACTTTTGCTTCTCTCTGCTTGTTGATAGAGAAGACAACCTCACCCCTTTTTCTTTTTCTTTCTGTACAGGGTTATAACTCCCTTCAAAAGTTACTTTTGGTTTTGCTGAAACCTGGTCAAAATCAGCTTCTTTGGTTTGTGAGAACCTGGTCAAAAACTCTCTGGTGCTCAAGACACCTGATCAACTCATCTTGAAGTGGATTCCTATCAAGGGTGATAGAAGAGTGGATGTACCCAGATTTGGGGAACCACTATAGCTCCTTGTGTCGTCTGGATTGCTTGTCTCTTTGTGTTTTGCTTTGTGCTGTGAATTTCTTTTTACTCTGATTATTTGCTATAGCACCATACACTAAGTAAATACAAATTTTCTCTGCATACAAGTTTTTATTTGCAAAATTATTTTAAATAACTCTATTCACCCCCCTCTAGAGTTAGGATTGATCTTATCCTGCACTTTCAATTGGTATCAGAGGGAGGTTGATCATTCATACAGGCTAACACCTGGATCAAAAGATCCCTGATAAGATCATTTCTCTCAAAGGGTTATTTTCCTTAGTTTTTCTTATCTTTAAAACTCATGGCACAAAACAAGGACTTTGCTAGTACCAGACCTCCTATGTGCAATCTATCTAAGTTTGCACTATGGAAGGCAAGGATTAGACTTTACATGAACTCTTTTGATGAAGACATTTTTAATTCTGTGTTGACAGATTGTCCAAGACCTCCCACAGGAACAAGTACATCAGCTGTTCCTCCTCCTTCAGGAACTGATGCTGACATAAAGAAGTGGAAGGCAGCAGATGCTAAAGCCATGAACATTTTGGCTCAAACCATGTCAGATGACATTTTCCAGAAAGTAGCTAATTGCAATACTGCTAAAGAGATCTGGGAAAAACTTTCAGAAATTGTATCAGGTTCTGCAGATGAAAGAAAGGATAGGAGATCCTACCTCATCACCCAGTATGAGAACTTCAAAAAGGCAGAGTCTGAGTCAGTTGCTGACATGTACAACAGACTGAGTCTAATCATCAGTGAGCTTAGATCACTAGAGAAGGACATATCTCTCACTGAGATAAATGACAAGATACTGACTTGTTTCCCTAGCTCTTGGGACTCAAGAATCTGGTCAATTAAAGATGGAAGAAATGTCTGTGAGTTATCCACAGAAGCTCTTCTAGGAAAGCTCAAGAGTTATGAGCAATTCATTAAGAAGAGAGAAGAAGAGCAGAAGACATCCACACCAACAGAAAAGGTTGAGAAAACCATTGCCTTCAAGGCACAGGAAGAACAACCTAAAGAAAAGGTGTTGGGAGATGAAGAGCTTATGAGGCTACTTGTCAAAAGGTTCAATAAGCTGAATAAAAAGAACTTCAGAAGATGGTCGTCCAAAGACAAAGACAAGCCAAGGTATGACAGATCTACTAATAAAGATGTTATCTGTTTTGGCTGCAGGAAACCAGGGCACATTGTCCCCAACTGTCCAGAAAATCAAGATAAGGACAGAAGGGACAAGAAGGAAAGAAAAGACAAAAGGAAGGATAAGGAGTCAAGGAAATACCATGACAAGCCCTCCTCCAGCAACAGCAAGCACACCAGAAAAGGATTTGTGGCTGAATCCTGGAGTGACTCTGATGAGTCTGATTCATCATCCAGCTCTAGTGATGATGAGGATGATGCAGAAGAAAAAGGATTCTGCATGATGGCCATCAGTGCATCTCAAAAGAACACTGATTCAGAGCCTGATGCTGACTACCTATCTGATCAGGAACTTACTGAGGATCAGGTAATAGATTCATTTGATTTTACTTCTGATGAATTTAAATCTGAGTTCAAATCTATGTGCATTGACTTGATTGAATCTCAAAAGTTGATTAAAACTCTCAGAGAACAATTAATTGAATGCAAATCCATTAACTCAGATAATCTTAGACTCTTAGAAGAGTTGAAGCAGTGTGGGGAGGAGATAGCTTCACTGAAAAGTGAGCTATCTAAGGCCAGACAATTTGAAGAAACCCTTAATGGGAGAAGTATCAAATTGATGGACATCACAAGTACAGTGAACTCAAGATTGAATGGTTCACTGGGCTTGGGTGCTTCATCCAGCCAACCCATAGTGCTGACAACTCCAATCAAATTTACCAGTGAAAAAGGTAAAGGAGTCTTGATAGTGGCTAGGAAGAATGCTGACTTAACCCAGGAAACTGGACAAGAAGCGTCGAACGAAGCTCGACGGACGTCGACCAGAGCTCAACGTAATCGCAAGAAAACGTCGAACTCAGGTCGACGTCTTCTACCCTCTGAACAAAGCAAGCCTTCGCCGTCGAATGGAGCTCGACGCACTCACCAGAGTTCGTCGACCGAAGCTCGACGTGCGTCGAGCCAAGCTCAGAGCAAAAATCAGTTCTCAGGGGTTAACTCAAGATTTAATTCCAGCTCCACATCTCATCACTTTAACCCTTATGCTGAATGGATAATACCTCCTAGGAGATATCATCCTGTAGGCTATAAGAGTCAACCTGAGATGTCTTTTATTTCAGAATTTAAAGGATATCAAGAAAGGCCCAAGGTAAACTGGGTCAAAAACAATTGATTTGTTGTATGTGCAGATAAAGACCTATCCAATTGAGAACCAGCAGTGGTACTTGGATAGTGGGTGCTCAAAGCACATGACTGGCAACAAGGAGAACCTTGTGTCCTTCAAAGCTAAACATGGACCCAAAGTAATCTTTGGAGATTCAAATTTTGGACAAACAAAAGGCTATGGCCAAGTCAAAATAGGGTCAATCACATTTAAGAAAGTGGCCTATGTGGAAGGACTAAATCACAACTTAATCAGCATCAGCCAGCTATGTGATGCTGGTTATCAGGTTTGGTTTACCAACTCAGCATGTAATATTGCATTAAATAACAACATTGTTTTAATTGGTAATAGACAAGATAACATATATCTAGTTGATTTCAATTCATCTAAAGTAGATATTTGCTTATTTAACTCCCTTAGCAAACCTAATGAACTTTGGCATAAAAGACTAGGACATGTGAACCTTAGAACCATTGCTAAGTTATCCCAAGACAACCTTGTTAGAGGACTACCTTCTGGTCCCTACAAGAAGGAAGGACTTTGCAAGGTCTGTCAGTTAGGCAAGCAAACTAAAAACAGTTTCAAGTCACTTAATAAGAGTGACTCACCTAGAATTTTGTACTTATTGCACATGGACCTTTTTGGACCAATTAATGTACAAAGCCTAGGAGGGAAATCTTATGCTTTAGTAGTTGTAGATGACTTCTCAAGATTCACTTGGGTGTTCTTTCTGAGAAAGAAGTCTGATAACTTCAAGATTTTGACAGATTTTCTCAAAGGCATACAGATTGAGTTCAATACTCACATTGCCCTGATCAGAAGTGATCATGGGACAGAGTTTGATTCTCTTCTTATGCTAGAGTTCTGCCAGAAGGAAGGTATCAGGCACACTTTCTCGGCTCCAAGAACTCCTCAACAAAATGGGGTAGTTGAAAGGAAAAACAGAACCCTTATTGAATCTGCCACAACATTGTTGACAGATGCTCACCTTCCTCTAACCTTTTGGGCAGAGGCTGTGAACACCTCCAACTATGTTTTGAATAGAAGCCTGATACACAAACTAAAGGGTAAGACTTCCTATGAGTTACTCAAAGGGAAGAAACCTAAAGTAAATTATTTCAAGATTTTTGGTTGCATTTGTTTCATTCACAATAATGACAAGAAATACCTAGCTAAATTTGAAGCCAAAGCTGATGAAGGAGTGTTTCTGGGATACTCCATGACTAGCAAGGCTTATAGGGTCTTTAACAAGTGCTCAAATAAAATTGAAGAATCCATGCATGTTACATTTGATGAAACTAACATGTCTTATAAGGAGAAGGAGACTTCTACCATAAGCAATTTGCAGGAACATTCAATTTCAGAAAATCTGAAGCAGCTTACCATCACAGACAAAGGGTCATTACCTTCAACAACTCAGCAAGACACTGAACTTAGTGACAATGAAGAGGAATCTCAGGGTTTGGAAAGCTCAAATGGTCAACAAATTGAAGAACCAGTTGTTGTTCCACAAGAGGAAATAACAACACAGGTTGGTGCATCATCAACACCCCTTGTTGACTTTGCAACAGCAAGAGATCACCCAATCTCACAAGTAATTGGAGATATCTCAGTGGGTGTGCAAACAAGGAATCAAGTTAATCAAAATATTATGCACACCTGCTTTCTTTCTCAAATTGAGCCTCAAACCATACAAGATGCAGAGCAAGATCCAAACTGGATCATTGCAATGCAGGAAGAGTTGAATCAATTTGAAAGGAATAAAGTTTGGGAATTAGTACCAAGACCAAGGAACCAGCAAATTGTTGGAACCAAATGGGTATTCAGAAACAAGTTGGATGATCAAGGAATAATTGTGAGAAACAAGGCAAGACTTGTTGCACAAGGATATTGCCAAGAAGAAGGAATTGATTATGACCAAACCTTTGCACCAGTTGCAAGGTTGGAGGCCATAAGAATATTCCTTGCATATGCAGCTCACAAGAGATTCAAGGTATATCAGATGGATGTCAAGAGTGCATTTCTCAATGGAGACATCAATGAAGAGGTTTATGTAAAGCAACCTCCAGGTTTTATCTCTCCAACCTCTCCTGATCATGTTTTTAAACTGCATAAAGCTTTATATGGTCTTAAGCAAGCCCCTAGAGCATGGTATGAGACCTTAGCTTGTTTTTTGTTGGAAAATGATTTTAAAAGGGGTAGAGTAGACCAAACTCTTTTTGTTAGAACCCATAGGTCCCATACCCTACTAGTACAAGTTTATGTAGACGACATCATATTTGGGTCTACTGATTCAAACTTATGCAAAAAGTTCTCACAACTTATGCACTCAAAGTTTGAAATGAGTAGCATGGGTGAGCTTGCTTTCTTTCTAGGATTGCAAGTTAAACAACATGTGGATGGCATTTTCACATCAATGCTTCCAAGAGGCTCACATGCTTGTGTCCTCAACTGCTTGTGTCATAAAGCTTCAAATCCAAACAGAGAAATCATCTTCAAAAAGAGTGATCAAGACAAAGCCTCAAAGGGAAAGTAAAGTAAGATGCTTTAATTCTTTCTATATATGCTGGACTCAGGACACTTGAACATTTGTGCTGCTATATAAGTGCAGGATAAGATCAATCCTAACTCTAGAGGGGGGTGAATAGAGTTATTTAAAATAATTTTGCAAATAAAAACTTGTGTGCAGAGAAAATTTGTATTTACTTAGTGTATGGTGCTATAGCAAATAATCAGAGTAAAAAGAAATTCACAGCACAAAGCAAAACATAAAGAGACAAGCAATCCAGACGACACAAGGAGCTATAGTGGTTCCCCAAATCTGGGTACATCCACTCTTCTATCACCCTTGATAGGAATCCACTTCAAGATGAGTTGATCAGGTGTCTTGAGCACGAGAGAGTTTTTGACCAGGTTCTCACAAACCAAAGAAGCTGATTTTGACCAGGTTTCAGCAAAACCAAAAGTAACTTTTGAAGGGAGTTATAACCCTGTACAGAAAGAAAAAGAAAAAGGGGTGAGGTTGTCTTCTCTATCAACAAGCAGAGAGAAGCAAAAGTGGATCTGTAGTTGTTGTCAAAGCTCCCCCTGAGATCAAGAAGAGGTTCAGGAAGGAGAGCTCTGCACAAGGGTGACAGGTCTTCAAAAGATCTGATTTGCTCCAGCAAGAGATGATCCAAGAAGGTTGGAGGATTGTGTCTGAAGTAATCAGAATTCCTGTGAGTGAGCTTTCAAAACAATATCACACAGAGAAAGAAACTGAAGTCCTGTGTATGTTCTTTTCTATATCCTGTATATCCAAGAAATTAATTATATATCTGGGTCTTCTCCTTCCTTTTCTTTGATAGCCGTTGGAAGTCAGCATTAATTGTTTTCCTTAAATGTCCATGCCTCCAAGGAAATGACAGGCAGACATTCCTTAGAAAATTCCTTGAGCCATGCACCAGATATGCTGTAACGGCCAATAAATCTTCAGCATTAATTGTCTGATAGAAGGAATTTGAATTCCTATTCAAAACTGATGGAGGACTGAAAAGCGTCGAGCTCACAATAAAACGTCGATCTGAGCACGACACACGTCGGCCAGAGAGTGTTTTCTGTAAGTAGAACTGGGTTCGACGGAACGTCAAGCGGAGGTCGACTCCACGTCGAGCTGAGGTCGACTCAGCGTCGAGCTGAGATCGACTCAGCGTCGAGCTGAGATCGACTCTGCGTCGAGCTGAGATCAACTCTTCGTCGAGCAGAAGATTATTCTAACTAGCCTATGTGACCTTTATAACAACAAGGAGGTCACAAACCAAAATCCCTATAGAAGTATAGTCATCCTGGTCCAAATAGTAATAGGGTGTTCCAACAATCTCCCCCCTATTTGGATTAGGATTACTATTTACATGAATTTTTGGGATTCAAAGAAAGATAAAGCAGATACAATACACTACAATACAACCAGACATGACAGAATAAAAAGCAGCATATATAACATTATATAGCAGCACAAATGTTCAAGTGTCCTGAGTCCAGCATATATAGAAAGAATTAAAGCATCTTACTTTACTTTCCCTTTGAGGCTTTGTCTTGATCACTCTTTTTGAAGATGATTTCTCTGTTTGGATTTGAAGCTTCCTTTTTAGATCTGTAATCATCAACTGCACCTAAAGACTTTTGATCTCTTGCACTGGGTGGTACAGCTGTAGGATGGAGTTGCATATATCTGTCTGAATCAAAGAATTTCTTAGACTTATATTTCTCCAATTCCTCTTTTCTTTGGTCTGACATTGTACTGATATGAGAGGTGTCCAGACCTTTTTCTCTAGCTTTATTAATCTCATTTAAAGCAGCCATTTCTGTCATTCTAGCTTTCCAGTAGGCTGGAGTTTTGGTGGGATCTTCAAAGGGTACAGCTGGTTCAAATCTGTTAGAGGAGAGTTCTTGAGAGGTAGATGGGGTGAGGTCAGTTCTAGGTCTATAGGGATAGGGACCAGAGGTTGGATCAATGGCTCCTCCCCTTTGATAAGGTTGAGAACCTGATCTTCCTCTGGACTGCCTGCCCCTATAGTTTCCTCTTTACTGACCTCCCCTTTGCTGACTGTCTCCTTGATATCTTCTTGCTTGATATGTCTTTCCATGTAGAGCTGAAGGGGCTGGATTGGAAGATAGATTAGCACCTGCACCTGCATCTGGAGGAGGTGGAGGTGGAGGCTGATGGACAGGTTTGGATGGTCCTTCATTAAACTTTCTTTTCTTCTTCATTGCTTTTCTCTGATTTTGGGAGTACTGCATCCATGGCTCTGTGATTTCACAATTGTATTTGATATAGTAGGGAATGTCATGGTCTGTAGCTCTGGCAATTGGGACTCTTTTCAAAGCTTTTGATCTAGCTTTCCTCTTCCTTGCAATTGTTGCAGAGGAGTCATCAGAATCTGTAGCAAACTCATCTTCTGAACTTTGAGATTCTTCATATGGATCTATGTACTTCCTTTTAGAGATAGGAAAATTGATGGAGTTTGGAGCTGCTGAGGAGGAAACTGAAGGAAGAGCTGCTGTCAGAGGGGAGGAGGAGTCTACCACTGCAGGAGAGAGCACAGCCTCAGGAGCCATAGAGACTAAATAGGCTGGTTCCTGAAGGGCTTGGGAGACATGGGTCTCAACTGCATCAGGTGTCTCAATTGCTTCACCTGAAGTTTCAACAGCTGCTAACATTTCAATTTCATTATTAGCAGGAGCCACTGCTACCACTGCTACATCAGGGATCTTCAGAAAAGGGACAATAGCCCTGGACAGATCTTCTTGAATCTGAGCTGGAGGGGGGAAGCTCTGAACAGAAGCTGGAGGAGGAGCCTCAGATACTATCTGAACTTCTGCAACTGATACTGTCTCTGAACATGTCTGAACAAACTGAACTGAAGAAGGAGGCAGCTCTTCTTCTGCTGACATCTCCCCCTGCCTAGAATCAGTGGCAGCTGACTCTAGGCCCCCAGAAGAAGGGCATGCCAACTGAGAGGAGAGGGAGGAGACAGAGGCGGAAAGAGTGCTCAGGGAAAGAATTAGAGGAGCCAGCTTGGCATCCAGGAGGGAGGAGAGCCTAGGGGACAGAAGGTCAAAGATTTGATTGGCTAAGGGCAGGAGGGCTACTTGCTCAAGGGGATCTTGAGTAGAGGTAGATGGAGTAGCAGAAAAACTGTAAATGAGGAAGATGTTGAGGTTGGTGCAGACAGTGGAGGTGTAACTGGCTCATGGATGGAGGAAAAAAGTAGCTCTGAAAAAGTAGATGAATGGGGGAATTCATGAGGAGAGGAGGTAGAGGCATCCATGAAGTAGTCTTCATGCATGTCAAAAGAGAAGAGATCCTCATGAGGGGAGGAATCCAAGCTTATGGGAAGGAAAGTAGTGTGAGGTGGAAGGGAGGAGGCAATGGTAGAGATGGAGGAAGGTAGAGGTTGAGAGGATGAGAGAACTGTGGTTGAGGGATGAAAGTGGATGGGAGGGTGAGAGAGTCAGATGGCATAGTCCCTGCTTCTGGACCAGTGGACTGAGAGGGAGTGACCTCTACAGTCCTGGTGTCTGCAGAGGATTTCATTGCTGCTGCTGCCCTGGGATTCACAATTCTTCTGTCCCACTTGCCAATTAGGGCACATGTGAGCCTCTTGGAAGCATTGATGTGCTTCTGTCCCTGTGCTTCTGTCCCAGTTGGTGCAGACAGTTGAGTCTCTTGGAAGCAGTTCTGTCTCACTGAGATAATTAATTTCTTGGATATACAGGATATAGAAAAGAACATACACAGGACTTCAGCTTCTTTCTCTGTGTGATATTGTTTTGAAAGCTCACTCACAGGAATTCTGATTGCTTCAGACACAATCCTCCAACCTTCTTGGATCATCTCTTGCTGGAGCAAATCAGATCTTTTGAAGACCTGTCACCCTTGTGCAGAGCTCTCCTTCCTGAACCTCTTCTTGATCTCAGGGGGAGCTTTGACAACAACTACAGATCCACTTTTGCTTCTCTCTGCTTGTTGATAGAGAAGACAACCTCACCCCTTTTTCTTTTTCTTTCTGTACAGGGTTATAACTCCCTTCAAAAGTTACTTTTGGTTTTGCTGAAACCTGGTCAAAATCAGCTTCTTTGGTTTGTGAGAACCTGGTCAAAAACTCTCTGGTGCTCAAGACACCTGATCAACTCATCTTGAAGTGGATTCCTATCAAGGGTGATAGAAGAGTGGATGTACCCAGATTTGGGGAACCACTATAGCTCCTTGTGTCGTCTGGATTGCTTGTCTCTTTGTGTTTTGCTTTGTGCTGTGAATTTCTTTTTACTCTGATTATTTGCTATAGCACCATACACTAAGTAAATACAAATTTTCTCTGCACACAAGTTTTTATTTGCAAAATTATTTTAAATAACTCTATTCACCCCCTCTAGAGTTAGGATTGATCTTATCCTGCACTTTCAATTGGTATCAGAGGGAGGTTGATCATTCATACAGGCTAACACCTGGATCAAAAGATCCCTGATAAGATCATTTCTCTCAAAGGGTTATTTTCCTTAGTTTTTCTTATCTTTAAAACTCATGGCACAAAACAAGGACTTTGCTAGTACCAGACCTCCTATGTGCAATCTATCTAAGTTTGCACTATGGAAGGCAAGGATTAGACTTTACATGAACTCTTTTGATGAAGACATTTTTAATTCTGTGTTGACAGATTGTCCAAGACCTCCCACAGGAACAAGTACATCAGCTGTTCCTCCTCCTTCAGGAACTGATGCTGACATAAAGAAGTGGAAGGCAGCAGATGCTAAAGCCATGAACATTTTGGCTCAAACCATGTCAGATGACATTTTCCAGAAAGTAGCTGATTGCAATACTGCTAAAGAGATCTGGGAAAAACTTTCAGAAATTGTATCAGGTTCTGCAGATGAAAGAAAGGATAGGAGATCCTACCTCATCACCCAGTATGAGAACTTCAAAAAGGCAGAGTCTGAGTCAGTTGCTGACATGTACAACAGACTGAGTCTAATCATCAGTGAGCTTAGATCACTAGAGAAGGACATATCTCTCACTGAGATAAATGACAAGATACTGACTTGTTTCCCTAGCTCTTGGGACTCAAGAATCTGGTCAATTAAAGATGGAAGAAATGTCTGTGAGTTATCCACAGAAGCTCTTCTAGGAAAGCTCAAGAGTTATGAGCAATTCATTAAGAAGAGAGAAGAAGAGCAGAAGACATCCACACCAACAGAAAAGGTTGAGAAAACCATTGCCTTCAAGGCACAGGAAGAACAACCTAAAGAAAAGGTGTTGGGAGATGAAGAGCTTATGAGGCTACTTGTCAAAAGGTTCAATAAGCTGAATAAAAAGAACTTCAGAAGATGGTCGTCCAAAGACAAAGACAAGCCAAGGTATGACAGATCTACTAATAAAGATGTTATCTGTTTTGGCTGCAGGAAACCAGGACACATTGTCCCCAACTGTCCAGAAAATCAAGATAAGGACAGAAGGGACAAGAAGGAAAGAAAAGACAAAAGGAAGGATAAGGAGTCAAGGAAATACCATGACAAGCCCTCCTCCAGCAACAGCAAGCACACCAGAAAAGGATTTGTGGCTGAATCCTGGAGTGGCTCTGATGAGTCTGATTCATCATCCAGCTCTAGTGATGATGAGGATGATGCAGAAGAAAAAGGATTCTGCATGATGGCCATCAGTGCATCTCAAAAGAACACTGATTCAGAGCCTGATGCTGACTACCTATCTGATCAGGAACTTACTGAGGATCAGGTAATAGATTCATTTGATTTTACTTCTGATGAATTTAAATCTGAGTTCAAATCTATGTGCATTGACTTGATTGAATCTCAAAAGTTGATTAAAACTCTCAGAGAACAATTAATTGAATGCAAATCCATTAACTCAGATAATCTTAGACTCTTAGAAGAGTTGAAGCAGTGTGGGGAGGAGATAGCTTCACTGAAAAGTGAGCTATCTAATGCCAGACAATTTGAAGAAACCCTTAATGGGAGAAGTATCAAATTGATGGACATCACAAGTACAGTGAACTCAAGATTGAATGGTTCACTGGGCTTGGGTGCTTCATCCAGCCAACCCATAGTGCTGACAACTCCAATCAAATTTACCAGTGAAAAAGGTAAAGGAGTCTTGATAGTGGCTAGGAAGAATGCTGACTTAAGCCAGGAAACTGGACAAGAAGCGTCGAACGAAGCTCGACGGACGTCGACTAGAGCTCGACGTAATCGCAAGAAAACGTCGAACTCAGGTCGACGTCTTCTACCCTCTGAACAAAGCAAGCCTTCGCCGTCGAATGGAGCTCGACGCACTCACCAGAGTCCGTCGACCGAAGCTCGACGTGCGTCGAGCCAAGCTCAGAGCAAAAATCAGTTCTCAGGGGTTAACTCAAGATTTAATTCCAGCTCCACATCTCATCACTTTAACCCTTATGCTGAATGGATAATACCTCCTAGGAGATATCATCCTGTAGGCTATAAGAGTCAACCTAAGATGTCTTTTATTTCAGAATTTAAAGGATATCAAGAAAGGCCCAAGGTAAACTGGGTCAAAAACAATTGATTTGTTGTATGTGCAGATAAAGACCTATCCAATTGAGAACCAGCAGTGGTACTTGGATAGTGGGTGCTCAAAGCACATGACTGGCAACAAGGAGAACCCTGTGTCCTTCAAAGCTAAACATGGACCCAAAGTAATCTTTGGAGATTCAAATTTTGGACAAACAAAAGGCTATGGCCAAGTCAAAATAGGGTCAATCACATTTAAGAAAGTGGCCTATGTGGAAGGACTAAAGCACAACTTAATCAGCATCAGCCAGCTATGTGATGCTGGTTATCAGGTTTGGTTTACCAACTCAGCATGTAATATTGCATTAAATAACAACATTGTTTTAATTGGTAATAGACAAGATAACATATATCTAGTTGATTTCAATTCATCTAAAGTAGATATTTGCTTATTTAACTCCCTTAGCAAACCTAATGAACTTTGGCATAAAAGACTAGGACATGTGAACCTTAGAACCATTGCTAAGTTATCCCAAGACAACTTTGTTAGAGGACTACCTTCTGGTCCCTACAAGAAGGAAGGACTTCGCAAGGCCTGTCAGTTAGGCAAGCAAACTAAAAACAGTTTCAAGTCACTTAATAAAAGTGACTCACCTAGAATTTTGTACTTATTGCACATGGACCTTTTTGGACCAATTAATGTACAAAGCCTAGGAGGGAAATCTTATGCTTTAGTAGTTGTAGATGACTTCTCAAGATTCACTTGGGTGTTCTTTCTGAGAAAGAAGTCTGATAACTTCAAGATTTTGACAGATTTTCTCAAAGGCATACAGATTGAGTTCAATACTCACATTGCCCTGATCAGAAGTGATCATGGGACAGAGTTTGATTCTCTTCTTATGCTAGAGTTCTGCCAGAAGGAAGGTATCAGGCACACTTTCTCGGCTCCAAGAACTCCTCAACAAAATGGGGTAGTTGAAAGGAAAAACAGAACCCTTATTGAATCTGCCACAACATTGTTGACAGATGCTCACCTTCCTCTAACCTTTTGGGCAGAGGCTGTGAACACCTCCAACTATGTTTTGAATAGAAGCCTGATACACAAACTAAAGGGTAAGACTCCCTATGAGTTACTCAAAGGGAAGAAACCTAAAGTAAATTATTTCAAGATTTTTGGTTGCATTTGTTTCATTCACAATAATGACAAGAAATACCTAGCTAAATTTGAAGCCAAAGCTGATGAAGGAGTGTTTCTGGGATACTCCATGACTAGCAAGGCTTATAGGGTCTTTAACAAGTGCTCAAATAAAATTGAAGAATCCATGCATGTTACATTTGATGAAACTAACATGTCTTATAAGGAGAAGGAGACTTCTACCATAAGCAATTTGCAGGAACATTCAATTTCAGAAAATCTGAAGCAGCTTACCATCACAGACAAAGGGTCATTACCTTCAACAACTCAGCAAGACACTGAACTTAGGCTCTGTTTGGCTCAGCTGAAGCGACTGGAGAAGCAGCTGATTTACAGAGTGGTGGGAAAATCTGCTGATTTGCAGCGACTGGAGAAGCAGTGAAACTGTTTGGATGATCTGCTGTTTCAGTGCTGTTTGAACAGAGAATTTGCCAAAACTGTTTGGCAGAGTAGCTGTTTTGTGGCTTATTCAAAACAAAAGTAATTGCAAGCAGAATATGAACTTTAAATGTTTTGTCAAATCTTATTACTACACAATCAGATTGTCTAAGCATCATAAAAACAAACTTCAGCGTATTTTGTAGTTGCTTCATTGGATCCACTCGCTTCGGCACTGATGATGTTTACCTACACAATGAAAGAATATAATATCAATGATTTTGATGTTAAATTTTCTTTTTGACTAATAAAAAATATTGTACCTATGATCATGTTGTAACTGGTCGGCTATAAAATCTCGTAATGCAGACATTTCATTAGCACCACTTCCTTCAATTGTTACTGGATCGATGTTTGGATTTGCATTTGTGGCTCTTCGGTTACGAGTAACTCGCAGCTCATACGCCTGTCGATGCACAAAGTTAGCATCCATATCACAAGCATTAAACTCTCGATCTACGCGTGAGGGGTGTCTCCGAATATAATTATGTAGGGTCATTGTCGCCACCACAATGACACATTGTTTTGAAACTGTGTATTGTGGCATCTTTCTCAGTATGCCCCACTTCTTCTTCCAGACACCAAAGGTTCTCTCAATCACACTACGGAGTGATGAGTGAGCCTTATTGAAAATTTCACGCCGTCCTGAAATTGGTCGATTACCCCTCGCAAAATCAGGTAAGTGATAGCGAGTCTCTGGATATGGTTTCAAAATTCCTCGTTGAAGCGGATATCCAGCGTCTACCAAATAATATTTACCTACATAAGAAATTTATTAATTTTAAAACAATGTGGGATTGTAATATATTTTGAATACTTATTAATTTACGTACCAGGAGGTGGGTGGGGAAATTCACAACTTGGATCATTAACTGCACGTTGAAAGATCCGACTATCATGAGCTGAACCTTCCCATCCTGGGACCACATAAGTAAAACACATATCGAAGTCGCATATGGCCATTATATTTTGAGTTGGTGTACCGTGACGTCCTATATATCGCACTTGATCATCTACCGGAACACATGCATCTACATGAGTTCCATCAATAGCACCAATACAATCTTTAAAATACGGCATGTATCGGTCATCATTTAAGATTTTTGCAGGTATATTCATAAATTGTGGATCTAGTGGTTTTATCATTTCAGCAGCAAGGAGGGTCAATGCATCCAGACCTATCGCAAAAAACCTACTTATAGTTTCGGTGGAATGCTGAAAACGCTCACTTGTCAACCTCATTGACCCTTTATGCGCTAAAGTATATATGGTAATAGCCAGTACCTCTCTCGCAGTTGTTCTTTGCGAGCCTTGTAATCCGTAAGATGTTTGAAGTAGATATAACAAATCCGTGAATATTTGAGGTGACATCCTGAACGCAATGTGGAACCTCGTTGGATGACCAGCTAACAGCTCACCAACCCACTTATCTCCCGTCTGTGTAGATGTCATGCATGGTATTTTGTCATTGTATGCGAACATGTATTCAGAAATTACAATCGCTGACGAGGTAACTATATTGTTGAACAATACAAAACGACGTTGTCGATCAAAATCAACAACTGAAATTTGCTCGTCATCATCAAGGGTAAATTCTTCGTTATCATCCGTCATTGCAAACTACCTATAATCACAAAAAACATACTACCTTTTTAAAATCCAAAGAGGTAAATAACATATAAGATAGTAAAACATTCAATAAGTTAAAATAAGTCACAAAATGTCAGGCTTCATTACATATAAACTGCATAGAAACTGCATATAAGAGAATACATAGAAATTGCATATAGGTTTGCAAAACATATAATATAGTGCATACAAGAGAATACAATAACTGAAACATAGAAAATGCATTAAGGTTTGCAAAACATATAAGATAGTGCACATGCTATTCAAGAGCTGCTGTGCATGTAGCGATTATGCAGCCACTCAAGCCTTTTATCACTTGGAATGCCCATAAATGTAGCTCTGTTGATCAACGTCATTAGGAAAACTGTAGCCCAATCATAGAACTTTTTGTCTTCATAAATCTCTGGATATTTCTCAAGCTCGTCCAATGCTTCATTCAACAAATATACATTTGGCGGTTTTGCGGGCATAAGGAAAGAACTAGCAACACTTTTGGAACACTCCACCAGCTTCTCAATATGTGATTCAATTATTTGTTTTTTACCCTTGTCTTTGAAGCTCCTCCCATTGCGTGATCTCTTAGAACCTTGAGAACTTGTACTACTATTCGGATCTTTCGGCCCACTAGAACAGATATCATCAGAGGCAGGTGGTTGCGTAGTTAAATCCTCTACAACATGCTCATCGCTTGACCCAATATTATTGGAAATATAGTCATGTTGATTAAATGCAGGTGGCATAGCTCCCGTAGACGGGATCCATACATTCTCACCATTAGCAACAACCTGGCTAAACATCCGATCAAGTTTCTCCTCAAGATCTGGAGCAATTCCTACGAATCGAAATTTTTTGGCGGCGGGCAACATCTGAAAGAAAAGATATATGTTAGTTTAAAAAAAACATAACAAATTTATAAAAATGAACATGAACATTATTTAACAAGTAGTTCTTCTAACCTCTATTCTTTCTTTCCACCATTCATCTGAGGCATCAATGGTCTTTTTAATTGGATTCCACCCTAACCCAGTCTCCCCTCTTTTTAGATCACGCCATAGCTTCCAATCCCTCTTTAGTTGGTCCCATTTATTTTTTAACTGTGCCCGATCATATGTTAATCCCGTGCGTGCTTTGAAATTATCTATTACGTTTTTCCAACCCTCTTTGCTGAAGTGAGTGGTTGGACGATTTCCCAAATCAATTTCTCGGATACATATATCACAAAATACATGAACTTGGGCATTCTCCCATGAGGCTGAAACACCGACTGTTTTTTGCTTACCCATCTAGAAAGAACTAGCAATAGCACGATCACTGCAAACATTGCAAATTTATAAAAATGAACATGAAAATACAGGAGCTGGGGCAAGCAAGTCTTTTTACATTTATATCAATCTAAATTGAAAAAAATTTGGCCTAGGACAACCTTGTTTGCATTTTATATCAATCCAAATTAAACAGAAGACTATACACTGTGAATTGAATGTGGTAAGCAGAAGACTATACACTGTGAAGGGTGGCCAAATCATGAAATACCAAACATATATACATGAATTGGATACATAATATATTTCTATACCTGAACTGGACGCTATTTGAGCCAAACCAATATACATGCTAGACGGGATGTTATTTGAGCCAAGCCAAGCCTATATACAGCTCATACTTTTTTACATTTATTAGACTTCACAACCACCATCAGACGGCATTAATCCAACTACAACATATTAACAGAATGGTATAGACGGAGCAAATTGATGTGAGAGATGTTTTACATATTGAAAGCATGATGAGTAAACAACAAGGATTGGTAATGAAGAATCCAAAGGGATTGGGGTACTGGGATTTTGGCTTATAGAGAAGACATTTGTATTTTTGCCATGATCGGATCTGTTCTTTGAAGAGGAGTTTCGAATTAATATTTGAGCCAAAAAAAAAATTCAAATAATCGAGAGCTAAAAACAAAGCAGTTCTTTTGAGAAGGAGACGATCATACCCGTCGAATCTGTAGACGATCGGGAGATGATAGGAATCGCGAACAGGATAGGGAGGAAAAGAGGTCTGGATCGGGAGTAGTAGGAGGACTCTGATTCCCAGTTCGTATCAGACTCGCGAACTGGATCGGGAGAAAACAGAGGACTCGCGAACGGGAAGAACGCCGGGAGGAGACAAACTCGCAAGGAAACCCCGGAAAGGAACTCCTATTTGCGTCGTCGAAGCCTGGACGGGAGCCCGATGAGAAGAGGAGAAACCCTAGTTGCGCGAGTAGGGATGACGGCGTTGTGGGGGAAAATCGCAAGGAGCAGCGATGAGAAATGCGGTGGTGAAAAAAATAAGGGATTTTAGAAAAGCTGCGGTGGGAGTAGAGGGGGCATGATTTATGTTTGGCGCGGATTTTAGAAAAGCTGCGGTGTGCAGCTCTCAATAATCCGCGCCAAACAGGCCCTTAGTGACAATGAAGAGGAATCTCAGGGTTTGGAAAGCTCAAATGGTCAACAAATTGAAGAACCAGTTGTTGTTCCACAAGAGGAACTAACAACACAGGTTGGTGCATCATCAACACCCCTTGTTGACTTTGCAACAGCAAGAGATCACCCAATCTCACAAGTAATTGGAGATATCTCAGTGGGTGTGCAAACAAGGAATCAAGTTAATCAAAATATTATGCACACCTGCTTTCTTTCTCAAATTGAGCCTCAAACCATACAAGATGCAGAGCAAGATCCAAACTGGATCATTGCAATGCAGGAAGAGTTGAATCAATTTGAAAGGAATAAAGTTTGGGAATTAGTACCAAGACCAAGGAACCAGCAAATTGTTGGAACCAAATGGGTATTCAGAAACAAGTTGGATGATCAAGGAATAATTGTGAGAAACAAGGCAAGACTTGTTGCACAAGGATATTGCCAAGAAGAAGGAATTGATTATGACCAAACCTTTGCACCAGTTGCAAGGTTGGAGGCCATAAGAATCTTCCTTGCATATGCAGCTCACAAGAGATTCAAGGTATATCAGATGGATGTCAAGAGTGCATTTCTCAATGGAGACATCAATGAAGAGGTTTATGTAAAGCAACCTCCAGGTTTTATCTCTCCAACCTCTCCTGATCATGTTTTTAAACTGCATAAAGCTTTATATGGTCTCAAGCAAGCCCCTAGAGCATGGTATGAGACCTTAGCTTGTTTTTTGTTGGAAAATGATTTTAAAAGGGGTAGAGTAGACCAAACTCTTTTTGTTAGAACCCATAGGTCTCATACCCTACTAGTACAAGTTTATGTAGACGACATCATATTTGGGTCTACTGATTCAAACTTATGCAAAAAGTTCTCACAACTTATGCACTCAAAGTTTGAAATGAGTAGCATGGGTGAGCTTGCTTTCTTTCTAGGATTGCAAGTTAAACAACATGTGGATGGCATTTTCATCTCTCAAACCAAGTATGCTAGAGAATTGATTAAGAAAGTTGGAATGTCTGAAGCATCCTCTATGAAAACACCTATGCCTACAAATGCTGTTTTAGATGCTGATGAATCTGGAAAACCAGTTGATCAGACAAGCTATAGAGCAATCATTGGCTCATTACTTTATCTAACAGCTACTAGACCAGATATAATGTTTGCCACATGCATTTATGCTAGATTCCAAGTAAGCCCTAGAGAGTCCCACCTCACATTAGTTAAGAGGATTCTTAGGTATGTAAAAGGTTGTCCTAATCTAGGTCTCTGGTATCCACATGACTCAGGATTTGATCTAACTGGATTTTCAGATTCTGATTATGCTGGATGTAGAGTAGACAGGAAAAGCACCAGTGGAACTTGTCAATTCCTTGGTGATAGACTTGTCTCCTGGTTCTGTAAGAAACAAACCTCTGTGTCCACATCAACTGCTGAAGCTGAATACATGGCTGCAGGCAGTTGTTGCTCACAGATTTTGTGGATTCAAAACCAGCTCCTAGACTATGGGTACAACTTAGAGATGTCTAAAATCTTTTGTGATAATACCAGTGCAATATTTATTGCTCAAAATCCAGTTCTCCATAGTAGGACCAAGCACATAGAGATCAGACATCACTTCTTAAGGGATAATGTAGAAAAGAAGAAAATTGCACTAGAATACATTTCCACTGAACTTCAAAGAGGAGATATTTTCACCAAGCCCTTGGATGAAAAGAAGCACTTCTTTTTCCTCAATCAGTTGGGAATGCTAGATGGAGACAGCATAAATTAAAACTCCAAGATTTTGAAACCCATAATTAACAGGAATAAGAAAATTTCATTTTAAAAATTTTCCTGTCTGAGTGGTTGTTCTGAGCTCTGAACTAAGCTCGACGCTGCGTCGAACGGAGATCGACGGTCCGTCGCGCTCAAAAGCGTCGAACGTCGAACTCAGCTTCTAGCGTCGAACTAAGTTCACAGCTCCCTAGCTTCTTCAGTTTATCTCTCCCCGGTCGACGTCTTCGTTCAACGTCGACCTGAGCTCGACGTATAGCTTCAGCCAAAGCGTCGAACGTCGACCTAAGCTGGACGCTGTTGAGTCGTTTCAGTTCTCCTAGAGCCTTAGAGCGTCGAACTGAGCTCGACGTTCCTTCCTTTTCTGCGTCGAACCCTAAGTATAAAATCATTTTCTCATCGTCGTTCGCAGTTGCGCTTTCATATCTTTCTGCTCAAGCTTTCTCCCTCCAAATTCCTTACTCTTGATCTTGGAAGGTATTCTTTTTGCAGGAAAATGGCGATCACAGCAGGAGCTCTGGCGGCCATGAAGTTCGATTCTGGATTCGATATCGACTTCGACTCTTTTGATGGATCTTCACAATATTTTTTGGATATACTGGACCTCTTCAAGGAGCAGCACCTGGTTAACTTTATGTCAACCAGGATCCCTCTCCCAGAGTCAGAAATCAAAGAGTGGAGTCTTACAGCAGTTATTTCAGATAACAATACATTGACTGGGAAAGTTTCAGGAAATGAGGTAGCCATCTCACCTCAAATCATTACAGAAGTTTTCAACTTTGCTGCTGGAGATGATGGCATAGAACTATCTGTGGAAGAGTATGCCTTGATGCTGGACAGGATGGGGCATGCTGCTGGTAACCCCTCTAAACTCCTCAAAGTTAACCTAGCCATTGAATATAGGTTATTAGCAGACATTACAGGCAAAGTGATCTGTGCAAAGAGGACTGCACATGATGCAATTACTAGGCATCAATTCTGCCTTATGGCTGCACTTATAGATAAGAAACATCCCAACTGGGGATTGATTGTGTTTGAATTGATTAAGAAAAAATTGGATAAAAACTCTGTCCACTTTGGAAGAGTTCTTGGGTTGATTCTCAACCATTGCTGCCCTCAACTGCTTGTGTCCTCCAAGAAGCACATCAATGCTTCCAAGAGGCTCACATGTGCCCTAATTGGCAAGTGGGACAGAAGAATTGTGAATCCCAGGGCAGCAGCAGCAATGAAATCCTCTGCAGACACCAGGACTGTAGAGGTCACTCCCTCTCAGTCCACTGGTCCAGAAGCAGGGACTGTGCCATCTGACTCTCTCACCCTCCCATCCACTTTCATCCCCTCAACCACAGTTATCTCATCCTCTCAACCTCTACCTTCCTCCATCTCTACCATTGCCTCCTCCCTTCCACCTCACACTACTTTCCTTCCCATAAGCTTGGATTCCTCCCCTCATGAGGATCTCTTCTCTTTTGACATGCATGAAGACTCCTTCATGGATGCCTCTACCTCCTCTCCTCATGAATTCCCCCATTCATCTCCTTTTTCAGAGCTACTTTTTTCCTCCATCCATGAGCCAGTTACACCTCCACTGTCTGCACCACCCTCAACATCTTCCTCATTTACAGTTTCTGCTACTCCATCTACCTCTACTCAAGATCCCCTTGAGCAAGTAGCCCTCCTGCCCTTAGCCAATCAAATCTTTGACCTTCTGTCCCCTAGGCTCTCCTCCCTCCTGGATGCCAAGCTGGCTCCTCTAATTCTTTCCCTGAGCACTCTTTCTGCCTCTGTCTCCTCCCTCTCCTCTCAGTTGGCATTCCCTTCTTCTGGGGGCCTAGAGTCAGCTGCCACTGATTCTAGGCAGGGGGAGATGTCAGCAGAAGAAGAGCTGCCTCCTTCTTCAGTTCAGTTTGTTCAGACATGTTCAGAGACAGTATCAGTTGCAGAAGTTCAGATAGTATCTGAGGCTCCTCCTCCAGCTTCTGTTCAGAGCTTCCCCCCTCCAGCTCAGATTCAAGAAGATCTGTCCAGGGCTATTGTCCCTTTTCTGAAGATCCCTGATGTAGCAGTGGTAGCAGTGGCTCCTGCTAATAATGAAATTGAAATGTTAGCAGCTGTTGAAACTTCAGGTAAAGCAATTGAGACACCTGATGCAGTTGAGACCCATGTCTCCCAAGCCCTTCAGGAACCAGCCTCTTTAGTCTCTATGGCTCCTGAGGCTGTGCTCTCTCCTGCAGTGGTAGACTCCTCCCCTCTGACAGCAGCTCTTCCTTCAGTTTCCTCCTCAGCAGCTCCAGACTCCATCAATTTTCCTATCTCTAAAAGGAAGTACATAGATCCATATGAAGAATCTCAAAGTTCAGAAGATGAGTTTGCTACAGATTCTGATGACTCCTCTGCAACAATTGCAAGGAAGAGGAAAGCTAGATCAAAAGCTTTGAAAAGAGTCCCAATTGCCAGAGCTACAGACCATGACATTCCCTACTATATCAAATACAATTGTGAAATCACAGAGCCATGGATGCAGTACTCCCAAAATCAGAGAAAAGCAATGAAGAAGAAAAGAAAGTTTAATGAAGGACCATCCAAACCTGTCCATCAGCCTCCACCTCCACCTCCTCCAGATGCAGGTGCAGGTGCTAATCTATCTTCCAATCCAGCCCCTTCAGCTCTACATGGAAAGACATATCAAGCAAGAAGATATCAAGGAGACAGTCAGCAAAGGGGAGGTCAGCAAAGAGGAAACTATAGGGGCAGGCAGTCCAGAGGAAGATCAGGTTCTCAACCTTATCAAAGGGGAGGAGCCATTGATCCAACCTCTGGTCCCTATCCCTATAGACCTAGAACTGACCTCACCCCATCTACCTCTCAAGAACTCTCCTCTAACAGATTTGAACCAGCTGTACCCTTTGAAGATCCCACCAAAACTCCAGCCTACTGGAAAGCTAGAATGACAGAAATGGCTGCTTTAAATGAGATTAATAAAGCTAGAGAAAAAGGTCTGGACACCTCTCATATCAGTACAATGTCAGACCAAAGAAAAGAGGAATTGGAGAAATATAAGTCTAAGAAATTCTTTGATTCAGACAGATATATGCAACTCCATCTTGCAGCTGTACCACCCAGTGCAAGAGATCAAAAGTCTTTAGGTGCAGCTGATGATTACAGATCTAAAAAGGAAGCTTCAAATCCAAACAGAGAAATCATCTTCAAAAAGAGTGATCAAGACAAAGCCTCAAAGGGAAAGTAAAGTAAGATGCTTTAATTCTTTCTATATATGTTGGACTCAGGACACTTGAACATTTGTGCTGCTATATAATGTTATATATGCTGCTTTTTATTCTGTCATGTCTGGTTGTATTGTAGTGTATTGTATCTGCTTTATCTTTCTTTGAATCCCAAAAATTCATGTAAATAGTAATCCTAATCCAAATAGGGGGGAGATTGTTGGAACACCATATTACTATTTGGACCAGGATGACTATACTTCTATAGGGATTTTGGTTTGTGACCTCCTTGTTGTTATAAAGGTCACATAGGCTAGTTAGAATAATCTTCTGCTCGACGAAGAGTCGATCTCAGCTCGACGCAGAGTCGATCTCAGCTCGACGCTGAGTCGATCTCAGCTCGACGCTGAGTCGACCTCAGCTCGACGTGGAGTCGACCTCCGCTCGACGTTCCGTCGAACCCAGTTCTACTTACAGAAAACACTCTCTGGCCGACGTGTGTCGTGCTCAGATCGACGTTTTATTGTGAGCTCGACGCTTTTCAGTCCTCCGTCAGTTTTGAATAGGAATTCAAATTCCTTCTATCAGACAATTAATGCTGAAGATTTATTGGCCGTTACAGCATATCTGGTGCATGGCTCAAGGAATTTTCTAAGGAATGTCTGCCTGTCATTTCCTTGGAGGCATGGACATTTAAGGAAAGCAATTAATGCTGACTTCCAACGGCTATCAAAGAAAATGAAGGAGAAGACCCAGATATATAATTAATTTCTTGGATATACAGGATATAGAAAAGAACATACACAGGACTTCAGCTTCTTTTCTCTGTGTGATATTGTTTTGAAAGCTCACTCACAGGAATTCTGATTGCTTCAGACACAATCCTCCAACCTTCTTGGATCATCTCTTGCTGGAGCAAATCAGATCTTTTGAAGACCTGTCACCCTTGTGTAGAGCTCTCCTTCCTGAACCTCTTCTTGATCTCAGGGGGAGCTTTGACAACAACTACAGATCCACTTTTGCTTCTCTCTGCTTGTTGATAGAGAAGACAACCTCACCCCTTTTTCTTTTTCTTTCTGTACAGGGTTATAACTCCCTTCAAAAGTTACTTTTGGTTTTGCTGAAACCTGGTCAAAATCAGCTTCTTTGGTTTGTGAGAACCTGGTCAAAAACTCTCTGGTGCTCAAGACACCTGATCAACTCATCTTGAAGTGGATTCCTATCAAGGGTGATAGAAGAGTGGATGTACCCAGATTTGGGGAACCACTATAGCTCCTTGTGTCGTCTGGATTGCTTGTCTCTTTGTGTTTTGCTTTGTGTTGTGAATTTCTTTTTACTCTGATTATTTGCTATAGCACCATACACTAAGTAAATACAAATTTTCTCTGCATACAAGTTTTTATTTGCAAAATTATTTTAAATAACTCTATTCACCCCCCTCTAGAGTTAGGATTGATCTTATCCTGCACTTTCACACCAGACTCAAACTCAATTCTGTGGTCACTTCTGATTTTGACCACTGAGCAGTCCAATTCATTCTGAATTTGCCGGACAAAATTAGTAAAAGAATTGAAGGTGTCTGACTTGTGTTTCAGAAAGAACACCCAAGTGAAACGTGAGTAGTCATCAACAATCACTAATGTATAGACCTTGCCTCCTAAGCTGTGAATAGGCATAGGACCGAATAAGTCCATATGAAGCAAGTATAAGCTTCGTAAAGAATCTTTTTTTAATAATACCCTTGAAGGTAGCCCGTGTCTGCTTACCCATTTGATAGGAATGACATGGACTCTCTTTAAGGCACTTAATGTTGGGGGCATCACGCACTAAGTTATGAGAAAATAGCATATTTAAGGTTTTAAAATTAGTATATGCTAATCTCTTGTCACTGGTCATAAAGAGACGCACTATCTTTTGTGATAAAACAAACTGGGGTTGAATTGTCTAAACAAAGGAAATTTAAAAAGAAAATATTTATGCTCCGAGTACCTGTTAAGACCGTCTCCAAATTTGCAGACGACTTTATCAAACACTTGTCCTTGCAGAACTCAACGATGTATCCTTTGTCATATTGTTTACTTATGCTTATAAGATTATGGTGTAATCCTTCAACATAAGTCACGTCTGTGAAAGAAACTACATCGTTGGAAATCATATCATAAACTTTTGTTTTTCCCCTATCTGAACCTCCAAATATGATGTTTGGTCCATCTTTGACAGGGGTATAATCACACAAAAGGCTTCTTGTCCCGGTCATGTGCTGAGAGCAACCACTGTCCAAATACCAGATCGGAGTTCTATTGGCATTTGGACATTCCTGCAAAAACATATCATTTTTTCTTAGGAACCCAAATGTATTTGGGTCCTTGGTTCCTGGGTAGCTTACCACCACTAGGAACAGTAACTTTACGAGTGGTCTGTCTCGCATAGCTAACCCATGGGGTTACGAAGTTAGTGGGGTGTTGTACCAGCAATCTACGCCAAAGTGACCAACTTTGTCGCAACACCAATAGTCAAATTTGTTGTACCTCCTTTTGTACTCCTGCTTTATATTATGGAGCTGAGGTCTAGCGGGGGCAACATTCTTGGATGTGGAAGCCTCCTAGTTGCAGCATATACAGGGGCTTCCCATCTCCTTAGCCTTAGGCACATCAGTTTTGGCTTTTGGTGCCTTCTTATTGTTATGGCCATGAAAATATGGACCATAACGCTTCATCTGAATCTCTTCATAAGGTCCTTTGAACACGCTGGCACCAAAGTCACAGGGACGGGTCCATCCCTGGTATCTATTCTTGGTCTCTACATGAGTAGGCCTAGCATGATGACCATAGGATGACTCAAGGTCAAACTTATTCGTTGGGAAGATTATCTTCCTAAACGAGGGTTGACTCATGGGTGCCTTCCCCTTTTCTTTGGCAGAGGCATTCTTAGCAGCCTTACCTTTTTCACTGACGTGGCCAAGACCACTACCCTTCTTCTAAGTAGAAAACTCATCAATGAGAGGGAGAACAATCTTTGGATTGGAGTAGCTCTCAACGAGTTTCCTCTCTACAAAAAGTTTTTTTCCAGCTCATCAAGATATTTCTCTGTTACACATAACGTCTCAGCAGAGCCCTTGAGTTCCTCTTTTAATGAGTGGCTTCATCTCTGAGAGGAAGCAATTTTGTAATTTTCTCATTCAGATTTGTTTCCACTGCCTTGAGGGAGGCAATCTCTTTTAACTACTTTTTGACTACCTTACGGCATTTGTCAAAAGCCTTTAAAAGGTTCCCGGGTTGAACCATCAACTCAAAATCACCTTCCTCTTCAGAAGAGTAGCCATCATAACCATTCAAGGACGTTTCAGATTTAGAGAGTATAGTGTACGAGTTTACCTTCCCATGGTACTTAGAGTCGCTCACTTCCTCGTCAGATTGGGCCATAAGCCTGAAGTAAGCTTATTCGTTCTCAAATCTCGAGTCACTGTCACTGAGAGTCTTCGACTTTTTGGCGACGAAGCTCTTTTCTTCTTTCTTCTTCCCTTTGAAGGATCTCTTCTCGTCCTTCCTGGAGCTATCCTTCTTCTTGTAAGGACACTCCGCAATCATGTGACCTGATTTATTACAGTAGTAGCAAACAACGTCAGAGGAATAATGTTTGTTCGGTTTGGATTTATACATGTCCTCTTTGTTGTAGCTTTTTTTGGTACGATCACCGTCAAGATGTGATGTCCTGGAATCTGAAGAGAATGACTTATTTTTCATTTGTCTCCTCTTGCTGAGCAGCTTCTTGAACTGCTTGGAGATGAGGGAAAATTCTCCATCCAATAGCTCGAAGGCTGATGTGCTTGGCTCTGAGTCTTCTGGAGTATCAGGAGCTCGTGTCCTAATGGGTGACACAGCTTTAGATTTTCTCGACTCTTCTGCCTTCAGAGCCACAGACTTTTCTCTACTAGACATTTTGTTGTTCTGCTCCTCCTTCTTACGTGTACTCATTTGAAGCTCATAGGAGAGCAGCTTTCCGAACAGGTTCTGAGGGTCTATCTCTGCCAGCTTCCCGAATTCTCTAAGGGCAACAACTTTCGTGTCACAGTCCTTTGTCAATGATCTAAGGAATTTGTCGTTCAGTTCACCATGAGTGAATGTACGGCCATAGTTCATGAGGCCGTTGACGATCTTGAAGAAATTCTCGAAGCTGTCAGCTATGGAGTCATTGGCACCTTGCTTGAAGGCTTCGTACTCCTGGTTCAACAACGATCTGCGATCGTCTCTCACTTCTTCAGTACCTTCCATCAGTACAACAAGATAGTCTCACATCTCTTTCGTAGATTTATAGTGGAATAAGTTCTATAGCATTAAATCATCCACTGCACTTGCTATGATATTATTTGCCTTCTTATCTAGGGAGACTAAGGCAATTGCATCCTTAGTGAGATCCATCATCTTCTTGGTAATCATAATTGCTGGATTTATTGTTGAAGCCTGTGTAGGGATGTGTGGTCCTTCTTCCACTATCTGAAAAATCCTCGGATCAGCAGCTTCCATGTAGAACCGTACTCGTTCTTTCCACATGGGAAAGTTTTCCTTAATGCACACTGGTAGCTTCATGGATGACATGTCTTTGCTTCGATCCATGGTGAATATGTAGAATCTCTAAACGCTAGATCAGGGATCTTGTTCAAGGTGTTAGCCTTATCGAACAAAACACCCCTCTGATACCAATTGAAAGTATCTAGCGTCTACCTAAATCACCTAAAGGGGGGTGAATAGGTGATGTTTATGTCTTTTTACGGAATAAAAATTATCCAAAAATTCAAGCACACAAACACAAAGATTTATAGTGGTTCCCCGTATTGGGTACGCCCACTGTCCCGCCTCGCCTATCTATCACGAAGGGATAGATTCGGTTACTTCACCTTTATCAGATTATCACAATCTTACACATCAGAGCAACTCTCCTACATCTCAGAGAAGAAACTCTCCTACACCTCGATCGACAACTGGATCTACACCTCGATCCACAAACCGAATCTACAAACTCAATCCACTAACGGTTCTACACTCGGAAGAACTAACTTCCTACAATCTCGGAAACAATGATCCTACAAATGTTAAAACAATTTTACAACAATAATAAAAATGTTACTCTTCCAGATCTGAAATCATCAGGAATCTTCCTTCTTGAAAACTGAAATTCTCTGTGAAGAAGGTTGAGGAAGAAAACCCGAGAAAGTTTGATCTGAAAACTTAGAATCCAACACGATCAAATAGATGTTAAAGAATCTTTGAATCTTGGATCTGTCGAATCTTTTCTCCTGTTAAATCACTCGATCGAGAGAGAGCGGCAGAGAAGAATTACGATGAAGATGGCGACTTCTCCCGAATTTGGAAAGTGTGAATGCAATTCGATTGCTGTAATTATTCTCTTGTTAGAAATTGGGGTTAGTTAGTCCTCTGAAAGGACTATATATAGATCATCGTCTAACGGTCATACGTCATTAAGGAAAGATCCATGTGGATCAATCATGAGGAACTTAGAATAAAAGTTGAAATCCGTTAGACAGATTCAAAATAAAAAATTCTGCAACTCCATTTCTCGAGAAGAAATAGTCTTCTTGAGAAATGAATAGCTTTCTCGAGAAAAGATATGGCTTTCTCGAGAAAAGACTTAACGAAATTTCTTTGAAGTAAAATACTGATTTCTCGAGAAAAGTACTTAGCGCAAATTTAGAACTGAAGACAGATTTCTCGAGAAGGATATGATTTATCGAGAAATAAATTGCTTTCTCGAGAAATGACCTGACCTTCTTGAGAAATTTACTTAACGAAAATTCTGCGGACTGGAGGATTTATTTTTCGAGAAAAATTTGGTTTGTCGAGAAAAGGACTTAGCTTCTCGAGAAATAGATTCAACTTCTCGAGAACTACTTGCCTATCTCGAGAAATGAACTTGGTTTCTTGAGAAATCTTCAGGACTTTTCTCGAGAAAAAGGACTTAGAAAGTTTTTGAGAATTTTTTGAGAAGTCTTAAGCTTTCTCGAGAACAGTTTTGCTTTCTAGAGAAATAAACTCAGACTTCTCGAGAAATACACTTAATTTCTCTAGAAAAGGACTTAGAGAATTTTCCAGAGAAATTTTCTTTTCTTCTTTGTTAAAGACCAGCAACCCTTCCTTTCTTCCATTTCTTTAATACTTGAAAATGAAGTGCATCCCAATAAAGAGGTTACACAGAAGTCGACACCATGGATCACACAATGAGGGATTACATTGCATGGTCCTGTGTTTAGTGACTCACTATAAACGGACATTGGTCTACACTTAGCAATAATGACATACAAACACTTAACTAAAGAATAGCATCAAATACTTACTTAATTCATCTTAGTTCAAGAAAGACTTCATACAAATCTAGGTTATTGTGGATACAATACCCAACAAGGTGGATAGATTTCGATTGACTCGGGGCTCCTTGAACTCACAAAAAATATATAAAAGTGATAGCTCAAAGCAAACTAAAAAGGACCCCGCAAGCACTACTCATTCCTCCTAATAAGTCTTTATGAGCATTATGAGGATGAGCACCTTTGTTCAAAGAGTCATTTCGATCTTGTGCATTGACTTTAACTAAAGCTTAGTGCCCCTAGTTCAAGTCTTGGTATGACATAGATAGACATGTGACGTGATTGTTCACTCTATTTCTCTTGTGTTAGAATTTTAAAAGATCGAGATAAAACATATAAAATATGATATTTCTACTTGGTGTTTTCTCTCTTGTTGATGCTACACGTACACGACATTGCCTTATTTAACGCTTCCATGCATAAGAATTGGACTGAAACTACACTATATGTTTTTCGCACATAGCACTAGCACACAATTTATACTTTTGACGCTTACAATGTTTAAATATGATTAACTCTATAACTCTCGTAGCATTGTATTGTTCCTCGTTGTGTGCTTAGTCTACTCCGTGCTATCCAATCCATATAAATCTTTGTGAAATGATTTTTTATGTTCTTGTACTCTGCTCTTATGTTTGACCATGTGCTTCATCTTCTCTGCTTTGCATTGTTTTTTGGTCACCCCTATGTCTCTCATATTTTGCTTTACTGGTTGTGTGCACTGTCTGATGTTTCTTTCACGCTTATCATATATCCTGTTTTTTTCCTATTGCATGATTGTTTGGTCTGGCCCTCCCCTTTTGATACTATCAAAGGGGGAGATGAGACTGTTCATGAGAATTGTTCATGGGTATGATCTCATGTAGGGGGAGCTTGTTTCAATGCGTGCACATAGATAGGGGGGAGCATGTAGAACACGTAGGTAGGGGGAGCGTGTGTGTAGGGTAGTTATATAGAGAACCTGAAACCTGAACGTTCAAGATTATCTTTTTATATATATTCACTCTATCATGTACTTTGTTCAAGATTTTTTTATATATATATTAACTCTATCATGTACTTTGTTATTTCTCATGAACGAGATTTGATATTATCAAAAGAGGGAGTTTGTTGGAACCGTTGTTTCACATTCCCCATGTTTGAGAATATAAAATCGCAAGCTATATTTGATCATGTCTTGTTTTGATAGAGTGTGCAGGTTGACAGGTTAAAGCAAAGAAAAGAAGTCTCCTATAGATGCTAATGCCGAGCGAAAGAAATTACCGTCGGGCTATAACCGCGAATTAATTGGGAAGAGCTCTCGGGAACCTACAGCTCTGGGCTAGTTCTACCGCTCGCTAGCTCAATAAATTAATTGGATAAAGCACCCGGGATCCAACCGCGCAAGCGCTAGCATGGTACTGCTCCGCGGTAACCCACTCAACCCCTCAAGGCATTGAGACAGCACTACCGTTGGGCGCTAGCATGGTACCGCGCCGCGATAGTCCACTCAATGCTTCAAGGCGTTGAGTGCATTGAGAAAGGCCTACCGTCGGGCGCTAGCATGGTACCGCGTCGCGGTAGTCCACTCAACGCTTCAAGACATTGAGCGTTGAGATAGGCCTACCGCAAGGCGCTATCTTCTTACCGTGTCGCGCTAGCATTGGAAAAAGGAAATTATTTGTTTTGATATTTTTCCTAATGTGGAGGACAACTGGCGCAACAAGCGCGTGAACCTACCGTCGGGCGCTAGTCTTACCGCAGGCGGTAGCCTATTTTCACGAAGACGTATATAAAGCCGCCTCGGTTTCCATGCCCATTACCTAAGACGAAAAAGGACTAGTTCGTGGATTCCAAGGTTCGGCCGCCTCTTTGCGTTCCATTCTGATCATCTTCTTCGAAGAAGAAGAAAGCCGTCTCCCTCCCGTTTGCACACGAAGAACTCTGGCGATCCAAGATCTACACTGACAACGAAGAGCCGACTAGTTGTTACCATACGAAGATCTCAAGCACCGACTGCGGATCGCTCGATAGAGAAATCGTTTAGAGGGAGAACTTAATATTTTAGACTCTTTACATCTTTACTTTTGTAATCTTATCTTTTTCTTAATCTTGTGGTAAGGAAAATCGACCGGTGAGGGTCGTCTGAATCTGGGTAGGATTCCGCAGAAAATCGTCCCGGGGTAGGGATGTCTAGATCAGAGGATCTAGTTGGGCTCTAAGACCCTTCCTTTTGTGGAGGTGAAGAGTCAGCTCGAAGACCTTTCTCGGAGGGAAAGGGAGAGAGCCAACCAGTCCGTGGAGCGGATCGGTATAGAAAATAAAAGAGTTCTGAAAGACTTTATTTCAAGAGCCTAAACACCTAGAGGGGGGGTGAATAGGTTTTAATCCTTTTTTAAAATTCTTTATAAGCAAACAGTTAGATGAATCTTCAGCACAGATTATTCAATACACAGAATATAAAACACATCACAACATACACCAGATCTATAGTGGTTCCCCAAGATATGGGTACATCCACTTTCCCCCTTTGCCTATCCAGTAGATAACTAGATTCAGCCTAACTTCCTTCCACTGGCTCGGATCCGCAGATCTTACAATCTCAGAACCAAAATGGTTCCTACAACTCAGACTTAACCAAGTCCTGCCTCAGATTCTTCCCCAGAATCCTACCTCAGGCCTTAGCCCTACCTCAGCCTTTATAACTAGGTTTACAACTCAGACTTATCACAAGTCCTACACCTCAGGCTATCAGCCCTAGCTCAGCCTTTATAATTTCAGGCTTACAACTTAGATCTAATAATATATCTTACAAGAAATTGAATGTATTAAGAAATAGAAACATTCACCAGCTAGATTTCTCTGTTGGTGTACCCTTCTTGATCAATTCTTGAATGAACTGACCCTTCTTATCCAACCAAACTTAGCTTTTCAAAGGTTCTTGATAGAACCAAAATATGGTGGATCTTCTCTTGTTGTTGAAGTTGATCTTCAGTCAGCTTCTTCCTTAAATTCAGATTGAAATCTGAATCTTACTTGCAGATAACTCTGGATCTGCCTTCGTAAGGGTTTCCCCTGTTCTTGTCTAAGAAATTCTCTTGTTTTTTCCTTTTTTTCTTAATTGATCATCATCTGGTTGTTACAGATCTGACTCTTATATAGAGATTTCTCCACAGTTACCAGCTGATCAGGTTTATGAAAAACTTCTGATAGTTCTAACAGAGGTGTCAGACCGGTTGGATATGACAGCTTTCAAGTCACCAGACATGTTAGTAGATTCTTCAAAGTTATTCCAACTTAGGACAAATCACTCAGCAGACTGCTTCATATGTGTCGACACATATAGGCTAAGTGTCAACACAAGTCTTCATGGTGTCGACACAATACTCCAAGTGTCGACACAGTCATACTTCTGATACTCGACACTTATTCTGTTGTATGTGTCGACACAAGTTCTGTGTGTCGACACAACAACTGCTTGTCTCGACATATCTGTTGCAGACAGATGGCATTGAGTGTTTGTCAAATGAAGTTGAGTGTGTGTCGACACAAGTCCTGTGTGTCGACACAACTGCTTCAAGTGTCAACATAGCTCCTGAGTGTCAACACAGCTTCAACTTTAAATGTCGACACAACTTCTGCTTCAGGTGTCGACACAATTCTGGGTGTCGACACAGGTCCTTATTTAGGTGTCGACTTACCTTTGAGTGTCGACACAAATTTCTTCATTAGTGTCGACACAGCTTCTTGGTGTCGACACAACTTCTTCATAAGTGTCGACACAAGTTCTGGGTGTCGACACATCTTCTTCACAAGTGTCGACACTTGTACTTAGAAAATTTCTTCAAATTCTTAAACCTAAACAATGTAACTCAAACATCTATCAAATACAAAATAATGCATATCATTGACTAAGATGAGACTTCTTCAAATATGGTACACATTTTTCAATGTACCCAACAATCTCCTCCTATTTTGAGAATTTATAACCCTTAGTCAAAGATATACATCTCTCATACAAAAAATTGAAATAGATGTACAATCATTTCAGAGCAGGTTAACACATAATCATTGTAAACAATAAAAATTAATACTGAACTGATTTTATTTTATTCAGAACAGAAAATGATAAGTTTACAAGAATTTCTTATAGAACAAACAAACAAAATATTACATTGTTCTTTTTCATAAGCCTAGCTATCTTATCACTGGCTAGGTTCCTTAATTATAATTCCTTTGTTTGACTTGATCTTTGTCTACACACAAGGTTCAGTATCCTCAGCAGGCTTCTTCCCTTTCAGAGCTTTCTTCTTCTGTTCTTCAACCTTAATTTTCTTCCTTTCAAAAGAGTGGAATGGCTTTGGAAAGTATTTGCTTAGCTCCTGAGCATTAGCAGGTAGCTTCCCAGTCTTAGCACTTCTTCTATGTTGAAGAATGGCTTCTTGTCCAACTTGGTACTTTTTCCATTCCTGCTCTGAATACCACTTACCCCTATCATGGGTCTTATCCTTTGTATCCTTCCATGCAGTGAATATGATATTCCTGGATGTAGGGTTCCATTGCTCAAAGTCTGGCTTTAACTCAGCCTGCTCTCTGAACCTCTTCTTAGATAGCTGAGTTTCCTTTTGAGCTTCCAAGGCAGCTTCTGACATTTCTACACTTTTCAGAATCACATTTTGTGCCTCTTGTGGAGGACTATACATTTTCTGTACTTCCTCTTGAATCATTTCAAAGTCTGCTGGGGGGTAGATCACCTGAGCAACTTCAGGCTGATCTCCTTCAAGATAGGCAGGTTGTATCCAAGATTCTGCAACATTATCATCATCACATAAAGGAGGATATCCAAGAGTGGCTCTGATGCTATTTGAAATCCATTTAGAATGGTCAGAGCTAGCTTTGACTATTAATCTCTCATCCTTTATGACTTCTCTGGCAATATGATCTCTCAAATCATCTTTTTGAAACCTGACTTGATTAACCACATAGTCAGTTCCTTCCTTAAAGTAATCTCTGAATTTTGTCAAGAAATCAGATATATTCTTTTGAGAGGCTTGAAAAGTGGCCTGAACAGCAACTATATCTTCCTTGATTTGCTTTGAAACTTCATCTTTCACAGCAGTTGTTAAATCATTAATCTTTGTCAATATAGCAAAGTGTGACTCTTGAAGATTGTCATTCATTCTTATCTAGTTTTCAAGTACATATCATTGCTTTACTTCAATTTCATCCACTTTAACTTTGATATCTTATTATTGCTTGGTCAGGAATAACACAACATTACCTCCTTTATGGAAGTAATCTATCATCTCCTTCTTATTTTGATTAACTTCAAATCTAATTGACTTGATGTCCTGGGCCAATTGAAATTGTAACTCTTTATGAGTTTCATCTACATACTTTTCTAAAGCTTGCATTTGCTCATCCAGTTTTACTTGCATTTGGACCAGTAGGGAGCTGAAGTCCATGCTTAGAGTTGATGGTGTTGTGCCAATTTGCAATTGCTTTTTGTATCCAGAACTCTTTTTTCTCAAGGCAACCAGTTTTCTTTTCTTAGCCATTGAGGCTTCTTCATCTTCAGAAGAATCAGTTGTACTTTGAATATCAACTGTATCCTTACCAGCTGGGGCATCCTTAGACAACTCTCCCTCAGTCCTTGGAATATCTTTTTCTACTACAATCTGCTCCCCCTCAGTCCTTGCTGGAGGAAGATCAGTGAATAGTTCTTCCATGGTGAATTCCTGTTGTATCTGTTCAGAAGGAACAAGATTAGCTTTTAAAATAAAACTTTCTCCCTGAACATTGCTGAGAAGAATACTACCAGATACCACTAGACTGTTGAGGAGATACTTACTGTCTCATGTTGAGCTTCTGTCTCAATAGTTTCTTGAGCTACATTGTTGATTTCAGATAATATATTCATTACAGTATCTGCAGCCAAGTTACTTTTTAAGGCAGCATTAGTAATGCCTCCCTGTTGGGCAGGCCACTCAGTTGCGTCAATGTTTTCTCCCCCTGGAGTGGAGTCCATCTGTTATTCTTGGGGCTCACTTCCCTTCACTTGTTCTCGAGCTTCTTTTGGTTGTTGGTCTTCATCAGTATTGAAGACAACTTCCTCCTCTGAATCACTTGAAGATTCATCTTGTTGAACTACTTTCTTCTTCTTTTTGATCTTTCTTAATTTGCTCTTGAGGAGTAGTTACTTCCTTGGTCTGAACCCTATCCCAACTTGACAGAATTCGTACATCCATTCTCCTCATATGATTGATTTTAGATCCAGCTACTTGTTTCAGAACATCTGGTATTACATAAGATAAACATAAACTCAGAATCCATCCCAAGTTTGGATTCTTAATTCCTTCTTGAATTTTGTCAAACACTACTGTTGTCCAGTCAGTTTTCACTTTGAAAATAATCCTTATCATCAGGTTAAACATATGGACTGAAATTCGGTCATGTCCACCTGTCTTACATAGTATGACCTTCCCAACTATTTCTGATAAGAATTTTCCTTGGGAATTCATCCCTTTCCTAGTTATGGATGATCCAAACTTGAAATGGGGGCTCAGTCCGCACCAGCTTAATGCTTCTGTAGTTAGGGATGGAGTTATTTCATCAGTATCCTTCTCCAAGGGAAGCTGAAGAGATTTCCTGATTGTCTTCAATGTAAGCTTCACTCGAGATTCTTGAACAGTAGCTTTGATTGTCTTTCCTTCAGAATCCATGGTAGCTGACGAGTAGAACTCCAAAACCTCCTTTATCCAAATGTTGGTTGGTTCTGAGACCAAGTACTCCAAACCATTTTCTGAAATAAGGGCAATAACACCCTGAATTTCATCCAAAGTCGTCGTGAACCCTTCACGAACTAGCTCATATCCTTCATTGACTTTGTCTTCTTGATGAGGCGCCATTGACGTAAGAGGTGGAAGAGAAGAGAAGATCTTTGTCGACAGAAGGTGTAGAGACAGGATTTCTGAAAGCGTAGTCGACCAGTTTTTGGCTTCACCTATTTATAGTATAAGTGTAAGGGCAGGTCAAAAGACGTGCCTAAGTCGACAAATTTTCACACGTGTCGACAGAAATGACCTAGGTCTCGACAGAACTTAGGTTAAGTCGACACAGCTATGTGTCGACATTCTAATGTCTGAGTCGACCATACTTATTTTAAGTCGACACATTTATGTGTCGACATACTTGTGTCTGTGTCGACACACTTGTGTCTGTGTCGACATACTTGTGTCTGTGTCAACACAGGCTACTAAAGTCTCGACAGAGTTGTGTCGACACAGATTCTTATGTGTCGACATAAAAATTCTCTATGCATAAGGTCTCGACAAGGTTATGTCGACACCAATTCTTCTGTCGACACAGATACTATTTCTGTGTCGACACATCCTTTTATTGAGTTGACACAACATACTGAGTGTGTCGACACAACTTGCTTGTGTCGACACAAACTTTGTACTTAGACAAATTTCCAAAGAAATTTGGTGCTTACATATTCTCCTTAGGGAAGCTTGTGCTAACCTATTCTAGGTTCAACATACCTAATTCAATTTTAAAATAATTGAATTTAGTTTCATCCAGAGGTTTTGTAAAAATATCAGCTATTTGATTATTTGTTTTCACAAATTCTAGGCTAATATTTTCCTTCTCTACATGTTCTCTAATGAAATGAAACTTAATTTCTATATGTTTGGTCCTGCTGTGTGATACAGGATTCTTAGCTGGATGTCATAGTCTTCAAGTTGATGCTTTATCCACATCAATTGTGCACAGCAGCTACCTGCATCTATATACTTTAATTCAGCTATTTATATAGCTACACTGGTTTGCTTCTTGCTGCTCCATGACACCAGCCTCCCACCAAGGAATTGACAAGTTCCTGTGGTACTCTTCCTGTCTTCTTTGCATCCAGCAAAGTTTGCATCTGAGAAACCAGTTAGTAGGAAATCTCTATTCTTAGGGTACCAAAGGCCTAGATTAGGTGTGCCCTTAAGATATCTCAATATTCTCTTAACTGCAGTGTAATGAGATTCCATTGGGCAAGCTTGGTACCTAGCACAGACACATGTTGAATACATGATGTCAGGTCTACTAGCAGTCAAATAGAGTAGGGAACCAATTGCCCCTCTATACAAAGACTCATCAACAGGTTTCTCTACCTCATCTTTGCCTATAAGCATACTTGTTCCCGTTAGAGTTTTCATGGTAGAAGTTGAGTCCATACCATACTTCTTAATCAACTCTTTGGCGAACTTACACTGAGATATGGACAATCCACTATCAGTCTATCTAACTTGAAGTCCTAAGAAGAACTTCAGCTCACTCATACTGCTCATCTCAAACTTTCCTTTCATGACTTTTGCAAACTTTCTACAAAGGTTGTTTTCAGTAGAACCAAAGATAATGTCATCCACATATATCTGGACAAGTATTATCTTGCCTTTAGATTCCCTATAGAATAGAGTTTTGTCTATTTTTCCTTTAGAGAATTTATTCTCTATAAGGAAAGCAGACAAAGTCTCATACCAAGCCCTTGCAGCTTGTTTCAAACCATATAGAGCTTTCCTAAGCCTATATACATAATCAGGAAAATAAGAATCTACAAAACCTGAGAGTTGTTCAACATAGACTTCATATTTTAGATCCTCATTCAGAAATGCTGATTTCACATCCATCTAGTATACCTTAAACCCTTGATAGGCAGCATAGGCCAAGAATAGCCTTATAGCCTCCAGCCTTGCCACTGGAGCAAAGGTTTGATTAAAGAAAATACCTTCCTCTTGCTTGTAGCCTTTTGCTACCAGTCTTGCCTTATTCTTGACTATAGTGTCATTCTCATCAAGCTTGTTCCAGTAGATCCACTTAGTTCCTATTATGTTGTGATCCTTAGGTTTAGGCACTAGTTCCCAGACTTTACACCTTTTGAACTGACTGAGCTCTTCTTGCATTGCATAAATCCAGTTGGAGTCTTGCATTGCTTCTTCAATCTTCCTGGGTTCTATCTGAGACAGGAAGCTAGAACAAAGAACTGTGTTCATGCTCCTACTCCTTGTCAGAACACCTTGACTTGCATCACCAATGATTTGGTGAACTGGATGATCCTTCAGGTGTCTCCTTGCTGGAGGAAATCTGTCAGCATTATGGATTTCTTCAGTTTCCTCAACTTTATGCTCCACATTGTCTTCTTCATCCAGTGGGACTTGTTCTCCCCCTGGATAGCCGGTATCTTTATCTTCATCCAGCCTAGCAGGAACATCTTCATTGATGGTCTGCTTGTCCAGCCTATCTGTTAGACCTGTAGAGCTAACTGAAAAACTAGACAATTCACTGTTAATAAACTTTGACTCATCAAATGCAACATGCACAGATTCTTCTACAACTTGGGTAGTCAAGTTGTAGATTCTGTATGCTCTACTTTGGTTGATGTACCCAACAAATATCCCTTCTAGGGATTTGGCAACAAACTTTGTTTGGTAGTGCTTACCATTGACTAGTACAAAACACTTGCTACCAAAGATTCTAAAGTAAGATATGTTTGGTTTTCTGCCTTTCAAAATCTGGTAGGGAGTCATCTTGTGTTCCTTGTTGATGGAGACTCTATTGAGCACATGAAATGAAGTATTAACTGCCTCAGCCCAGAAATATTTAGGGAGAGTAGTGTCATTTAGTAGTGTTCTACTAGCCTCAATTAGAGTCTTATTCTTTCTTTCAGCAACACCATTTTGCTGAGGAGTTCTAGGTGAAGAAAATTCCTGATGAATCCCAAGTTCTTCACAGAATTTTGTCATGCATTCAGACTGAAATTTAGTTCCATGGTCACTTCTGATTTTGACCACTGAACTGTTAAATTCATTATGTATTTGTCTAACAAAAGTCTGAAAACAGTTGGGGTTTCAGATTTCTGCTTCAAGAAGAAAACCCATGTATATCTAGAATAGTCATCCACAACAACTAGTGTGTATACTTTCCTACCAAGACTGTGAACTGGCATAGGACCAAAAAAATCCATATGCATGAGATACAAACATCTCATTGAATCTTTGATGTCAAGTGCTTGGAAAGAGGACTTAGTCTGCTTGCCCTTTTGGCAAGCTGAACACACACCCTCTTTGATGCGCTTAACTTGAGGACCATTCCTCACTAATCCCATGCTGAACAGCAGTCCTACAGACTTATAGTTCAGATGTGCTAGCCTCTTGTGCCATTTGACACATAGAGAAGCGTTCTCTCCTACAGTAAGACAAATAGGTGAGTTGTTAAACTACCAATCTAGGTTAAGGCAATACACATTTCCTTTCCTACTGCCAGTCAAAATGATCTTTTGATCACTTGACCTTCTTATTTGACACTCCCCTTTGAGAAAAGAGATGTCATAACCTAGATCACTAAGTTGTCTTATGCTAATCAGGTTATGTTTTAGAACCTTCACATAAGCCACTTTAGTGATTGTAATTGAATCACTAGAGATGTTACCAAATCCTTTGATGATTCCTTTTTCTGATCCACCAAAGATTACTTTGGGTCCATTCTCTATGGGTACATAGTCCTTCAACATTCTTCTTGTTCCAGTCATGTGTCTGGAACAGCCACTATCCAAGTACCATACAGGGGTTTTGTTACTTGGATTCACCTGCAATGAATAAAGAATTACTTACCCTTAGAACCCAACTTGCTAGTGGGTCCTAGGTCCTTGTTAGTTTGAAATCCTGTAGCTGTTCTAACAGGAAAACTACTCTTGGTTTTAACACTTGTGTTAAACCAGAAATCAATGGCAAAGTGGCCCACCTTGCCACAACACCAACACTCAAACCTATTATACCTTTTCTTAGGTACAGACATTACTACTTTGTTGCTAGTAGTCTTGTTAGGTGTTGGTGTTGGAGCAGCAAACTTCAAAAATTCCTCTTGAATACGATGGGCATGCCTATAGAGTGGCCAATTGGCATTTGTACCCTTGCCCATGTGATTTTCATACTCACAGTGACCATGTTTAGTGTCATGATCATACCTGTTAGTAGGATTCACCACCATCTTAAAGAAAATAGGAGGCTTAGCAGCTAGATGCTGAACTGTGGCCTTGCCTTTTCTATGAGAATTGGTAGCCCTAGTTCTTCCCTTAAAGCCTAGACCAGTCTTCCCTTTATGTGGAATAAAATTATCTATCAAGGGTAAGACAGATTTTGGCTTGGAGAATTTAGCCACTAGCTCTCTCTCTCTTGCTGAAGTTTTGCCTCTAGTTTCTTGATAAGATTCTCTTTGAAAGAGATTGTGCCCATCTGAATAACTGTAATGTTCTTCAGTTTGGCAACCTCATTCAGTTTTAGATCCAACAGCTTTGCTGAATCTGCTGCAACCAACTTAAGGGACTCAATTTCCTTGGCCTGCTCTTTAACAAGAAACTTGCTCTTCTTCAGAGCTTGCAACAACCCACCATACTCATCAATGAGTTGGTTTACATCCCCCTCAGACTCAGATCCATCCACCTCTCTTGAAGCAGATACTTCTGATTCTGATCCAGTAAAGTAATCTGAAGCTAAAGAAGAATTGTATACCTTACTTGGTCCAAACTGATCCTGGCACTGATCATCTTCAGATTGAGCCATCAGCCCTTTATAGCAGTGTTCTTCAACTCTATTTATGGAGTCTAGCATCTGTAAGAATTCTAGTTTCCTAGAATCCACTTCTGTTGAGAATAGCCCAATATATGCTTCTGCTTCTTCTTCTCCAGATTCTGAAGATGAAGAGTCTGTCCAACTCTTCTCCTTCTGAGAAACTAGAGACTTCTCCTTCTTGCCTTTGACTTGTTGTTTCTTCTTGTCCTTTGACTCCTTTCTTTTGTCAGGACAGTCAGCTATGACATGTCCAGGCATGTTGCAGCAATAACACACAATCTTAGTATTAGATTGTTTACCAGGTTTAGAGGCATACCTGTCCTCCTTGGGAATCTTCTTGTTCCTATAATATTCATTCTTGGAGTAGGATGTTGATGATGGCCTGATTCTCCACTTCTTTTTCTTCATGAACCTTTGGAATTACCTTGTAAAGGCAGCAAAGTCCTCATCATAAGTATGACTATCTGATGTGCTGTTGTCAGAAATTCCTTCTTCTCCTCTGCACTCCTTCTGGGTGGAGAAGGAGATTTTCTCCTACCCTTTCTAGAGCCTTCATCCTTGAAGGCTACTAACTCTTATTTAAACTCAGATCTGCTTCCCTTCTCCTCTTCTTTCCTGGTAGTAAGCTGCATTTCATATGATAGTAGCTTTCCAAATAGTGTGGGTGGAGGTGTATCAGCCAGCCTGACCACTTCTCTGATGGCACAAATCTTAGTGTCTCAATCCTTTGTTAGGGACCTAAGAAACTTATCATTCAGTTCATAAGTGTTGAAGACTCTTCCATAGGTCATCAGCTCATTCACTATTCTAAAGAACTTCTTATAGAATTCAGTTATGCTGTCAGATTTAGCTTGTCTAAAGCTCTCATACTCCTGATTCAGCATAGACTTCCTGTCATCTTTGACTTCTTCTGTGCCCTCCATGTAGACAATCAATGTGTCCCACATTTCTTTGGATGTTTTACAGTGGACTAGATTCTGAAATGTGGCATCATCTATGGCACTTACAATAATGTTCTGTGTTCTTTTGTCTAGTGTTGCCAGGATGATTTCATCCTTGGTCATTTCAGAATAACTCTTTGGAGTTTGAATGTTTGCATCAAGAACTGATACCTTCATTGGAATGAAGGGGCCTTACTGTACTGTGATATAAATTCTTGGATCAGATGCTTCCATAAACAACCTGACCCTTTCCTTCCAAATGCCAAAGGATTCTTTCCTGCAGATTGGTAATTTCATAGATCCAAATTCCTTTTGATTCTCATTTGAACTCATTCTTGATATCTGTTATTTGCCTTGGAGAATAACTCTGACTGTTAAGTCAATCTTTGAGCAACCTCCCTCTGATACCACTTGAAAGACTTTATTTCAAGAGCCTAAACACCTAGAGAGGGGGTGAATAGGTTCTAATCTTTTTTTTTAAAATTCTTTTTAGGCAAACAGTTAGATGAATCTTCAGCACAGATTATTCAATGCACAGAATATAAAACACATCACAGCATACACCTGATCTATAGTGGTTCCCTAAGATATGGGTACATCCACTTTCCCCATTCGCCTATCCAGTAGATAATTGGATTCAGCCTAACTTCCTTCCACTGGATCGAATTCGCAGATCTTACAATCTCAGAACCAAAATGGTACCTACAGCTCAGACTTAACTAAGTCCTACCACAGATTCTTTCCCAGAATCCTACCTCAGGCCTTAGCCCTACCTCAGCCTTTATAACTAGGCTTACAACTCAGACTTATCACAAGTACTAAACCTCAGGCTATCAGCCCTACCTCAACCTTTATAATTTCAGGCTTATAACTCAGATCTAATAATAGATCTTACAAGAAATTGAATGTATTACGAAATAGAAACATTCACCAGCTAGATTTCTCTGTTGGTGTACCCTTCTTGATCAGTTCTTGAATGAACTGACCCTTCTTATCCAACCTGACTTAACTTTTCAAAGCTTCTTGATAGAACAAAAATAAGGTGGATCTTCTCTTGTTGTTGAAGTTGATCTTCAGTCAGCTTCTTCCTTAAATTCAGATTGAAATCTGAATCTTACTTGTAGACAACTCTGGATCTGCCTTCATAAAGGTTTCCCCTATTTTTGTTGAAGAAATTCTCTCATTTTTCCTTTTTTTTCTTGATTGATCATCATCTGGTTGTTACAGATCTGACTCTTATATAGAGATTTCTCCACGGTTACCGGCTGATCAGGTTTATAACAAACTTCTGACAGTTCTGATAGAGGTGTCAGACCGGTTGGATATGATAGCTGTCAAGTCACCAGAAATGTTAGTAGATTCTTCAAAGGTATTCCAACTCAGCATAAATCACTCAGCAGACTGCTTCATATGTGTCGACACATATAGGCTAAGTGTCGACACAAGTCTTCATGGTGTCGACACAATACTCCAAGTGTCGACACAGTCATACTTCTGATACTCGACACTTCTTCTGTTGTATGTGTCGACACAAGTCCTGTGTGTCGACACAATAACGGCTTGTCTCGACATATCTGTTGCAGACAGATGGCGTTGAGTGTTTGTCAAACGGCATTAAGTGTGTGTCGACACAAGTCCTGTGTGTCGACACAACTGCTTCAAGTGTCGACATAGCTCCTGAGTGTCAACACAGCTTCAACTTTAAATGTCGACACAACTTCTGCTTCAGGTGTCGACACAATTCTGGGTGTCGACACAGGTCCTTCAGGTGTCGACTTAGCTTTGAGTGTCGACACAACTTTCTTCATTAGTGTCGACACAGCTTCTGGGTGTCGACACAACTTTTTCATAAGTGTCGACACAAGTTCTGGGTGTCGACACATCTTCTTCACAAGTGTCGACACTTGTACTAAGAAAATTTCTTCAAATTCTTAAACCTGCACAATGTAATTCAAACATCTATCAAATACAAAATGATGCATATCATTGACTAAGATGAGACTTCTTCAAATCTGGTACACATTTTTCAATGTACCTAACAAGTTCTTCTTTCTCATCACCTTCGATCTCCGGCGTCACGGGGATCACAATTTTATAATTGTCTAAACATTGGTTATTTTTAATTCTTGCAATGGAATTACTTCACTTCTGTTGTATCATCTCTAATGTGTGTTGAGATTATTTCTTGTTTTTTTCTGTGGGGTATACAAATGAATCTGCACAGGAAAACAAGTTCACAGACTTGTCGCCGCGCGTTAGCTACCTAATGCCCTGCAGTAGCTTCCAGAACTCGATTTCTTGGGGCGAAATAATTTGAATTTACAGTAAATGCTCGAAACCTTATTCACCCCCCCCCCCTCTAAGGTTAGCCACGAGATCCAACAGAAGTATTACGGTGTAATAAGAGTCTGCTTGAATAACAATGAACTGAACATCGTAAGCTGCTTGTAGAGGTCATTCTTCTAGAGTTACCAAAAGAGTAATGGTGTCGAGGACCGGAACTAAAGGGCTTCCTGAAATGCGTGCGCTGGTCGATTTAAGCCTGAGGCTTCCACTTTTCATCCTGAGTTGGAGCAATGTTTAAAGAAATAATATGTTCACTGAGATCCATTTGTCTACCAAGACTCTGGCTATTTTGGTTGGGGGTTCTCCGATGATCACGGTAATGCTACTTAGGTTCTGACAGGGTTCTTGCTCTTTCTTCCTTTGTAAAAATTGATCTACTACCCCCCCAGGCGAGCGAATCTTTGTATCTCTTCCTTTTAGTGGTTACATTCCTCCGTGTCGTGACCAGGTCCCCATGGTATTCACCATATTTCGAGAGATCTCCTCGGCTTGGAGCGAGTGACTTTGGTCTTCCCAAGGTAGGATGATGATGGATGGCCTGAAAAATTTCCTCTTGGGTAGCGTTAAGTACTGCACATTTTTTGCGTTGGTAATGTCTCCTTGGTTGATAAATATTTTTTAACCTTCGTCATTCTTCATGGGGCTCTGTATGTAGATTATACGCAGAATGAGCGGAAGCAAACAAGGTGATTTTAACGTGGAAAACCCGTTAAATGAGTAAAAAAACCACGTGACTGGAACGGTGCCAGTCAAAGTTCATTATTGGCGGATGTTTACAGAGTTTTTAGAGAACCGAGGGCGATAGACTATTTCTCATTACAACTTTGAGAGGAGAGATTATAGAGTACTTGGTGGACGACATGCCGCCACACTCGAAGCTATTTCTTTCCTACGCTCAGATGGAGATGAGCGCCCTCGGGCATTGCTTGGCGAGCAGACTTCGCGGCGGAGCGTGCCAGGATGCGTTGTAGGTGATTTGGGTGGCATCAATCGCGCACGTAGGAGGCTCTCTAGAGTCATGTGCAAAGCGCCTTCTTCCTCATAACATTGTGGACTTAGACGAATTTTTTGACGATCTGGCTGGTGTAGGAGGCTCGTAATAGAATTCTGGCAAAGCTCTGACCTGAGAAAAAAGAAGCCTGTGAGGAGAAAAGTTAGAAATAAAAGGGGTCATGGGGCCTTTTTATAGGCTCCATGAGGTGGTTATGGTGGTTACACGGATATCTGCACATTGTAACCACCCATTATTACTATTTGCAGACAACAACTAATATAGTTTGGGTGAATATTATGCGTATAATTTACACTAAATGCATGTAATTTTTAAATTACTGATAACCCCCCACCAATCATGACAATTAGTGAGTGGTTATCCGTGAAATGTATGGCGGCGATCACGGTGGAATGATCGGATGGCGGGGAGGGCCTGCTACGAAAGAGCGACCATCCCACTAGCGGACGATCGTCGGTGAGGGGAGCGGAGGACCCGCGTGTAATGGCCAAAAGTTCCTGAAAAAGGGAAGGCATTGACTTCAGGGAGTTACCTCTAGGTGGCAGTGTTAACACTAGCGGTAGCCAGATGAATTAACTCAACTTCATTTCGGGTAGGTACCGCTTGGCGATAGAAAGGTATCGCGCGGCGATACCACTCGATGCACTCAGCGCATTCGACGCACTCGACGAAGTGTTGAGAACCTACCGTGGGGCGGTAGTAAGCTATCGCGCGGCGATAGTCAGATTATATTAACAATACGTCTCTGGACGGTACCGCCCGGCGGTAGTGAGGTAACGCCAACGGTAGCTGGCCATGTGTTAGTTAGGCGGAGGCAGTTTTAAGTGATAGAGCGATGTTGATTGGGCTAAGAGACTACCACCTTTGATACCGTTTGACGGTAGAAGATACCGCGCGGCAGTAGCTTTTAGATAAAGGTTGTGGATGAGATTGTCTTCTCATTTTCCCTTCTCTTATTCTCTCTCAAGTTCTTGAAAGAAGGGAAGAAGAGGGCATGAAGGATGAGCTTTGGAAGCTTGGTGAAGGAGATCCCGTGGTTGGATTTACGAGCTGAGGCAAGATTCGTGAAGAGGAAAGTGAGACAATCCTTTCCATCTAGATAGAAGTCTTGACCATGGCTCCGAAAAGATCTACAAGGGTAATGATCTTCCTTCTTGGAAAAGTGAAGTCCTAATTTTGCATGTGTATGGAATCTCACACCAACGGGTGGAAAGTGAAGGGAATTCTGATGGGTTTATACGTGATATCCCCAGGTAGTTTTGCATATAGAATCCGAAAATCATAGTACGGAATATGTATGCTGTGAGAAGCCCATCCGGAAAGGTTGGTCTAGATTGGTGATGTTTTAATTTGCGTGTCGGAGAAGACTCCGAGTATAACTGTGTAGTTATGGAGTCCGAGGGGTTATGCCTGTGAATTGAGTAGCAGGAAGTACTGGAGATGCGCTCCAAGAAAATACCCAGAGAATACCATGGTTTTGATAACTATGGGTATCGTCAGGCGATAGTGGATATCGCTGGAGATGGCTCTTGGTGAGCTATATGTTGTGAATGTCCAGTTTCTAGCACTGCAGGATGCTGCAAGTTTTTCTAGACAAATGTTCTAGTTGTGGTTGAGTCTGAGGATAGCTCCCAGATAGCATTTTGATTACGAAGCCTGTTTCTCGGAGACCGTATGGCTTGTTTGTGAGATGTGAGCCTCGGTGCTCAGCTTTGATGGCCATGAGAGCCATCCCTTAAATATAACGTTGGTTATGTTTAACTCACGGGGAAGGTGATGTGACCCGCGTCTGTCCATTGGCCACGAATGTTCGGCTTTTGGCGATGGCATGGCGATTTGAGCAACGGGAAAAGGCTGAACTATACCCACCCTCATGTCATACAGTTAATAGACCTAAGGTACGTGGCAATTAACGTTGGCATGGGGAGAGAGTCTTGGCTTGGTTCCTGACTATTAATGCTCATAGTTTACCGCCAAGTCTCGGACTTCTAGACGGTGGTGGGGTTGGGTATTTCCAGTGCACCGATAAGGCGTCTTGAGAGCACGAAACGTTTGGCTGGTGATGCAAACGTTTATGATATCTTGAATGGTGCTTAAGTTGTACCTTCATGATATATATAATGGTGCTTAAGTTGTACCTTCGTGTGATATATCTATGTATGAATGTTATGTATGCAGGGAAGGAATACCGCTGCCTTGGGAATGGGGTAGGGTCGTTATAAATTGGTCAGCTAAAGATGATCGTTGCCTTGTTTGTTACCTTTATGGTGGAATGTCCCTGTGTAGGTGTTGGAGAGCCGAGCAAGAAATAGTAGGTTGCAGCCCTTTGATACAATGTCGGCCCTCGAAGGCCGAATGAAGAACTTATTATAGTTTTCATGTGTGACCGGTCTGCGTGCCGATGTTTGTAGATTACTTTTGTGAAGAACAACTTTAAGGCCTTAAGGCCACACTTTTGGTGTATTTTGTATAACATTCATATATGTTATTTTAGTGGACATTCCTTGTTATTTGAGTTCTAATAACCCATGAAGTTTCCGCCAGAATGCTTTGAGTTAGAATTCGTTTGGTTGTTTTGATATTCACATGTAACTTCGCTGACTGTCCATGGTATATGGCGTGAAGCCCCGGTCGGACCTTCTGTTATATGCTATGTTGACGGATGTGGCTGTTATAATTTGGTATCAACTTCTTGTCTCGGTCTTCCTTCTGCGAATTCATGCTCGAATTCTTTTCAGGGGTGGCGAACAGGTGTATGTGCTTATCGTTATAATAATATGAACTCATGAATGTCCCATTAGGATTGCAAATACACATATTTGAAGAACCTGTGTGTTCCTATTGGTCATTGTTTGCCTTATGAGTAATCGCTGAATTGTGTATTTTATACTGATAGGTGCCTCGAAGTGGTGCGGGGCAGTCTGAACCCCAATGATCTGTGGAGACTGCGACACCAACTGATGTGCCCACACCTCCCCCTTCGGCAGAAACAATATACTTAGTTGTTGAGGCAGTGTTTGCAATGATAAATGCACAGCCGACTGGGCAGGTGCATCCTGTTATGGTCCCAGACCAGGTTGGTGTGGCTGAGCCAATAGCTATTAGGCAAGTGCATGTTGAGGCTTTGGTTGAAATGCGAGCTACTGAAAGGCAGCTTAAGCATTTTATGATTTTTAGTACTCCTACGTTTACGGGTGCAGGATCCCCAACACAGGCGGAGGACTGGCTTTCGCGTGTGAAGAGAGTATTGACGGCGATTGAAACAAAGGAGGGGCAAAAGGTAACCTTGGTCACTTTAATGTTGGAGGGAGAGGCTCGGCTTTGGTGGGACGAGTTGGAGTTACACCACTTTGCGGGGAGACGACTATCTGAGATCTCGATGGATGAGTTTTTGAGATTATTTTTGGCAAAGGATCTGCATTCGTCGAAGCGGATTGCCAAGGAGAATGAGTTCCAGCGCTTGACTCAGGGTGAGAGTGATAGAATTAATTTCAAGATAACTCAAACACCTAGAGGGGGGGTGAATAGGTTCTTTTCTTTTTTATTACTTAAGGCAGAATAATTATTCAAATCTTATATAGAATCTAACTATTCTATAGCAATCACAGCACAGAATCCACAATCACACATACATCACAGATTGCACAAAGGTTTATAGTGGTTCCCCAAGGTCTGGGTACATTCACTTTCCCCCTTCACCTATCTAGCAGTGTGCTAGATTCGGCCTAACTTCTTCCTTCTTCTATGATCCATAGATCTTACAGCTACGAATCCTGAAAGGTTCCTACAACTCAGAACCCTATAAGGTTCCTACAACTCAGAGTGTAACCACACTCCTACAGCTCAGGCTAACAACCCTATCTCAACCTTCCCACAAGGACTACAACTCAGAGAAAAATTTCTCCTACACTCAGGCTCAAAATCCCTACCACTCAGAGATCTATATCTGCTACACTCAGCCTTTATAATATAGGCTTACAACTCAGATCTATGAAAAGATCCTATAAAATTTGATAAGTGTTTAGATGGACTCTTACCCTTGTTGAGAGAGAAAGGATAAGAGGTTTCTTGATCAGCTTCTTGATAAAACTGATGGCTGAAACCAACCTGTTCTTAGCTTTCTTCAAAGCTTCTTGAATCTGAACTCAGTAGGGTTGATCTCCTTTGAAGTTGACTGGCTGGCAGCTTCCTTCTTAGAATCCAGAAATAGATCTGAATCCTTCTTAGCAGATTAGTTCAAGATCTGCTTCTTAAGAGACTTGTAAATGTCTCCTTCTTTACTTCAACAGATGAAGATCTCTCTCTCTCTCTCCAGAACTTCTGAAGTTTCTTATGAATTTTTGTTTGAATTCTCCTTAGATCTTCTCACGAAAATCTTCTTCAGTGTGACGTGCACTTTCTTGATCAATGATCAATAGTCGTTATTGTTGTTCACCTTCCACCTTGTTGATTTGACAGAATCCATCTATATATAGACTTCATCCATGGTAACCGACTGATCCGGTTTCTAACCAACTTCTTATAAGTCTGATAGCTTCAGTAAACTTGTTGAAATACACAGCTGTCAAGTCTCGAGTCAGTTCTTGAACCTTTGTCTTTGTCAGCAAAGCGTCGAGACTGATTGTCATTATGTGTCGACACAAGTAGATTAAGTGTCGACACAGGCTTTGGTGATGTCGACATAACTCCTTTAGTGTCGACACTGCTTCTTGACACTGCATCTGTAGAATGTGTCGACACTGCCTCTTTGTGTCGACACAGACACTTCTTTACTTCGCAACAATCAGCATTGTTTAAACTCTACTGTGTGTTGACACAAGTCCTGTGTGTCGACACAGTTGATATAGTCTCAGAATTTGTGTGTCGACACTGCCTCCAGGTGTCGACACAGTTGATGTCGACTAATACTTCTGTGTGTCGACACTGCCTCCCGGTGTCGACACAGTTGATGTCAACTAATATTTCTGTGTGTCGACACTGCCTCCCGGTGTCGACATAGTTGATGTCGACTAATAAATTCTGTGTGTTGAGACAGTTGCTTCGGGTGTCGACATAGCTTTTCCAAGTGTCGACACAGACTTTCTTAAGCGTCGCCACATGGACTTATAAACTTTTTCTGCATTTTAGCAAATACCTAACCTGCACATATAAACTAAAAATAACATCAAATACACCTTGATGTATATCATTGAGCTAAGTGAGGCTTCTCCAAATCAGGTACACATTTTCCAATGTACCCAACAATCTCCCCCTATTTGGAGAAGTCATAACCCTTTAGTCAATGATAAACACCACTTATAATAAACAAATATGATGATTTATATAAATGATAAATGACAGAGAAACTTATAAACAAAACATATAACCAAATCACATCACAGAATAAGAATGCAACTTGAATGAACATGAAACATTGTTTTGTTTAAATTATTCAAAAGTTTCTTAACAACTGTTTACATAGATTTCTTTTAAAACTAAAAATTACATTGTTCTTGCAAAATTTAGTAAATCTATCCTAAGGCTGATCAGGCTCCCTAATGACTATGCCTTTTCTTGGCTTAATCTGAGCTTGCACAGGAGGTTCTGCATCATCAATAGGCTTCTTTCCTTTTAACTCTGCCTTCTTCTGAACTTCAGCCTTAATCCTTTGCCTTTAAAAATAATGAAAAGGCTTAGGAAAGTACTTGCTAGGCTCCTGAGCATTAGGAGGTAGCTTCCCAATCTTAGCCTTTCTTCTATGTTGCACAATGGCTTCCTGTCTTGCCGCATACTTCTGTCATTCCTGTTCATTATACCACTTGCCCCTATCATGAACTTGATCTTTCACAGCTTTCTAGGCAGTCAAAATTATATTTCTTGAAGTGGGGCTCCACTGCTCAAAATCAGACTTTAACTCAGCATGTTCTCTGAATCTTTTCTTTGAAAGTTGAGCTTCCTGCTGAGGTTTCAAGGCAGCTTCTGGCATTTCAACTTTCTCTATAATGACATTTTCAACATCCTGTGGAGGACTGTACATTGTCTGAACCTGTTGTTGAATCATATCAAAATCTGCTGGAGGGTAGATGATCTGAGCAACTTCAGGTTGATCACCTCCAACATAAGCAGGTTGCACACAAGATTCAGCAACATTGTCATCATCACAAAGGGGTGGATATCCCAGAGTGGCTCTGATGTTATTAGAAATCCATTTGGCATGATCTGAGCCTGCATTGACTAACACTCTCTCCCCCTTTATGGCTTCTCTTATAATGTGATCTCTTAAGTCATCTTCTTGAAATCTTATTTGGCCATCAAGAAAATTGACACCATCTTTATAAAATGATTTTATCTTAAGAAGCTGATCAGAGATTGTTTTCTGAGAAGTATTAATGGTTGTCTTAAATGAATCCAAGGCTTCCTATAGCTTCTGATCAAATTCCTCTTTCTCCTTAGCCCTTGCTTCAGTCATTGCAATAACTGTTTTCTTTACTTCAGTGACTATCTCATTGTGAGATTTAGTCAGATTGTCATTCATTCTAATCTGATTTCGAGGACATAGCCTTGTTTGACAGCAATATCATCCACTTGTTTCTTGACTTCTGCTTGTTACTTAGCCAGAAATACTACAGCATTGCCCCCCTTGTGGAAGCAATCTGTAATCTCTTTCTTATGGAGATTGACTTCAAACCTTATAGATTTAATATCTTGAGCCAAATCAAATTGAAGTGATTTATGGCTTTCATCCACATACTTCTCAAGAGCCATTCTCTGCTCATCTAATTTAACTTACAAAGCCACCATTAATGAGCTGTAATCAGCCTCTGGGGCAGGTTGTGAAGTAGGAGTTTGCAATGCCTTCTTATAGTTCTGGTTTCTTCTCTTAAAGACAATCAGTTTCCTTTTCTTGGCATTTCTGATCTCTTCATCTTCTGAAGCAGATGAACTGGGGATGTCTACTCTTTCCTTAAAACTAGGAGGCAGCTCCTTCTCAGTCCTATGCTGCTCCCCCTCAATGTTAACCTGCTCCCCCTCAATGTTAGCTTGCTCCACCTTATCTGTTGCTCCCTCTATGTCAGGAAACAATTCTTCTAGAGTGAACTCTTGTTGAGTGTGAACTGGTGATACTTCTTTCTCAGGAGCATAAGCAACTTCAAATGTATCCTCCATGATCACATCTAGTGCTGGACTGTTGATATGAGAATTCTCTCTTCCCCTTGTATCTGTGCAGTAAGTGTCTCCCCCTGCACTTGTGCATTCTCAGTCAGGTCCTGTACTTGTACACTATCTATCTCCCCCTGCACCTGTGCATGATCATTTGTGTCCTGTGTAGGTGATCTCTCAACAGCTTCTTGGCTTGCTATATCAGGTATGTCCTTGGTGAGGACCCTATCCCATTTGAAGATGATCCTGATGTTCATTCTTCTCATATGATTAATTTTAGATCCAGGGATTTGGTGCATGACTTCTGGAATGGCTCCAGTCAAGTATAGACTCATTATTCTAGCCAAATTAGGCTTCTTGATGCCTTGCTTAATCTTTTCAAACAGTACTACAGACCAATCTGTGTTGAGTTTAAACATTATCCTTGTCATGAGGCTGAACATATAGGCTGAAATCCTATCAAGTCCCTCTGGCTTACACAGAATAACCTTTCCTACTACTTCTGAAAGGAATTTACCTTGCTGATTCATCCCTTTCCTATTTATAGCTGTTCCAATCTTTATGGTGGGATCCAATCCACACCATTGTGGGGCCTCCCTTGTTTTTGATACTGGTACTTCTTCTTCAACCTGAGTTCTTGGAAGATGAAGAATTTTTCTCAAACTTTTAAAGGTGAGTTTGACTCTTGTTTCATGAACTGTTGATTTAATTTTAAATCCAGTTGAGTCTACTGTTGTTGCATCAAAGAACTCAAAAACCTCCTTTTTTCCAAATCTTGGTTGGTTCGGATATCAGAAACTCCAAACCACTTTCAGCAAACAGTGTAATGACCCCTGTAATCTCAGACTTTGCAGCATCAAAGGCATGGCGAACCACCTCATATACTTCATTAATATTATCTTCAATCTTTGGCGCCATTGGGATGGTGAGAAAACTTGGATTGAGAGAAGAGAGTTTGTCGACACAAGGGTTTAGTCTCGAAAATCTGGAGAGCGTGTCGACAGAATATGTTCTTGACCTATTTATACCCTTCTAAACAAAGAAGGTCAAAAGGCGGGCAAAAATTGTCTAAAAGCGTTGACACTGTTGAAATATGTCAACGCATACTTCTATTGTCTCGACAATGGCGTTGACTACTATGTGTCGACACCACTTCTCTGGATGTGTCGACACAGATTTACTGAAGTGTCGACAACATTTCTCTGAATGTGTCGACACAGATTTACTTAGCCAAATTTGTTAGACTAATCTATATTCAACATTCCTAATTCAATTTTAAATTTATTGAATTTAGTTTCATATAAAGGGTAAGTAAATACATCTGCAATTTGATAATTTGTTTTGACAAATTCTAGTAAAATATCCTCTTTCTCTACATGTTCTCTAAAAAATGGTATCTTATTTCTATATGATTAGTCCTACTATGTGAAACGGGATTATTAGCAATAGAGATAGCACTAGTAGAATCACAAAACAAAGGTGTTCTACTTACCTGAATACCATAGTCTTCTAGCTGGTGCTTAATCCATAGCAGTTGTGCACAGCAACTTCCTACTGCCACATATTCAGACTCAGCTGTGGAAATTGCCACACTAGTCTGTTTCTTACTGCTCCAAGACACCAATCTTCCTCCTAGAAATTAACAGGTGCCTGTTGTGCTTTTTCTATCTTCTTTGCAACCTGCAAAGTCTGCATCTGAATAGCCTGTCAGTAGAAAATCTTCATTCCTAGGATACCAAAGGCCTAGATTAGGTGTGCCCTTTAGATATCTCAAAATCCTTTTTACTGCAGTGTAATGAGATTCTTTAGGGCATGATTGGTACCTAGCACAGACATATGTTGCATACATAATGTCTGGTCTACTAGTAGTTAGATATAGAAGAGAGCCAATTATTCCTCTATACAAAGACTCATCTACAGGTTTACCTACATCATCTTTGCATATAGGCATACTTGTTCTCATAGGAGTTTTCATGGTGGAGGATGATTCCATACCATACTTCTTAATTAACTCCTTGGTGAACTTATACTGGGATATGGACAAGCCATCATCAGTCTGTCTTACTTGAAGGCCCAAGAAGAACTTAAGTTCTCCCATACTGCTCATCTCAAACTGCCCTTGCATAAGTTTAGCAAACTTCTTGCAAAGGTTATTTTCTGTAGACCAAAATATTATGTCATCTGCATAAATCTGGACTAAGATTATCTTACCTTTGGATTCCCTTAGGAATAGAGTTTTGTTTATTTTCCCCCTTGAGAATTTGTTCTCAATAAGGAAAGTAGATAGGGTTTCATACCAAGCCCTTGGGGCTTGCTTTAACCCATATAAAGCTTTCCTAAGTCTATAAACATAATCAGGTTTAAGAGAATCAACAAAACCTGAGGGCTGCTCTACAGAGACTTCTTCTTTTAGATTTCCATTTAAAAATGCTGATTTTACATCCATTTGGAATACCTTGAAGCGTTGATATGCTGCATAGGCAAGGAACATCCTAATTGCTTCCAGTCTTGCTACTAGGGCAAAGGTTTGATCAAAGTCAATACCCTCTTCTTGCATGTATCCTTTTGCAACAAGTCTTGCTTTGTTCTTCACAATGATCTCATTCTCATCCAGTTTGTTCCTAAAGATCCACTTTATTCCAATGATGTTGTGGTCTTTTGGTTTAGGAACAAACTTCCAGACCTTCACCTTCTAAACTGATTCAGCTCCTCTTGCATGGCATCAATCCAATGTGGGTCTAGAATAGCTTCTTCAAATTTCTTTGGCTCCAGTTGAGATAGGAAGCTTTAGCAAAGCACTGTGTTCAAGTTCCTGCTTCTGGTTTGCACTACATGTCTTAGATCACCAATTATCTGATTTGTTGGATGATCCTTTAAGTATCTAACAGCTGGAGGTAGACTATCTTCTGGTTGAACACCTCCAGTCTCTTCAATATGTTGCACCTCTTGGTGTACATCTGCATCTAGAGAGTCATGTACTCCCCTTGGACAGTACCCACCATTTTCCACCTCTTGCTCTTCAGTTGTTTCTTCTGTAATGGTAAGCTTGTCCATTTTCTCATTAATACCTATAGAACTGCATGAGATACAAGGCAACTCACTGTTAATCAGTCTTGTTTCATCAAAGACAACATGTACAGACTCTTCTACAACTTGAGTAATCAAGTTGTAGACTCTATAAGCCTTACTATTGTTGTTGTACCCAACAAATATCCCATCTTGGGATTTAGCAGCAAACTTAGTTAGATAAGACTTGCAATTGTTAAGGACATAGCACTTGCAACCAAAGATCCTAAAATAGGATAAGTTTGGTTTTCTACCCTTCATGATCTCATAGGGAGTCTTTTTGTGGCTTTTGGTGATAGATGCCCTATTGATCACATAACAAGCAGAGTTTACTGCCTCAGCCCAGAAATATTCTGGGAGAGAAGTGTCACTTAATAGAGTTCTACCAACCTCAATCAATGTTCTATTCTTCCTTTCAGTAATACCATTTTGCTGTGGTGTTCTAGGTGAGGAGAATTCTTGAAAAATCCCAAATTCTTCACACAGTCTAGTCATACTTTCAGATTGAAATTCAGTGTCATGGTCACTTATGATTTTGACAACTGTACTGTCAAGTTCATTCTGAATTTGCTTGACAAAACTATATAAAACACTTGGGGTTTTTGATTTTTGTCTCAGAAAGAACACCCAGGAATATCTAGAATAGTCATCTACCACCACAAAAGTGTAGACCTTCCTACCTAGACTATGAACTGGCATATGACCAAAAAGATCCATATGTAAGAGGTATAGAAACTTCACTAAATCCTTGTTTTCAAGGCTATGAAAGGAGGATTTTGTCTGCTTGCCCTTTTGACAAGCTGAGCATATCCCATCCTTTATACACTTAACTTTTGGACCATTCTTTACTAACTCTTTGCTAAAGAGTTGGCCAATTATTTTGTAGTTAAGATGGGCTAGCCTCTTGTGCCATTTGACACAATGAGTGGCTCTCTCATCAGCTACAAGACAAACAGGAGAAACATTGTTCTCACACTCAAAGTTAAGACAGTACACATTCCTTTTTCTATATCCTGTCAAAATGACCTTTTGATCACTTGATCTTTTAATATGACATCCATTCTTAACAAATGAAATGTCATATCCTAAATCACTCAGCTGACTTATGCTTATAAGATTGTGTTTCAAACCCTTCACATAGGCCACTTGAGTGATAGTAATCTGGTTACTAGAAATGTTATCAAATCTTTTGATGATTCCTTTTTCAGAACCACCAAAGATTACTTTAGGCTCATTTATGATAGGTAAATACTCCTTCAGCAATCCCTTTGTTCCAGTCATGTGCCTGGAACATCCACTGTCCAAGTACCATATAGGGGCATGGTAACTTGGACTCACCTGCAATAAAGAATTACCTTCCCTTAGAATCCAAGTAAGTCTTGGGTCCTTGGTTCAAGTTAGCTTTAAACTTAACAAACCTACCTGCAGCTCTACTAACAGGTAGACTGTTGTTCTTCCTGACATTAGTGTTGTGCCAGCAATCTATGGCATAATGACCTGTCTTGACACAGCACCAGCATTCATACTTATTGTATCTATTTTTAGATACATTCTTGGTTGTCTGGTTGACAGCAAATCTTTTGTTTTGTGCTGGTACTGCTGCAGCTACACCCACTATTTTCTTAGGAACATGGGGTTTATGGACATGGGCTGCATTATTGACATAAACACCCTTGTCATTCAGAACTTCAGTCTTACTGTGACCATGAGTATTCTCAAAGTCATACTTGTTAGAATGCACTTGTACCTTTCTAAAAATTACAGGAACTTTAAAATTCAGTGGCTGGACATAGGCTTTGCCCTTTCTCTTGAATTGGACAGCCCTGGTGTTACCTTTAAAGCCTATTCCAGCCTTACCCTTTTGAGCAACAAACTCATCTATTAAGGGTAAAACTGATTTTGGCTTGGAATAACTAGCCACCAAATCTTTTTCCTTTTGAAGTCTGGCTTCCAGACTTTTAATCAGATCATTTTTGTATGTGATTGTGCCCATCTGAATAACAATTATAGTTTTCAGTTTGACAATCTCATTCAATTTTTGATCCAACTCTTTCTCAAAGTCAGATGTAGTCATCTTAAGATCTGCAATTTCCTTAACCTGAGTTTTGGCCAGGTTCTTGTTTTTCTTTAGTGCCTGCAACAAGTCCACATATTCATCTATCAGCTGATGAATATCACATTCAGACTTAGACCCATCCACATCACTTGATGTAGATGTAGCTGACTCTGTGCCAGTACTACAATCTGAATTACTAGAAAAATATTGTACCTTACTAGGACCAGGCTGATCCTGGCACTTGTCTTCTTCTGATACATCCATCATTCCCATGCACTGATGGTCTTCTTGTTCATAGATAGAGTTCAGCAATTGCATAAACTCATCTTCTTCATCTGCTGCATATAGACCAATGTATGCCTCAGCTTCAGATTCAGACTCTGAAGATGATTGGTTTGTCAATCTCTTCTCCTTCTTAGCAACAAAGGATTTCTCCTTCTTGCTCTTTTGTTGAGCCTTCTTTTTATCAGCAGACTCCTTTCTTTTGTCTGGACACTCAGCCACAACATTTCCAAGCCTATTACAGCAGTAGCAAACTATCTTTGATGTTGTAGATTTGCTAGGCTTAGACCTGCTCCTGTCCTTCCTTGATGACTTCCTCTTTTGATAATAGTCATCTACAGGCTGAGATGTGGAGGGCCTTGACTTCCACTGCTTCTTCTTCAGGAATCTCTGAAACTGCCTTGTGAAGGCAGCAAAGTCTTTATCTGAGCCACTGCTGTCTGAACTTTGGTTGTCTGAATTATCTGAAGTAATTGCACCAACTATCTCAGGAGGTGATGGAAACATCCTCCTATTCTTCCTAGTGGCTTCCACCTTGAGTGCCACAGACTTTTCTCTATGCTCCCCTTTTGCACTTTTCTCTTCCTCTTTCCTAGCCATCAACTGCATCTCATATGACAGCAATTTTCCAAACAAAGTTGGAGGAGAGATATCTGCAAGTTTGGCCACTTCCCTAATAGCACAGATCTTAGTGTCCCAATCTTTTGTCAAGGATCTTAGAAATTTATCATTCAGTTCATATGTACTGAATATCCTTCCATAGGACATCAGCTCATTTACTATTCTACAAAACTTCTTATAACACTTAGTTATACCATCTGACTTTCCTTGTCTGAAACTCTCATATTCCTGGTTCAGCATAGATTTTCTATCTTGCCTGACTTCTTCAGAACTCTCCATGTAGACTATCAAAGTATCCCACATTTCCTTAGAGGTCTTGCAGTGAATCAAATTTTGAAAGGTTGAATCATCTATGGCACTTACTATGATATTCTGGGCTCTTTTATCCATAGTTGTCAGGATGATCTCTTCCTTAGTCATCTCAGAAAAATCTTTGGGAGTTTTTTGATTTGCATCTAGAACTGGCACCTTCATTGGAATATAAGGACCTTCCATTACTGTAATGTAGATCCTTGGATCTGAAGCCTCCATGAAAAGTCTGACCCTTTCTTTCCATATTCCAAATATCTCTTTCCTGCATATGGGTAATTTCATAGAACCTAGTTCCTTATGATTTTCTCCTGAACCCATTTTTTTGATCTTGAATCTGCCTTAAGGATCTTACTCAGACTGTTAAGTCTTTCTTTGAGTAACCTGACTTTGATACCACTTGATATAATTAATTTTAAGATAACCCAAACACCTAGAGGGGGGTGAATAGGTTCTTTTCTTTTTTATTACTTAAGGCAGAATAATTATTCAAATCTTATATAGAATCTAACTATTCTATAGCAATCGCAGCAAAGAAACCACAATCACACATACATCACAGATTGCACACAGGTTTATAGTGGTTCCCCAAGGTCTGGGTACATCCACTTTCCCCCTTCACCTATCTAGCAGTGTGCTAGATTCGGCCTAACTTCTTCCTTCTTCTCAGATCCACAGATCTTACAGCTCAGAACCTTGAAAGGTTCCTACAACTCAGAACCCTATAAGGTTCCTACAACTCAGAGTGTAACCACACTCCTACAGCTCAGGCTAATAGCCCTAACTCAGCCTTCCCGCAAGGCCTACAACTCAGAGAAAAATTTCTCCTACACTCAGGCTCAAAAGCCCTACCACTCAGAGATCTATATCTCCTACACTCAGCCTTTATAATATAGGCTTACAACTCAGATCTATGAAAAGATCCTACAAAATTTGATAAGTGTTTAGATGGACTCTTACCCTTGTTGAGAGAGAAGGGATAAGAGGTTTCTTGATCAGCTTTTTGATAAAACTGATGGCTGAAACCAACCTGTTCTTAGCTTTTTTCAAAGCTTCTTGAATTTGAACTCAGTAGGGTTGATCTCCTTTGAAGTTGACTGGCTGACAGCTTCCTTCTTAGAAACCAGAAATAGATCTGAATCCTTCTTAGCAGATTAGTTCAAGATCTGCTTCTTAAGAGACTTGTAAATGTCTCCTTCTTTACTTCAACAGATGGAGATCTCTCTCTCTCTCTCTCTCTCCAGAACTTCTGAAATTTCTTCAGAATTCTTGCTTGAATTCTCCTTAGATCTTCTCACGAAAATCTTCTTCAGTGTGACGTGCACTTTCTTGATCAATGATCAATAGTTGTTATTGTTGTTCACCTTCCACCTTGTTGATTTGACAGAATCCATCTATATGTAGACTTCATCCATGGTAATTGGCTGATCCGGTTTCTAACCAACTTCTGACAAGTCTGACAGCTTCAGTAAACTTGTTGAAATACACAGCTATCAAGTCTCCAGTCAGTTCTTGAACCTTTATCTTTGTCAGCAAAGCGTCGAGACTGATTGTCATTATGTGTCAACACAAGTAGATTAAGTGTCGACACAGGCTTTAGTGATGTCAACATAACTCCTTTGGTGTCGACACTGCTTCTTGACACTGCATCTGTAGAATGTGTCGACACTGCCTCTTTGTGTCGACACAGACACTTCTTTACTTCACATCAATCAGCATTGTTGAAACTTTGTTGTGTGTCGACACAAGTCCTGTGTGTCGACATAGTTGATATAGTCTCAGAATTTGTGTGTCGACACTGCCTCCAGGTGTCGACATAGTTGATGTCGACTAATACTTCTGTGTGTCGACACTGCCTCCCGGTGTCGACACAGTTGATGTCGACTAATATTTCTGTGTGTCGACACTGCCTCCCGGCGTCGACACAGTTGATGTCGACTAATAAATTCTGTGTGTCGAGACAGTTGCTTCAAGTGTTGACACAGCTTTTCCAAGTGTCGACACAGACTTTCTTAAATGTCGACACATGGACTTAGAAACTTTTTCTGCATTTTAGCAAATACTTAACCTGCACATATAAACTCAAAATAACATCAAATACACCTTGATGTGTATCATTGAGCTAAGTGAGGCTTCTCTAAATCAGGTACAAATTTTCCAATGTACCCAACAGAGAGTAGTGTAGATAACTACTTACATGAGTTCACCAAGTTGGTACGATATGTGGGGTCCACTTTCGCTGACGAGGAATGTAAGACCAATCGGTTCTACGAGGGACTGCAGGATGAGTTGAGGTTGCTTCTCTCGAGTCTGATGAATCAAGGTTTTCAATTATTGGTTAATACGGCTCGTTCGTTGGAGAAGGACATGAAGAGGGTGCAGGGAAAGAAGGACTTGGCGGTGAAAAAGCCCGAGCTCAAAGTGTCGACTTCTTCAAAATTGCATTTTCGGAAATGGAATAAGAAGTCCAAGTCTTCTAGATAGGTTCCATCTATTATTGCTTTTAGAGCAACATCTGGTCAAAGTACTCGTATATGTTATACTTGTGGCAAGCAAGGGCATTTTTCCCGTGAGTGTACAATTGGCCTTCCAAGGACGGATAAGAAGGCAGGAGCATCATATGCAGAAAAGGGAAAGACGGTAGAGTCCACTGCATCCCAATATGCTACAGCTCAACTGAGGGTTTACAATCTTAGCCAACAGGAGGCCATTAAACAGGTTGTTGTCGTCATAGGTACGAGTAGTATATAGTTTTCATGCTTTGTATACTTTATACCTTGTGAATTGCTTGTGTATAACTCGATCAGTATAGGCTTTGTCCTTATTCGAGATTACCCGGCGAGAGCATTGTTCGATACAGGTGCTTCTCATTCGTTTCTATCGACATATAGATTAAAGGTGTTGTTACCTAACAAATGCTTAATATGTACAGATAGACCTTGTTGTATTGAGGTGCGAATATGAAGTCAAGATTTCTATTTGAAAGCATATGTGCTACCGATATCTGAGTTTGATGTAATCTTTGGCATGGACTGGCTCTCGGAGCAGGGTGCTTGTATAGATTGCAACTCTAAGGAAGTCACGCTGGGACAGAACACCGAACGAGAGACTACGTTCGCTGGTATGAGAGGAGGGATCAAGATACTGATGTCTGCTCTCCAAGTAGTCAAGGCGGTTCAAAAGGTTGCGAAGTTATTCTTAACCCAGTTGGACGACGTTGAGTCGAAGACCAGTTTGATTGGCATTCCTATTGTGTCGGATTATTCCGATGTGTTTCCTAAAGATCTCCATGAGATTCTACCCACAGCGAGAGATTGACTTCGCTATTGAGTTGGTGCCAGGTGTGAAACCTGTGGCCCGATCCCACGAATTGATGAATTGTTTGATCAGTTGGTGGGATCGACTATCTATTCAAAGCTGGATTTAAAGTCTGGCTATTATCAGTTGCGGATTAGGGAATATGACATTCCCAAGACATCTTTCAATACACGATACGGTAATTATGAGTTCACTGTAATGTCGTTTGGGCTAACAAATGAGTCATCAGTATTCATGGACTTGATGCACAAAACTTTTCAGGAGTACTTAGATCGATTTGTGATTGTCTTTATTGACGACATATTGGTGTACTCTCAATCAGAAGAAGATCATGCAAATCACTTGAGGATGGTTTTGCACATCCTGAGGAAAAATAAACTCTATGTTAAGTTCTCAAAGTATGAGTTTTGGTTGTCGTCAGTGGCTTTTCATGGCCATGTGGTTAGTGGAGAGGGTATTATGGAGGATCCAGCGAAGATCAATGTGATACGAGAGTGGCATGTGTTGTCTACTATAGCAGAAGTCAGGAGTTTCCTTGGACTTGTTGGCTACTATGGGCGCTTCGTGGAGAACTTTTTGTGGATAGCCTTACCTCTCACCACGCTGACGAAGAAAGATTAGAAGTTCGTTTGGACGCCTGAGTGTGCACGGACTTTTGAGGAGTTAAAGAGTCGCCTGACCACGACGCCTATCATGAGTACGCCATGTGGTACAGACGGCTATGAGATCTATAGTGATGCTTCAGGCAGTGGCTTAGGTTGTGTTCTTCTACAGTTTGGAAAGGTTATAGCTTATGGCTGAAAGTATCTAGTGTCTACCTAAATAACCTTGAGGGGGGTGAATAGGTGATGTCTGTGTCTTTTTGCGGAATAAAAATACTTAAAAAATTAAGAGCACCCAAGCACAGAGATTTATAGTGGTTCCCCAAGTTGGGTACGTCCACGATCCCACCCCACCTATCTACCATGAAGGGCTAGATTCGACTACTATACTTTTCTCAGATTTCAACAAATTTTACACCTCGGAGCCGCAACTCCTACAACTCAGAGACAATGCTCCTACCTCTAGGAGAACAACCTCTCCTACAACTCGATCCACAAACGGATCTACAACTCAATCCACAATTGGATCTAAAACTCGGAGATAAAATCTCCTACAAATTTAAAAGAAAATTACACAAAAGTTTTACAAATAATCTTAACAAGATCTGAAGTCTTATATCCGTCGTTCTTTGTTTAGGTTGAACTTGAATAACTTGGAGAACACGGTAAAATTGGAAACCTTGAAGACTTTGAATCTTGAATCTTGAAATGACTAGATCTGAAGGAATAGAGATCTTCAGAATGTAAAGATCCAGTCAAATCGGAAGATGAAGATCAGATCGTGCAGAGCTAGCATCGACCGATCGGAAGAGTCACAAACTGTACGGGAGCCAGCGGACGATCTTGTTTTTTCGGAAACTTTGTAGATTTAGATTTTTTGTATAATTAACACGATTAGGGTAGATGAAAAATCCACCCTAGGTATTTATATAGAACCACCTTCTATAACGGCTATAAAATAAATTCAAAAACAAGACTTGCAAAATTATTGTGCATGGCCGTCGTTCAACCCGAGCCGAAATTTGAAAAACAGACTGAAAAATAACCCAAGTCATTTTCGTCGAGTATCGTCGAGTATAGCTGAGTCCGAACTAGTACTAATATTCGACGAAATTTACTTAGAGAAATTCAGCTCGATCCAACTTGCCATTCAACACCATGCAGAAGTCCAACTCGACGAATTTGTCGAGTATCGGCTAGTATACTCGACAAATTCGACAAGTATCGGCTAGCTCACTCGACGCACTCAACGCCTCGGCGCACTCGACGAGTATCAGCTAGCTGACTCAACGCATTCGACGCAAGACTTAGTGATAGTCAACGAATTAGACTTAGAAATCCAAAGAAGTAAGATCGAGTTGACTCGACGAATTCATCGGGTATCGACCAGTATATTCGACGAATTTGGTGAGTATCGTTAGTTACATTCAACGAATTCGACGAGTATACACGGGAATACTCGACGTTTTTACATGACGGATTTTCCAACCCTCAGAGATTTTACCTCAAGTACAATATGATGGATTCGACTAGTGTTGGTAAGTATACACGATGAATTCGACGAGTATCAACGAGTTTACTCGACGAATTCGATGAATATCACTTACAATACTCGACGAGTTTTACTTTGGTAAAATATCTGTCCTTCCGATTCCAAGTCTTTCTCCTTCCTGGATCCTTCTCATGGACTTGGGATTGAAGTACACCCCAATAGAGAGATTACACGTGAGTCAACACATTGGCCTACACAATGAAGAATTACAGTGTATAGTCCTGTGTTTACTGACATTGTAACCTGACATTGGTGTGTACTTAACAATGTAGACTTGTAAGTACATACCTAAAACAAGGCATCAAATACAAATTCAATTCATCTTAGCTTAATAGGACCTTTCTTCAAATCAGGGTTATTGTGGATATAATACCCAACAATCTCCCCATATTTGAAGAAGTCAGAATCCTACAAGCTAAGGTGAATTGCACACATAATAATAAAGCGTAGAAAAACAAGACATAAAATTAAAAATAAACAGCATTCTGAGACAAAAAATTAAATTATATATATAAGAGTTCTATATAGGGGCAACCACTGTCTACAAATATCAAACACAAAATAAGTATTAAGTCTGCTTCCCCTTGCTTTTCTGACTTTGCCATTCAATGTATGTTTTCGGCTTCGGGTAATATCTTGGCGGAGCTGGAGGTGCATTAGGATCATCAGATATGTATTTCCTGAAGTGTATTCTGCGTTTAGCATTAGCTACCTCGTACTTGTGTCATTCTTCAGTATTGTAATGGTCCCATCTGCTCTCATTGGCCAGGTCCACTTATGTAAAGGTATTGAGGATGATGCCTTTGGACGTTGGACTCCAAACCTCAGTCATTTCTCTATTGGGATCAGTCCTTATTGCAAACGGGCCTTCACAATATCTTCTTCTTTTGTACAAAGGAGGAATAACTTATACCACTTGAGCATCTGGAATATCAACAGCAGCAACAGCAGACTTGTCCTGAGAGAAATCTTGTGTGTCTGTCCAGCATTAAGAGTAATCCTGAACAGGATGAACCTCATCATTTACTGGAGAAGGCACATCAGGTACTTGAAAGCTTGTATTATCCTGACCTGGCCTTCGCAACATCTGACAATGTAGCCAAACAAAGTTGTCATAACTATAGTCATTGAGTTGTTGGAAGTTTGCAAGCATTGCAGCCTCAACCGCATCCACCTTAGCTTTAAGGGCATCCTCCCCCTTTCTGACTTCATTAGCTACAACATTGGCATAAGATTCCATCATCTTGTAAAAATGAGGCATTGATCGATTGTGAGAATCAATCATGGTAACAACGTTCTTATCAACATTTTGAAGAACTTCCACATTACTTTTTAGCCTGACCATGTTATGAATTAGAGCTTCACGACCCTGCACAAACCAGGATTCCAACCTTGCATCTAATTTGTCGAAATGCACCTTAACAGCTGCAAGACCGTCGTTCAAATCTTTCTCAGTTTCTTGGAATTTCTTCAGAACCTTCTATATTAAGGATTCAAACTGTGCTTGCTTCTTAGCCAACATGGCTTCTATGGTCTTCAGAATAGAATTGTAAGCACTAGAACTGGGAACATCTGGAGTAAGAATATTGGGAAGAGAGGTCAGATCTTGACGGGTTTCTAAACCACTGGAGGACTCATCTATCAGAGATAAACGAGCTTTAGAAATAAATCTGGGATCTTCAGCAGGTAGGACAGGAGTATGCTCCTCTACATCTCCTTCCTCGTCAGAAATATCAACTACTTCCTCTTGAATAGCTGGAGGAATACCAGACGCCTTGGCAACCCTTTTCTCTAGGTTGCAGATAAACCTGTCAACCTGTGTAGTAACGAATATAAAGGTCTGAGTCGCCTCCCCCTCAAAAGATGAAGCAGGAATAATCTCTAGGAGAGGGACAATCATGTGCTCTGTTGAATCTTGTAGAGAGACATCTTCAACATTATCAGCAGTTTTGTGCTCATCGGCAGCAACCAATACCCCATCAGTATCTATCTCATAATCATCAACATTCAAATCATCCTCAGCAGCAGCAGCATCTATGTCCTCATCAATCTCATGCTCAGAAGGTGCTGGAACATCATCATCAGCAAAATGCTCAACCTCGGCCTCATCAGGCACTAACTCAGTAACATCAGTATGACCTAAAACTGTCTCAGAAGGAACACTCAAGGGCACTTTGTCAGTTATCACTTGTTTATCAGCTGGCTCCCCCTCCATTCCTGCACTCAGACTATCTGGAATTTCACTAGGGGTGGAGAAGGAATCCTATCCTCAGGAACATGTTCTTCCTCCTCCACAGGCAAATCTTTGGCTCCCCCAGGTCTCAAGATCCTCCTATCCCACCTCGAGAAGATTGAGCAATCGATTTTCTTCAAGTGGTGGATAGGTACTCCCTTGGACATATCAAATTTGTCCATATCCATCTAGTTCAGATATAAGCTGAGTATCCTTCCAAAGTTGGGTGTGCGCAGACTATCCTTGATCTTTTCAAACAACAGTGCACCCCAATCCATTCTCTTCCAGCAGATAATCTCCACGAGTACCTTGAACATCTCCGAGGAGAGATAGTCATGAGATCCTGTCTTGCAAAGCAACACTTTACCAATGATATCAGATATCAATTTCCTTCTGCGTTCATCCCTTTTCTCTTAACTACTTTGGTGCCTCTGGGTAGTCCACAGAACAATAGAGCTCTTGTGAAGTCCTCCTCTTCGAGGTAATCAGCCTCTTCACAAGCAGGAAGTCGCAAGTACCTTGCCAGGAGGGAAGCCTTCACTTTGACTTTGGTCGAACGAACAATCTCTTGATCACAGTGTCTTCCCTGCAGAGTTTAGCATTCTGAAAGAGCTCCAGGACGTCCTTATCCAATACCTTGTAGGGGTGCTCTAACATGAAAGAGAGGCATGTTGTTTCCAACATGAGAATGACATTCCTGAACTCATCTGAAACTGATGCAAATCCTTTCCGAACTAGTTCTCCACCACCTAATAAACAGCTGGTGCTTCTAGGAGCCATGGAGAATAGAAGTCTGAACACTGAGGATTCGGCTCTGGCCTGAACTGTCAGAACTTGAACTAGATTTCTTCTACTGACAGAAACGGCGAGAATAAGTCGGCGGTGGGATCAAATCTCTGGATGAAATCGCCGGGAGTCGCTGCTGGAATATCTGAACTTACTTGAATCACTTGTACTGACCTAATCGAAGAAGAACGTGTAACACCCCATTTTGTCCAGATCTTGAGCATCTGGAAGCTACCGCGCGGCGATAAGTAGCTATCGCCCAACGATAGCCTTGTTTCTTCGAATCCAGGCATTGAGGGTGCTGGGTAGCTAGGCGTTGAGAGCGTTAAGTGCTAGTGCGCGGCGTTAGCTAGCTACCGCTTGGCGGTAGCTTGGAGTTGAGTGCGTTGAGTGGATGGTGTTAAGTAGAGGCGTTGAGTGATGGGAGCTGAGTGAGCTATCGTGCAGCATTAGTACTACTGTCGGTGATAGCGCGATATTATTATTTGTCCGAGCGCTCGGGAAGCTACCGCCCGGCAGTAGGTAGTTACCGCCCGACGATAGCGCGCGGGAGCAGTTCCGTCGTTTGGCATTTTAGCCATTCATTTTCTCTTACGATTTAATCCTATGGCCCAAGATGCTCCGCCCAAAGGGCATATAAAATGCTGAAATGTTCTAAACCTTCATTCTCTTCTCTTTTGATGTGGGAGTTAGGGTTTGAGAGCAAGAGTTTGGAGGAGGAAGAAGAAGGTCTTTCTCCGCCTTTGATGAAGCTTTGGGGCTCCGATCGTCAATCCGAGGCCAGATCTGTGGAGTGGAGTTGAAGGCACACGTTTTCATCCATGCAAATCAAGTTTTCTATGGCAAGAAAGAGGAGTCGTAAGGTAATGACACTTATCTTCTTGGTCTTTAGGATGCATTCATGGGATCCATTTTTATTCTTGATTTCTTTCAAGCTTTAGGCACCGGATCTCTCAAATGAGAGGGGTTCGGGTTGTCATGGTGTAAGAGGAGCCACCGGGTCGATTGTGTCCGTCCCCGACATGATATTACATTATAAATACGCTCCTCTAGTGGATAAGGCATTGTGGGTGAAGCTGTAGTCGCGACCGTTAGTCCGACTCGGTGATGTTGCATAACAAGCCTTAAGGCTTTTGCTAGAAATCCATTTGCGGAAAAATGCCATTTGTGATGTGGTTTTCCCCTTATTTTCATGTGAGTACGAATGGTGGATTAGGGAGGGAAAGTCTTTTGATTGTGATGTGCTAAGGCGTGGCTTTGTCTCTGTGGTCGGCTGGCTAGCCCGTGACGTGCAAGTCATGTGTTGAGAGTGTCCCGACGAGAAAAGTCCCCGTCTATGAAACTAACGAGAATGTCAAGCTTTGGAAAAGCTCGGGCGATGAAACCCACGAGCAGGTGGGGTCTAGAGAGGGTTCTTAGCATCGGTTTGTTTGTGTGACAGTATTCTTACGTGAGAAATCTGAGCTTGCAGGCAAACCCGCATTTCGAGACCCACGAGCGAGTGGGGCCTAGGCAAGAGTTCCGTGTGGCGGCTTGAATGTTGTTAGGGGAAATTGGAAGTGCCCATGTATTTGCGGCTTGAACGTCGAAGGGTAAATTGGGAGTACTTGATTGATGATGCGAGATTGTGTGTTAGATTCATATGTTATATGATGCCTTGGGTGAAGACCAGGTTTGCATACATGCTGTATTGTAGGCCCCTTTTATTATATGCTCAACATAGAAACATGTTTGTTTTCTGAGCCATCCAAACCTGTTTTACTACTTTCTCTGTTCATACATATATTTGTATACGAAGTGCTGACCTGTAGGGTGATGGAGTGCCTCGTGGTCCGCTAGGGAAGGCCGGGATGAGATGTGTTGGTTACACAGTTGAGATCAGCCTTTGCTGACCATGTTATTACAAACTTTTACAGGGCAAGGATCGCAAGCGGGAGTGAGCTCGCCGGCCAAAAAGGCTTAAGCCTCATGAAGTGATATCTTTATTTAGTAACTTTGTTTGGTTGAATGTTATGATAAGTGCACTATGTTTCTAGCTTGCATGCTGAGATAGCCTAGGAGTGCTACTGCACGTTGTTATGTTGATGTTATTGTTTCAGTCTTTGGACTCATGAATGATGTAAGGCCTTAAGGCCATTTTAATATTCCTGTGATGGTGGATAACTTCTAGTATTATTAATTATTTACACTGTTTTTTGTCTGGGTTTTGAGTTGGGTAGTTTTATATCATCTTATAATACTTAAGATGTGGATTCTGTATGTTGTGGGGCCCCGGCCGGACCCATATTATACGGTCATTTCAGGGGAGGCATTATAATTTGGTATCAAAGCTAGGTTAGTGTCAAAGGTAAGGATTCGTGGTCGAATTTCATAATGGGATCACGTTAAGAAATAATCCACATAGCAATATCGCGGGACCGTGAGTGTCCTTGTGTCTAAGTTTTTGCGAGAGAAGCTGATTCTTATTTTACCTTGCTTTTGCTAAGGGTGCAAGCAACGAGGCGGGGACGTCGAGGCTGCAAGAGGAGACTTCGGCGAGCAGTGCTACTGCTCCAGGTCCGATGGGCATGGGTGTAACCCCAGCCGACTTTTGTCGTATGCTATCAGAGGCAATGGTAACGGCCCAAGCCGCAGTGGCAACGCAAGTTGTGACCCCTATTGCATAGGTAGCAACTCCTATTACCCCGGATGCGGCACCAGTCATACCGGGAGGAGGAGTCAGGCCAATAGAGTTGTTGGTTGAGAGAGTGGTCGTCGGGCAGTGAGACCAAAAGATGAAGTATTTTATGAGTTTCTATCCTCCAACATTCAAGGGAGTCGGCACGCCCACCAATGCAGAGGACTGGTGGGCGAGTATTCAAGAACTTCTGAGGGCGGCAGAGATGCCATAGGAGAAGCAGTCTGAGTTTGCGACCTTCATGTTAGAAGGTGATGTTAAGTTGTGGTGGGCGAGCCATAGCGGCCGCCAATTTCCTGGACGTACCCCGTCCATAGAAGAGTTCGGGAATGCCTTCTTGAAAAAGTATATCCCTTCGTCGACAAGGTTAGCCCTTCAAAGACAGTTTTTGCACTTAGTGCAATGAGATAAGACTGTTGATGAGTATGTTCAGGAGTTTACTCGATTAGGTCATTATACTGTAACGACCATGGCCGATGATAAAGAGAGGGACAATCTCTTCTACCATGGGTTGAGAGAGAATCTGAGACAACCCCTCATAGCTATGACGAATGCGGGCTTCAACGAGTTGATTGATACGGCCAGGACGTTGGAAAGTGATATAGAGAGAACCCAACCTCGTAATGGATTTACAGTAAAACAAGGAGAAGGAAAGCCTTCTCAGACGCAAGGGAAGTCGGAAGGGAGTAAGTGGAAAAAGAAGCCCCATCCTTACAAGTCATGGGAGAAGAGCAGTACGACATCTGGGGATCTCGCTTCAAGGGACCACCATCGTACTACAAGTATGGCAAGACGGGCCACATAGTTCGTTTTTGTACTGAAGGTGGCGCTGAGCAGGAGCCAAGGCAGGAGAAGTCAGTGAGGTCCGGTCCCAGCACTGCAGAGAAAGGGAAGATGGCGGAATCGAGCGCTTCACGTTTCCAACCCGCGTAGCCAAGGGCATACATCCTTAGGCAGCAGGAAGAGATTCGATAACCCGATGTGGTGATAGGTATGGGGAAAGTTTAAGTTAATTTATTTGCTTTAGACTTTCAAGACTTTTATGTGTATCACCTATGTTTTAGGCTTTGTACTAGTTTCTGGATACCCCGCTAGGGTATTGTTCGACATGGGAGCGTCGCACTCCTTTCTTGTGGAAAGCTTTATCCGAAAAATTGGAGTCGAGTCCTTTTCAACGGACGCAGAACTTAGGGTACGCATGCCTAATGGGTCTTTCATGACTAACGTGACGAGAGGTCGCATTGGTTGGAGTCTGGACGGAGTTGATTTCATGTTGGAAGTAGAGGTTCTGTCGTTGGCCAAGTTTAATGTGATCTTGGGGATGGACTGGCTTGCTGAGCAGCATGCTAGTATTGACTGTCTATTTAAGATGGTTCCCCTGAGAAGCATAGGAAAGGAAGAAGTCAGATTTGAAGGCCTTAGTGGATTGGCTTGTTCCCTGATCTCATCCATGTACTTGGTGCGGGCTGTTAACCAGGGAGGAGTAGCTTTTATAACATTATAACAAGCTCGACTTTTCAAGCTAACAATTGGAGAGGTGCCGGTAGTGGCAGAATTTGAGGATGTGTTTCCCGAGGAGCTTCCTGGAGCACCTCCTCGACGAGAGATCGATTTCTCGATAGAGTTAATACCATAAGCTAGGCCGGTGTCACATCCTCCTTTTAGGATGGCACCGAAAGAGTTGGCCGAGCTCAAGGTACAGTTGCAGGAACTGTTGGAGCAGGGGTACATTAGACCCAGATCTTTGCCATGGAGCGCGCTAGTGCTGTTTGTGAAGAAGAAAGATGGTAGTATGCGGTTGTGCATAGACTATCGGGAGTTGAATAAATTGACTGTCAAGAATAAGTATCTGATTCTACAGATAGATGACCTGTTCGACCAGTTGGAATGGTCAGTGGTGTACTCTAAGTTGGACTTGAAATCAGGGTACTACCAGTTGCGGATTCGAGACGAGGACATACCCAAGACAACAATTGGAATGAGGTATGTTCACTTTGAGTTCTCTGTGATGTCGTTCGGGTTGACGAACACGTCATTAGTATTCATGGATTTGATGAACCGAGTTTTTTGTTAGTACTTAGACTCATTTGTAGTAGTCTTCATCGATGATATCTTTATGTACTCAAAAATTAGAGGCGGAGCATGAGACTCATTTGAGAATAGTCTTGCAGACTTTGAGAGAGAACCAGTTGTATGCAAAGTTCTCAAAATTCGAGTTCTGGTTAGAGAAAGTGGCATTTTGGAGCCATGTGATTAACGATGATGAGGTAGCGGTGGATCCAGCGAAAGTTGAGGCCATCAGAGATTGTCCAGTTCTGAGCACCGTGGCAGAAGTCAGGAGTTTTCTTGGAATAGCCGAATACTATAGAAGGTTTGTGTAAAACTGTTCACGGGTAGCTCTGCCCCTCACTACTTTAACTCGTAAGGACCAGAGGTTTGTGTAGACTTAGGAGTGCAATCAAGCATTCAACACCTTGAAGGAAAGTCTAATGACAGCTCCAATCCTAAGTCTTCCTAAAGGGACCGAAGGACTTCAGATTTTCAGTGACGCATCAGGTTGCGGTTTGGGTTGCGTGTTAGTGCAACATGGCAAGGTGATAGCCTTTGGGTCTAGGCAGTTGAAACCTCATGAGAGGAATTTTCCCATCCATGTCTTGGTGCTGGCGGCGATAATTTTTGCGTTGAATTTGTGGTGGCACTATGTGTATGGTGCTAAGTAGAGATCTTCACGGACCATAAAAGCCTGAAGTATCTTCTAGATCAAAAAGATTTGAACATGCGGCGGCGCAGGTGGGTCGAGCTCCTTGGGTACTATAACGTGGCGACTCAGTATACACCAGGTAAAGCCAACGTAGTGGAAGATGCCTTGTGTAGGAAGTATTCTGGACAAGGGAATTGGATTGAAGCTCATGATGAGCGATTGGTGCGGGACTGTGAGTCCATTGACATTAAGTGTGTAGCTAGAGGAGAGTCTAGCACAACTCGATTGAATTGGAAAGAGTTGCAGAACGACTTGTCTGATCGTATCCAGGAAGCGACCAGTATGGATGTGGAGTTCCAGACATTAGTGGTGGAAGCTCAAAGCGGCGAGGGTAGTGCATGGGAGATGATTGATGGGATCTTAAGGAAGGACGAAAGGATTTGTGTACCGCAGTTTGGCAAGCAATGTGAGGAGTTGATGTTTGAGGCTCATTTCACGAAGTACTACATTCACCAGGGCAGTACAAAGATGTACTTAGATATGAAGAAATCCTTTTGGTGACCTGGTTTGAAGCGGGACGTAGCTTTGTACATGAGTCGGTGCCAAACTTGTGCCTTAGTGAAGGTAGAATGTCAGAAGCCAGGCGGGTTCCTGAAGCCTCTTCCTATCCCAGAGTAGAAATTTGATGACATCTCAATAGATTTTGTGCATGGTTTACCTCGGTCGCAGCAGGGTAACGATGCGATTTGGGTGATCGTGGATCGCTTAACCAAAGTGGCTCACTTCATCCTTAATCAGAAGGAGGACAGCGTGGACAAGCTGGAAATATTGTATGTTCGCAATATTGTATGGCTGCACGAAATCCCAAAAAGTATTGTTAGTGATCGCGATAGATGGTTAATGTCCAAAGACTGGAGATTAGTACAGAAGAGTCTGGGCTCATGGCTCAAGTTTAGTACGACGTTCCATCCTCAAATCGATGGTCAAATGGAAAGGACGAATCTATAATGGATGATACCCTGAGGATGTGTACCCTTGGCTTTGGTAAGAAGTAGGATGATCACCTCTTTATGATGGAGTTCGCCTATAACAACAGTTTCCAGGCAAGTATAAAGATGGCGACATACAAGGCTTTGTATGGAAGGCGGTGTCAAACACCAATATCATGGATAGAGGCGGGAGACACCAAGATTTTGGGAAAAGAGGTGGTGGTTGATGCTTGTGAGTTGGTGTGAACAATTCAGGAGCGCATGATTGTTGCTCAGAATTGGTAGGTGAAGTATTTCAACGCTCGCCACAGGAACGTGAAGTTTGCGGTAGGTGACTGGGTATATTTAAAGATTAAGTCGTTCAAAGTCATTTCGCGGATTTTCCGACTCAAGAAGTTGAGTCCGAGGTTCTTGGGACCGTTCGAGGTTGTGGAACATATTGGAGAAGCATCCTACCAGTTGGCTTTGTCCACAGAGATGAGTGGATTGCACGATGTCTTCCATGTCTCAGTTTTGAGGAAAGCCTTGATGGAGACAAACATTCTAGTCGAGGCGGCAGCGGTGCCGGTAGAAGAGGACTTGAGGACGGAAGTCCATCTGGTTGGCATAGAGGATTCAGAAGTTCGTTAGTGACGGAATAAAGAGGTCAAACTCATGAAGGTGCGGTAGAATAACTGCGGGAGAGACGAGTTCTCTTAGGAGCGTGAACAAGCAATGTGGGAGGACTTCCCAAAACGTTTTGCTTCAGGTATGCTTTTGTTTGAGTACATACTTAATTTCGAGGACAAAATTCTTCTAAGTGGAGAGGAATTGTAACACCCCGATTTTTCTAGATCTTGAGCCTCTGGAAGCTACTGTGCGGCGATAGGTAGCTATCGTCCGACAATAGCCTTGTTTCGTCGAATCTAGGCGTTGAGAGCGCTGAGTAGCTAGGCATTGAGTGCTAGCACACGGCGTTAGCTAGATACCGCTCGGTGGTAACTTGGCGTTGAGTGCGTTGAGTGGCTGGCGTTGAGTAGAGGCGTTGAGTGGTGGGCGTTGAATGAGCTACCGCGCAACGCTAGTACTACCGCCGGCGATAGCATGGCATTATTATTTGGCCGAGCGTTTGGGAAGCTATCGCCCGGTGGTAGGTAGTTATCGCCCGGCAATAACGCACGGGAGCAGTTCCGTCGTTTGGCATTTTAGCCCAAAGGGCATATAAAGGGCTGAAACATTCTAAACCTTCTTTCTCTTCTCTTTTGAAGTGGGAGTTAGGGTTTAAGAGCAAGAGTTTGGAGGAGAAATAAGAAGGTCTTTCTCCGTCTTTGACGAAGCTTCGGGGCTCTGATCGTCGATCCGAGGCCAGGTCTGTGAAGTGGACTTGAAGGCACACGTTTTCATCTGTGCAAATCAAGTTTTCCATGGCAAGGAATAGGAGCCGTAAGGTAATGACACTTCTCCTCTCGGTCTTTAGGATGCTGATGATTAAAATTTAGTATTAGTAATATCTCCAAATTCTACAAACTATAGGCAAGAGCACATATCGTTCATAGTATAAGATATTTTAAGAATATCAAGCGTAGTATTCTTTCGGGTCTGTTAAGTACTTTAACTTAAATGAATTTATATTGTTTTATCAAATATTAAAAATAGTGAATAATTAAACTAAAAGAGAAATTTCTACGAAATGAAAATTAACACTTGATTTAGAATCCCTTTGGATTAAAATAAACTTTCATGAAATAATAAAAACACAAGCCCCTAATTACTTACTTCGACCGTGGAGGTTCCCAAAACATGAAAGTGTCTCTCACGAGCTCATGCTTTTTACTAACCTTAGGTTAATCGATTAAGACCCCTTGGCCAGTCAAAACCTCTAAGCTTGCTTTAAGCGGTGAACCCCACTATTGGATTTGACTCCAATCTGGCAGATTTATGTCGTCCTCTCTCGAGGAGTGCATGCAACTCCTTTTATCTTTGAGCGATCTACTCGTATCCGCAACCTCTCGGTCATTTAAAATACGGATCTAGGATCGAAGAACATATCCACGAAATATGAATTCGACACAAAATAATTCAAAGATAAATCGATAGTGAGCAAAATAGAGAACTTGACCATTTAAATAAAAATATAGAAAGCTTTATTTCATCCAGAATTTATCATGATCAAGTGCTAAATAAAGTTTAGCTACTTAACATGATGAAAAAACTACAAAGGAAAGAAAACATTGCAAAAAAGAAAGACTTGAAATGAAAATACTAAAACTAAATTAATAACGGAAACGGAAATTACAACAAAATAGTAAAATAAACCTAAACTAAATTACAAAAAGCTGCTCCAAATCTTCCTCCTTGTGCTCTGAATTTTTCTGGAATTTATAGGAAAAGTTTATGGTAATCACGCCCGTGACCTAGGGCGTGTAAGGCTCGAAAACCGCTGTCTTGAAAGCACGGGAACGTTGGCGAGAAACCGCCAAAATCTGTTAAATTGCGGATCATGCCCCTAGGTCATGCCCGTAACATGGGGGTGTGTACTGACCAGGTCAGCAAACGGCTGGAAACGGCGCAATCTGACATCAATTCGGCAGTTTCGGGTAGGTCACGCCCTACGTCACGCCCGTGACATGGGGGCATGTACTTAGAAAAGTTCCAGAATTGTCCCGTGAAGATTTCTGAAGAAAACTGCTTTTTGACCTAGATACGCCCTTGTTCATGCCCTGGTCATGCCCGTGACTTGGGGGCGTGTACTTGTGAAACTCTCCAGATTTGTAGAGTTGGATGCTCTAAAAAAGAGTAAGAAGCTTGTCAAGAGACACACACAAAGCTGGAATAATTGTGCATGAGTAAGAAGCTTGTCAAGAGACAAGCCAAGGAAATAATTTTCTTAAGGGAAGATCTCTCTTTGTACACTGAGTCAGCCTCATTGGTTAGCCAGATGAGCAAAGAGATATCCTAACTCAAAACCATCATCATTATCCAAGGTACAACCATTAATGGTAAGTGCTCTTTAATTAAAGAGTTGGAAGAAAAGCTTCTCTTCCTCAAAGAGAGGATGTTAGTGGCTCGGTACTCCAAGCCTAAATCAGTGTTGTCTCTCATTGATACCTTCACCTCCCAAACTAGTAAGAAGGGGCTGGGGTACATTGAGAGGAACACTGGGAGAAGGAATAGGAGGAAGGGCAAGACCCCTATTCAGCCTGCTATCTCTTTTGAGAAAGTTGTGCTGCCATCCAACAGGTATGACCAAGAAAATATATATGGTCACTTGTTGAATGGAAGATCCTCTAGTGTGAACAAAAATGTATAGAACTATAATGGAAGGAAGGGCATGGGTTTGAGTTCCTTTAAGGCCCAACATGAGGAAATTCAGATGGCCCATTATGAACCATTTGTTTTTGGTGCACCAGCCCCGATACTCAAGAATAAGGTAGTGGCCTATAGTCATGCTCCTCCAGCAAAGACTTAGACCAAAAGTAAGTCAATTAGTTATCTCGGATGCAATCAATAGCTTGTCTTCTGCAAAGAAGACTGCAATTAGTGGCATTCACAGTATGCCAAGTTCATCTACTGGCAGACTCACTTTCAGTCAGATCCTTGCTGAAAGAAATATGAAGAGGGTTGTTGCTCTCCCTTCTGAACAGTCAGTTGCTTTCAGCTTGTATACAAGAGCTATTTAGAAAATGAGATAAAATATTCATGAGTGTTGGTATTATGACAAAGTGGGTCATTTTGTTATAGATTGTTGGCACACCCCCAATGTGGCTAGTGCAAGTCTACCTATCAAAAATGTTGCAGGCAGATATGCTCATTTTCAGACTAACTAGAACCTAGGACCCAATACCTTTCAGGGTCCTAAGGTAAACTAAATTGTGGTTGCAGGTTACTCCAAGTACCCATGCACCAATATGTTACTTGGATAGTGGATATTCCAGTCATATGACTGGAACAAGGTTCCATCTATAGGAATATATTCCTATCAAGAATGGTCCTAAGGTGATCTTTGGAGGCTCAGACAAAAGAGTCACCAAGGGCATGGTATGAAACCCTGTCTAGCTTTCTCAATGGGAATATATTCTCAAGGGGAAAGATAGACAAGACTCTATTCCTAAGGAAAGTCAAGAGCAAGATCATCCTAGTCAAAATTTATATAGATGCCATAATCTTTGAGTCTACTGATGATGACCTCTACAGAAATTTTGCTAAACTAATTCAGGGGAACTTTGAGATGAGCAGTATGGGTGAACTCAAGTACTTCTTGGTTCTCCAAATAAGGCAGTCTGAGAATGGATTATCCATCTCACAGTTTAAGTTCACAAGGGAGTTAAATAAAAAGTTTGGAATGGAGAGTGCCTCCATCACGAAAACTCCCATGGGGTCAAATGTGTCATTAGATAGGGATGAGATAGAGAAACCTGTTGTTGAAACTATGTATATAGGCATAATTGTCTCCCTCCACTATCTTACTGCTAGTAGGCAAAACATCATGTATGTTACATGTGTTTGTGCTAGATACCAGACATGCCCTAAAGAGTCTCATTATTCTGCAACTAAAAGAATCTTGAGATATCTCAAGGGCACACCTGATCTCTGCCTATAGTACCCCTAGGAATAGTGATTTTGAATTAACTGGGTATTTAGATATAAATTTTGCAGGTTGTAAAGAAGACAGGAAAAGAACAACAGGATCCTGTCAATTTCAAGGAAGAAGACTTGTGTCTTGGAGCAGCAAGAAGCAAACCAGTGTTGTAATCTCAACTGTAGAATAAGAATAAATATCAGCTGGTAGATGTTATGCTCAGCTATTATAGATCCAACACCAGCTCCAGGACTACAACCTCAAGATAAGTAGAAATTCAATGTTCTGTGATTCTACTAGTGCAATCTTTATTGCTAGGAATCCTGTGTCTCATAGCAGGACTAAGCACATAGTGAATATGTATCATTTTATCAGAGAGCGTGTGGAAAGTGAAGAAATCAGTCTTGAGTTTGTCCCTATTGACAAGAAAGTGGATGATTTCTTCACTAAGCCACTAGATGAAGCCAAGTTCAACAACTTCAAATTTAAATTAGGTATGATGAACTTAGTATAGCTTCAATTTCTCCTCATGAATTTTTGTTACAGGAAACACCATATCTTGCAGGTTATCAAGACTGAAATGGACTAAGTTTCCAAGCACTAATATCGTTGAGTTCAAGTATCTAGGCGTCAAGTGCGTCGAGATAACTTCAAGTATCGAGGGCATTGAGTGCGTCGAGTGAGTCGAGTTCACTAAACGCATGCTCCCTAGGACATTATTTTACGGGGAACAGGATGGATTAATCTCAGTCGTTGATCATTTCATGAGTATGACAACATGTACGCGCCTCTCCACCTTCTAAAATAGGGGTTAGTATAAATAGAAGGATTGTGTGTGTAGAACAAATACATTATTCCTCTCCCTTCTCTCCCCCTTGCTACAAAACGACGAAAGCTCAAAAAATCGATAGCAACTCACAAAAGAAATGGCTCCAAGGAGATTGGATTTCCTATTCGAGGTTTCAGAGCTGGTCATAAATGGATTCAAGGATGAGCCTGAGGAAGTTCTGCTAGTTCTCTATCTATTGTAGGTAACTGACCTAGTATGTATTCTCTCAGAGCCTAGTCTGATTTGGAAGAGAGAGGTACTAGAGTTATACTCAACTGCTAAGGTCGAATCATCATCCGTTAAACTCAGGTGCTTCATTAGTGGCAACGAGATTAAGATTACCCCCAAGAGACAAAGCAAGGCACTACAACTGCCCAAGTTCAGGTTGTCAGATGAGGAAGATGAATTGGATCAATCTATGTTAGAACTGCCCTAAAATGGTTTGGATTGTCAAAGCACTCCACTGGATCAATCTTGAGAAGAGAACTGAACCTAAATGGAAAATTCCTTCCAGATGTTGTTGGGAAGGCACTAGTGTCCAAGTCTGGCTCCCATGATAAAATCTCCAAGATGTTCAAGTTAATGGCAATGATAATTCTCTCTAAAAAGATAGATTGGGGAAGAGTTCTTTTTGATAGAATTGTAGAGTGTATCCTAGAGCCAAACCTGGGTAGGATTTTGTCTCTATTTCTACACAACAGTATTCCAGGGATCCTTAACATAAGGCTAGGAACAAAAATCTATCATATGAGAAGGACGGACTCAAAAATGCTTGAGAGGTGGGACAGAGTTATGTTGCCACATGCACAGATTGTTACCAAGAAAAAGAAGAAAGTTGTTCTGATTACTAAGGAAAGAACAGAGAGCAGCTCCTCTGAGAAGAGTGGAGAAGAGCCACATAATCCACAATTGTCTGGTTCTACTAAAGAGACCAGAAGGGACATGAGTGCTTAGGTTTTAACTTCATCTGAATCCGCAGCAATAACTGGCTAAGTAAGTGGCACTCAATCTAAGATATCTCCAGTTGATATAGATGAAAAGGTGACTGAGGAGATAGCCAACAAGATCTCTGCTGACATGGAGGGGGAGATGTCCAAGACACCAGCACTTGCTGAAGAGGATACTGCACCTTCAGATCAAGACCTTCCTGGTAGTTTCAGTCCTCAAAGTGAGTGGGAGTAAGTCCTAGAGAGGATAATAGAAGATGCTCCTATTAAGGTGGGCAAGTTCAGTTGGTTGTTCAGGACCAGCTTGACTCCCTCCTCGAAGATATGTTTATGTCCAAGTTTCCTGTTAAGATGAACAGACTCCTGCTACAGCTAGTGAAATAGTTCAAAACATTCCTGAACGAGATCTGATTGTCTCTAAGGGCAATGTTGATGTTGAGGGGGAGATTCCATCTGAACTCCCTTCTTAAGGAACAGTATATGAGATGGACTCCTCTGAGTATGAGATGGGAAATGTTGTTGCTGAGGTACAAGCTATTCAACATTCTTTAGAATATATGATGGCTGACTCAGAAGAAAAAGCTGTGGAAAGGCTAGTGCAACAAAATGTCCGTGATGAAGGTACATCACACCAAGCTGATCAGATGTCATCCATCTCCATGGAACAACTAAAGGGTATGTTGGATTACAAAAGAAGGCAACTTGAACACTTTGTGGATGATTCCATCAAAGAACTGAGACAAGACCTTTCTACTGGGATCACATCTATATAATTTGAGGTAAATTTGCTAAAGGCCAATACTGTCAAATTCTTCACGAGAGCTGCTCCTGCAGTAACTTTTACAGAAAGCAAATTGACAGAAATATGTCAGATTCAGAATGGGATCTTAGATAATCGAACTATTACTTCCGGCAACATGCTAGCAGTCCAAAATGCACAGAAGGAAGTGTTGGAAAAACACAAGACTATTTTTGAAAGAAGAATGTATGCATGTACCCAAGTTCTTGATGATCACATGCTCCAGCTGAAGGACCATGTCACCAAGGGTGTCAATTATCTAGATGTCCATGAAAGTATCTAGCATCTACCTAAATCACATAGAGGGGGTGAATAGGTGATCTATGTGTCTTTTCGCAGAATTAAAATAACTTAAAAATCAAGCACATAAACACTGAGATTTATAGTGGTCCCCGAGTTGGGTGCGTCCACTTTCCCGCCTCGCATATCTACCACAAAGGGCTATATTCGACTACTTCACCTTTCTCAGATCACAACGAATCTTACACCTCGGAGCCACAACTCCTACAACTCGGAGATGATGCTCCTACCAATCGATCCACAACCGGATCTACACACTCAATCCACAAATGGATCTACAAACTCTATCCACAAACGGATCTACATACTCAGAGATAAATCTCCTACAAGAGTAAATAAATGTCACAAAAATTATTACAATCAATCCTTTGCAAGATTTGAAGACTTTAGTCCGCCGTTCTTCGAAAAATGTTGATCTTGATTTTACTTGAAGAACAAGGGGAAATCTGAAATCTTTGGGAGATCTTGAACCTTAAGCCTTCAATCGACACGATCTGGAGAAGTGAAGATCTGAAAGACAAACAATCCAGCCACGTAAGTCAACGAAGATGAAGAACCTTGCACGTCGTCGACGACCGATCGGGGAGAAATTTGCGAATCGCACGGAGTGTCGGCCGACAGTTTCTTTTTGGGATTCCTTTTGAATTCGAAATGAGTTAGGGCAAGATTAGGAAGTTTTTAATTCCATCCTAACATACATATAGAGGTGATTAAATCAACGGATATAAATAAACATCCAAAAACGTAACCTAAGAAAACACCGTGCATGTAACGTCCCTCAGGAAACTATACCCCTAGGAGTGGTTTTGTCATGACCTACCCTAGGGAGACCAAGTGGACCTAGGAATATAGGTGAGATCACTATGGTCTGCAAATAGTAAGTTTCTAAACACTAGGTTGGGATGATAATAGGGCTTCACCATGACTCCAAGACCTCACTACAACCTCACCAACCCATGGGGAGGTCCATTAGAGCCCTAAGGATCCATTGGGGTCAACCTTGGGGCTTGAGTTGACCCAAGTCAACCGTAGCCTTAAAGTGGTCAAAGTAGCCTTCCTAAGGGTCAAGTAACCCCCAAAGTGCCAAGACAACCCTACCCAGCCCAACCTAGACCCTAGGGGAGGCCAATGGGTCACCAAGGACCTATTGGGGTCAACCCAAAAGTGTCAAAATGACCAAGGTCAACCCTAGTCTAGTTTAGGTCAAACTTAGCCCAAATTGGCTAACCCAGGCTCAAGCCTTTTCCATTTGGGCTAACCACCTCCAAATTATATGATGATATGATTTATTGGGCTGCAAATAGGCTCAAGGGATGACCAAGTCAGCCTTGATGACTAGGAGAGAGAGAGAGAGCTCCACCTTGCCCTTTAATGGAGGAGAGAGAAGGGGGAAGGTAGAAGGCCATTCATGGCATAGGGAGGCCAAGGACCACCTTTGGTGGCTGGATTCAACTCCTCTGGGGAAGATGAGGAGTTTCTAGCCGTTTCCTGGCCACCCAAATCCAGGTTCACCCCCCCCCCCACCACCACCATGGCCGAGAATGGCCATAAATGGCCATTCAGCCCACACTCTTCCCCTACCCCATTTGGTGATTTTAAAAGCTCCACTAGACTCAGGGGAGTCGTTTACACAGTTTACCTAAAGGAGACAAGGCTTCCCGATGTGTAGTTGCAGAAACCCGGCCAGCGGCACCACCACCATGGTAACCCGGCGATCGGCTCGACTCCAGACCACCAATAGGGTCCTCCCCTCCTCTCTTTGTGGGTAGATCGTAGGAATCATTAGGGATGAAAATCGGGCTCAATTGAGCCCGATCGGGAAAGGAGTTTTCCTGGTTTTTCCATGAAAATCGACCTATCGGGATCGCCGGAATCCGCCCCTCCTGCGGCTGTGCCGCCTCCTGGCGATAGCCACCACCTCGACGGAGGTGGTGGTGGCAGTGGCCGGTCGGGGAGGTGGCTGGGTGGCCGCCTGTAGCGGTTGGAATCTGCTCCAGGAAGAAGAAATCCAAGCCGTTGGCGCGCTGGAGAAGACAACAGGATGTCGTCCATCACTGCGTCAAGATTCGTGTTGATCAACTTTAAACCATAGGATATTATTCATTTCATGTTATTTTCTGTCACACATTTTGTATTTAATATTTTTAATTATTAAAAATACCTAGAGACCTCTAGTGAAAAGTGGTAAACATTAAAGTTGTAGCTCTAGGGGTGTACTTTAACTTAAAATTAGTTTGAACCAATTTGGATGTCTGGTTTGACTAGAGCACTCATTTTGGCGGGGTCTATACCTAGGGTTAGTCAGAGACTAAAATGAGTGCCCCCACTTCATCTCTTATCCAAATGACCTGAAATTTGGACAGGGAGTCACCCTAACCTATACCAAGTTCCTGTCCAAAAATGGAAATTTTTGAAGATACGTTTTCTGTTGAAAAATTTTAATAAACCATGTACTAATTAATTATGTGTCTTAAACACCTCAAAAACCCCCCAAATTTTGGTGGGTGATCTTGGGAAACATTATAGGGCTCTGGTAAAAATTATACCCCTTTTGGGTTTGTTTTGATAGGGTAATTGTGTAGACAAGGGTTGACCCCTTTTAGGTCAAATTAGGGCTAAGTGCCCTAAGTTCTCTTGAGTTGGCTAACCTCATCCAAATGTGATGGATCTTGGCACTCAGCCATATTAGCACACAAAATACCTCCTCCACTGATATTGGGTGGAAGTTGAAGGGTGGAGCCCTAGAACACTAGGGTAGGTCCTATGTGTGCAAACCTAAGGTTTGAAGGTCATGGGGTCAAGTGACCTTGAAATGACTTGAAACTTGGTGGAGAGGACTTTAGGGTTATCAAGGTCATCTGGTAAAATTATTATGATATTTAGAGGTTGTTAAACTCCTCAAAACTATAACCCTAGTTTAGGGCACAAAACTTATACATGTAAGATAGGCCATCAAAACTTTATGAAAAGTTGTGAAACTTGGGTAGTGTAGTCATAGGGTTAATATGAGCCTCTGGTAATGTTATTAAAAAATTTGGAACAATAACTCTAGTACCTCCTTTGTAATAGATGGATTTGCCCTTGATAGTCATTTGTTTATTAAGATATCACTGTTCATTGAAAAATTATGAAAATTGGGTAGAGGAAGTTTTAGGTCATTATACTCATACCTGATTTTTATTATATTTTTTAGATGCATATTTTCAGTACTGACTTCACAAGCTTATAAATATGCAATATGTTCAATAATAGATTCAGAGCTCAATGCTTGTTAGAAAATTGTGAAACCTATTCAGTGGTTTTCTTGGGTCAATATGCGCATGAGGAAATTTTATCATAATTTTTAGATGTATGTTTTAGGTAGTTGTTTCATTAATTTATGAAAGAGAATTATTGTTCTAAAATAGAGTTAGAGTTCATTATTCACTGGAAAAATTTAGAAAACTTGATCAGGAGTGTTTTTAGGGCATTTTAGTCATGCTTGAATTTTTTTATAATTTTTGGAAGTCTATTTGCAGCACTTGTTTCTTTAATTGATAATTATGTGTTTACATTTAAATGTTTGGATCAGAGGCCTAAGCCTTGCAAAAAAATTGGGAGATTTGAAATTACTATCAATTAGCTACTTAGTATTTATCATAATTTTGTGGAGCATTTTGCATGACTGTAAAAGCCACTTCATATTCAAAACTAGGACATTTGGATTTTTAGGGAAAATAAATAAAATATCAGATAAATTAGGAAAATTCGGAGTTTCTGTATTTAGGCTAGAAATGTCATGATAGACCTTCATTAATTATCCTAAAGTGTTTGAATGAAGATTTAGAGTACCTCCTATCATGTACACCATATAGCATATGGTGGTCTGTATGTAGAAAATCTACAGAAGATTTGATAGCAATTTGTTAGGGCATATGATCTGGGGTTAGAGGCTTGCTGGCCTGGGTAAAGTGACATTAAGAATATCAATGGAAGTTGAGATGATCAGGATGTTGGGTTAATTAGGAATAGATGGTGCGCGGGATAGACGAAAGATCGTCTTTCCTGTGGAGGGAGAGAGAGGGTATCACACACTAGGGTCAGATCCAGAGTAATTTTAAAAATACCTAGGGACCTCTAGTGAAAAAATGGTAAGCATCAAAGTTGTAGCTTTAGGGGTGTACTTTAACTTAAAATTAGTTTGAACCAATTTGGATGTCTGGTTTGACCAGTACACTCATTTTGGTGGAGTCTATACCTAGGGATAGTCATAGACTAAAATGAGTGCTTCCACTTCATCTCTTGTCCAAATGACCTAAAATTTGGACATGGAGTCACACTAACCTATACCTAGGTCCTATAAAAAATGGGAATTTTTAGAGATATGTTTTCTATAGTTTTTGGAAAAATTAAATAAACCATGTACTAATTAATTAGGTGTCTTAAACACCTCAAAAACCCCCAAAATATTGGTGGGTGATCTTGGGGAACATTATAGGGCTCTGGTAAAAATTTAACCCCTTTTGGATTTATTTTGATAGGGTAATTGTGTAGCCAAGGGTTGACCTCTTTTAGGTCAAATTAGGGTTAAGTTCCCTAAGTGCTCTTGAGTTGGCTAACCTCATCCAAAGGTGATGGATCTTGGCACTCAGCCATATTAGCACACAAAATACCCCCTCCAATGATATTGGGTGGAAGTTGAAGGGTGGAGACCTAGAACACTAGGATAGGTCCTATGTGTGCAACCTAGGGTTTCAAGGTCAAGGGGTCAAGTGACCTTGAAATGACTTGAAACTTGGTGGAGAGGACTTTAGAGTTTTCAAGGTCCTCTGGTAAAAATATTATGAGATTTAGAGGCTGTTAAACTCCCCAAAACTCTAATCCTAATTTAGGTCACAAACCTTATACATGTAAGATAGGTAATCAAAACTTTATGAAAAGTTGTGAAACTTTGGTAGTGTAGTCATAGGGTTAATATGAGCCTCTGATAATTTTATTGGAAATTTTGGAACAATAATTTTAGTACCTCCTTTGTAATACATGGATTTGCCCTTGATAGTCATTTGTTTATTATGATCTCACTGTTCATTGGGAAATTATGAAAATTAGGCAGAGGAATTTTTTAGGTCATTATGCTTATACCTGATTTTTATTATATTTTTTAGATGCATATTTTTAGTACTTACTTCACAAGCTTATAAATATGCAATATATTCAATAATAAATTCAGACCTCAATGCTTGTTAGAAAATTGTGAAACCTATTCGGTGGTGTTCTTAGCTCAATATGCTCATGAGATAATTTTATCATAATTTTTAGATGTATGATTTCAGTAGTTATTTTAATAAATTATGAAAGATGATTATTGTTCTAAAATAGAGTTAGAGTTCATTATTCACTGGAAAATTTTGGAAAACTTGGTCAGGAGTGTTTTTAGGGCATTTTAATCATGCTTGAATTTTCTTATAATTTTTGGAAGTCTGTTTGCAGCACTTATTTCTTTAATTGATAATTATGTGTTTACATTTAAAAGTTTGGATCAGAGGCTGAAGCCTTACAAAAAAATTGAGAGATTTGAAATTACTGTCAATTAGCTACTTAGTATTTATCATAATTTTGTGGAGCATTTTGCATGACTGTAAAAGCCACTTCATATTCAAAACTAGGACATTTGGATTTTTAGGGAAAATAAATAAAATATCAGATAAATTAGGAAAATTTTAAGTTTCTGAATTTTGGCTAGAAATGTCATGATAGACCTCCATTAATTATCTTAGAGTGTTTGGATGAAGATTTAGATTACCTCTTATCATGTACACCATATAGCATAGGGTGGTCTGCATGTAGAAAAACTGCAGAAGATCTGATAGCAATTGGTTAGGGCATATGATCTGGGGTTAGAGGCTTGCTGGCCTGGGTAAAGTGACATTGAGAATATAAATGGAAGTTGAGATGAGTAGGATGTTGGGTTAATTAGGAATAGATGGTGCGCGGGATCGACGAAAGATCGGCTTTCCTGTGGAGGGAGAGAGAGGGTCAATCACACTAGGGTCAGATACAGAGTAATTTTAAAGGGATCGGGAATTGGGTATTAACCAATATTATTAAGTGTCTTGTGAAAGGGAGCTTTGGGCTTTAGCCCATCGTAATTTCTAGTGCCCTCGAGAACCCTTCACGGGGTATGCCTTGGGCAGTCCTTGTCTAACCTAAACTGTAGGTAAAATAAATTGCAAGAGTAACTAGTATAACTAGGGGTTCACTTTCACTCACCTCGGTGTCTCGGGAAGTTGGATTGGGTCACACGGGCAGTAGGCTCGGTGGTTTTTGGTGATGGGCAGGTTGGCCCAGTGAGCTTTGGCTCGGTTATTTGTTGTGACGGACGGGATAGTCTGGGGAGCTTAGGCTCGGTTGTTGATTGTGACGGACGAGATAGTCCGGGGAGCTTTGGCTCGATGGCTGAAACATTAAGGTTGCATGTGCACAAATTATAATGTGGTGGGTCTTCGGTATTGGAGGGTCGATGCACCGGAGCCAATACGTTGACTCAGCAAGTGTGGTTTTGCACTTCGTCAAGTTAAGTCTGGTGGAATTGCCGACAAAGAGTACGCAGGAGCTCCGCTTAGTGCACCAGCGTTGAGGCGTACGATAGGTCTGACTGGTAGTGCAATTACCGGTTTAGAGGTGGGCGAGGCCCAACCCACCGCTTACGTTTGCCACTACGGAGGTATCCTGGGAGGTTAGGCTCTAGAAATGGGGAACTAAAGGTCTGTGTGCACAGAGTCGAGTGGGTGTGTTGCACTTGCATGATTCAAATCATAGCATACCTGCATGTCATAGCATAACCATTGCATTTAACCCTTGACACCTATTGTATAAATTGGTATGAGACTTTTTATACAATAGGCCCTACAAAACGACTCCTTGGTTTATAAGATCGTGTGAGCGTGCTTATAAGTTAAGGTTTTATTTTGTGAATTTATATATATGTTTGCTTATAAACCGACACCATATCGTATAAATTGGTATGAGACTCTTTATACGATAGGAGCCTTGTAGAAGATCCTTTAGCTTATGTGTTTTCATATAAGTTAAGGTTACTTATTTCTTGTTTAGTCTTTCATATATTTATTACTGCCACATATACTCAAAGAACTATTAGATTAGTTCGGTCGTCACCTGCTTCTTGTTCATTTCCCACATTCACTACCTCTCCTTTCCTTCTCCCCGCTCGGTGCCTAGGAGCCATGGGGAGAGGGGTAGGGGATGATAGGACTTAGTCTTTTAGACTAATAGTTTTCGGACCAAATCATTTTAGGGGGTCGTGGAGCCCAGCATGGAGGAGCAGCCCCAGAGGTCGGCACGCTTGGAGATGGGACAGTCTAGTACCGGAGTTCAGACAGCTGGGACTGTGAGTCCCGAACGCTAGTAGTTGTTTTAGTTTTGCTTCGCGATGAGAGATATGTAGTGAGGACATTGATGTATCGAGCGTGAGCCCTATTTTCAGTACCTTTATTATTATTATTATGGACTCTCCCTTCGTGGAGATTATTTATTATATATGTGATCTCTATGGACATGTGTTAGAGTTGTCAATTCTGTTACTCTCTTTCTCTTGCTACTTTTTTCTGTGATCGATTTGGCCGGCAGGATCGGCATTTTGTAGTGACGACCTTCCCGAGCGTGAAGGTGTTACCACAAAGCGGCGGTTCTGGTCCTAAGACCCCGTGGTTTTAAAAAAAGGGGGGTCTTACATTGCATGGCCGACCGAACCCAAAACTGGTTTTGGAAATAATCTGATAAACAGCCTAAGGCAAATTCGGCAAAATTCGTCGAGTATCGATTATGATACTCGTCGAATCTGATAGTGATATCCGACGAAAAAGCCTTGGAGAAAATTCAAAAAAGTAGTCAAGATGGACTCAACGAATTCGGCGAGTATCGACTGGTATACTCGACGAATTCGGCGAGTATTGTTAGATACATTCGACGAATTCGATGAGTATCGCCAATGATACTCAGCGATTTTACTTGGCGGAATTTTCGATTTTCAGCAAATTTTTCTAAAGTACAAATGATGGATTCTATGGGTATAGGTAGGCATACATGAAGAATTCGACGAGTATCAAGTTGATACTCGACGAATTCGACGAGTATCCCTTACCATAATCGACGAATTGTACTTAGAAGAAATTCCTATCCTTCTAATTCCAAGCCTTATCCTTCCTCGATCCTTTCTCCTATATTTGGGATAGAAGTACACCCCAATAGAGAGATTACACATGAGTAAACACTTTGGCCGACACAATGAGGGATTACATTGTATAGTCCTATGTTTACTCACTCACTATAACATGACATTGGTGTGTACTTAGCAAAATAAACCTGCAAGTACAAAACTAGAATAGCAACATCAAATACCATCTCAATTCCTCTTAGCTTGACTGGTCCCTTCTTCAAATTAGGGTTATTGTGGATGCAATACCCAACAATCTCCCTTTATTTGAAGATGCCAAAATTCTTCAAGCTAAGGTGAATTGCACATGATAAATAATAAAACATGAAAGAGAAGGGATAGATACTACTCTAGAGGGGGGGTGAATAGAGTAATCAAAAATTGCACTAGCAAAGTTGACTTTCTACTCAACTCCCTTGGAGTGAAATGCGGAATGAAAGTTATAGATATTTAAGATTAAACCTTAGAGCCTAACACAAGTGTTGTGCACAAACTAAAGCTAACTGTAATTACAGTTTAGCTTTGGATCCTATCCAGCAACTAGCAAACTTAGTTAAGATCTAATCACAGGCACAATGCAAGTAATTAAACAAGGCAATCCAGACGACACAAGGAATTTATAGTGGTTCCCCAAACAACTTGGGTACGTCCACTCTTCTACCAACAAGGTAGGAATCCACTCAGGTTTTTGATCAGGTGCCCTGCCACCAACAAGATCTGCTTCAGGTAGATCAAGAAACCCTTTAGACTTTTGATCAGGTGTCTAAAAACCAAACACAGGTTTTTGATCAGGTGCCCTGCCACCAAGGGATACTTTTGAAGGGAGTAATAACCCTGTACAGGAGGGGGAAAGGAGGTTAAGGTGTCTTCTCTATTTTACAATAGATTAGAGAAGCACAATAACTTGCACTGAGCTAGACAGCTCTAAAAGAATCAAGGCTCCCCCTGGCTCAAAGAACGTCCAGGTGAAGTCTTGCTTCAGTGCAGAAACACTTCAGTAAATACTAAAGGAAGAACTACAAGAAGATATAAAATAAGAAATTAAAATCTTCTAGCAGCTATCTTCTTCTTCTTCTTCTTCAAAAGATCTCTGAGTCAGAACTTCCTGGAACAGGAGAACTCAGGTTGAAGAAGAGCAGAAGAGCTAAACACTTCTCAGTTAAGTGAAGATTGCTGAGAGCAGTTAAACTTGTTCTTGTTGTAAGCTTGCTGAATGAATATTTTGCTACGAGTGCTAGTTGATTTCTTCTTCAAAGAAGTCTTTATATATCAGCAGCAGCAACGGCTCTAATTTAGCTTGAATCTTGTCTTTTTCTGAACTCTGCAAGATGGGCTGCAAAAAGCATAAAGCAAAACACAAATACTGCAGGCAGATATCCTATAAAAGGATAAAGCTTTCTAAGAAGCTGCAAATACTTCTGATGAAATAATATAAGAGAAAGTCACATCAAAAAGATCTCTTTACGGCCAAGGAAGACTTTTTGAGTCTAACGGCTATAAAAGATAGCCTGGCAGATATCATATCTCAGCTACAAGACAAACGACTTTGTCAGAAAAGATTAGCTCATGCATATAGAATAGAACTGATATTGCATGGAAATAATGTCACAAATTATTCAGATAATCTTTCATAAAATATGCCAAAATAAATATGAATTTAGTCACATCACAGAAGACGACAAAACTAAATAAGAGCATACAGCAAAACATCGAACGACCTTCGGAGATCGTCGACCGGCGCACGGAGATCGTCGACCTATTGGGCAGATAGTCGAACGATCCAGATAGTCGAACTATCAAAGAAGATAGTCGAACTACCTCGGCAGATAGTCGACCTATCAGAACAGATAGTCGAGCTATCAGATAGTCGATCTATCCGGACAGATAGTCGAACTACCAAACAAAAACAGATAGTCGACCTATCAAGCAGATAGTCGACCTATCACAGAAAACAGATAGTCGACCTATCAACAGATAGTCGACCTATCAAACAAAACAGATAGTCGACCTATCAACAGATAGTCGACCTATAGAAGAAAGCACAGATAGTCGATTTATCAACAGATAGTCGAACTATCAGATAGTTGAGCTATCCAAGCAGATAGTCGAACTATCAAAGCAACGCAGATAGTCGACCTATCAATAGATAGTCGAGCTATCAAGGCGGACAGATAGTCGACCTATCAACAGATAGTCGAGCTATCAACGCAGACAGAACATCGACCAACTGATAGACGATCGTCGATCAGCCGATAGACGATAGTCGAGCGACGTTCGACTATAGTCGAACGAAAAACTACTTAGCCAAATATTCATTTGGAAAAGCAATTCTACACAACTAGAGAATCTAACCTATCAACTAACCTTTGACCATAGATAAATCTGGGGTCAAGAGACAGAAAGAGAGGACAGAACTCAAATCAAAACCTAGGGTTCCAACAATCTCCCCCTATTTGAGTTAAGTCCCTCAACAAATAAAACAAACAACACTAATTACAGAAAGTAAATAAAATGCATAAAGGGAAATAACTAAGCAGATATCATCAATCAATCAGATAAATATTAACTGACAATCAATGAACAATTAAGGTGCTTTAGAGTTAGATTCAGGATTAGAAGAACTAGAAACAAAAGTAATTTTCCTTGTAGGATCTAGAGCTTCTTTCTTCGATAGCTTCAAATCTTGTTCTCCAATAATTTTTAATTCAGTTGTTCTTGGGACCACTGCCTCCGGATGCTTTTCCACATATTTTGAAGGATCAAACATCTCAGGTCTGACCTGGAACTTTTCGAACTCCTTCTTTCTGAATGTAGACATTGTGGTTAATCCGGCAGTGTCCTTTCCTTCAGCTTTTGCTTTCCTTATCTGCGCAGCTCCAACCAGTTCAAGAAAACGAGCCATCCTAAAGTTAGGATCAAGCTCTGGGCTTTCATAAACATTCTCAGAAGACGAATCAACTGATTCTTTATCTTTATTAACTAAATAACAAGAGAGAGCAGACTTAGCAAAGTTCTTGCTAGAATTTTTAGATAAAATAAATTGCTTACCTTTTGGAACAACTTTCTCAGTATGCACTGGCTTTGGAGATGAAACTTTTTTCTTTGGAGAAGGAGGAGGGGAAAAGGTTGGTCTTTGATAAACTACCTCCTTGACTTGTTCTTTAACTGTATCAGTTCTTTGATAGCCAGATTGGCTTTTTCCTTGAAAACTTTGAGAACTTTTCCTTTGAGCAGGCTGGGATGGATTTGATCTTTCAGAATGAGAGGCAGATTTAGAAGATAGATTTCCTGAGGCTCCTGCACCGGGAGGTGGAGGAGGAGGACCTCTAGGATTCCATTTAGGAGCAGGAAGGTCATACCTCTTAGCCTTTTTCTTTTGCTTTTGCTGATTTTTAGAAAACCACATCCAATGCTGGAATTCTTTCGAATTGGGATCAATCCCTTTCAGTATATAATATGGTGTATCATTGTCTGGATTTGCAGAAGGAGGAGCTACAGCCTTTCTTTTCTTTTAAGCAATCCTTTTTCTCTTAGAATCAACAGATTCATCAGAATCAATTTCTTCTTCAGAATTTGAGGAGATAGGCAAATCATAGGGATCAATAGCCTCTTTCAAAGCTCTTTCTTTTTCCTTTAAAGCAGCTTTTTCCATTTCTTCTTCTATGGCATCCTGTGCCAATAGAGTATCTAAGTCCAATCCTGGGGAATCATCCCATACCGTAGATTTTTCAATTTGACTTTCAGAATCCATTTCTTGAAGCTCAGGAACTGTCGTGGGGACCAGTTCAATTTGCACTGCTTGCTCAGAAGCCTCAGAAGCTAGAACAGCTACTTCTGGTTCAGGTTGAACTTCAGAAGCAGGTTCACTTACTGGCTCTACAACCACTTGATCTTCAGGGGCAGACACAGGTTCAGGCTCTATAGCATCTAAAATCTCTAGAGACGGTTCTGGTTCTGGTTCTGGTTCTAGCTCTTGGTCAACAACTATTTCTTCCATTATATCTATAGGATTAGGAATAAAATCTTGCTAAATGACATCTAGTCATCCCTTCCAGATATTCCCATACTAGCATATCAATTAAGTAATCTACAAATTGAGAAAGAGACATACCTTCAGGATATTCTTCAGGATTTCCTAACTCCCATAAAACATCTAGAAAGGAGGTGATTATTCCTTCTAGGTACTGGGCAACCAAGGGAGTTGAGGATTCTTCTAAGTAAACTTTTACTACAAACTCTGTCAACATGATTGCATCAGATATTTCCTTTTCAGATGGAGGAGGAGGAGGAGCTGAATCTTCTGCTACTTTCTCTATTACTGCAAGAAGAACTGCTGGAGGGGAGGCCAAAGGCTGCTCTGAGATATCTTCATCAAGCATCTCCCCCTGCCTGATTTCAGTAGAAACTGAAACCAGGCCCCTAGCAGAAGAGGGCTCAGCAGACTTTGAAAGTGCCTGAACAGCAGCAGTCAAAGAAGATATAGAAGAAGCAAGGGGAGCAATTGCCTCATCAATCATAGTTTTGATTGAGGGGGTAATTAACTCCACAATGCTAGCAATAAATGCTGGAGTAATATCAAAAGAAGACGATGAAGATGATGGAGGAATTTCTGAGGGTGGAAGAACAGCAGGGGTGGTATGTGCAATATGAGCTGGAGAATGAGCTGGAGATGGAGTTGGAGAATGAGCTGGAGATGCATGGGTGGATGCAGGGTGACCAAGATGATCTGAAGATGGAATTGGAGAGTGAACTGGAGATGATATTGCAGACGCCAACAAATCAAAGCTGGGTTGAGAAATTCCAGCAAGATCAGTCGGGAGAGAAGATGCAGGAGGAGAGGCAGAATGTCGTACTTCAGTTGACGTTGAAGGAACTTCAACTGCAGTAGACGGCAAAGCAGAAGAAGAGGATGGAAGAGAGATATCAGCTGAGCCAGCTACTAGAAGGGGGGGAGTGACTGCGACAGTCCTGGTGCTCTCAGATATAGCTGGAGCAACCCCTGCGGGAGCGGGCTTCAGGAAAGTCCTTTTCCACTTTGAGAACAGTGAAGGATCCATCTTCTTACTCGCGTTGATGGAAGTGGCGGCAGACACAAGCAAATGGGGGTATTTCTCCTTCAGAAAAATACCAACAACCCTTCCTAGGGTAACTTCTTTCTTTCCATTCTTTTTTCTGATTAAATCAAACATGATGACTGCCCAGTTGATCTGCTTCTTGTTCACTATTGCACACATTAGTGCAAACTGCTGTCTGGTGATATTATCATGGGCTGAGTGCTTTCCCAGTAGCACTTTTCCAACAATTTCCGCAAGAAACTTGATCTTGAAGGGGAAATTTACCTTGAGCAGCTTGGAGGGAATGCCTTCGGCATGTCCCAGCTCAGTTAACATTCTTCCGAATTCAGGAGCATCTTGCTCATAATCTTCATCACCATTAATCAAACCAAAAATTTCAGACAGAATCGAGGGAGTTAAAATTACCTCTTCTCCGCTGATTGTTCCGGTCATCGAATCGTCAGTCGACGATGAAGTGAAGGCCCACTCTTTGATTTCCTGAGTGTTTATCTTTACTCTGTACGACATGAGTCTTTCTAGTCCTTGTTCTCTGCACAGATTTAGGATTTCTACTATCCCCGGTTCGCAACTGCTGAAGGCGTCGAAGTCAACGCTGAATCCGGCATCAAACTTTACCACTGCAAGAAGAGCTGGAGCAATCGCCATTGAAAATGCTGGAGAAGACGAGAGAGAGAGACGGCGAGGACGGAGCGGCAGAAAAACGCGAGACAAAGAGCAAGCGGGAAGACGGAATGCGAAAAGACGCTCTCCGTCGACGATAAGAGCAACTATCTTTTAACCTAGGTCGACCATCGGCTTTATATTAAAACAGCGATCGTCGATCTACTTAAAAGATACTGGAGACGATGGTCGAACGGTCGTTCGACGATCGGTCCTGAAGCAGAGTAGTCGATTAATCGTTCGACTATTTCTGTCTTCACAAACAGCAAGCTGTCGTCAACCATAGATCAACGATAAGCTCGACCTGTTCGGCTATCTTCGAACGCTGGTCGACGATCTTCAGGCAGATAAGCTATCTTCAACCATAGGTCGACGATAGGCTTGATCCGCTCGACTATCGTTGATCTTCGTTCGACTATCTTCGAACAAGTTTCAACAAGGCAGACGTCACACTTAGTCTCGTCCATTAATCATGCCTAGTTGAACTAAAAAGAACAGATGCTTCTGTTCATCTAAGGGCTTGGTGAATATATCACCTCTTTGAAGGTCTGTGGATATGAACTCAAGGCAGATCTTGTTCTTTTCCACACAATCTCTCAGGAAATTGTGTCTAATCTCAATATGCTTCGTTCTAGAGTGGTGCACTGGATTTTGTGCAATGGAGATAGCACTTGTACTGTCACACATGATTTTAGTGTTCTTGTGTGAGTACCCATAATCCAAAAGTTGATTTTGTATCCACAGGATCTGTGAACAACAACTGGCAGCTGCTATATATTCAGCTTCTGCAGTTGAAGTTGAGACAGAGGCCTGCTTCTTACAGAACCAAGAGACCAATCTCTCTCCCAGGAACTGACAAGTTCCTGAGGTACTTTTCCTGTCAACTCGACAACCAGCATAATCAGAATCAGAATATCCAATTAATTCAAATTCTGACTCAGCTGAGTACCAAAGTCCTAGATTTGGACATCCCTTCAGGTATCTCAAGATTCTCTTGAGAAGAATCAGATGAGATTCCTTGGGGTTGACCTGGAATTTAGCACAAAGGCATGTAGCAAACATTATGTCTGGCCTACTTGCAGTTAAATACAATAGGGAACCAACAATGGCCCTATAATTCTTTTGATCTACAGGCTTTCCCTGATCATCAGAATCAATAACTACATTAGTAGCCATAGGTGTATGCATTGCTGAAGCATCTGCCATCCCAAACTTCTTTACCAATTCCTTGGCATATTTGGATTGGGAGATGAAGATGTCATCAGCATCTTGCTTTACTTGGAGACCAAGAAAGTAAGACAGCTCACCCATACTACTCATCTCAAACTTAGAATGCATTAGGTCAGAAAACCTTTTGCAAAGTTTGGGATCAGTGGAGCCAAATATAATGTCATCCACATACACTTGAACTAACAAGATTGTGTCCTTGTGGTGCTTGACGAAGAGGGTTCTATCAACTACTCCCCTAGTAAAGTTGTGCTCTAACAGGAAACTAGCTAAAGTCTCATACCAGGCTCTGGGAGCTTGCTTTAGTCCATAAAGAGCTTTCTGCAACTTGAATACATGTGAGGGCTGAGTTGAAGAAACAAAACCGGGTGGCTGTTCAACAAAAACCTCTTCCTTTAGCTCACCATTAAGAAAAGCACTTTTGACATCCATTTGAAAAACCTTAAACTTCATGTAGGCTGCATAGGCTAAGAAGATCCTTATTGCCTCTAGCCTTGCAACAGGAGTAAAGGTTTGGTCATAATCTATACCTTCCTCCTGTCTGTAGCCCTGAGCTACAAGCCTAGCTTTATTCCTTACAATGATGTCATTTGCATCCAACTTGTTTCTATACACCCACTTGGTGCCTATGATCAGTTGGCCTTTAGGTCTTGGAACCAAAGTCCAAACTTTACATCTCTCAAACTGATTGAGTTCCTCTTGCATAGCAATGATCCAGTGGGGATCTAGCTCTGCATCTTTAATGGTGAGGGGCTCACTCTATGAGAGGAAACAAGCATGCATCACATCCTGTCTTATCTGATGTCTTGTTTGAACACCAGCTGATATGTCTCATATCACTTGAGATGTGGGGTGATCTCTAAGTGTGACAACATCAGCAGGTGGGATGTGATCTTCAGCAACAGTTGGGATTAATTCCTCAGGAGGAATTTGATCTACTGTTGGTGGAACAACAACAGCTTCAGCAATGTCTTCATCACTGTCTGATTCAGTGATATGGAGAGTTGAAAGATGAAGGATTTCTTGAGTGACATCTTTGGAAGATTCTTGTACCTGTAATGAACTTGAGGAAGGAGAATTTTCCTTCTCCTTGTAAAACATTTGGGATTCATCAAAGGACACATGAACAGACTCTTCAATTTTAGAAGATGATTTATTAAATACCCTATAAGCTTTGCTTACTTGGGAATATCCTAGAAAAATTTCCATTGAAGCCTTTGCTTCAAACTTTCTAAGATATTCTTTATTGTTATTATGAATATAAACTACACAGCCAAAAACTCAAAATAATTTATTTTAGGTTTCTTTCCTTTAAGTAACTCATAAGGAGTTTTACACTTAAGCTTGTGTATCAGACTTCTATTCAGGACATAGTTGGCTGTACTAACTGCTTCTGCCCAATAGGAAAGAGGCATATTAGCATCTGCCAACAATGTGCCAGCAGCTTCAATTAGTGTTCTGTTCTTCCTTTCAACTACCCCATTTTGTTGGGGAGTTCTAGGAGCTGAGAAGCTATGTTTGATACCTTCTCTCTCACAGAATTCTTGCATGAGAAGAGAGTCAAACTCAGTACCATGATCACTTCTGATCAAGGCCACATGAGTAGAGTACTCAGTCTGCACACATAGTAGAATGTCTGTAAGGGCTTTGAAGTTATCAGCCTTAGTTCTCAAAAAGCACACCCAAGTGAACCTAGAGAAGTCATCTACAATGACTAGGGTGTAATACTTCCCTCCTAAACTCTGTACATTTATTGGGCCAAATAGGTCCAAATGTAATAAATACAGGATTCTAGGAGAATCACTTTTATTTACTGATTTAAAAGAGTTCTTGGTTTGCTTGCCTAGCTGACAAGCCTTGCATAGGCTCTCCTTCTTGTAGGGGCAAGAAGGTAAACCTCTAACAAGGTTGTGTTTAAATAACCTAGATATATTCTTGAGGTTAGCATGGCTAAGCCTTTTATGCCACAAGGTGTTATTATTAGTTACTTCATTAAACAGACAGATTTCAGAATCAGTTGAATTAAAATCTACTAAATAAATATTACCTTGTCTAATGCCTACCAATACAACATTATTATTTAAAGTAATATTACAAAGAGAGTTAGAGAATGATACCTGGTATCCAGCATCACATAATTGACTTACTGAAATTAGATTGTGCTTCAGTCCAGTCACATAAGCAACTCTCTTGAATATAACAGCTCCAATTGTCATCCTGCCATAGCCTTCAGTTTGACCACAGCTTGAATCTCCAAAGATTACCTTTGGGCCAAGCTTTGCCTTGAACTTTGACAGATGTTCTTTATTACCTGTCATATGCTTGGAGCATCCACTATCCAAATACCACTTATTTTGAGTGATAGGATAGGTCTTCACCTGCAAATAAAACAATTTAAACATTGTGGACCCAGGTAACCTTGGGTCCCTTGTTTTTCACATAAGAAAAACTGGAAATAAAAGAATAAGCAGGCTGAGGGTGATAACCTAATGGGTAAGATCTCCTAGGTGGGATTCTCCATGCTGATGATGGGTCAATGAACCTAGGGTTTCTATTCATATTCGGGTTTCTAAGGTTCTGGTTTGAATTTTGAAATTCATATTGAAAGCGTCGATCGACGTTCGACGATTGGTACCCAGATCGTCGATCTTCGTTCGACCATTGGGCCTGCGATCGTCGAGCTGCGTTCGACGCCCTTTGTAATTCTTTAAATTTCTGTTTTCTTTTCTCTCTTTTAGCTTTATTCAAAGCTCTGTTTACTTGATTGACTTGCTCAGTGTTCTTTATCCCATCAGCTGAGATAAAATTCACTGGAGTTGAAAGATGATTTTTAAGAATGATTAGGGGCTCACTAGAAGATGCTCCTAAGCCTAATTTGTTGTTGCCTGTCCTAGTGTTAGACATGCTGGTTATTTCAAGCAACTTAAGGCTTCTACCATTTAGAGACTCTTCTAACCTTTTGGATTTAGCTAACTCATTCTTAAGAAATTTAATTTCTTCACTAGAATTAGTGAGATTTTCCTTTAACTTAATGTTTTCAATAGATATGATTTCTGATTCAGCTAGCCTATGTCTAAGTTCTTTAATCTCTTTTTCAGAACTAATTAAATCTAAACATAAAGATTTAAATTCTAATTTAAATTCTGCAGAAGTGAAATTATAAGAAGATAGTACCTCATCTTCTGTTGGCATTTCCTCATCTGAATCTGAAATCTCTGCAGCTGAATGATTACTGCAGGCATCAATTGCCATTAGGCAAACTTCCTTTGCCTTCTTTTCTTCTTCATCCTCACTGGAGCTTGAGGAAGAGGATTCCTCATCAGAATCGCTCCAGGTTTCAGCAACAAAGCCTCTCTCCTTCTTTTTATTCTTGTAGGAGGATGGCTTGGAGTGCTTCCTGTGCTGATCCTTATCTTTCCTCTTTTCTTTATTCTTTTCCTCTGGACAATCTGGAAGGATATGTCCAGGCTTCCTGCAACCATAACAGATAATTTCTTTAGAGGGGGTGCGATCATACCTTGGCTTTTCTTCATACTTTGAAGACTTCTTTCTGAATTCCTTCCTTCCCATCTTGAGAAACCTTTTGGCAAACAATGTCATCAGTTCCTCATTTGATTGGCTGCCTTCAGAAATGTTAGCAGCTTTGAGAGCAAGGGTTTGCTCTTTTCTTGTAGGAGTTGGGGTCTTTGCTTCAGCTTCAGCTTCCCTGGATTTCAGCACTTGCTCAAAAGACTTGAGCTTGCCAAGAAGGGCTTCTGTTGAGATTTCATTTGTGCTTCTGCCCTCCTTGATAGGCCAGATCCTCAGATCCCATGTGCTAGGGAAGTACATAAGAATCTTATCATTGACCTCTGTCAATGAGATATCCTTGTCAAGGGTCCTCGGCTCATTGATGATTGAGCTGAGCCTTGTGTACATGGCTTCAACTGATTCAGCATCAGTTTTCTTGAAATTCTCATACTGTGAGATAAGGTTGGACCTCCTGTCCTTCCTTTCATCAGCTGAACCAGCTACAATCTGGTTCAGTGTATCCCACATAGCTTTTGCTGAGGAGCAGTCAGCAACCTTCTAGAATATTTCATCAGACATTGTCTGAGCCAGAATGTTCATTGCCTTGGCATCTGCTATCTTTGCCTTTTTGTACTCATCATTGTAGTCTGGAGGAGGCACTGCACTCATATCAGTTGATGATGAGGCAGTGGCAGCAGCAGGTGCTCTTGGTGGTCCTGACAAAATAGAAGCAAAGATACTTTCATCAATAGAATTCATATATAATTTGATCCTTGCCTTCCAGATGCCAAACTTAGCTAAGTTGCATGCTGGAGGTCTGGTGCTAGAATAATCCTTGGACTGGGCCATGATAGTGAAAGTGAATATCTATAAACTTTGGTATCTATCAGGATCTTGTGACTTAGGTGTTAGCCTATTCAGTCAGCCAACCTGGCTCTGATACCAATTGAAAGAGAAGGGATAGATACTACTCTAGAGGGGGGGTGAATAGAGTAATCAAAAATTGCACTAGCAAAGTTGACTTTCTACTCAACTCCCTTGGAGTGAAATGCGGAATGAAAGTTATAGATATTTAAGATTAAACCTTAGAGCCTAACACAAGTGTTGTGCACAAACTAAAGCTAACTGTAATTACAGTTTAGCTTTGGATCCTATCCAGCAACTAGCAAACTTAGTTAAGATCTAATCACAGCCACAATGCAAGTAATTAAACAAGGCAATCCAGACGACACAAGGAATTTATAGTGGTTCCCCAAACAACTTGGGTACGTCCACTCTTCTACCAACAAGGTAGGAATCCACTCAGGTTTTTGATCAGGTGCCCTGCCACCAACAAGATCTGCTTCAGGTAGATCAAGAAACCCTTTAGACTTTTGATCAGGTGTCTAAAAACCAAACACAGGTTTTTGATCAGGTGCCCTGCCACCAAGGGATACTTTTGAAGGGAGTAATAACCCTGTACAGGAGGGGGAAAGGAGGTTAAGGTGTCTTCTCTATTTTACAATAGATTAGAAAAGCACAATAACTTGCACTGAGCTAGACAGCTCTAAAAGAATCAAGGCTCCCCCTGGCTCAAAGAACGTCCAGGTGAAGTCTTGCTTCAGTGCAGAAACACTTCAGTAAATACTGAAGGAAGAACTATAAGAAGATATAAAATAAGAAATTAAAATCTTCTAGCAGCTATCTTCTTCTTCTTCTTCTTCAAAAGATCTCTGAGTCAGAACTTCCTGGAACAGGAGAACTCAGGTTGAAGAAGAGCAGAAGAGCTAAACACTTCTCAGTTAAGTGAAGATTGCTGAGAGCAGTTAAACTTGTTCTTGCTGTAAGCTTGCTGAATGAATATTTTGCTACGAGTGCAAGTTGATTTCTTCTTCAAAGAAGTCTTTATATATCAGCAGCAGCAACGGCTCTAATTTAGCTTGAATCTTGTCTTTTTCTGAACTCTGCAAGCTGGGCTGCAAAAAGCATAAAGCAAAACACAAATACTGCAGGCAGATATCCTATAAAAGGATAAAGCTTTCTAAGAAGCTGCAAATACTTCTGATGAAATAATATAAGAGAAAGTCACATCAAAAAGATCTCTTTACGGCCAAGGAAGACTTTTTGAGTCTAACGGCTATAAAGGACAGCCTGGCAGATATCATATCTCAGCTATAAGACAAACGACTTTGTCAGAAAAGATTAGCTCATGCATATAAAATAGAACTGATATTGCATGGAAATAATGTCACAAATTATTCATATAATCTTTCATAAAATATGCCAAAATAAATATGAATTTAGTCACATCACAGAAGACGACAAAACTAAATAAGAGCATACAGCAAAACATCGAACGACCTTCGGAGATCGTCGACCGGCGCACGGAGATCGTCGACCTATTGGGCAGATAGTCGAACGATCCAGATAGTCGAACTATCAAAGAAGATAGTCGAACTAGCTCGGCAGATAATCGACCTATCAGAACAGATAGTCGAGCTATCAGATAGTCGATCTATCCGGACAGATAGTCGAACTACCAAACAAAAACAGATAGTCGACCTATCAAGCAGATAGTCGACCTATCACAGAAAACAGATAGTCGACCTATCAACAGATAATCGACCTATCAAACAAAACAGATAGTCGACCTATCAACAGATAGTCGACCTATCAAAGAAAGCACAGATAGTCGATCTATCAACAGATAGTCGAACTATCAGATAGTTGAGCTATCCAAGCAGATAGTCGAACTATCAAAGCAACGCAGATAGTCGACCTATCAACAGATAGTCGAGCTATCAAGGCGGACAGATAGTCGACCTATCAACAGATAGTCGAGCTATCAACGCAGACAGAACGTCGACCAACTGATAGACGATCGTCGATCAGCCGATAGACGATAGTCGAGCGACGTTCGACTATAGTCGAACGAAAAACTACTTAACCAAATATTTATTTGGAAAAGCAATTCTACACAACTAGAGAATCTAACCTATCAACTAACCTTTGACCATAGATAAATCTGGGGTCAAGAGACAGAAAGAGAGGACAGAACTCAAATCAAAACCTAGGGTTCCAACAAAACATAAAGACTTGAAAAGATAAATTACAGAAATAAAAGCACGCATTCCAAGTCAATTATAGAAATCATATATACATATCAGAATGTTTATAGTTTAGGGAGGGAAGCCCCGAACACTTGACACATAAGAAAATATGACTGTCAGTTCCTCCTGTTCTGCATCTTTACTCGCTACCTCTTAAAGTATTCTCTCGGCTTTGGATAGTATTTTGGAGGGGCAGGAGGCATAGGATAAGGCGTATGATTAGCATCATATTGTTTCCTAAAAAAATATCCTCCTCCTCGTGCAAGACAACTTGTATTTGTCCCATTCTTCTTGACTGTAGTGTAACTGATGCTTTTATACTCTGAGCTCGACCAAGGAAAAGGTATCCAATACGATTCCTTTGGATATAGGGCTCCATACCTCTTCTGATTCTCTGTTTGGCTCTTCTCTTGCTTGAACTAGCCTGACTTAAAATGGACCATCACCAAAGCTTCTTCACTTGTACACAGATGGAGAAACGTTTTCAGCAACTTGAACCTCTAGAATTACAGTATCACCAGCAACAGTATGAACCTGAGAGAAGTCCTGAGAGTCTGTCCAAAATTGAGTGTAATCCGGAGCCAGATGAACGTCAACATGTGCATACTCAGCAGGAACTTGAGAGGGGAATAACTGTCCATGTAGACATACAAAATTGTCGTACCTATAATCATTAGAAGCTTTGAAGTTGTTTATTATTGTCTTTTCAACACATGCTACCTTAGCTGAAATGGCTTCCTCCCCCTTTTTGGCTTCAACCGTATTGGCATTGGCATAAGTTTTCATGGAAGTCATAATGTCCCATCGATCGATTGTGTGCCTCCACCAGAGAAAGAGCATTCTTATCAACATTTTTCATAACATCTTCATTATGTTTGAGTTTATCCATCATCAGCTTAACTGCAGTTACAGCTTGGACAAACCTTTCATCAAACGTGGAATCAAGTTTATCAAATTTTACTTTGACCTCTGCAAGGCCATTTCACATGAATTTCTCAGATTCCTTTACTCTTGTTACAACCTTCTGCAACGAGGCTTCAAACTGTGCTTGTTACCGTACTAGCATTACTTCAACTGCTCTCAGAAGCACATCACTTGAACTTGAACTTGGAATATCTGGCAACACTGGAATAGAAACATTTGGAGAAATCAAAACTAGATCCATAGTACCTAGGACAGGAGAATGCACATATGCACCTCCTTCCTCATCTGATATGATGAACAACTCTTCAATAACTGGAGGGGCACCTAACATCTTGCCAATCCTTTTCTCGAGGTTACGGATGAATATGTCAACCTGAGTGGAAACTGATATCAGGGACTGAGTTGCCTCCCCCTCAGATAATGTAGTGGTGATCATATAAGGGAGAAGAACTATCAGATTGTCCACTAACATTGGTTTTGAAACAACAATGACAACACTAGCAATAACAGCAACAACAGACTTATCAACAACATCCGCATTCTTATCAGTAGCATTCTCTATCTCATAATCAGCAACTGGCAGATCATCATCATCAGCACCATCATCAAATTCCTCAGCATCCTCATCATGCTCAGAAGGAGCTGGATCGTCTTCTCTGGAAGTACTTCTGTATCCTCAACTAGCATAACCTCAGCAGCAGCACCACCACCAATAACAGCCACTTCAGCAAGGAGATCGACTGTATCTAAGGTTGAAACAACGGCATCAAGAACTGTATCTAGAAATATTTGAACTGAATCTGATGGAGCAACGGTCTCCCCCTCGATTCTTGCACTCATTCTATCAGGAATCTCATTGAGGGGTGGAGAAGGAATCCTTACATCAGGTACTTGTTCTTCCTCCTCCACTAGCAATGATGGGGCTCCCTCTTGCCTCACTTTCCTCCATTCCCACCTTGAGAAGATTGTGGAGTCTATCTTATTTAGGTGATGGATAGGAACTCCTTTGGTCATATCAAACCTATCACACTCCATTTGATTCAGGTATAGGATGATAATCCTCCCAAAGTTGGGAGTGTGAAGGTTGTCCTCGATTTTATCAAACAGCAATGCATCCCAATCCATCCTTTTTTTGTAGATGATTGCGACCAGAATCTTGAACATCTCTGTAGACAGGTAGTCATGAGAACCTGTCTTGCAAATTAGCACCTTGCCTACAATGTCGGAGAGAAGCTTGCATTCCTCATTCATCCCTTTTTGTTTGATGGCCTTGGTGCCTCTAGGCAGTCCATAGAATGATAGGGCTCTTGAGAAATAAGCCTTATCGAGGTAATAGACCTGTTCACAGACGGGAAGCCGCAAGTACCTTGATAGAAGAGAGGATTTCACTTTGACTATGGATTTCTGCATCTTGATCATAATAACTGTATCTTCATGTCTGAGCTTGGCATTCTGGAAGAAATCAAGAACTTCCTTGTCCAGAACTTTGCAAGGGTGTTCTAGACAAAGGACAGTCCTGCAGACTCCAACATGAGAATCACATTGCGAAACTCATCTGAAGCAGAAGTAAAGCATGTGCGAACCAAATCTCCTCCCCCTAGCAAACCATTGATGCTTCTGGGAGCCATGGAAAATCAAGAAAACTGAATGAAAATCTCTATTCACTGACTGGATAATCACTAGAATGGACTGAACTAGAACTGCACTGCACTGGGCTAGCTAAAGTGACGGAATCGACGAATCCATTGAGTTGTAATCGTCAAATCTGTTGGAATCGGCAAAAGGGATCTGGAACGGGTCACTGCACAAAATTGTCGGGATGATCTTGTTGTGCGGTCGGCTAGGGTTTTGAAGTGGGTCACAACCCTAATCGAAAAAGAACAAAAGCTAATCGCAGGAATTCCTGGGGGAAGACGAAGATCAAACAAGAGGGAGCCGAAGGGTCGGATTTTAGTGATTCGGCGAGTGGTTGCGGTTTCGTCAAAATACCAGGATGTGCGGCTGCCCCAAATTTTATTTATATATATATACGAGTGACAGGCGCATGCCTCCGGTCCTAGGGGGCATTCGACGGGGGAGCGACACTTGTCGTGGGGGCGACATTTATCGTGAATGCGAAATTTGTCGTGGGGCGACATTTGTCATAGGGGCGGCATTTGTCGTGGGGGAAGACATTTGTCGTGGGTGTGACATTTGTCTTGAGGGCGACCATTTGTCGTGAGGGTGACATTTGTCATGGAAGCTAACATTTGTCGTGGGGGTGATATTTATCATGGGGGCGGCATTTGTCATGGAGGAGGCATTTGTCATAGTGCCGACATTTGTCGTGGGGGCGACATAATTCGTGGAGGCGACATTTGTCGTAGGAGGCGACATTTGTCGTGGTGAGCAACATTGGTCGTGGGGTCGACATTGGTCGTGGGGGCGGCATTGGTTGTGAGGCTGGCAATGGTCGTAATGACAAAATTTATCGTGGGGGAGGCATTGGTCATGAGGGAGGCATTGGTCATGGGGGCAGCTGATGTAGGCTACGGTGTTTGATGCTATAACGGCAAAGGGAGTAACACGTACGCCTCTCTATTTTCACTATGACGCTCACACAATAATTAAACACAGCACACTCACGAACAACGTTATCAACTATCGCTAACGTACGGTAGCCACGTCGATTAAAGATCGAACAAACGACTAGAGGCTGATGTTCTCTCAAGCTAAAAGGACCAATCTTGGGTCCGACCGAGCGATGGTTGTACAAAAAGAGATCTACCGAAAGGTTCGGTTCGGAAATGGTAGATCTCCCCCAACAAAACGAAAGCGAGGCTCGCCAAACCTCTCGGAAAATTAAACAACTAGAAAGAACAACACGTGCAATCGAAAAGATAAACCACGAACGAAAAAAACAATTCCAATGTAACACAAAGGTATTCCACCAAATAAAAATCTAAAGGAATAAGAATCACACAAGAGGTAGAAAATCTCGTTACCCAACCGGAATAGATGATTCCGGTTCACTTTCAAGGATCATTCTTCCACGACTCCGCCGGAGTGTTGCGGATGGAGAGAAATTTGTCCGCTTCCTTTTGCTTCACGCCGGGATGGAGGAAAACCACAAAGGGGGAAGACACCTTTGACCTTGGTCGATTTCACTATGGAAAGGGGCTGATTTGGGGGCTCTTGATGGTGGTCGGGTTTTGGGTAAGGGAGAGGGTGGTGGTTCAGTTTGGGGGTGGAAGTGAGGGTCAGCTTGAGAGTTGTGGCCGAATCTTGGGAGGTGGAGTTGAGGGCGGTTTGGTGTCGGTGGAGGAGGAGGCTCGGTTTTGATGTGGGGGAATGGCTATGGGGCGGCTGGATGTGGAGGAGGAAGAAAGAGGTGGTTGGAGGCTATGGAGGAGGATGGCCGAATTGGATGTTTATGGAGGAGGGAGATGTCGGGATGCTAGAAGGAGGAGAGGTAGAGGAGTAGAAAGAGGAGGCCGAGAGGCCAAAGGGAAGTGAGGAGAAGGAAAGCCGGCGGCCAAGAGGAAGAGGGAGAGAAGGGGCGGCCAAGGAGAAAGAACAAGAAGGAGACTCAAGATAGAATTAGGGTTTTCAATATTTTATCATTCACTAAATGAAACCATGAAAGTCCATGCCTATATATAGGCTTTACAACATGCATAGGCTATGTGCAGCCCACTAAATAAAAATAAATCAACACCTAAAATACTTAAACATTACATGATAAAATAAAAGCAAATAGAGATAACTAATTTTTAAACATGTAGCTCTCATCAAGTAGTCTTCATCTTCATCATGTCGGACGTCGTCGTCGTCGTCATCATCTTCAACTTTAACACGTTGGGGGTTGCCGCCATCAATCTTCCCCCGCTCAAAATAACTCATCACCGATGAGTTGGCATGGAGATGCGGGTGCCAAAGAACATCATCCAAAAGAACCATCGCCGAGTCCGGAATCCAAGGGTCACCGGAGACCGGGCGAGCACACCATCGTATCACATAACTCTGAATACCACCGCTTGGAGAGGAGAGAAAAATACCAAATATGAACCTGTCTAGCAAAAAGATTGTTCAGGGGAAACTGGGAAAAGCATTAGGCAAATAAAGAGGAAAAATTTCTTCATCAACAGTCAACGTACCTCCGTTGGAGACCAATGGAGAGAACGATCCAAGAACAAGCTCATCCCCCAACCCAAATGAAAATATAGTGGCACCAAACGTAGAGTTAGATATTTCAAAAGGTGGAAAAACACAATGCGTGAAATTGGAAACATTTAAACTAGGGGAATTACCTCATTCAGTGGTTAACTTCAACATATATGTTGTTTCTCCTAATTGATTAAAAATCCGAAAAGTTCCAACTCGCCAAATCGCCAACTTTTTTAAAGTGCCCGGAGGCATCCATTCAGGGGCGAGACGCACCAAGAGTAAACCGTAAACCTTATAGGGAGACACTCTCTTATGTAAGTTAGCGATACATTGATAAGAAGACATTTGTGTGACTAGCGCTTCCTTAATGTGTTTATGTAATTTAAGAACAAGAGAGGCAAATACTAGTGCATGTTGACTTGACATGTAATATAGCGGTAACAGAACTACTTGAGATGGAACAAAGAGAACTAAATATGGTGGCGCCAACGGAAAGTAATAGGGTGGCACTAGCGGAACTACATATGGTGGCACCAACGGAACTAAATATGGTGGTGTCAACGGAAATAACTCTGGTGGCACCAGTGGAACTACATCAAGAGGCACCAACCCAACGAGATCTGGTGGTACCAACAGAATGCAAACAGGTGGCACAAACGGGGCTACATCCGGGGGTATTAGTAGAATGAAATCAGGCGGTACTAACTGAATGCAATCCGGTGGCACAAAAGATGGCCACATCATTAACGTACTCTCAGAGATTTGGTTAGTTTTAGAAAGTCGAGTGAATACCAAATTAATGAGACATTCATCATGACCTAACACGAAATCTATTATCACACTATGAGACATGTCCCAAGGAGGGTCCAGCATGGATGGTAAAATAACATGACTCAAATCAGGCAAAATAAATCCATGTCTGAAAGGATCCACTGGTCGGGTCAACATATCAGGAGGGAGAGTTGGTAAAGCTAAAACCGAGAGAGAGTTAAGATCGCATTTAAATTCACGCAACGGAGTTAGCATCAGGGGACGCTCATCCGGGTCTACTTCTATGTCGTCTTCCAAAAATATAACTCTCTCGCTAGGACATCCTTCCAACTCATAAGTCACGACATCAGTAACAGTACAAATCTCACGTTTGGGAGCATCGATAGATTCCGGAGGAGGGGCTAAGTCATACCCAATGTCAAAATACGGATTTATCGTCCAAGTAAAATCCTCCGGGTGCAAGCCATCAACATCAAATGGAAAATCAAACAGAAGATTTTCCCTCACAGAAAACTCAACTGGCTCGTCATCACCTAACTCACGATCAGAGAAACATTCGCCACAGGGTGACTTTATCACCTCACTAGATACTTCACCCAAATCAGACTCAGTAATGGTTTCAGAAACATCGACGAGGGGAAGTGGAGATGATTCCTCAAAAGTGGGCGCTACAATATGTCTCGGACTAAAAATAACCATCTCGGACTAAAAATAACCCAAGAGACTCTGAAGTGGAAGAGATAAACGTCAAAGAAAACCGCTCATGTGGAGACCAGATTTGCAAAATTAAATCCGAAAAATTGAGACACGATGAAAAACCGATTGCATCGTAAAAATCCAAAAGAATTGCATTAATCCCAAAATTCTTGAAAATCATGAAAGGATCGGCGCTCTAATGTAATAATTTTGTTACGAAACCCGAAGGTATCCACTCAGGGGGCTAACCAGACTAAATTAGAATCAACAATTCTGCAGTCAGAAGCTCTCAAAGGTGAACGGACGTGAAAGTGATGCAACTCATAGACACTGGCATAAGGCAACGATATGTGTACATGCAGTTCGTACCAGGATGGACGAAAGATATATGCAATTTGATTTGGCGGGTAACAATGTCGTGAGGACACCAAATCAATAGGCACAGTCGCCGTGAAATCATACGCAGTCGCAAATGAAAACATGCCCGCCGGCGGATACTCACTAATACATAGCCCACTAGTCATATCAAACGGAGGTGCTAATAACGACGGTTTAACTAAGTGGATCGGACTAGGTAAAATCAATTTGTGTCCTAACAAATCCGTTAATCGATCCAAAAGTATGGCTCCCTCGCAAGGTAAATCTTCCAACTCAGTAGGTACGTCAGCTAACTCTGGGCCATCGTACGGTTCCTCAACTATCATAGGAGACGGGCCTGAAATATGGTCGAGGGGAGGTGGGTTAATCCCAGGGAGGGATACCTCAGAGGAGACATCATCATCCAGGTCACTAGGATATCCAATCTCCTCATCGTCACTACAGTAGTCAGAACAATCAGCATCGCCCTCAATGGCGGGCTCAGACGTCGAAGCTAAAAGAGCCAAAGCCCTAGGCTTTGTGGGGCACTCCACGACATAGTGGCAAATCACTCCACAAGCATAACATGTAGTATTCTCCTTGCAACTCTTAACTATTTGCCTAGGCTTGACCCGCAGTTTTATAGCATCCCTAGTAGAGACAACGACAGGTGGCGGGACAGAGGACCTAACCTTTTCCTTCTCACAAACAGTAGGTGTACAAGTGCTCGAAATAGTCAGATCTTGGCGGAGCAAGAATCTAGCGTGAGCCTTATAGTCACTCCTATAATCAGAAACGGGTCTAGTGCCCTGGCGGGGAGAAATAAAATTAGTGGACGTCCTAGTACGGGAGTACGTGGGGACGTACTGGTTCGATGTAGGCAAAGTCTTAGGCGGCGAATCACTCAGATAATCAGAAAACTGGGATCGGCAGTAGGGAGAGTAATACTCATCCGTTAATAAATTCTTCATAAGTTGCCAACCTACACGTGAGCCGACAAAGGACGGTCCAAAACGTCTCTCCTCATTGAGCCAGAAGGTCTGAGCTCGACCAAATAATTGTAGTTTCGCAACGGGAATCCTGTGGGGGTCCACAAGATGATATTGCTCAAAATAAAGTTCCATATCCTTCACCCAATATAAAAACACTCGCGGTTCTCCTAGCCCATCATAGGTCGGAGCAGGAATTCTAGCACGCCTAGAGGTGGGCGGTGGAGGTGTCATAATTGCCTGACTAACCATGCTGGTAAGAACACTCTCACCCCGCGGACTCATGGCATTCCTAGCAATCTCATCTATCGAACTAGGAACAAGGGTCCTAAGCTTCTCCTTTCCTCCATTGGTAGGCACAGGTATCCTATGGGTAGCTCTACCAGCCTGGGGTCACCTAGGGGCATCAAGATGAGGCGTCAGAAGCTGACCTTTAAGTTGTGCTAATAAACCCTTAAGGTCTTCACATTGGTGGTTCATCTCCTTGCGAAATGCACCAACCGAGGAAAGTGAGGGAAGGGGACTCCCAACATGCGCCATGACAGACCAACGGAAAAAAAAACTCAAAATAAGTAAACACGTAAAAACCTTTTTTTTTTGATATATTTTAAGAAACACAAAAAAAAAAATTTAACTAAAAATAAAATAAAAGACCAACGATCGTGCCTAAGTGCAAAAAAAGGGGGTAGCTCGGAACGAGCGGATCGTTGCCAAGTTGAGAAATTGGCAAACCTGCCTCTGATACCAAATTGATGTAGAACACTCCCTAAAGAAATTAAAACACGAAAAGAGAAAAGGATTCCTAAGGGGAATTTAAGCGAACACGTGGTGTGTGCGCAAAACTCGAAATTTCGGAAGGGTTTTGTTTAAAATATCGTGATCTCACAAGGGGAAATTCCCACCCAAACCAGCACGAACATACACATATACTAATATCATAACCTAACCATACATCTAGCATCGTATCACAAACATTTTCCATCCACATGGAGAGTGATCCGGACTAAAGCTTCGATTCGGAAAATAGTCCAAATGCATCCCTCAAAACAAAACCATACGAGGATATACCAAATCCTCTTGATCCATTCGAAACCAAAGGCCACACAAACCCCGGTTTGCAAATGTCCAAAGGGACCTACCCTTGCAAAATCTTCGCGGAAAATTCGGATGAACACAATACAAATTTCAGATTTTATAAATGCAAATGTGAATCAATAATTAGGATAAAACATGAAATCACAAGTCTCCACTAACTCACAAAATCAAGAAGAAGATCACACAAGTTTAGGGGAAGAAAATCGTTACCCAATAATCTGAAATGAGGGAGGAGGAGCAAGAGAACTAAGGAAGAGTCACACTTCCACGAATTCACCGGAGTCGCACCGGATGAGGGAGAACCGAACCGCCTTCTTCGGAGTCACACCGGAGGAGGTTGGAGGTCGCCGGAGCAGCAACAGTACACCCAAAGAGGGGCGGCGGCAGCAGCCGATCGGCGATTTCCTAGAGGTGTCGGGTGCGGGTTTCGGCCAGGCCGAGAGAGGGGCTGGGCAAACCGTGAGGTTTAGGGTTTTCTTTTTTTTTTCTTCTTCAATTCATTCTCCCACTCCACATACATATATATATATTATTACACCTCTCCATCCAACCCTTCATCACATTAAATTGAATCCTAGCCACTCCATTAAACTTACAAAATTAAAAACAACATAATAAAGAGACTTATGAAAATAACTTATGAAAATAAAGATATGAAGATTATAATATTATTTCAAAATGAAATAATCATTATAATCATAATGACGTGATGAAATGCCGGCGGCGACGGAGGCGGAGGCGACGACGGTTGCGGCAACGACCATCAATGTCCACGAACATGTAGCAGCGGCGATCAAAAGAGAGATCCATGTGGTTGAGGCGACGACGGTTGCGGCAACGATCATCAATGTCCATGAATATGTAGCGGCAGCGATCAAAAGAGAGGTCCATGTCGGCACGAGCAAATGGCGGGGCATCCTCGCCATCAGCGGCATTGGTCGTGGGGGCAGCATTGGTCGTGAGGGAGGCATTGGTCGTGGGCTGTGACATTGTTTGTGGGCGGCAACATTGGTCATGGGCGGCGACATTGATTGTGAGGGGAATCATTCTTCGGTGGCGGCGCCATTCATAGGGGGCAGCGACATACGTCGGGGGGGGGGGGGCATTAGTCGAGGGCGGCGACATTCGACAGAGGCAGGGGCAGCAGCATTCGCCGAAGAGGGTGACATTTGCCAACATTGATGCTCGTGAATCTTATGGACCGTTACGAAGTTGGACGGAAAATGTTAAAGGGGCGAATTTCATAAAGGAAGTAAAATTTAGGGATCATTTTCCAAAAGCTAGTACAATTTCCGGACTAATCTTCGAGTTTTGCATACAAAACTATCTTGAAAATTAAAATTTTAATTAGTTGATCTTACATAATTGGATCTTTTAATTCTAGAAGAAATTAAACCCAAAGTAAATCATTATATAGAAAAGTAAAATTCTAATTAGCCATTTGAAAATTAGAAGAGGAAGAACGACGTAATTAGAACATGATTTTGATTAAATTAAATATGAAAATTCACATAGAAGCATCTTTTGGGCAATCAATTAAACATATTGTGAGCATATATAAAACAAATTTAAAGGTATGACAAGAAATTTTTGAATTGATCCATAAGCATGTTTCTGGAGGTCTTTTCAAGTTGATGTAATGTCTAAGCTATGAACCAATTCATTCTACTTTTTAGTCAAATCAAAAACAATATTTAAAGGATTCAAGTCCATAAGACTTTTTTCAGTAAAACATAGTATCTGTAATGTCTTTAGCAAATCATTGAAACATTTAGACAAACACCTGTTGGGCAATAAAAATGAATTTTTTTTGTTTAGTACTAGTTGCGTTCAAACAGATTGACAATGTCAAGTATCAAAATAAAAAAAATAGAATAAAGAGAATTCAACAGATTTGATGCGCTGAAAATCAGAATCACATTTATGAGAATCACATTTATCAATATCATAATCATCAAAAACACATTGACAATGTCTGGAAATAAAAATGTAAAATGTAGGGAACTTAGATTAGAAAAATAGGGGAAAAGAAGAGCAGAAGGAGGTGTTACCAATCAAAGCCACATTGATCCTACCGAGTCAGGAAATCAAAATGAGAATGAAGATTGCAAAACACACTGATTTCATATCTTGCACTGGTAATGAAGAGACATAGTGTTTCTGCAGTGCTCTGATGCGATTGGGAGGACCAATAGAAGGAGAATAGTTGTAGCAGAGGTTGTGCGATGGAGAGGGAGGAGGCATTGCCGAGCAGCTATGAGGCAACCTGCAGGAAGGACGAATTCCATTGGAGGGTTTTTTAGCAGGAGGATAGAAATTTAAAAGAAAGAAAAATATAGATCAGATAAATAGGAAGACATGGGAATTGGGTGGGGGAGTAGAGCAGAAGGAGGTGTTACCGAAGGGGGAGGCGATGTTGGCGATGTTATAGCCATGATTTGAATAGGCTGTGGCAGAGGCGAGATCGTGAGCAGGTGAGGGAAATGTAATCAGGAGGGCTTCAGTGTTCTTTGACGACGGAGAGGCTAATGTTTTTTTTTTTGAAATCAGGAACCCCAAAAGATGTCATTCATGATCGAAGAAATTAAGTCCAATACAATAGTCGGGAGACAAACAGGCTCATAAAAAGATAAAGCAGCAATCGCATGAGCCACCACATTAGCGCCCCTACGCACGAACGAGAAGGAAGTGGACGTTAAACCACAAATTCCAACGAGGATATCCTGCACAATCGGCCCAATTAACGTAGAAGGCACCACGCCTGCCGCAAGGGTATAGATAAGAGAGGCGTTGTCACCCTCAAGAATAACCGACCCCCAACCCCGCTCGACAGCGAGATCAACCGCAAGTCGAGCTGCCAGAGCCTCAGCCACGGCCGGGCATCCAAAGTGAGGGACCCAAACAGCCCGCCAGTCAATCAAAGCCCCCCGAGAGTCCCGAGCAACAACCACTAGACCCACACGGTTAGGGCCCACGCGAACAGTCCCATCAAAGTTGAGCTTCACCCAAGAGACGCTAGGAGGCAGCCAACGCGGCACATCATCACAACGTGGCGTCGACAGATTCCCCAAAGACTCAAGGAACGAAGAAGTCGCAGCACGGGCAAAGATCACAGAGAGGGGCAAAGGCTGAGCGACACCCTCCCAGATTAAGCGATTCCGACGCCACCACAAGGCCCAACATAGAGTAGCAAAGAAAGCAAAGTCCTCCCGCAAAAGGGCCCCATGAGCCTCCCTGATCCAACATTCAGGCGAGCCTGCCCTCCACCATGAGTCAAAGCCAGCCGAATCCCAAGCAGCACACACACTCGAACAAGTGAAGAGAGCATGCCGAGCATCCTCATCCGGGCTCCCACAAAAAGGACAAGCAATCAGGCGCGCGGAATGTCGAAGGCGAAGGCCCACGCCCGTAGGAAAAATGTCACTGACAAGACGCCAAAGAAAAACACAGATGCGCGGCAGAACAGCAACCTTCCAGATAAAGTTCCAGCCAAGAGGACCCCCCAGACGTCGACGGGCCATCAGATAAGTGAGTAAGGTGGTACGCACTACGAACCGAAAAAAGCCCAGATAAAGAGTAGTGCCAAACCCACCGGTCCTCCAAGGATCCGCGGCCCAGAGGGATCGAGAGAATCTGCGCAACATCCCCCGAGGGGAAGAGCCTAGAAACCAAGTCAACATCCCATCCACATCCACTAGGAAGGAGCAACTCAGATACGAACTCAAGGGTCGGCCCCGCCGGCCGAGGCGCCACCACTGAAAAGAGGAGAGCCGCGGAAGCCAGCGATCCGTCCAGATCCGCACGCTCGAGCCAGATCCCATAGAAATACGAGACCCCTGAACAATAGTCTCACGGACAGAGAAGATACTGGACCAACAGAGCGAGGGCAGGGAGCCCCGACCCACCGTAAGGTACGAGCCCGAGGGGAAATACCGAGCCTGGAAAACAACTGCAACTAAAGAATTCGGCCTCGAGACAAGCCTCCACGCCTGCTTGGCCAGAAGCGCCGAGTTGAAAGACGCTAAACATCGGAAACCCATACCCCCGAGGGATTTTGGCCGGCATAAAAAACCCCAGGACTTCCACCGAAGACAACGACGCTCATTTCTGCCGAGCCATCAAAATCCAGCAAGGATAGAGTTAATTTCAGCAAAAAGAGACTTGGGAAGCCTGAAGCAGCTCATCACATAAGCCGGAATAGACGTAAGGACGACCTTAATAAGAATCTCGCGGCCTGCCCGAGAGAGAAACTTCACCTTCCAACCTTGAATTCTATTCCAGATGTGATCCTTAATAAATTTGAAGGAAGCATAACGGTTCCGCCCAACAGAAGCCGGAACACCCAGATACAGCTCATGGCTATCACATCGAGGGATACCAAGGGCTGTCACAATTTCAGAGGCTATCCCATCGCAGACCGAACGACTAATCATGAGCGAAGATTTGGAAAAGTTGATAATCAATCCAGAAGCCGCCGCAAAGGTGCCCAGAATATGCGACACAGCCTCGGCCTCACTCCGATTAGCCCCGTAGAAAATCAGAGTGTCATCAGCAAACAATAAATGAGAAATCCTGGGCGCCGATGGTGCCACCGCAATACCCAAGATCCGCCCATTCAGCTCCACCCTAGCCAAAATTCGACTGAGAAATTCAGAACACATAATAAACAGGTAAGGGGAGAGAAAATCACCCTGTCGGAGCCCCCGACTCGGCCGAACCACCCCAACCCGCTCCCTATTTATCAAGAAAGAGAGCGAGGAGGAGGAGATACACATCTTTATAAGAGAAATAAAGCCCACCGCAAAGCCCAGGTTCCCCAAGGCCTCAAATAGGAAAGGCCACTCAACCCTGTCGAACGCCTTAGCCATATCCAGTTTAATGGAAAGTCCCCCATCCGCGCCCGGAGCATGAAGGAAATGATTAATCTCAAACGCAATAAGAATATTATCAGTGAAGAGGCGGCCAAGGATAAAAGCAGACTGGAACTGAGAAATAATGGAGTCCATTAGGGGTCGAAGACGAATGGAAATGCACTTAGCCGCAATGCTATAGACAATGTTGCAGAGACTGCTGGGCCGAAATTGCTTAAGGGACAAGGGATGATCACACTTCGGAATAAAGGACCACATCCGTGTCGGAGAAGCCTGCACATGGAATTCGATCATTTAGAAAATTCAGAATCAATAATGTTACCTTAACGCCCACAATATGCCAATTCCGCTAAAAAAGGCGGGCGGTAAACCATCTTGGCCCTGCGCCTTCAGAGGATCCATGGCAAACAATGCATCCCGCACTTCCAAAGTAGTCTAGGGCTTGTCCAGCTCAAGATTCATGACCTCTGAGACCACACACAGATCGTGGGCAAATACCGCACCCAACTGATCCAGATTAGGAGTGCCACTTCGAAACAGATCATTAAAAAAGGATAACACCAACGAATGTAGGCCCGTCGAAGACCTCACCCAATGTCCCAGGCCATCATGACGGCCCTCAATAGTATTTTTTTTCCTCCTAGCGGAGGCCCGCGCGTGAAAATAGGAGAGGCTAATGTTTAGACCAGGGGTTCGACGGGACAGGAGGGCGAATACCTAGCGTGAGGGAGTGTGTGAAGGAGGGTCGGGAGAAGATCACGATAAATATCACCTTCGCGATGAGATGAGGAGGAAGAATGTCAGTGGAAGAGGATTGGCGTTGGTAGCAATGGGAATGCGTAGGGGCGATGACCTACATGATTTGCAGAGGAGATGTCGCGGGATGAGGAGCGGCGCTGTTAGAGATGGAAAAGTCGAGGGTTTTGTTTCCAGCGAGTTTTATTTAATCATGCCAACCCTTTGTTTTGAATGAACAACTCTGATGTATTTCATGTCTTATTTACCTTGCCATAGAACCTAAAACGATATTTCATTTTAATATAGTATATATATATATATATATATATATATATATATATATATATATATATATATATATATATATATATATATATATATATATATATATATTGGCTTAAGATGGCGCGTACTTTGAATTTGCCGCTCTTCGAATCAAATTATGAAAATTTAGAAAATTGCCCTTACTGAAATTTTGATCCAATCCGATTCTGCAAGTATTGCATGAATATGCGACGAATCGGCGAGTGATGGCGGATATTCACCTAATTTTCCATGTGCAAAATTTTGCCTTGTGCAAAATTTTGCCTTTTGGAATTATTCCTCGAGTGATGTCCTGCTTCATTGGGCTTCTGTACGAGTCCTTGTTCAGCATTCTAAGTTCCGTTTTGAAAAATGAGAACTTGGTCTTGTCCAGCGGATTTGTAAAAATATCCGCGACCTGCTTATCCATCGGGACATAGCTGAGGGCTATATCCTTAATCTTCACATGCTCCCGAATGAATTGGTAGCGCACCTCGATGTGCTTTGTTCGGCTGTGGGAGATTGTATTGTTCGCGATTGCTATTGCGTTGGATGAGTCGCAATACATCGGAATCTCTCTAAACTTCAAATTATAATCTTCAAGTTGATTCCTGATCTATAGAAGTTGTGAAATAACGACCCGTAGAGATATACTCTGACTCGGCAGTATTTGTTTCCACACAATTCTGCTTCTTACTACTCCATGAAATATGTCGTCTTCTGAGGAATTAGAACAACCCAGAAGTGCTTTTCCTATCATCCCTGCTACCTACAAAATCGGTATCTGAAAAACCAATTAGCTTGACGTCATTACTTCTTGGGAACCATAAGCCAAGATTGGTTGTACCCTTAAGGTATATTAAAATCCACTTTACAACGATGTAATGAGATACCTTAGAGTTCACCTAAAATCTAGCGCAGACGCATGTTGAAAACATTATGTCTAGTCTACTAGCAGTGAGGTAGAGCAAGGATCCAATTATGCTTTTGTACTTGGTTTCATCAAACGGTTTCCCTTTCTCATCCTTGTCCAGAGACATAGTTGAACCCATTGGAGTCCTCATAGAGGTTGCATTCTCCATTCCGAATTTATTAAGAAGCTTCTTGGTGAACTTCGTCTAAGAGATGAAATTTCCATCGTCAGATTGCTTCACCTGAAGTCCTAAGAAATACTTCAGCTCTCTCATACTACTTATTTCAAACTTCCCTTACATAAATTTAGAAAACTTCTTACAAAGGTTGTCTTCTGTAGAGCCAAATATGATGTCATCGTCATACATTTGCACTAGCAGAATCTTACCTTTTACTTCCCTAAGAAATAATATCTTGTCTATCTTTCCTCTTGTGAACTTGTTCTCAAGAAGAAAGCTAGACAATGTCTCATACCAAACTCGGGGAGCTTGGTATGAGCCGTAAAGAGCTTTATTTAAAAAGTAAATATAATCAGGGAAATTAAAATTGACAAAACCTGGGGGTTGCGCTATGTATACTTCCTCTTTCATATCCACGTTGAGGAATACTGACTTCACGTCCATTTGGTAAACGGTGAAGCCTTTGAGGGAAGCATACGCAAGAAACAACCTGATCGCCTCGAGCCTGGCCACTAGAGAAAAGGTCTGGTCGAAGTCGATCCCCTCATCTTGTCTGTAACCTTGAGCTACAAGCCTGACTTTGTTCTTGATAATCACTCCATTTTCGTCCAGCTTGTTTCTGAATATCCACTTGGTGTCTATCACGTTCTTTCCCTTTGGCCTCGGAAGTAGCTCCAAGAATTTGCAGTGTTCAAGCTATTGTAGCTCCTCTTGTATTTCCAAAATCCAAGAAGCATCCTTGTTTGCCTCTTCGAATTTCTTTGGCTCAACCTGCGACAGAAAATTGAGATGCATAATCTCATTAGTTGTACCTCTTCTGGTTCTAACACCATCGCCTGGCTCTCCAATTATTTGAACAGCTTGGTGATCTCTTAGGTGTCTAAACCCTAGATTTCTCGCTCTCCCTTCAGCAGGTACTGCAACATCTGGTGCAGTCTCAGTAGCTTGTCGATAAAAGACTGGTTGGACACGATAAATTTTCTGCCCTTCAATAGTTCGTAGGGATTCATGTGATGGCTTTTGTTAATTAGTGCTCTGTTTTGCACGTGACATGTTGTGTTGACTGCTTTAGCCCAGAAGTACTCTGGAAGTGAAGCATCGTTCAACATAGTTATACATGCTTCAATTAGGGTTCTATTCTTTCTCTCTGCAACTCCATTTTGTTGTGGAGTGCGCGGGGAGGAAAACTCATGAAAGATACCTTGACTTCCTTAGAATTCTATCATGGCACCAGACTCAAATTCTGTTCTGTAATCACTTTTGATTTTGACTACTGAACAGTTCAATTCATTTTGAATTTGCCGAACAAATTTCATGAAAGAATCAAAGGTGTCTGACTTGTGTTTCAGAAAGAACACCCAAGTAAATTGTGAGTAGTCATCAACAATTACCAACGTATAAACTTTACCTCCTAAACTATGAATTGGCATAGGACTGAATAAGTCCACATGAAGTAAATAAAGACTTCTAGAGGAATCCTTTTCAGCTATGCCCTTGAAGGTAGCTCTAGTATGCTTGCCATTTTGCATGCGTGACACAGACTCTCTTTAAGGCCCTTAATGTTGGGGGCATCGCACACTAAGTTGTGAGAAAATAACATATTTAAGGTTTTGAAATTAATATGTGCTAGTCTCTTGTGTCATTGGTCACAAAGAGACACACTATCTTTTGTAATAAAACATATTGGTGTAGAGTTGTCTAAGCAAAGGAAATTTAAATAGAAAATATTTATGCTATGAGTGCCTATTAAGACCGGCTCAAAATTTGCAAGTGACTTTATCAAACACTTGTCCTTGCAGAACTCAACAATGTAGCCTTTATCACATAGCTGACTTATGCTTATAAGATTACAGTGTAATCCTTCAACATAAGCAATATCTGTGAAAGAGACTACGCCGTTGGAGATAATACCATAACCTTTTGTAGTTCCCCTGTCTGACCCTCCAAAGATGACTTTTGGTCCGTCTTTGATTGGGGTATAATTACGCAAAAGGCTTCTTATCCCGGTCAAGTGCCTAGAGCATCCACTATCCAAATACCAGATCGGAGTTGTATTGGCCTTTAGACATACCTGCAAGCATAAACTACTTTACCTTAGGAACCAAAATAGATTTGGGTCCTCGATTCCTGGTTAGCTTAACACCACTAGGAACATTAACCTTGCAAGTGGTCGATATCGCATTGTTAACATGTAGGGTTACAAAATTAGCATGATTATACCAGCAATATGCGGCAAAATTACCTATTTTGCTGCAACACCAACAGTCGAATCGATTGTACCCTCTTTTGTACTCCTGCTTTACCTTTTGGAGCTGAGGTCCAGTAGGGGAAACATTCTTTAAGGTGGAGGCCTCTTAGTTGCAGCATATACAGGAGCTCCCCATCTCCTTAGCCTTAGGTACAATAGATTTTGCTTTTGGTGCATTCTTATTATTATGTCCGTGTACATATGGACCATAAATCTTCATCTGAATTTCTTTATAAGGTTCTTTGAACACGCTGGCACCAAATTCATGGGGATGGGTCCATCCCTGGTATCTATTCTTGGGCTCTACATAAGTAGGCCGAGCATAATGACCATAGGATGACTCCAGGTCAAACTTGTTTGTCGGGAAGATTACCTTCCTAAATGAGCGTTGACCCATGGGTGCATTCCCCTTTTCGTTGGTGCTAGCCTTCCTAGCAGGCTTACCCTTTCCAGCTATATGGCCAAGACCACTACCCTTCTTCTGAGCTGAAAACTCATCAATGAGAGGGAGAATAGTCTTCGACTTAGAGTAACTCTCAACGAGTTTTCTCTCCACCACGAGCTTTTCTTCCTACTCATCAAGATATTTCTCTTTCAAACTTAATATCTCAGTAGAGCCCTTGAGTTCCTCTTTCAAGGAGTGGACTTCATCTTTGAGAGGAAGTAATTTTGCAATTTCTTCCTTCAGATTTGATTCCACTGCCTTGAGGGAGGCAATCTCTTTTAGCTGCTTTTGGATAACCTTACGACATTTATCGAAAGCCTTTAATTGGTTCTCATGCTGAGCCATCAATTATGATTTGTCCTCTTCAGAAGAATAGCCTTCCTGACCATTAGTCGACGTTTCGGACTCAAAAAGTATTGTGTGAATTTACCTTCCCGTGGTACTCGGAGTCGCCCACTTCTTCGTCTGAATGTGCCACAAGCCCGAAATAGGCTTCCTCATTTTTTTGAGCTTGACTCACTCGAGTCACTGTTGTTGTGTAACGTCCCGATTCGTGCTAGGCCCCTCATGCGCACTTTTGGGTCAAGAGAGCTAACTTGGGCTCAGGGAGTGCAGGCGACTAGGCTTACACTCGTGTGGAAAAGAGAAATTGGTCCAGAATTGGACACAGGTAGAGACACGGGCGTGTCCCTACCCGTGTTCATCGAGTAGAACTCAAGAGGAATTGAGTGGAACTCGACAAGGCATGTCCCGAGTAGGACACAGGTAGATACACGGGCGTGTCCCTACCCGTGTGTGCCGAGTGGAGATCAACGAAATGTGTCCCGAGCAGGAAAAGGGTAGAGACACGGGTGTGTCCCTACCCGTGCGCATATCTCCAAGAAGCCGACCGTGTCTCCCGAGTAGGACACGCGTAAGAACATAGGCATGAACACGGCCGTGTCGCGTGACATGGGTAGTGGACATGGGCGGGTCCCTACCCGTGTTGGTTTCCAAATGACACTTTAATCGTCGACGTTGATTCATCCGAGCAGGACACGGGTAGGGACACGGGCGTGTCCCTACCCATGTCATTTTTGAATAAAAAGAGGGAAATGGAACCCTAGCCATTTTTCATTCTCTTCAAAGCCATTTTTTGGAGAAACTGCTGGAGGAGGGAAGGAGTTCCTGGAATAAACTATACTCCGTGAAGAACTGCCACCGCCGCCAAGGAGAAGAAGATATCGCCGCGAAGGGTGACGAGATACATGGCCGAAAATGGTGGAAACGCCGGAAACGAGGTGAGCTTCCTCCCCTCTCCCTTGGTGCTAGATCTGTAGTTATTCCTATGTGTGATTTCGAATCAAAAGAGTCTAGACTTGTGAGATGATGATCTTCCTTGGAAGAGGTCATTCTAGGGCTTATGCTCAATGGATAGTGATGTCTTCAACCTCTCCTTCTTTCTATGTGATAATAGGGAGATAGTTTCGTGAAGAGAAATGGCCTCATGAGGGTGAATAAGGGAGGATGAATTTCTGATGTGATTTTGGAAGGTCGGCTAGAGGAGGAAGATGAACCGATTTTGTTCATTCCGCCTTAAGATGCATGCAGAAATCTGTGTTCTGCACGCAACGATCTTCTTGGCCATTTTCATACATGATATGGCCATATCTGGGCTTTCGACTGAACATGAAAGTTGAAACTCATGGAAAGATCATTCCATCGAGGGGTTACATGCATTCACCGGATTCCTGTAGCCTCAGGAATCTCCGGTCAAAGTTGCTGTCCAGAAGGTGTTCTGCACCTGAATTTCCTGGGTTGGTGTAGAATTGGGTTTGGACTCTGTAGAGATCTTGTAACAAATCGACGTTGAGGTTTTGGCGAATTATAATATGTCTAACCGTGATAATTCAACGAGTGATGAAATTGTTGGATATACCCCACGTAAACAATGGTGTAATTTAATGGAATTGAACGAAATGATTTGGTGGGGGTTAGTGAACGAATGGTAATTCGTCGATTAATAACAAGATTGTCTTGAACTTGTGTATTTGGTCGGTGTTGATTGTTATGAACATATGTTGTTGAAAGTTAGATGATTAACTCATGTGTGCACGAATGATTGAGTTTGGTAAAAGAGTTGTAATCGGTGATGTAAAAGTTATGTGACCATAGTTTAGACGTAATCATGTTGGCTGAAAGAGTGATGCATGGTCATGAGGCTTGTCATATAGGGAAGTCTAAGACAGTCCATTGTAGGAGGTGGTTCGCCACCTTTGTTTGTGGTAAACCCTTAAGGTGCCTTGGGCACAGGATTGTGAAAGGGTGTGAGTGCGGGTGTTTGATCGCACTGGTTGGTAATGTTGAGAAGAGTTGTAAATAGATGGTTGGGCTTGGTCCTCGGTGTTCATGTCCCGAGGCTCCTTCTGTGCCAAGTGGACGGTCAGGCTTGTTCCTCGTGTTTGATCCGAGGCTCCTTCCGTGCCACGATGATGTGGAATTGCACGTGGTGTGAGTCGATACACAATGTCGTAATCCTGGTTTAAGGATAGTGTGGCAGGTTTACAGGCTCGCCAATCATCACACCGATGGGAGTTGACTGATAGATTTTGGGTGGTTAGGCTTGGTCCTCAGTGCTCACTCCCGGGGCGCCTTCCGTTTTAAGTGAACGGTTGGGCTTGGTCCTCCTGTTTCTTCTGAGTCTCATTCCGGGTCACAACATAGGCCAGTTTGGGGCTTGGTTCTTGGTGCACATCTACCCGAGGCTCCCGCTGAGTCGTAGTATGCGTGTGAGATCTGCTGTTATGTTCTTAGAGTTGAGGCATACGAAGGCCTAGGCTTGGTAGTGTGGATGCCAGCCTAGTAGTGGAGATGCCCACTCTACTATCACCGTCTGGCAACGACGGATGTCACCTGAGAGGTTAGCTACCTGCTCGAATAGTGGGAACAACAAGTCTGTGTCGACATAGCGACTGCATGCGCATGATCATGGGTGAGTCATTGCATTGCATACATGTCATTACACTTCATTGCATACACAAGATCCTCATCATATAAGTTTGTATGGGCACTCCTATACGATGAGTTACTTACTACTGAACGATCCTCAACTTATATGTTTGTATGGACATTCATATAAGTTGAGTTACTTTATGTTGTAGCTTTATATATTCTTATGATGTTGTAGATGGCAAAATTACTAGAATAAGATGTTACTCACTTATTAAGCTGCTTTAGATACATGTTGATATTCAGTCAATACTATCTGCTTGTACTTATGCTTACATACTTTATATATTGTACCTTCGTCCATTTCTCCGCCTAGTGCCGAGGAGTCGTCGGGGGAGCGGATGTGAAAGCCACTTTGTCTTTATGACTAACGGTTGCTACGTCTTCCTTTTTAGGAGGAAACCCTGCAGGTAGAGCAGCCGCAGATTATGCTGCAGGACAGCCAGGCTAGGGCGATAGGGCCTGAAGGGACGGTGTCGTCGCTACTGTCGATTACTGATGTGAGTGTGAGAGATTTTTGATGTAGCCCTTTTGGGCAAGGTTTTTACGTACTTTGATTTTAGAAGCTTGTTGTAGCTTCTTTATATGTTATACTTTTGGACAATTATATGTTTTGTGTGGATTTGACTTCTGATTTTTATTCTGGTTGGGTTGGCATGATTGATATTGGTAAAGGATGACAGAATAGGTGTCTTGTAGTATAGGCTAGCCCGAGTGCTAGTGCTACCGCGAGGAGGCTGTTCTGGGCATAAGACTCCCCTCGTGTCGTGTTTTGTGTTCCGAGAGGGGGGTCGTACAAATGGTATCAGCTTGCTACAATCCTGAATTAGAGAAGTCATTTAACAATAGTGCCACCCCCGTTCGATTAGTTAGTTTGGGGACAAACTGACTTAGCGGAAGCAGTGGTGTGCCCATATGTAATTCCTACTAAGTATGTCCAACTTTGACCTTAAGATTAGCCAACCTGACCTTAGATTTGTATTTTATGTGTAGATCCCAGTGCACGTTGAGCGAGTGGGGGCCAACCCCTACCCCGTCCGTACCCACACAATTTCAACAATCGGAGCTAGGGCAGACGCTCACAGCTATCCTGGATACCTTCAGATCCCAACAAGCCCCCGTATAAGAACAAGGTCCGGGCTCCAATTGGGTAAGAACTTTCCGAGCTCTCTCCCCTCCTGCTTACCTTGGGATAGAGTCGGCAGTGCGTACGGAGGAATGGCTCGACACCGTGCAAGAACTGCTGGCAGGAGTTAGATGCCCAAGAAACTTGGCTGTGACCCTGGAAGTGATACTCCAAGAATAGCACGTCAAGAGTTGGTGGAAGTCCCTCATGGCCTCCACCTTTCAAGGGAGAGTGTATACGGAGATCAGCTGGAACTAGTTCTCTGGAGCCTTTTTGGAGCACTTCATTCCCTCGTCTGCTCGAGATGAACTCGAAGAGAGATTCCTATAACTAAAGCAAGGATCCAAGTCAGTGACGGAGTACCAACAGGAGTTTCAGCATCTGTCTAGATTTGCTGACTCCTACGAGTTGGATGACAGATGATATGCAAACAGATTCTACAAAGGCTTGTGATACCCCCTGAGGCAAGCCCTTTTTTTATAGCGGACTCCGGCCTGGAAAAAATTATTGACATGGCAAAGAGGCTAGAAGCAGACCACTTGGGAAGTGGTAAAAGACCTGCTGAGGGTGTGATGGAAGTTATACCTAGAAACAGAAGGAGACACGACTTTGGAGGAGGAAGAGGACATCAGAGAGGTGGCAGGCGTTTCCACCGGAATTATAGAGTGGAGCACCCAGTTCCATAGCCGCCAGCATTTCCTCCACCACCACAGCCTCAACAGTTTCAGCAACCCGGTGGGCGGCAGGAGCGAGTGTGCTTCGAATGCAACCAACCGGACCACATTCGATGATATTTCCCGCAACTGTTTGGAAATGCGCCTCTTGCTCTCCCTCCTGCAGCTCCTCGAGTGTGGGGGCACATGCGTGGTCGAGGACGAGGACCATGAGGAGGAAACCCCGACCCCGCTCTCAATCAGGTGTACGTGTTGTACATGACACAGGAGCGAACCCTCAGGAGGTGATTGCAGGTATGATTACATGTAGTCATCTTATTTTCATTGTTAATCTAAAGTTGCTTAAGATATATTAGACATCTAGCTTTGAGTATTGCTATTAGTACTTAGTCACCGTAGTGGTCGGAGGGAAACCGGCCTATACGTTATTCGATACCGGTGACTCACACTCATTTGTGTCTGCAGACTTCATTAAAGACCTGGATGGAGTGCAATCCTTCACTGTTATTGCTCGAAGAGTACGCCTTCCAGACGGCTCTGAGATGACCGCAACCGTCAAGTGCGAATTGGAGATACTCATTGGGGGAAGATCTTCGATACCTCTGCCACAGTTTTGAGAATGTCGGAGTTCAACCTCATTCTAGGCATGGCGTGGCTGGATTGGCACTACGCAAGAATTGACTGTACGGAGAAGCGAATCTACTTGAGACATGGGGATACCGATGCAGTCTTCCAAGGTATTAAATTTGCACCATGTTTATTATTATCTTCGATTAAGACCCTGAAAGCTCACAGGAGAGGGGATGAAGTTTACATGATATGTTTCGAACTGAAGGAGATGAAAATAGATATGAAGGACGTGCAGGTGGTGCGAGATTTTCCCGAGGTATTTCCTGAGAAATTGCCAGGTTTACCCCCGCATAGAGAGGTGGATTTACAAATTAAACTAGTACTAGGAGCCAAGCCCGTCTCCAGAACCCCTTACCGGATGGCCCCGAAGGAACTCGCAGAGTTTAGAGTGCAGTTGCAAGAGTTGGTAGAATTAGGGTTTGTTCGCCCCAGCTCATCACCTTGGGGAGCTCCTGTTCTGTTTGTTAAGAAGAAGGATGGAACCTTGAGATTATGTATAGACTATCGGGAGCTCAACCGACTAACGGTACAGAACACCTATCCACTATCTCGGATTGATGAGTTGTTCGACCAATTAGTAGGAGCGCATTAGTTTTCTAAATTGGATTTGCATTCAGGGTATTATCAGTTGAGAATAAGGGAGCAGGACATTCAGAAAATGGTCTTTAGCTCAAGGTACGGCTTGTACGAGTTCACTGTGATGCCGTTTGGGCTCAAAAATGCCCCAGCCTTCATGAGCTTGATGAACAAAGTGTTCGAACCATATTTAGATGTCTTCATCATCGTTTTCATCGATGACATTTTGGTCTACTCTAAGACGGAGGAAGAGCATGTCGAACAGCTGACCTTGGTACTGAAAAAGCTAAAAGAGCACGCCTCGTTTGCCAAGTTTAGCAAGTGCAAATTTTGACTCCAAGAGGTTGCCTTCTTGGGCCATGTGATCAGTGGGGCTGGGTTAGCAATTGATCCGGCCAAAGTGTGTGTCGTGAAGGAGTGGTCTCCCTTAAAGTCAGCTACCGATGTGCAGAGCTTCCTTGGACTTGTTGGGTACTACCGCAAGTTTTTAAAAGGCTTCTCAAAGATCGCCCTTCCTCTTACTACGCTGAAAAAGAAAGGTGTGTCGTATGAGTGGACACCCCAGTGTGAAGCTGCGTTTCAAGAACTAGAGGACCGACTTACATCCGCGCCCATCCTAGCCCTTTCATCCGGGAAGGAAGGATTTCAAGTTTACACTAACGCGTCATATCAAGGAATGGGAGTGGTACTGATGTATCATAGGCATGTGATTGCATATGCTTCAAGACAGTTGAAGAAGCTTGAGATCAACTACCCGGTATATGATCAAGAATTGGGAGAGGTGGTGTTCGCCCTGAAGATTTGGAGACACTATCTATATGGCATCCACTGTGAAATCTTTTCAGACCACAAGAATCTAAAGTACGTGCATACACAGAAGGAATTGAATTTGAGACAGTGGTGGTGGTTAGAGTTTTTGTGCGATTATGAATTCACTTTGAACTACCACCCCGAAAAAGCAAACTCTGTAGCTGATGCTTTGAGCCGAAAGTTACCGGAATAAAATTCGGAGCCCTGATTTATGAGAATGGAGTTAGCCTGGATGCTCAAAGAGATGTAGATCACCTTGGTATACAAAGACCAATCAGAAGGGTATACAGAGTAATTAACCGCGATGAGCATAGTCTGTGATATTCGAGACCGAATCCGGGTGGAGAAAGGAAAGGATGCGGCTCTGGCCCCGTCAATCAAGTCAATTGAAGATGGGTTAACTAATGAGTACTCTCTAAAAGACGGACTCGTTCATCTCTGTGGCCGGCTTTACATTCCCGAGGGCGGTAAAATTCGGGAAGATATCCTGAGAGAGGCACACTGCACCTAGTATTTTGTGCATCCTGAAATTGCAAAGATGTACACCGACCTGCGGAAGACCATGTGTTGGCCGGGAATGAAGAGGGACATCCGATATTTTGTTACGCACTGCGAGGCCTGTCAAAGTGTGAAGGCAGAATGCTGGAGCCCCGGTGGGTTACTACAGTCATTGCCCATCCCCGAGTGGAAGTTCGAAGATGTCTCCATGGACTTCATCCACGGTTTGCCTCGCTCACACTCAGGGAATGATTCAGTATGGGTAATCATTGACCGCCTGACGAAGGTAGCCCAGTTTATTCCTATGAAGAAAGAAGCTCATGTGGATATTTTGGTACGCTTCTTTGTGGTGAAGTTCGTACGGTATCATGGTGTGCCAAAGAGAATTGTTTCTGATCGGGATGGTCCGTTTACCTCTAAAGAATGGAAGGCGGTGCAGGCGTATTTGGGTTCACATCTTACCTTTAGCACAACATTTCATCTTCAGACAGACGGACAGTTTGAGAGAACAATCAGAACATTAGAGGATCTATTGAGGCTGTGCGTATTGGATAGAGGAGAGCCGTGGGAAAGGCTCTTACCCCTGATGGAATTTTCATATAACAACAGTCACCAGGCCAGTATCAGAATGGCACCCCATGAAGCCCTATACGGAAGAAGGTGTAGAACCCCCTTGTCATGGGTACAGGATGAAGACCCGAAGGCTTTGGGAATTGAATACATTGATGACACTGATGAGTTTGTGAGACTAATACGGGACTGAATGCTTGAGGCTCAAAGTCATCAGGCAAAATATTATAATGCAAAGCACCAGATGGAAGAATTTCAAGTGGGCGACAAAGTGTTTTTGAAGATCAGGCCGACGCATGGAGTATCACGGGTACGTGGTGTGAAGAAGCTCAGCCCAAGGTACATTGTTTAACACCCCAAAAACCTTAAGTTGGAGTCAGGCTGGGTGACACGGCCTGGGACACGGGCGTGTCCCGTGCACACGGCCGTGTCCCAGGGTGTGTACTTTACTGTAGGCATCGACTCGAGTTCTCGAGATAGCACAGTCGACGATCATCGAGAGGCGACACGGCCTAGGACACGGGCGTGTCCTGCTCGGGTGAATACCGGGCGGCGTTGAGTGGAGCTGAGTGGAATGGCGTTGAGTGTGGAACACAGCCTGTGACACGTGCGTGTCACAGGGGCATGTTGGGCACACAGCCAAGGACACGGGCGTGTGCCTTAGACGTGTGCTTCTCGGGTGATTTGGGCCTGCGTTGAAAAGGTGACACGGCCAGTCACACGGTCGTGTCAAAGTTAACACGGGCGTGTCTGCCCTGTGACACGGGCGTGTTGGAGCCCGTGTTCTCTTTCAGTTTGAGTCGGTTCGCACACCGCTTGGGGGACACGGCCTGGGACACGGGCGTATCACAGGCCGTGTCAAGTCAAATTTGGACTTTGGGCAGATCTCGGCCATCCAATTATTTCTATTTGGATCCAACGGCCCAGGTGCTTTCCTGCAGTGATAAAGCTGAGGGTTTGCCTCTTCTCTCATTCTTATCAAGAGAGAAGAGAGAGCTTGGAGGAAGGAGAAGGAGGAGAAGAGCAAGGCTTTGGTGGTGCTCCCGCGGTCCGATTCGAGATCCGAGTCTAGTTTAGTGGAGGCAAAGCTGCTGCGGTGCTTTTCAACCGGCAAGATTTTTGATGGCTCCCAAGAGATCGTCAAGGGTAACGATCTTCCTTCTTGGACATGTGAAGTCCTTCTTTATGCATGAGTAAGGAATCCTCTCCACCAAAAGGTGGAATGAGTGAGTGATTCCGGTGGGTTGATAGTTGTTATCCCCTGTTGAGTCTGCATATAGACCCGGAAGTGTATAGTACGGGATAGACATACTGTGTGAAGCCCATCTTGACATGTTGGTCTGGATTGGTGATGTTGCATTTACGCACCGGAGAAGACTCCGCGTATACTCGTGTAGTTAGTGGGGTCGTTTGGTTGTACCTGTGAAGGGGAGTAGCAGGAAGTACTTGAATGTGGAACTCTAGGAAAATTCCCTTGTACTATTTGTGTTGTGGCTACAATATAGCCAGTTTTTGATGGACAATGAAGCCAGTCTTATTTGGACAGTGTGTCTAATGTGACGTCAGTCCTTGGCGGACATTATTGCGATTGGGAGCTGTGAGCTCTAAAAGGCCTCGTGCCGAACAGGAAAGGTGAAGCCGACCCGCGTCTTTTATTATAGCCGCAAGTACGATGTGTTTGGTGATGGCAAGGCGATTTGAGCAACGGGGGGTGGTGGATTTGTACCTGCGTTTTGTTGGATGTATAAGGAAGTGCCAAGGCATTGGGATTTCGTTAGCAGCATAATGAGAGTCTTAGGCATGCGCGCCATTAAGACTAAATGCTCAATGGTGTTGATCTCGGTTCGCCGATGTACCCAAAAGTGTGCCTGAGAGCACAGATCGTCGGGCCGGGTGTTCGACGGTTGTGATGGATTGCTTGTGCGTGAGAGCACAATATGTATAATATATGTCAATTGTCGTATTGCTCTGTAGGGAAGGAATGCCTCTGCCCCGGGAAAGGGGTAAGATTGTTATAAATTGGATAGCTGAATGCTGACCGTTGCCTTGTTTGCCACCTTCTGGGTGGATTGTCCCTGTGCCGGTGCTGGATAGCCGAGCAAAAAATGAAGGGCTGATCCCCCTGCTGTTGTTGTTGCCGCTCTTGCTGTTGCTGCTAGCCCTTGAAGACTAGCTATTGTATTTTCTTTTATTCATATATGGCCGGCCTGCGCACCGATGTCTGTAATCCATACTGTTTAAAGAGGAACTGTAAGGCCTTAAGACCAAACTGTAGTATTTTCTATCCCCTTATTTGAGTGGTTGTATATAACTTTTGTTTATATATATCTAGTGGATATTCCTGGTATGAGTTCAGCTAATTGTGTAACTATTCCGCTAGCATGCTCTATATTAGGATGCGTTGATGGTATTATCCTGTGACCTCACCATCTATTTGTGGCATATAGTGTGGGGCCCCGGCCGGACCTTCTATTATATGTTATTGAACGGGTGGAGTCATTACATATTGGTATCAGCTTCTCTCGGTCTTCCTCTTTCGAATTTATGGTCGAATTCTTTTGTGGGGTGGGGAGCACATGTCTGTGCGAACCGCTGTAACGCTAGTGAACTATGGAATATCCACTAAGAAATGCAAATACACTTGTTTGAGGAATCTGCGTGTTCCTACTTTGTTGTTATTTCTTGTGTATTGTCGCTAATGTGTGTCTTGTCCACCCATAGGTGACTCGTAGTGGTGCTGGGCAATCTGAGCCCCAGCGCTCTAATGAGAGTGCGACACCAGCTGAGGTGCCAACACCTCCTCCATCTGCGGAAACTGTTCGTTTAGTTGATGAGGCTCTATTTGCGATGATTCGGCCGACCGGGCAGGCGCCGCCGACAGTGGTGCCAGATCATGTTGGTGTCCGACCCAAACCGGTTGAGGCTGTGGATCCGCGAGCAGCTGAACGACAATTGAAGCAATTCATGAGCTTCAATCCGCCTACGTTCACGGGACTGGGATCCCCAATGCAAGCAGAGGACTGGTTATCGTGAGTCAAACTTATCTTGACGGCGATCAGGACGGAGGAAACTCAAAATGTCACTTTGGCCACCTTCTTGTTAGAAGGGGAGGCGAGGTTATGGTGGGACGAGGTTGAGTTACACCATTTGGCGGGCAGGCAATTGACTCAAGTATTGATTGAGGAGTTCTCTCACATGTTTTTGGCTAAACATCTACCAGCGGCACAATGCATTGCGTTGGAGAACGAGTTCCAGCGGCTAACGCAAGGAGAAAATAGCGTTTATGCGTACCTACATGAATTTACAAGATTGGGTCGGTATGCAGGAACAATCTTCGCCGATGAACAGTTCTATGAAGGATTGCGGGATGAGTTGAGGTTCCTTCTTTCTAGTTTAGTGAACCAGGGATTTCAGGCTTTGGTTGATACGGTGGGTGTGCTGGAGAAGGACATGAAGCTGGTGGAAGGCAGGAAGGACTTGGCTATGGCAAAGCCCGAGTTCAAAGCACCCCGCTCTGGCAAATCATACTACCAGAAGAAGTGGGGCAAGAGGTCCAAGCCTTCGGGGCAAACTTCTGTGAAGGTTACATCGTGAGCAACGTCGAGGCCGGAGTCTCGTACATGCTTTACCTGTGGCAAAGTGGGGCATATAGCCCGTGATTGTCAGGTTGCTAAACCCAAAGGAGAAAAGAACATGGGTGCGTTTTATGCTGAGAAGGGCAAAGCAGTGGTTGATTCCTCTGCATCTCAGGCGCATCCCAGAGTCTACAATCTTGGCCAACAGGAGGTTATCAAGCAATATGACGTCGTCACAGGTACGAGTTAAGTTAATGCTTGTTGTATTGATTGCATATTTTGTATGTAGCTTGTGCATGATGTGTGTGCTACATGCTTTGTCCTGATTTGGAACAATCCGGCGAGAGCCCTGTTTGATACGGGTGTTTTGCATTCTTTTCTGTCTAAGGACTTCGTAACTCAAGTTGTTGTACTGAGTCATGTGACGACAGATGGTGTAAAGGTGCTACTACCGAATGGTTGTATCATTCTTGCGGATAGGACTTGCGATGTAGACGTGCATATAGGACATCGAGATTTCGGATTGAGAGCATCCGTGCTGCCGCTATCAGAGTTTGATGTGATCTTTGGCATGGACTGGCTCTCGGAGCAGCATGCCTTGATTGATTGTAACTAAAAGGAGATCACATTGGGCCAGAATACCGAACTTGATACGAAGTTCGCTGGTATGCGAGGAGTAGGCGGGAACTTATTGTCTGCACTCCAAGTCGTTAGTGCTATTCGGAAGGGCACAGAGTTATTCTTCATGCTTATTAAGGCTGTTGAGCCAAAGGATAGTGTAAGTGAAGTTCCGATTGTGTCGGAGTTTGCAGATGAATTTCCTAAGGATCTTCCTGGGTTACTGCCCCAGTGGGATTGACTTCGCGATTGAGTTGGTGTCAGGTGCAAAACCTGTGGCCCGCTCACCATATCGCGTTGTGCCAAAGGAAATGGCTGAACTTAAATTCCAAGTGCAAGAATTGTTAGAGCAGGGATACATACGCCCAAGTATGTCACCTTGGAGCGCGCATGTTCTATTTGTGAAAAATAAAGACGGTAGTTTGCGATTATGTATTGACTACCGCGAATTGAATAAGCTGACAGAAAAGAACAAATATCCGATTCCACGAATCGATGACCTATTTGATCAGCTAGCGGGGTCAACCGTCTATTCAAAGTTGGATTTGACATCGGGATATTATCAATTGTGGATTCGGGAAGGTGACATTCTTAAGACAGCATTTGGGACACGCTATGGTCATTATGAATTCACGGTGATGCCGTTTGGCTTATGTAATGCGCCTTCGGTATTCATGGATCTAATGCACCAGATGTTCCGAGAGTACTCTAATTTATTCGTAATTGTGTTTATTGATGATATTCTTATGTACTCTCAGTTGGGAGATGATCATGCAAACCATTTGCGGTTGGTATTGCATACCCTGCGGAGGAATAAGCTGTATGCCAAGTTCTCAAGGTGTGAGTTCTGGCTATCGTCAGTGACTTTTCTGGGCCATGTGGTAAGTGGAGAGGGCATAATAGTAGATCCGACAAAGATAAGTGCCATACGGGATTGGCCAGTGAAGTCTTCAATGGCCGAAGTCAGGAGCTTTCTTGGCCTGGCAGGCTACTATAGACGGTTTGTGGAAAACTTCTCACTGACTGCTTTACCTCTGACCACGTTGACGAGAAAAGATCAGAAGTTCGTTTGGACGTCGGAGTGCGCACGAGCTTTTGAAGAGTTGAAGAGTCGTTTGACCACGGTGCCTGTATTGACATCGCCATGTGGTACAGACGGCTATGAGATCTATAGTGATGCTTCAGGGAGCGGCTTAGGCTACATTCTTCTGTAATTTGGTAAAGTGATTGCTTATAGCTCACGCCATCTAAATGTGCATGAACGGAACTACCCCATCCACGATTTGGAGTTGGCAGCGGTAATCTTTGCGCTAAATTTGTGGCGGCACTATCTTTATGGCATTAAATTAGATATATATACAGATCACAAGAGCCTAAAGTATTTGTTAGATCATAAGGATCTGAATATACGACAACGGAGGTGGATGGAGTTCCTTGGGGACTACACTTTCGATAATCACTATACTCCCGGGAAGGGAAATGTGGTCGCTGATGCCTTGAGTCGTAGGATGCTAGTACGGGAAAACTGGTTGTAGAGACATGATGTGCGGCTAATCCAGGAGATGGAAGCATTAGAGATATCTTGTGTTGACAAGGATGCTATGGCCGACGCATACTTGAACTGGACGGAGGTACAATATGGCCTTGCGGACAGAGTTCGGCGAGCAACGGAGCTTGATGAAAGTCTCCAACGTTATGCAAAGGATGGTCCTGGTGACCAATTCTCCTAGGATGATGGATTGTTGCGAAAAGATGGTCGATTGTGCATCCCAAGTACGGGGAAGTTGAGAGAAGAGATGATGTATGAAGCGCACTTTACCAAGTACTCAATTCACCCTGGGAGCACAAAAATGTACAGAGACATGAAAAAGTTGTTCTGGTGTCTTTGACTAAAGAAAGACATAACACGTTATGTGGCAGAATGTCACACTTGTGCTTTGGTAAAAGCAGAATGCCAGAAGCCTTGTGGTTTCTTGAAGTCGTTACCGATTCCGGAGTGGAAGTTTGATGATATTTCAATGGATTTCGCGCATGGGTTGCCGAGATCTCAACGCGGTCATGACTCTATCTGGGTGATTGTAGACCGGTTGACAAAATTGGCTCACTTCCTTCCAAAAAGAGAGATGATTCAGTGGAAACCTTGGCTAAGCTCTATGTGGAACAGATTGTTCGACTGCACGGTGTTCCTCAGATCATTGTCAGTGATCGTGATGGCCGATTCACCTCAACTGATTGGAGGCTAATTCATCAAATGTTGGGCACAAAATTAGCATTCAGTACGGCCTTTCATCCCCAAACGGATGGCCAGACTGAGCGAACCAACAGGACGATGGAAGATATGCTTCGTATGTGTGCCCTTGATTTCGATAAGAAATGGGAAGAGTACATTTATTTGGTAGAATTTTCCTATAATTACACCTACCAAGCGAGCATCGGTATGGCACCGTTTGAGGCTCTATATGGTCATAAATGTCGTACACCATTAGCTTGGGCAGAGGTAGGCGAATCCAAGCTGAATGGGCGAAAGGAAGTCGAAGAAGCTACCTCGATAATATGCTATATTCGGGAGAGGCTATTGATAGCCCAGGATCGACAAGCAAAGTACTATAACGCCAAGCATCGGAACGTGGAGTTCACGGTGGGCGATTTGGTCTATTTGAAGATCAAACCCTTCAAAGGCATATCTCGGATTCGGCGGTTGAAAAAGCCAAGTCCCAGATACCTTTGTCCGTTTGAAGTGGTGGAGCGAGTCGGGGAAGCTGCTTATCGGCTAGCGCTTTCAGTAGAGTTGAGTGGATTGCATGATGTATTCCACATCTCAGTACTTCGCAAAGCCATCAAGGATCCAGCTCAAATAGTTGAGAATGATCGTGTACGGTCGAGTATGGGCTAACGACGAAGGTTAGACCCATTCAGATCGAGGATCGAGCTGAGAAACAGTTGCAGAACAAGATAATCGGGATGGTCAAAGTCTAGTGGGACAATTGTGGCCGTGAGGAGCTAACATGGGAGCGAGAGCAGACCATGCGAGTTGAGTTTCCCGAACTTTTTGTATAAACTATTGGCCGTGTACATTTTGTTATAACAGATCTTTTAACATTATAGCTTTGTGATTCTTGTTTCTTTGCTGAGTACAAATTTTGGGATGAAATTTATCTTAAGGGAGGGAGGATTGTAACACCCCAAAAACCTTAAGTTGGAGTCAGGCTGGGTGACACGGCCTGGGATACGGGCGTGTCCCAGGGCGTGTCCCATGCACACGGCCTGCGACACGGGCGTGTCCACGGGCATGTCCTTTAATGTAGGCGCCGACTCGAGTTCTTGAGATAGCACGGTCGACGATCGTCGAGAGGCGACACGGCCTGGGACACGAGCGTGTCCCAGGGCATGTCCTGCTTGGGTGAATACCAGGCGGCGTTGAGTGGCGTTGAGTAGAATGACATTGAGTGTGGAACATGGCCTATTACACGGGCGTGTCGCAGGGGCGTGTTGGGCACACGGCCAAGGACACGGGCGTGTGCCTTAGCCGTGTGCTTCTCTGGTGATTTGGGCCTGTGTTGAAAAGGTGACACGGCTAGTCACACGGCCGTGTCAAAGTTGACACGGGCATGTCTGCCCTGTGACACGGGCGTGGTTGAGCCCGTGTTCTGGTTAAGTTTGAGTCGGTTCGCACACCGCTTGGGGGACACAGCCTGGGACACGGGCGTGTCACAGGCCGTGTCAAGTCAAATTTGGACTTTTGGGCAGATCTCGGCCATCCAATTATTTCTATTTGGATCCAATGACCCAGGTGCTTTCCTGCAGTGATAAGGCTGAGGGTTGGCCTCTTCTCTCATTCTTATAAAGAGAGAGGAGAGAGCTTGGAGGAAGGAGAAGGAGGAGAAGAGCAAGGCTTTGGTGGTGCTCCCGCGGTCCGATTCGAGATCCGAGGCTAGTTTAGTAGAGGCAAAGCTGTTGCGGTGTTTTCCAATCGGCCAGATTTTCGATGGCTCCCAAGAGATCGTCAAGGGTAATTACCTTCCTTCTTGGACATGTGAAGTCCTTCTTTATGCATGAGTAAGGAATCCTCTCCACCAAAAGGTGGAATGAGTGAGTGATTCCGGTGGGTTGATAGTTGCTATCCCCTATTGAGTCTGCATATATACCCGGAAGTGTATAGTACGGGATAGGCATGCTGTGTGAAGCCCATCTGGAAATGTTGGTCTGGATTGGTGATGTTGCATTTACGCACCGGAGAAGACTCCGCATATACTCGTGTAGTTAGTGGGGTCGTTGGGTTGTACTTGTGAAGGGGAGTAGCAGGAAGAACTTGAATGTGGAACTTCAGGAAAATGCCCTTGTGTTGTTTGTGCTGTTGCTACGATATAGCCAGTCCTTGATGGATAATGAAGCCAGTCCTATTTGGACAGTGTGGCTAATGTGATGCCAGTCCTTGGCGGACGTTATGGGGATTGGGAGATGCGAGCTCTAAAAGGCCTCGTGCCGAACAGGAAAGGTCAAGCTGACCCGCGTCTTTTATTATAGCCATAAGTACGATGTGCTTGGTGATGGCAAGGTGATTTGAGCAACATGGGGTGGTGGATCTGTACCTGCGTTTTGTTGGCTGTACAAGGAAGTGCCAAGGCATTGGGCTTTCGTCTGCAACATAATGAAAGTCTTAGGCCTGCGCACCATTAAGACTAAATGCTCAATGATGTTGATCCCGGTTTGCCGGTGTACCCAATAGTGAGCTTGAGAGCACAGATCGTCGGGCCGGGTGGCCGACGGTTGTGGTGGATTGCTTGTGCATGAGAGCACAATATGTATAATATCTTTCAATTGCTGTATTGCTCTACAGGGAAGGAATGCCTCTGCCCCGGGAAAGGGGTAGGATTGTTATAAATTGGTCAGCTAAATGCTGATCGTTGCCTTATTTTCCACCTTCTTGGTGGATTGTCCTTGTGCAGGTGCTGGAGAGCTGAGCGGAAAATGAAGGGATGATTCCCTTGTTGCTGTTATTACCGCTCTTGCTATTGTACCTAGCCCTTGAAGGCTAGCTATTGTATTTTCTTTTATTCATGTATGGTCGGCCTGCGCGCCGATGTCTGTAATCCATACTGTTTAAAGAGGAACTGCAAGGTCTTAAGGCTAAACTGTAGTATTTGTTATCCCCTCGTTTGAGTGGTTGTATATAACTTTGGTTTATATATATCTAGTGGATTTCCTGATATGAGTTCAGCTAATTGTGTAACTATTATGCTAGCATGCTCTGTGTTAGGATGCGTTGATGGTATTATCCTGTGACCTCACCGTCTGTTTGTGGCATATAGTGTGGGGCCCCGACCGGACCTTCTATTATATATTATTGAACGGGTGGAGTCGTTACATGTTGGGCCATACATTATATTGGAAAGGATTTGCCTGTTAGCCTATCGGTTGGAGTTACCTCCAGAGCTAGAGAATCTTCATGATGTATTCCATCTGTCGTCACTTCGAAAGGCGTTGTTGCGGCCCGATCAATATGTTCCCACCACTGACGGAGTAGTTGCGACTGATAGGTCAGTGCGACTAGAGCCTGTGCGGATAGTAGACAACGAGATAAGGATTTTGCACCGCAAAAGTGTTCCTTTCATAAAGGTACTGTGATCTAATCATGGGAAGAAGGAGTATACATGGGAGCCGGTGGACTTGAGGCAAAAGCGCTACCCGGAGATGTTTCATCAAGGTAATCTTTAAAGGAACATTTTATTTTATTTTATGCTTTTCTCTCCCCATAGTCTTAGCCTGATTTCGGGGACAAAATCTTTTATTTTGTTTATAGGATTTGTAATGTCCCGATTCGCGCTAGGCCCCTCGTGCGCGCTTTTGAGTCAAGAGAGCTGACTTGGGATCAGGGAGTGCAGTCGACTAGGCTTACACTCGTGTGGAAAAGAGAAATTGGTCCAAAATTGGACACGGGTAGAGATACGGGCGTGTCCCTACCCGTGTGCATCGAGTAGAACTCAAGAGGCGTTGAGTGGAACTCGATAAGGCCTGTCTCGAGTAGGACACGGGTGTGTCCCTACCCATGTGTGTCAAGTGGAGATCAATGAAATATGTCCCGAGCAGGACACGAGTAGAGACACGGGCATGTCCCTACCCGTGTACATATCTCTAGGAAGCCGGTTGTGTCTCCCAAGTAGGACACGGGTAAGAACATAAGCATGAACACGGTCGTATCGCGTGACATGGGTAGTGGACACGGGCGTGTTCCTACCCGTGTTGGTGTCCAAATGACACTTTAACCGTCGACACTGATTCACCCAAGCAGGATACGGGTAGGGATACGGGCGTGTCCGTACCCGTGTCGTTTCTAAATAAAAAGAGGGAAATGGAACCCTAGCCGTTTTTAATTCTCTTCCAAGCCATTTTCTGGAGAAACTACTGGAGGAGGGAAGGAGTTGCTGGAATCAACTATACTCCGTGAAGAACCGCCGCCGCCTCCAAGGAGAAGAAGTTGCCGCCGCGAAGGGTGACAAGATCCATGACCGGAAATGGTGGAACCTCGGAAACGAGGTGAGCTTCCTCCCCTCTCCTTTGGTGCTAGATCTATAGTTATTCCTACGTGAGATGTCAACTCAAAAGATTCTAGACTTGTGAGATGATGATATTCCTAAGAAGAGGCCATTCTAGGGCTTGTGCTCTATGGATAGTGATGTCTTCAACCTCTCTTTCTTTCTATGTGATGATAGGGAGATAGTTTTGTGAAGAGAAATGGCCTCATGAGGGTGAATAAGGGAAGAGGAATTTCTGATGTGATTTAGGAAGATCGGCTAGAGGAGGAAGATGAACCGATGCTGTTCATTCCGCCTTAAGATGCGTGTAGAAATCTGTGTTTTGCACGCGGCGATCTTCTTGGCTATTTTCAAAAATGATATGGCAAGATCTGGGCTTTCAACTGAACATGAAAGTTGTAACCCATGGAAAGATTTTTCCATAGAGGGGTTACATGCTTTCACCGGATTATTATAGCCTCGGTAATCTCCGGTCGAAGTTGTTGTCCAGAAGGTGTTCTACACCTGAATTTCCTGGGTTGGTGTAGAATTGGGTTTGGACTCTGTAGAGATCTTGTAACAAATCGACGTTGAGGTTTTGGCGAATTATAATATGTCTAACCGTGATAATTCAACGAGTGATGAAATTGTTGGATAGACCCCACATAAACAATGGTGTAATGAAATGGAATTGAACGAAACGATTTGGTGGGGGTTAGTGAACGAATGGTAATTCATCGATTAATAATAAGATTGCCTTGAACTTGTGTATTTAGTCGGTGTTGATTGTTATGAACATGTGTTGTTGATAGCTAGATGATTAACTCATGTGCGCACAAATTATTGAGTTTGGTAAAAGAGTTGTAATCGGTGATGTAAAAGTTATGTGACCATAGTTTAGACGTAATCATGTTGGCCGAAAGAGTGATGCATGGTCATGAGGCTTGTCATATAGGGAAGTCTAAGACGGTCCATTGTATGAGGTGGTTTGCCACCTGTGTTTGTGGTAAACCCTTAAGGTGCCTTGGGCACAGGATTGTGAAAGGGTGTGAGTGCGGGTGTTTTATTGCACTGGTTGGTAATGTTGAGAAGAGTTGTAAATGGATGGTGGGGCTTGGTCCTCAGTGTTCATGTCCCGAGGCTCCTTTTGTGCCAAGTGGACGGTCGGGCTTGGTCCTCGTGTTTGATCTAAGGCTCCTTCTGTGCCACGATGATGTGGCATTGCACGTGGTGTGAGTCTACACGCAGTGTCGTAATCCCGAGTTAAGGATAGTTTGGCAGGTCTACGGGCTCGCCAATCGTCACACCGATGGGAGTTGACAAATAGACTTTGGGCGGTTGGGCTTGGTCCTCGGTGCTCACTCCCAAGGCTCCTTTCGTGCCAAGTGAACGGTTGGTATTGGTCCTCATGTTTCTTCTAAGGCTCCTTCCGGGTCACAACATAGGCCAGTTTGGGGCTTAGTTCTTGGTGCACATCTACCTAAGACTCCTGCTGAGCCGTAGTACGCATGTGAGCTACGTTGTTGTGTTCTTAGCATTGAGGCGTACGAAGTCCTAGGCTTGGTAGTGTGGATGCCAGCTTAGTAGTGGAGATGCCCGCTCTACTATCACTGTCTATCCACGACGAATGACGCCTGAGAGGTTAGCTACCTGCTCGAATAGTAGGAACTATAAGTCTGTGTTGACATAGCGACTGCATGCGCGTGATCATGGGTGAGTCATTGCATTGCATACATGTCATTACACTTCATTGCATACACAAGATCCTCATTGTATAAGTTTGTATGGGAACTCCTATACGATGAGTTACTTACTATTGAACGATCCTCAACTTATATATTTGTATGGGCATTCATATAAGTTGAGTTACTTTCTGTTGTAGCTTTATATATTCTTATGTTACTGTAGATGGTAGAATACCTTGAATAAGATGTTACTCACTTATTAAGCTGCTTTACGTACATGTTGATATTCAATCTATACCATCTGCTTGTACTTATGCTTACATACTTGATATATATTGTACCTTCGTTCATTTCTCCGCCCGGTGCCGAGGAGTCGTCGGGGGGAGCGAATGTGAATGCCGCTTTGTCTTTATGACTAACGGTTGCTAGGTCTTCCTTTTTAGGAGGAAACCCCGCAGGTAGAGCAGCCGCAGATTATGCAGCAGGATAGCCAGGTCAGGACGACAGGGCCTGAAGGGACGGTGTCGTCGCTACCGTCGATTACTGATGTGAGTGTGAGAGATTTTTCATGTAGCCCTTTTAGGCAAGGTTTTTACGTACTCTGATTTTAGAAGTTTTTTGTAGCTTCTTTATATGTTATACTTCTGGACAATTATATGCTTTGTGTGGATTTGACTTCTAATTTTTATTCTGGTTGGGTTGACATGATTGATATTGGTAAAGGCCGATAGAATAGGCGTCTTATTATACAGGCTAGCCTGAGTGCTAGTGTTACCGCAAGGCGGTTGTTCTGGGCATAAGACTCCCCTCGTGCCATGTTTTGTGTTCTAGGGAGGGGGTCTTACATGCTGAGAGTCTTCGACTTCTTGACGACGAAGCTCTTTTATTCTTTTCTCTTTCCCTTGAAGGATTTCTTCTCCTCTTTCCTGGAGCCTTCCTTCTTCTTATATGGGCACTCAACAATCATGTGACCTGGTTTGTTACAGCAGTATCACACAATGTAGAGGAAGAAAATTTATTCGGTTTTGATTTATACATGTCTTCCTTTTGTATTTTTTCTTTGATCGATCTCCATCTCGACGAGATTTTCGGTAGTCAGATAAAGACGACTGCTTTTTCATCTATCTCCTCTTGTTGAGCAGTTTCTTGAAATGCTTGGATATAAGAGAAAATTCTTCATCTGATAGCTCGGAGCCTGACGTGCTTGGCTCAGAGTCTTCTGGAGTATCAGCAGCTCGTGTCCTTATTGGTGACACAACTTTAGACTTCCTTGAACCTTCAGCTTTTAGAGCCACTAACTTGTCTCTGCTTGAAGTTCTGTCACATTGCTACTTCTTCTTCCTGGTATTCATCAGGAGTTCGTTGGAGAGCGATTTGCCCAACAAGTTCTGTGGGTCAATTTCTGGCAAATTCCCAAAATCCCTAATGACAACAACTTTGGTATCCCAGTCCTTAGTCAGGGATCTTAGAAATTTGTCGTTGAGTTCACCATTAGTGAATTTGCGACCATAGTTCCTGAGACCATTGACGATCTTAAAAATTTTCTCAAAGCTTTCAACAATAGTATCACTTGATCCTTGCTTAAATGCTTCGTATTCTTGATTCAACAAAGATATTCGATCGTCTCGAACTCCTCGGTCCCTTCCATCAGAACTATGAGACAGTCACACATTTCCTTGACAGATTTGTAGTGGAATAGGTTTTGCAATATCGAGTCGTCCACTACACTTGCGATAATATTCTTAGCCTTCTTGTCCAAGGAGACCAAGGAAATCTCATCCCAAGTTAAATCCATCATTTTCTTGGGGATCATAATTTCTGGATTTATAGCTGAGGCTTGAGTAGATATATGTGGTCCTTTTTCCACTATTTGAAAAATTCTTGGATCAGCAGCTTCTTTGAAGAACCTGACTCTTTCTTTCCACATGGAAAAATTCTATTTAGTGCATACAGACAGCTTTATAGATGACATGTCCTTCCTTCTATCCATGGCTACTCAGCGGAATCTATAAACGCTAGATCAGGGATCTTGTTCAAGGTGTTGACTTTATATCGAACAAAACCTCCCTCTGATACCAATTGAAAGTATCTAGTGTCTACCTAAATCATCTAGAGGGGGTGAATATGGGATGTATGTGTCTTTTCGAGGAATAAGAATAACTTAAAAATCAAGCACACCAACACCGAGATTTATAGTGGTTCCCTGAGTTGCGTACGTCCACTTTCCCGCCTCGTCTATCTACCACGAAGGGCTAAATTCAGCTACTTTACCTTTCTCATATTACAATGAATCTTACACCTCGGAGCCACAAATCCTACAACTCGGAGACGACGGTCCTACCACTTGATCCACAACCAGATCTACACACTCAATCCACAAACGGATCTACAAACTCGATCCACAAACGGATCTACAATAAATCCTTTGTAAGATCTGAAGACTTTAGTCTGTCGTTCTTCGAAAAATGTTGATCTTGATTTTACTTGAAGAACAAGGGGAAATCTAAAATCTTTGGGAGATCTTGAACCATTACCCATCAATCGACACGATCTGGAGAAGTGAAGATCTGAAAGAGATAAACGATTCTGCCACGTAAGTCGATGAAGACGAAGAACCTTGCACGTCGCCGACGGCCGATTGGGGAGAAATTTGCGAATCGCACGGAGTGTCGGCCGTCTGTTTTTTTTTTGATTCGCATTAGTCAAATTTGACCTGGATGGCCCTAGTAATATCAAACTCTGTGCGATTCGTGTCAGTCAGATTGTACCACTCAAAGTAGCATTCTATTTCCATAACCTAGTCTAGAAAAGCTTGGGGTTCTCCCAATCCATCGTATGATGGGGGTTTGACCCGGACGGCCCTAGTAATATCAAACTTGTACAGTGCTCGCGGAACTTGTTCATTATTATTGTTAATGTTATGGTTATTATTTCCTTCCACACGTTGGTTGGCGGGTTGATTACGGGGAGCCGCGAGATTTAATCTCAGTTCGTGAAGCGTTTCCCTAATTGTCGTCATTTGTTCACTAAAATTCTGGCGGAGTTCCTCAAGCGTTGTGAGACCGTGACCCGCATCCATTTCGTCCTCCATATTGGAAGAAGATGGGAAATACTCCGTACCTAATCTAGTGCGCATGCAAAGAAACAATAGTTCTGTCCTAAGAAAAGAACAACAGAAGGAATTGTTCCCGCTTAATATCTAGGGTGGAAAAATGTTTTTTTTTATTTTCTTACTGAAAATAAATAAGAGACTATTAAATTTTTTTGCAGAAAAATAAAATTTTTTGGCCGTTATTGGCATACCAGATTTTTTTTTTGTAATTTTGACAAACGACGTGCAAGACAAGTGCGTGTTGACAAACCAAGCAAGAGGGGGAGTGTGCCAATTAGGAAATTGACATGAACCTCTCTCTGATACCAAATTAATTCAGGCCCACACGTTGACACCGTGAAAACTACGGACTCAGAACGATTGCCTCTCTACGATCGAATTTCACACTTGCACTAATTTCATGCAGCGCATACGCCAAGCAATAATTTTAGTTAAATGCTAACGTACGGGTAGCCAAACCGATTAGGATCAAATAAAAGGCTATATGCCAATATATTTTTCGGCTAAAAGGACCCACCCGGTCCGATCGAGCGAAGGTTGTACCAAAAGAGTTCTACCAAAATTTTCGATTCAGAAAACAGTAGATCTCGCCCAACAAAAAGGAAACGTGGTTCACCAAACCCCTTGAACTTAAATGAAATTAAGATGAAAAACAAAACAATCAAAGAAATCCACGATCAATCCAACGTTTCAAAGATCACGCCAAAATTGTCTTCGTCATCATCTTCATCTATGACATTTTGGTCTACTCATAGACAGAGGTAGAGCAAGTTGAACACTTGGCCTTGGTGCTAAAGAAATTAAAGGAGCATGTCTTGTTTGCTAAGTTCAGCAAGTGCGAATTTTGGCTCTGAGAAGTTTCCTTCTTGGGCCATGTGATTAGTGGTGCTGGACTAGCTGTGGACCCAGCCAATGTGTGTGTCATGAAGGAATGGTCGTCTTTGAAGTCAGTGGACAATGTGCAGAGTTTCCTTGGACTTGTTGGGTATTATCGCAAGTTCGTGAAAGGATTCTCAAAGTAATCCTTCCTCTTACTGCTTTGACAAAGAAAGGCGTTCCATATGTGTGGACACTCCAGTGCAAAGCTACATTTCAAGAACTGAAAGATAGGCTTACAACCGCACCCATTCTAGCCCTTCCATCTAGGAAGGAGGGATTTCAAGTTTACACCAATGAATACTATCAAGGGATGGGAGAAGTGTTGATGCAACACGGGCATGTGATCGCTTATACTTCAAGATATTTGAAGAAGCATAAAGTTAATTATCCGGTACATGATTTGGAGCTGGAAGCCGTGGTGTTCCCCTTAAAGATCTGGAGGCACTATTTAAATGGCGTCCACTGCGAGATCTGTTCAGATCATAAGAATTTAAAGTATCTCCATACTCAAAAGGAGTTGAATTTGAGGGAGCGGCGATGGTTGGAATTTTTGTGTGATTACGAGTTTACTTTGAATTACCACCCCAAGAAAGCAAACTCCGTAGCAGATGCTTTGAGCAGAAAAGTACCGTAGTCGAGCTCTGAGTCTCGGATAATGAGTATGGAATTGACTCGAGTGCTCGAGGAGATGGGGACCACATTGGTATGTAAGGATCACTCTGAGAAGTACACAGAGTACTTGGATGCCATGAGCATAATTTGTGATATTCTAGATCGGATTCGGGCAGGCAAGGGAAGGATGCTGCTCTCGCCCTCGTGATTAAGTCAATTTAAGATGGATCTGCTAAGGAGTATACTCTAAAGGACAGCCTCGTTCATTTTCATGGCCGGCTCTAAATTCCCAAGGACGGTGAAATCTGGGAAGATATCTTGAGAGAAGCACATTGCTCCAGATATTCAGTGCATACTGTGATTTACAAGATGTATAGTGATTTACGAAAGACCATGTGTTGGCCAGGAATGAAAAGGGACGTCAAGTATTATATTACCCACTGTGAGGCTTGTCAGAAGGTGAAGGTGGAGTGCATGAGCCCTGGAGGATTATTACAGTCATTTCCCATCCCTAAGTGGAAGTTCGAGGATATCCCCATGAACTTTGTTCATGGGTTCCCTCGCTCGCGCTTTGGGAACGATTCAGTTTGGGTAACTGTGGATCGCTTAACGAAAGTTGCCAGATTCATTCCAATGAAGAAGGAAGCGCATGTTGATGTCTTAGTGCATCTCTTTATGGAGCAGTCTGTTCAGTACTATGTGGTGCCTAAGACAATTGTCTCTGATCGTGATGGTCACTTTACCTTTAAGGAATAGAAGGAAGCTCAAGCGTACCTGGTTTCTCTCCTTACCTTCAGCACATCTTTTCATCCTCAGAAAGACGGCCAGTCTGTGAGGACTATTAGAACCATGGAAGAATTATTGAGATTATGCGTGTTGGATAGAGGGGAGCCATAGGAAAGGCTCTTACAGCTGATGGAATTTTTATATAACTACAGTCACCAAGTTAGCATCGAGATGTCACCCCTCGAAGAGCTTTATGGTAGGAGGTGTAGGACTCCATTGTAATGGGTACAGGATGAGGATCCAAAGATTTTGGGATAGAGTATATTGATGACACTGATGCTATGGTTAGGCTGATACCAGAGAACATGGTTGAGTCTCAAAGTCGACAAGCAAAATATTATAATGTGAAGCACCGGATGGTAGAATTTTAAGTGGGTGACAAAGTGTTCTTAAAGATCAGGCTGTTGAATGGAGTGTCATGAGTACATGGTAGAAAGAAGCTAAGCCCGAGATATGTGGGGTCGTATGTGATATTGAAAAGGATTGGCCCTTTGTCCTATCTGCTGGAGCTATTACCAGAGATTCAGAATTTGTAAGACGTATTCCATGTGTCGTCACTTCGAAAAGCACTACTTCGGCCTGATCAACATGTTCACACCACCGATGGAGCAGTGGCAACTGATTGATCTGTTCGACTAGAGCCGGTGAGGATAGTGGACACGAGACAAGGAACTTGGGTCTGAAGAATGTTCCTTTGGTTAAGGTATTGTGGTATACTCATGGGAAGAAAGAGTATACTTGGGAGCCGGTGGACTTGATGCAAAAGCGCTACCCTGAGTTGTTTTTCCAAGTTATATTTAAAAGCACATTTTACTTTTCATGCTTTACTTCCCTATAGCCTTAGCCTAAATTCGGGGATGAAATATTTTATTTTATTTATAGGATTTGTAATGTCTCATTTCGCGCTATGCCCCTTGCAAGCGTTCTGAGTCAAGAGACTTGACTCAGGCTCGAGGTACATTGGAGGCAGGCGCCGAGTACATTGGCTGAAGGGTTAGGGTTGAGTGATACTAAACAAATCGTGGGGGAGTGGACTTAAGATAAATCGACCAAGGGAAATTCATCGGATATCGTCAAGGATATTGATGCACTTTTGGCAAGTGTACCGATCGTATCAAGTAATAAAGTTGAGGAGTTGAATCCCAGGATATCAATCTCTCGAGGAGTGCAGGTAGGGAGTGTGACTTCGCTATAAAAAGAAGGATTGCAAGTGTCAATGTAAACAAATGGGTTTAGATTTTTTGTTTCCTAATTTTAACACTAATAAATCTATTGTGGGTCGCCTTCACCGCATCGCTTGGGTGGATTACTTAAATGAGAAAAGAGGAGGATGAAAAAACCATTGAGGGTTACAGTCACCTCTTTGCCACGCACGCTCCTAACAATAGTTAGGACGGCACTAACACGGCAAGAACACAAAATATGGAAGCGCACCAACACAAACTAGAACTAAAATATATCAACACATAGACATGTTGAAATCATTAAGCAAATCAAGTTCTTACTCATCAAACAAACAACCATGCAGTCAAGAATAAAGGTACTACAAGAGAAGGAGAAGAGATACAACCAAACGCACGAAGACTTTCCGAGATTCGCGGTCGTAGCCAAGGGTTGTCAGGCCTTATCCGTGCTCGGTCTACGAATGATGTCCGGGGTTGAGAAGGGTTGTCACTTCCTTCTATTAGCCCTTCTTCTTCGTGAATATCTGTCAGGTTAAACCTGGCTGGAGAACTCCACGTATGCAGCACCAAAGAGCTTGAAACGGTGCTTTGAGGTTGGAGAAGATGATGCCGGCCGGAGATGAAGCTATTAAGAGCTTTTGGAGGGAGATTGGTGGTCGGACGAGTTCTTAGTGGAGGAGAGAGAAAAAAATGGCAGGAGGAAGCTTTTCCCGCTCAGAGGAGCAGAAATGGTGGGTGGATCCTTTGGGAGAATGAGATCTGCGGCTTAAATAGAAAAGTCAGAAATAATGGTCACGCACGGTAAGGCACATGACCGTACGTTAACAGTGCGTTATTTAATTACAGAACAGGCTTCTGGAGGAAGAAGAAGCGTTGACCCGTGCGTTACCTCGCGCACGGACGCTTCCGGCCGTGTGTGAAGGAAATCGCACGGGTAACCACAGAGAGCAGAATTTTCCGGCAAGCAGGTGGAACCGTGCGTTTTACTTGCACGCGAGCACTTCCGCACGTGTGTGAGCAAATCACACGATTAACCACGGAGAAAAATAAAACAAGGAAGCTATATGAAAATCGTGCGTTTCCTTCGTGCACGATTTAGAAGAAACCGTGCGTTAACCGTGCATTAAGATCGTCAAGCACAGCTCGACGAAATTCGTCGAGTTCCACTCGACTTTCTTCCATCGAGTAAAACACACGATTTGGAAGAAAATGTGCGCTAAGGAAACATACGACCGTGCATTTTCCACAAATTAGAATTCCTGCCTTGGGGAAAACGCACCACCTGCACAGCAAAAACCAAAACGGGAGCACTTACCCCCGACTACAAAATGCGTAATTACACACCCTTGGGCCAAAGCGATGCACAAAGTGGTCCTTGACCGATCGAAGCAAATATAACCGATTTCAGGTAAAAAAAACAGTACACAAGTGAGAATACAGGCCCAGATGAGTTCGAAAAACCCTATATAAATCGAACTCATCACACCACCAGACTTAAACATTTGCTCGTCCCGAGCAAATCATCACTCTGTTGACTAGAAAATAGTTAGCTGGCTTAGTAATTTCTAAATAAAGTATTGAGAGAAATCAAATAAATCATGGGCATAGAAAATATAATAGAAAAACTTTTTAATTTTACTATAGAATTTATACTTTTCGACAGGCGTAAATAAATATTGTATCTACTCAAAATTGGAATTCTGGAGAATCGTTCGGTCATACGTAGGAATATAGTAGGCTGGCCACTCAGATGAGCATTGCCAAAGACTGAGGTTCGGGATCACCTCCAAAGAAATCCATCAATGTCAGGGACCATACGCTTCCCCATTCACACTCTCTCTGTGGTACTAGTTCGACTCAAGCGTGAATCCGTAGGACTTTAGGATAATCATGGGGCTTGGGTGTATACATAGGTAAGGATGCACAAGGATAAAAAATGATGTCTACGCACAACCCAAATGAGCACATACAAAAATTATCCTCAAACCAACAAAAATTGCAGGTGCACCACACCACCAGACTTGAACTTGACTAAAAGTGTGTGTGCAACGCCTACCACCACAGCAATAATGCAAATGGAATTTTCTTTTTAACTATCTTATTTCGTATCAAACAATATTTTTCTCTTTTTTTTCTTTTTTTAAAAAACCACATTCAGCACATATTATCATGAGAAGTCCAACTCACAATCACATAACAGTACCATAGCAACAACACCAAATGCAAGAAGTAACATACTAATAGCTCGAGATAGGGGCATGCTACTGGAAAAGGCTTTTAGGTATTGGTGATCGCGGAGTAAGGATGAATCAACAGGATGGATAGGCACAACATAGGCTAATAAGGATTAACGTTAGGATGGGGTACAAAGCTCAACCGGGCCAAAATGATGGCCTACATCACGCTCACGCTTGACTAACCATGCACTAATGCTTTGAGAGTAGCTTGGGGCAAGTTCTTAGCCACAGAGAAAGATGATCCTTCCTCCCGACTCGAGCAAAACGAGTCTAGTGATGGCTACACACATCCCTACACTACCATTCGATTACGCCGCATTAAACATTTTTGAGTAGTACAAACAATATTTATATCTGAAAAAAAGTATAAATCTACGAGCATAAAGAAAAATTACATCTATATTATTTCTACACAGACCATGAGTACTCGATTAGGAGCACTGCACGAGTTTTGCACTACTCTATCCTAAAATCCTAAGTCAGCACCGCTATTTTAAAGTTTACACATAAGCAATGCATTTGACTCAAGCCACGCGCATGGTTAAGATCGTGCTCATGTGGGTGTAGGTGCACAATGCTGACGAGAATACATTAAACAGAAAATCAAAATGTGCTTTTGGTATGCAAGTGAAAGTGAAGCATGTGCACGGGTAACCGCATATCTCTCCCTCACCAGATTTAATCTAAACAACCTAACATAAGATTTGTAATAAAATTAATGAAATAAAAGTTCTGGGAGAGGTTACCCCATACTAAGCAAATGAGCATACCAGAAGATTGACGTTATTTTCAGTAGAAAGTCCACGGCCCCAAATGAACTCCACCTGCAAAAGAGATTACCTCCAAGCATAGCACGAATACAATAAACATGATTCACAGCAGCATAATTGAGTAATTTAAAAGCAGCGAAATTGGGTTGTCTCCCATAAGCCTTTTTCTTTACCGTCCTTAAGGAGGACCAAATACCTGTATTAGCAGTCTTATATAATGTTCAGAGCATAATTTCAATACGTAAAGAGAAAGACTAAAATCTCATACAGCTATAAGCAAAAATAAAACTAAAAGAAGGGGAGAAGGCCCCGAAGATCCTTCACTTCTCAGCTAAAGGCAGACTTGTCATAGATCCCCCCACTCACGTGAGTTGAGGAAGAAGTGAAAGCTTTAGGGCCCAGGGAAGACGGATCTCCCCTGCCCCTAGCCTCTTCCTTCTCGCGCCGGCGGGCAAAATCTAGCGCCTTGCGCTTTCTCAGTTCTCTTTTTTTATCTACGGATGGAGATCTCCATGGCAGAACAACCACCCCATCCTATTTAGAAGTCATCCTAGATTTTTCATCTGGGGGCATCCTTTCCTCACCCGCGGAGGGTGATAGATCAGCCCAAGTAACCTGTTTAGCAATTTTACACAAGTTATTTAGCTCAATAAAAGTTTTTGAATCTCTTTTAAGTACGCTATCAGCAGCCGTGCTCCACCCACTTTTCTTCTCATCTTAATCTTGTTTCACCCCAAGCAACTCCGTCTTCGTCTCTCCTTCAGCTAACATCAGCACTTCTGCCACTTTCATGGCCTTGTCTTCCTCTTTCAACAACACACCTGTCTCAGCTGCACTAGGTAAACTATCAGATTACACATCATTCAATTTCAGCAGTTTTCCAGGTTCATTTTGAATTATAGGGGGAAGGGACGACGGTAAAGGCAAAGCAACCTTGGAAACTAAGGTGATGCCGCTCGTGTAAAACTGCAGCGTCGCTTCGCTAGCTTTAAGGAAGGGTACCCCTAAGATGGGTTTTGAATTATTCTCAAATGTTCCCAATACTTGAAATCCGAGATCACTACAGCCCAATTCAAGTTCAATTCCACCTCCTTTATCTCACCGTCGGTCTTCACTATCGACCCATCGGGAAGAACGAGCGATTTTCAGACATTCGATTCAATATTTAAATTAAATTTCCCAAAATCTTCCAAAGCAAGGATGTTGCAAGAAGATCCGGAATCACATAAGGCCTCTGTCTCGACCTCATTTATCTCACACTTAACAACCACTTCATTTTTATTACACTCTTCCGCCTCCCCGACACTCATCCCTTGCTCACGGGGATTTTTTTTCGTGTCTCTCGGGAGGGCGCCATGAGTTTGCTCGAAGACCAGTTGCCCCAATAGTGTCTCCAAGTTTCTCATGGAGGCGGTCTGAGTGGCCTGTTGGATTGGGCCATCTCGACGAATTTCTCCATCATTTCCTCAAATGCACTCTTTCGCATCCCTTACGCATTCTGATTATAACCCGGTTGCGGCGGTCGCAACTGGCTATTAGAGGCTTGAGCATCAAACTGATGTTGGCCTCCTTACCACCTTTGATCGGGAGCATTTTGGTTCCAAGAGAAATTCGGATGATTTCTTGCATTCGGGTTATAAGTATTATTATAAGGAGCAGCGCAGTTCTAATTATTTATAAAATTTATACTCTCGTTAGTAGATATACCTGAGGGATCAACAAAAGCCTCTCCAGATGGGCATTCATATGTATGATGTCCGGGGTTTCCACAACCCTGGCACGAAATAGCCGTCATTTGAGTTGGAGGAGGGGTCGATCTGGTCAGCATCATCATTCCATCCATCGTACGATGGCTCGCCTCAACTTGTGGTTGCACAACATTCACCTCAAACATATTTCTTACACCCCTAGGTGCGTTTCTTCTAGCAGACCAATACGTACTATGCGAAGCGGTGTCACGAAGGAGCCGCAACACCTCTTTAGGAGTCAGGTTCATGATAGTGACTCCAGCCGCCGCGTCAATCATAGCCCTGTAATTAGGCTCAATTGCAAAATAAAATATTTCCACTAATTTCCATAGCTCAGCCGTGTTGGGGGCATCGACGCTGCAGATTAGCAAATCTCTCCCAATGTAACGCCCCAAAATGTTGTAGGAGCGACGCGGATCGCTTTTGGCCAAGAAAGTTTTTTTGGAGCAGGTGACACGGGTCCCGACACGGCCGTGTCGGAGGCCGTGTTGGCCGTGTCGAGCTGGCCGTGTGGTCGACCATGTTAAGGTCGACGATAGTCGGGTATGGAACACGGCCAGGCACACGGCCGTGTCCCAGGCCGTGTAGCATCGGGTCGTTTCGAAACTTTCCTGAGTTATTGCACACGGGGCATGACACGGGTCCGGACACGGCCGTGTCCCAGGTGACACGGGCGTGTCAGGGGCCGTGTCAGAGGCCGTGTACTTCTCTGACTGAAAATGTTGAAAACGGGTGCCGTGACACGGGTCACGACATGGCCGTGTGGAGCGAGACACGGCCGTGTCGAAGGCCGTGTCAGGAGCCATGTGCTGGTTTTCGAATCGATCGAGACGGCGAATGGGTAACACGGCCAGGCACACGACCGTGTTGCAACCCGTGTTCGGCCCAATTTTTGTAATTTTAGGCCGAATCGTGGCCGTCCGTTTCTTTGGGATGAGATCCAACGGCTGGGGACTAGATCTGAGGGATTAAACTCGGGAATAGGGTTTGAAACCCTCACTTTTCTCCTATCTTTATCTCTCTTGATTCTAGAGAGAAGGGAGAGCAAGGAGGAGGAAGAAGGCCAAGTTCCGGCCGTCGGCGAAGCTTCGGAGGTCCGTTTCGCGAGCGGAGTTCAGATCCGCGAAGGTGGGAGCGTTGCGGTGGTGTTCAACCGAGCAAATCTTCTCCATAGCTAGGAAGAGGGGACGGAAGGTAACGACACTTCTCCTCTCGGTTTTTAGGATTTAGGATGCATGAATAGCATCCCCTTCCTTTCGTGTTTTGAGCACCGGATCTCTCAAATGAGAGGGATTCGTGTAGCCTTGGTTCAAAAGGAACCTCCGGGTTGATCGTGTTCATCCCGGCATGCTTGCATTAGAGATCCGCTCCGTTAGCGGATTAGGCATTGTGGGTGAAGCCGTGGTCGCGACCGATAGTCCGACCCGGTGATGTTGCATAGCGAGCTTCGGTAGAAAATCCGTTGCGGCAATACGCCGTTGTGTATATGTGTTTTCCCCCTTATATTTGAGTGAGTACTCGTAGTCAGAACCGGACGAGGTTAGCTCCTCTTTGTGCGGTAGATGGTTTCCTTGGAGCACGGGAAAGACACGGTGCGAGTGGCAATTGGGGTGGGGAAACCTTTGTTTGTGCTGTGCTAAGGCGCGACTATGTCTCCATGGTCGGCTGGCTATCCCGTGACGCACAAGTCATGTGGGGAAAGTGTCCCGGCGAGACTAGCCCTTGCGTGAGACTGACGAGAATGCCGAGCGGAGGGCAAGCCCGGGCAATGTGGCCATGAGCGGGTGGGGTCCAGCAAGGCTTCTTAGAATCGGTCAGTGTGAGACGGAACCCTGACGTGCGAAGTCAGAATATGCGGGCAAGCCCAGGGTTTAAGACCCATGTGCGGGTGGGGCCATTGCAAGGTTCCGTGTGACGGCCTGTGTGCCGTTGGGGACATGGTGTTTCCCTTTTGTTTGCGGCTTTAAGCCAATGGGAAAATGGAAGTACCCAATGTTTGATGTTGTGCTAGATGCATACGAACAAGGGTGCCTTGGGTGAAACCCGGGCTGCATTCATGCTGCATAGTAGGCCCCTTTCACTTTGTACAAAACATAGAGAACATGCATGCTGTATGAGACATCCAAGCCTGTTTTACCGCTTTATTATATATACTCTTTTGGTATATGAAGTGCTAACTTGCATGTGGAGTGGTACCCCGGGGTTTGTTAGGGACGGCCGGGAGGAGATGTGTTTGTTACACAGTAGAGGTCAGCCTTTGCTGACCCACGTTACTTCAAATCCTTATAGGGCAAGGATCGCATGCAGGAGCTAGCGCGCTGGGCGAAAAGCCCTAAGCCTCGTGAAGTGTTGCTGTGCTTGGCTAGTTTCTTTTCCTTGTTTTGCTGATGTTGTTTGATCATGTCTGGCTTGCATACCGAGGTAGCCTAGGAGTGCTTGGCACATTTATATTTTGTTTGGACTATTATTGTGTAAGGCCTTAAGGCCATTTGATACTCTATCGTTAGTGGATAACTTCTGTCGGTTGTTCTGTTTCCACTGTGTATGTCTGGAGTTTTGAGTTTGGGTAGTTTTCATATCATCTTTTAATACTAAAGCTGTGTCGTCCGTATGTTGTGGGGCCCCGGCCGGACCCATATTATATGGTCTTTATAGGAGAGGTGTTACAATTTGGTATCAGAGCCAGTTAGCGTTCCAAGGAGAAGTTTCGCGGTCGAAAGTATAAGTCGAGTCGCGTATAAGAAGTTATCCACATAGGAGTATCGCGGGACCACGAGTGTCCTTGTGTTCGATTCTTGCGATTAGAGACTGATTTGTGTTTTCTTGCTTGTGTTTAGAATGCAAACAACGAGGCTGGGACCTCGAGGCCAAGAGAAGAGTTCTCGGCAAGTAGTGCGACTGCGCAAGGTCCGCTAGGGATGGGGGTCACACCGGCTGACTTCTGTCGTATGCTTGCAGAAGTGATGGTGGCGGCCCAGGCTGTAGCGACAGCTCAGGTAGCAACTCCTGCTACCCTGGACACGGCAGCGACCGTGCCGGTTGAGGAAGCCAGGCGGGCAGGACCGCAGGCTGAGAGAGTGGTTGTAGGGCATGGGGACCAGCAAATGAAGTACTTTTTGAGTTTCCATCCTCCAACCTTCAAGGGAGTTGGAACGCCCACAGATGCGGAGGACTGGTGGGCTAGAATTCAAGAGCTTCTGAGGGCAGCAGAGGCGCCGGATGAGAAAAAGGCGGAGTTCGCAGCCTTCATGCTAGAAGGAGATGCCAAGTTATGGTGGGTGAGTCATAGTGGCCGGCAGTTTCTAGGACGCACACCATCCATCGAGGAGTTTGGGAATGACTTTCTGAAGAAGTACATTACCGCATCAACAAGGTTAGCCCTCCAGAGGCAGTTTCTACATCTTGTGCAGCGAGACAAGACAGTGGATGAGTATGTTCAGGAATTTACTCGATTGGGTCGTTATGCGGGGACGACCATGGCGGACGATGAAGAGAGGGACAATCTCTTCTACCATGGATTGAGGGAGAATCTAAGACAACCCCTCATATCGATGAAGCGTGCGGGCTTCAACGAATTGGTGGAGGCGACCCGAATTTTGGAGAGCGATATGGAGCGATCCCAGCGCCGAAAGGGTTTCACACCCAAGCAGGGGAAGAGAAGAAGTCGGCTCAGTCCCATGGAAAGGCGGAAGGGAGCCGATGGAAGAAGAAGCCTTCCCCGTTTAAGTCGGGCGAGAAAAGTAATTGGACGTCCGGAGGGTCACGCTCTAAGGGACCGCAGACGTGTTACAGCTGTGTCAAGCCAGGCCACATAGCAAGATTTTGTACCCAAGGGGGCGCTGAGCAAGAGCCAATGCAAGAGCAGACTGTGCGCTCCGGCCCTAGTGCCGCGGAGACCGTTAAGATGGCGGAGTCGAGTGCTTCTCGGTTTCAACCAGTGCAGCTCAAGGGCCTATAACCTTGGGCAGCAGGAAGCAATCCGTCAACCCGATGTGGTGATAGATACGAGAATTCAACCTGCACCTTAGATTTCTTCCTTTCAAGCCTTTTTATGTTTGTTGCATGTGTGTAGGCTTTGTAGTGGTATCAGGGTACCCCGCTAGGGTACTTTTCGATACGGGAGCGTCGCACTCCTTCCTTGCGAAAGTTTCATCCGGAGGATTGGAGTTGAGTCCTTCTCAACGGACTCAGAGTTGAAGGTGTGCATGCCCAATGGGTCATCTATGACTACCAGGGCTAGAGGCCGGATTTGTTGGAGTCTTCAGGGGGTCGACTTCGTGTTGGTAGTGGTGATCTTGCCATTGTCCGAGTTCGATGTGATCTTGGGGATGGACTGGCTAGCGGAGCAACGTGCCAGTATCGACTGTTTGTCCAAGGTGGTAACCCTGAGGAGCGTGGGGCAAGCAGAAGTCAAGTTTGAGGGCCTGCTTGGAGTGGCATGTTCCCTAGTTTCGGCACTTCAACTAGTGCGAGCTGTTAACCAGGGAGGTGTAGCTCTAGTAGCGTTGTTGGAGGTTAGCCTTTCCAGGCTGTCTCTTGGGGAAGTGCCCGTGGTGGCGGAGTTTGGAGATGTTTTTCCCGAGGAGCTACCGGGAGCACCTCCTCGGCGGGAGATTGATTTCTCCATCGAGTTAGTGCCCGAGGCTAGACCGGTGTCGCGTCCACCATTTAGGATGGCACCAAAGGAGTTGGCCGAGCTCAAGGTTCAGTTGCAGGAGCTTTTGGAACAAGGGTATATCAGACCCAGCTCTTCACCGTGGAGTGCGCCGGTGTTATTCGTAAAGAAAAAGGATGGTAGTATGCGTTTGTGCATAGACTACCGAGAGTTGAACAAATTGACAATCAAGAATAAGTATCCGATTCCTCGGATAGACGATCTCTTCGACCAGTTGGTGGGGTCGGTGGTGTACTTCAAGTTGGACTTGAAGTCCGGATATTATCAGTTGCGGATTCGTGACGAAGACATACCCAAGACAGCATTTGGTACGAGATATGGTCATTTTGAGTTCTCGGTGATGCCGTTCGGGTTGACGAACGCGCCGTCCGTGTTCATGGACTTGATGAACCGAGTGTTTCGCGAATACTTGGAATGGTTTGTAGTCGTCTTTATCGATGACATATTGGTGTATTCCAAGTCGGAAGCGGAGCACGAGTCGCACTTGAGGACAGTGTTGCAAGTATTGAGAGAGAACCAGCTGAGCTCTATACGAAGTTCTCCAAGTGCGAGTTTTGGTTGGAGAAGGTGGCGTTTTTAGGCCATGTGATTAGTGGGGATGGGGTGCCGGTAGATCCAACGAAAGTGGAAGCCATCAGAGATTGGCCAGTTTTGAGGACTGTGGCGGAAGTCCGGAGCTTTCTTGGACTAGCCGGGTACTACCGAAGGTTTGTGGAAAACTTTTCGCGAATAGCTCTACCCCTCACTTCGCTAACTCGCAAGGATCAGAAGTTCGTGTGGACTCAAGAGTGCAGTCAGGCGTTTGAAACCCTGAAGGAGAGGCTGATGATGGCACCGATCCTAAGTCTACCAAAGGGGACCGAAGGATTTCAGATTTTCAGCGACGCATCCGGATGCGGTTTAGGGTGCGTGTTGGTGCAGCATGGCAGTGTGATAGCTTTTGGGTCGAGGCAGCTAAAGCCTCATGAGAGAAATTACCCCGTCCATGATCTAGAATTGGCGGCGGTAATTTTTGCTTTGAAGCTGTGGAGGCACTACGTTTACGGTGCGAAGGTGGAGATCTTCACGGACCACAAGAGCCTGAAGTATCTCCTGGATCAGAAGGATCTAAATATGCGGCAGCGCAGGTGGGTCGAGTTCCTTGGGGACTACAAGGTGGCGATTCAGTACACGCCAGGAAAAGCCAATGTGGTGGCAGATGCTTTGAGTAGGAAATACTCAGGCAAGGAAGTTGGATTGAAGCTCACGATGAGCAGTTAAGGCGGGACTGGGAGTCCCTTGGTTTGGAATGTGTGGCAAGAGGCGAGTCTAGCGTGGCTCGGCTAAACTGGATTGAGATGCAGAATGACTTATGCGATCGAATTCGGGAAGCGACCCGTGTGGATGAGGAGTTCCAACCCTTCGTGGAGGAAGCTCTTAAGGGCGAGGGTAGCGCCTGGGAGATGGTTGATGGGGTTCTGAGGAAGGGCGGAAGGATTTGTGTACCGCAGTTCGGCAAGCTCCGCGAGGAGTTGATGTATGAGGCCCACTTCACTAAGTACTCTACTTCTCCTTCACCCGGGTGGTACAAAGATGTACTTGGATTTGAAGAAGTCCTATTGGTGGCCTGGGATGAAGCGAGATGTAGCTTTGTGTGTGAGTCGGTGCCAAACTTGTGCCTTAGTGAAGGCCGAGTGTCAGAAGCCGGGCGGGTTCTTGAAGCCTCTTCCAATCCCCGAATGGAAATTTGAGGACATCTCCATGGATTTTGTGCATGGGTTGCCTAAATCGCAGCAAGGCAATGATGCCATTTGGGTGATTGTAGACCGCTTGACCAAAGTGGCACATTTCATCCCAAATTGGAAGGAGGACAGTGTGGAAAAGTTGGTGGAGTTGTACGTCCGCAATATTATGCGACTTTATGGGATTCCGAAGAGTATAGTCAGCGACCGGGATGGACGTTTCATGTCTAAGGATTGGCGGTTGGTGCAGAAGAGCTTGGGCACAAAACTCAAGTTCAGTACGGCTTTTCATCCTCAAACCGATGGGCAAACTGAGAGAACGAACCGTACTATGGAGGATATGCTAAGGATGTGTACTCTCGACTTCAGCAAGAAGTGGGAGGATCACCTCTTCATGGGGTTTGGAGTATGCTTATAACAATAGTTAAGATAGTCAAGATGGCGCCATACGAAGCTCTGTATGGAGGCGGTGTCGAACACCGATGTCTTGGACAGAGGCGGGAGACACAAAGCTTTTGGGGAAAGAAGTGGTAGCCGACGCTAGTGAGCTAGTGCGGACCATCCAAGAGCGCATGAAGGTAGCTCAAGACCGGCATTCAAAGTATTTCAATGCTCGCCACAGGCATGTGGAATTCGCGGTGGGCGACTAGGTGTATCTTAAGATCAAGCCGTTCAAAGGCATTTCACGAGTTCGCCGACTCAAGAAGCTGAGTCCGAGATTTTTGGGACCATTCAAGGTCATCGAGCGAGTGGGAGAGGCAGCGTACCGGTTGGCGTTGTCCACGGAGCTAAGTGGATTGCATGACGTTTTTCACGTCTCCGTCCTGAGGAAAGCCTTGTTAGAGGCCAGCGTGGTGATTGGACTGTCGGCGGTGCCGGTAGAGGAAGACTTGAGGACGCGAGTACGTCCTGTCGGGATAGAAGATTTGGAGGTTCGGCAACTGCGGAACAAGGAGGTCCGACTCATAAAGGTCCGTTTGGACAATTGTGGCTGTGAGGAGCTCTCATGGGAGCGAGAGCAGGCCATGTTGGAGGAGTACCCCGAGCTTTTCTCCTCAGGTATCGTTTAGAATTTGTGTTCTTTCCATGTTTTAAATTTCGGGACGAAATTCTTTTAAGGGGGGGGGGAGAATTGTAACGCCCCAAAATGTTGTAGGAGCGACGGGGATCGCTTTTGGCCAAGACAGTTTTTTTGGAGCAGGTGACACGGGTCCCTACACGGCCGTGTCGGAGGCCGTGTCGGCCGTGTCGAGCTGGCCGTGTGGTCGACCATGTTAAGGTCGACGATAGTCGGGTATGGAACACGGCCAGGCACACGGCCGTGTCCCAGGCCGTGTAGCATCGGTCGTTTCGAAACTTTCCTGAGTTATTGCACACGGGGCATGACACGGGTCCGGACACGGCCGTGTCTCAGGTGACACGGGCGTGTCAGGGGCCGTGTCAGAGGCCGTGTACTTCTCTGATTGAAAATGTTGAAAACGGGTGCCGTGACACGGGTCACGACACGGCCGTGTGGAGCGAGACACGGCCGTGTCGAAGGCCGTGTCAGGAGCTGTGTGCTAGTTTTCGAATCGATCGAGATGGCGAATGGGTAACACGGCCAGGCACACGGCCGTGTTGCAACCCGTGTTCGGCCCAGTTTTTGTAATTTTAGGCCGAATCGTGGCCGTCCGTTTCTTTGGGATGAGATCCAACGGCTGGGGGCTAGATCTGAGGGATTAAACTCGGGAATAGGGTTTGAAACCCTCACTTTTCTCCTATCTTTATCTCTCTTGATTCTAGAGAGAAGGGAGAGCAAGGAGGAGGAAGAAGGCCAAGTTCCGGCCGCCGGCGAAGCTTCAGAGGTCCGTTTTGCGAGCGGAGTTCAGATCCGCGAAGGTGGGAGCATTGCGGTGGTGTTCAACCGTGCAAATCTTCTCCATGGCTAGGAAGAGGGGACGGAAGGTAACGACACTTCTCCTCTCGGTTTTTAGGATTTAGGATGCATGAATAGCATCCCCTTCCTTTCGTGTTTTGAGCACCGGATCTCTCAAATGAGAGGGATTCGTGTAGCCTTGGTTCAAAAGGAACCTCCGGGTTGATCGTGTTCATCCCGGCATGCTTGCATTAGAGATCCGCTCCGTTAGCGGATTAGGCATTGTGGGTGAATCCGTGGTCGCGACCGATAGTCCGACCCGGTGATGTTGCATAGCGAGCTTCAGTAGAAAATCCGTTGCGGCAATACGCCGTTGTGTATATGCGTTTTCCCCCTTATATTTGAGTGAGTACTCGTAGTCGGAACCGGACGAGGTTAGCTCCGCTTTGTGCGGTAGATGGTTTCCTTGGAGCATGGGAAAGACACGATGCGAGTGGCAATTGGGGTGGGGAAACCTTTGTTTGTGCTGTGCTAAGGCACGGCTATGTCTCCGTGGTTGGCTGGCTATCCCGTGACGCACAAGTCATGTGGGGAAAGTGTCCCGGCGAGACTAGCCCTTGCGTGAGACTGACGAGAATGTCGAGCGGAGGCAAGCCCGGCAATGTGGCCATGAGCGGGTGGGGTCCAGCAAGGCTTCTTAGAATCGGTCAGTGTGAGACGGAACCCTGACGTGCGAAGTCAGAATATGCGGGCAAGCCCAGGGTTTAAGACCCATGTGCGGGTGGGGCCATCGCAAGGTTCCGTGTGACGGCCTGTGTGCCGTTGGGGACATGGTGTTTCCCTTTTGTTTGCGGCTTTAAGACAATGGGGAAACGGAAGTTCCCAATGTTTGATGTTGTGCTAGATGCATACAAACTAGGGTGCCTTGGGTGAAACCCGGGCTGCATTCATGCTGCATAGTAGGCCCCTTTCACTTTGTACAAAACATAGAGAACATGCATGCTGTATGAGACATCCAAGCCTGTTTTACCGCTTTATTATATATACTCTTTTGGTATACGAAGTGCTAACTTGCAGGTGGAGTGGTACCCTGGGGTCCGTTATGGACGGCCGGGAGGAGATGTGTTTGTTACACAGTAGAGGTCAGCCTTTGCTGACCCACGTTACTTCAAATCCTTACAGGGCAAGGATCGCATGCAGGAGCTAGCGCGCCGTGCGAAAAGCCCTAAGCCTCGTGAAGTGTTGCTGTGCTTGGCTAGTTTCTTTTCCTTATTTTGCTGATGTTGTTTGATCATGTCCGGCTTGCATGCCGAGGTAGCCTAGGAGTGCTTGGCACATTTATATTTTGTTTGGACTATTATTGTGTAAGGCCTTAAGGCCATTTGATACTCTATCTTAGTGGATAACTTCTGTCGGTTGTTCTGTTTCCGCTGTGTATGTTGGAGTTTTGAGTTGGGTAGTTTCATATCATCTTTTAATACTAAAGCTGTATCGTCCGTATGTTGTACGGCCCCGGCCGGACCCATATTATATGGTCTTTACAGGGGAGGTGTTACACCCAAGCCTCAGACAAGAGTTTCCTGGTCCATCTGCGGAAAGGGGCTATCTCCCCCTCCCGGGCGTTCACTATTTTTATCCACTGGTGGAATTTA